>OY754470.1:45813142-47035113 GCA_963575645.1 Xanthostigma xanthostigma
GACGTGTTAATCGGAATAAAAATTGCTATGAAATTGAATTTCAATAAAACTAGAAACTCTTAGAAGGGCGCAACGTTTCAAAAATGGTTTTAAATGTATTATTAGCATTTATTCAATTAGAGTGAAAGTGTTTTTTTGCTGTTAATTAACTAAAGATATGAACACCGAACACGAATGCTAGCATATCTCTATTTACCCTTGCCAAATACCACTACTACATTCACATACGTTCAAAGATTCCCAGTTGACTTGATCTGTGAACTTTATAAATTATTTAAAAGTATCAGCCACAGTCTTAAAATTAAAATAATAATAACCAGTGGTTTATCTTGTTTATTTTTCAATTAATGAATTTCAACGTAACAGAATTTCCTCCAATCTCTCGATATAAAAATAAAAAACGCCCATCGATTCGTGGAGCTTCTCGCGTATTTTATATTAGTACAAACTAGCTGTAACCCGCGACTTCATGTACGTGGAATTTATTTTTTGCGCGGAACACTAATTCGTTTTCTAAAATAAAAGTAGCCAGTAAAAAAAAAATTGGTTGTCTGTAAAGTCGGTTTACGGACGATAGTTTTACGTGATAACGTATTCCGTAATACATAACCTAAATTTATATAATAATTACAATAATTCGAATCTATGATATTGCATCTTTCGCTTCAAATTTAGGTAAACTTTATTAAGTAGAATAATAAAACACTATAAAAAGTACACTATTATTATATAAATAAAATATAGTTTAAAAAAAACTAAAAAACACGCTTTATATCGGACTAAAAAGTAAAAAATAATTGTTTTAAAATAAGCTTAAAAAGCGTGGGGCGCTTTGTTCCACATTTTCGTACATCGAGCGCCCAACGCTTTTTAAGCTTATTTTAAAACAATTATTTTTTACTTTTTAGTCCGATATAAAGCGTGTTTTTTAGTTTTTTTTAAACTATATTTTATTTTTCACTTTTTAGTTTGAGGATCTATAAAAGAATTTATTAATCCTGGGGGTCCTAATAAGGATAATGGGAAACTGTTATCAAATTATTGCATTGTCATCGGTCCTTGATACGTATGCAAAGTTTCAAATTAATCAGACTTCGGGAAATTGGTGAAAATTATGCTCAAAGATTCCGTTACGGACATACATACATAGTTACAACCCAAACTAATATAAAGCGTTTAATAATAAGGATAATGGGAAACTGTTATCAAATTATTGCATTGTCATCGGTCCTTGATACGTATGCAAAGTTTCAAATTAATCAGACTTCGGGAAATTGGTGAAAATAAAGCGTTTACTACAGAGGATCTATAAAAGAATTTATTAATCCTGGGGGTCCTAATAAGGATAATGGGAAACTGTTATCAAATTATTGCATTGTCATCGGTCCTTGATACGTATGCAAAGTTTCAAATTAATCAGACTTCGGGAAATTGGTGAAAATTATGCTCAAAGATTCCGTTACGGACATACATACATAGTTAGTTACATACATACATAGTTACAACCCAAACTAATATATAAAGCGTTTAAAAACAACTATGGCATGTATCTCTTTTGCGCATGCGCCGATTTTCCCCAAAAAATTTACAAAAATTTCTAGTAAAAATAGATAGAGTAAAAACCGTTTTAAAAACTATATTATTATTATATATAACATCATTATAAGAGATATATTCTTTTACGCATGCGCCGATGTTCCCCAAAAACAATAGGCCACTTCATATTTGCATATCAAACATCCTCCGAAAATTTGGTTTCAATCCGCTTATCCTTGGTGTCGGAATGATAAGAAATGTCAAAAGTGACGTTTGCAACTTACAAAGTATTATGTTCTAATAATAATTAGTTATTCCAATAGTTAACTTAGAAGGCTTTGCTTTTCACAAAATACTAATGTCAAAAAATAAACATTAGAAATGCAGCCGTTTTCATGTTAAGACAAGACATACGTTATTTTCTAATTTCCATGTACGGCAAACAAAGACGACCGACCGCGTCGCGCGCGCGCCATGCAATAGACAACAATGCATTTATACAGCTATTTTTCTATATAAATTTGTATAAAATATTTTTCTATATAAATTTGTATAAAAAAACTGTTTAGGCAAATTCTGTTATACGAAATCTATGTAAAATGTTCTCCTCTTTCGTTTAAGACTGGTTTTAAACCGCTCTGATTTAAATTGAGCGAGAAATTAGCAAAAAACGTTACGCGTTAGGAACGTTAGGAACGTTAGGAACGTTACGCGTTATGCGTTACGCGTTACGAACGTTACACTTTTTCGAACATGCAGCCGGTGTTTTATCAATTTATAAGATTGGTGATTCATCAATTTATAAGACGTTATCACGTCAAAAAAGCTGCCAGTAAAAGTTCCGTCAAAATCGGTCCAGTTGTTTCGGAGATCAGTCTGAACAAACAGCAGACATTTTATTTATATGTATAAATAGATAGGTACAAAAACATAAACATAAAAAAGTGATGAAAACTGAAAATTCGCTCTAGGAATCTTTAAAACTGTTCAATTACAGACTACGTTACGTTTTTATTCATTTCTATTAATTGAGCTAACGTCTGTATAATTCACTAAAGTCGGTTTACGGACGATAGTTTTACGTGATAACGTATTCCGCTCGAACATCATATTTAATAATACATAACCTAAATTTTAGTAGCTGTCAAACTTGGGCCGATCGTGCGCGGAACGTGACACATTTCAGAACGTGACACATTTCGGAACGTGACACTTTTTCGTGCATGCAGCCGGTGTTTCATCAATTTATAAGACGTTATTACGTCAAAAAACAACTCTCGCAGTATATGAATTTTGTAATCCGTTGACTATATATGAGAATCCACTATTACACATACAATATATTACAAACAGACACTTCAATTTTATTTATTTGTATAGGTTATAGCTATACCTATTGTTGACGTTATAAGCAATATTAGAAAAAAATAGAATTCAAACAATGTCAAAGTTGGCGTTCAGACCCTAATATTTCACTATTTCGGCGGCTGAATTATCATTTATTTCACATAGAATCAATGTAAGTCATAGAAATAATTCTCAACTTGTTGCATTGATAAAATCAGAAATTTCATTAATTAATTAACTAAATATCTCAAATGAACAATTTCATATTACGGAATCTAAACGTCTGGTTCCGTTATAAAATTAATGTTTAAAATTGACGTATGTGTGTATCAGTATACCGTTGTAATAGAAGAGAAATCTCTTGTGCGCATGCTTTAAAAAAAAGATTCCTATTTACGTAGCAAATATTCTACCAAAATTTGATTTCGATTCGCTTACAGAAAAACAAACGAACAGACATTTTGCAAAAACATGTTTTTTACATTCAAGAAAAAGTACAGCAAGTTTGCGAAAAATGAATTTTGACGTAAATTAGTACCATTCCGCACTTTGTGGCGTTTGGTAAAATATAGATAAATGTGGTGGAAGCTAAGTCGTTAATCACGGTACCTACACCAGCGTCCTGTAGCTCTTATCCGATTTCAAAATTTTTTCATCAATATTCAAAATGGACCTTTAGGGTGGATATAGGCTATGTATTAACGCGATAAAATTTTTAACTTTAATTTGTTTGAGATTGGAAATATATATTTAGCTTTTTCCTTAATTGCTTTTATGTGCTCGCTTCACACGAGACGTCTTTTCAAGCTAGTTTTGTGGATAAATCTGGTGCTCGCGCAGTGAAATATAAACACACAGCAAAACGTGTATGTTGTCTGACTGAGCAGAATGACGCCATGTTGGTTTGTGCGCGTTTGTTCAAGTCGCCCACGTGACAATATACTGCTTCCTGATTGGTTCTTGCTCATACTTAGCAGCGGACTTAGCAAGGAAAATAGTCCCTGTTCTAATTTTAAAACTTATCTTGTGAGCTAGCAGGCGAGCCTGCAGTGACGTCATTTCCAGCTTCCTACCCAGCCTATCGGCCAGCAATACTCCAAGCAATGTTTATAGCCTCGTGTGCAGCGGCCTTTAGTGTGTTAAATATGAGTGGGTGTATGAATTGTTGAGAATCAGTTAGCAGTTAGTCTGTTAAATGCTGACAATGAATGGCGGTGTATAGGCACGAAGTGATAATTAATATAAATGGAACGAGAATGCATTGACTTAATTAACTGTATGTGATATGTAACGTAAACGCCAAGGAGAACATGGAAAATGTATTAGGTGTAGTCCGGACTTACTATGTATACTATTTACACCTGCCAAATAGTAAGTTCAGAACTGACGGCACACCAATAAGACCGCTTACCCAATAAATGAATTATGAAGCCCCCGATCGTTTGAGTGAAGTCGGCTCCAAATCGTTTAACGAACTATACAAACGTTGGCCGCGCATGAAGTTTGCCATATAATCTATCCTAATTAAGTAGAATCTCTGTAAGTTGAACTTCAAGGAAGACGCCGAAAAATTCGATTTTTAAATTGTATTTTTTGTGTCCAACTAAACGGGGCCAACTTCGAACAATTTCTGTGAATACTTGATAATGACATATTTCCATAGTCACATGACATAACGCCAGGACCGAAGTCAAAATTTGATAAAATTAAAAAAAAAAAAAAAACTTTGAAAGCCCGTTTCTCTTTCATTTTTGAATTTTGATAAAAAAGTTACTTCAAATGTTTGTCTATTTGATTTCAACACGCTGTTTTTTTAAAAAAAGGATCAACTTAAAAATCTTTCTGTATGTTTTACTCTAGTTGAAGTCATTGTCAGCGGAACGATTTTTTTCAATGAAAGCTTACATTGTGAAGAGTATTGTAAATGCTGATTTGCAATTAAGGAGGGATGTGATTTTGTGGAAGCTTTTATTTAAAAGCAATTTTTTAAAATTTGTATATAGATGGTGAGCAAACAGCCGCTAATAAAATCAAAATAGGATGATTTTTAAGGATGTGGTAACTTGACAAAGTTTTTCAATTGTCTAAAAGTATAAGATCATTGCATTTTCAACTTCATATATTCACGTATCTATATATATAAAGTTCTCGTATCACTGAACCGATTTTAATGAAATTTTGTAAATGTATCTTGCTTGGTGCAACTTACGCTATAAGATAGTTTTTATTAAATATATTTTGTACAAAATTAGGCTGTTTTCTCAAAATAAACTGTTTTAGTAACATGTAACGACATCTGATAGAATTTACTCAAAGCTATTAGTTGAGAAGCAAACAAAAAAAAACTATTCTAGTACCCAGTAGCGACATCAGTTAAAATTCGCTCAAAGATATTCGTTTAGAAGGAAACCTGGTAGAATTTGCTCAAATCTGTTAGTTCAGACGGCGGGCCGCAAACGAAGTACATTTTGCAGAATTATATCTATCGCATGCGGGTGAAAATGGGACAGACCGCTATAGTGTAAATAAATAAATTTACAAAAACAAGAGTCGAAGATGGCGTCCCTTCGACTTTCGAGCTAGCATTATCTTGAACTTTACTGTTTCCAAATTTAATGTAAAAACGCTTAAATATTCTTTTAATTAGCTAAATTTAGTATTTTTATAACTTTGGTAATATCCTTTTTATTCCTGTGTTTCTTGGTACCGACTGCAGAATTCCGGGCTGTAAGGTTCAAAATATACACGGTTTACATCCTTTTTACGATTACATAATCTTTACATCTTTTTTACACTTTTTGCATTATGTATAATTGAAGTGTTCAACCTTTCCGGGCGATCAATGCTGAAGCATTTGACCTTTTCGGAAGCGTTACCAAAATCCAGACACAGTTGGTATAAGGTAAAAGCCGGATAGTTGCCCCACTTTTCAAAAAAGCTCTATTATTAAAAAATATTTACTTACTAAGAATAATGCAAGAGGTATATCAAAACATAGGTCTTTGATCATTCATAGTAGCCTGTTTTTGAAAACATAATTAATTAATATTGGTTTTGAGTAAATTCTGTTTTATTTGACCTCTCAAAAAAGGGATAGTTGCCTACTGTGGCGGATAGTAGCCTAACATTAAAAATGCTTCGAGGGATACTTGCCTCGTGCGGGGATAGAGGCCTCACTATGATTTTTTTAGATAGAAACAAATTTAGATATATCAATTTAAGTAATCAGTCTTTATTATTTACTGAGATCCTTTATTATGTACTAAAAATATAACAATAATAGCATCCGAACTTTAAGTTAGGTTAATCAGGGTTTTCAACTTTCCACATCTCATGCAATGATTTTTGAATGTTGTACAAGTTTCATGCAACCACATTTGACTCATCTCACATTGAATCCAATCTGATTTCGATTTTGTAAAATTGTAATTCTCAAAACATTCTGCCCAATAATCATCAATTGAAACTTTTTTATTCGTATTTTCTATTTTTGAATTAGCGTTTTTCACTTTTAATAGTATCTTTTCGTCCTTTTTACTTTTGATTGGTAGTCCCTTGGTGGCTTTTCCTTTAGACTTTTTCGAACTTATAACATTTTCTTCAATTTCACTGTCAGAACTGTAAATTTCTATTCTTCTCTTCCTTAAAAAAGTCAATAGGGCGACTATCCTTTGTGATACGGATACTTGCCTTTCTTATTTGCGAAATAAATAAAAATTATTCAACAATAAAACGTAATAAACAGTGTAATTTAAACCCTGATGCATGCAAAAAAAAAAGTTGACTGAAACCACAATCAATAATAAAAATATTCAATAGAAATTACTTACCAATATAATTTCGACGCCTGTCAAAGTTTCGTCGCGGAAGATGTTTGCTCACACGAACAAAACGCATGCGTCTACTCCGATGGCTTACATGGCACTGAGGCCCACGGGAGGGGCACTTCTAAGTATAGTATAGCGCAAACCCCATCAACATCTCTAACATAGTGAATTCAAAACCGAGGCATGTATCCCACTGAGGCAACTATCCGGCTTTTACCCTACCTGTTCAGTTTTCTGAAGCCAGAGTTACCATCTTTGTTATTAAGGCAGTTCACTCGCGACATATACAAAAGTATAGCGTACCAGCAGTTAGACATGCTCCGTGCATTTTTGTAAAAGACTGTACCCAATTCATCTAAGCTCACATGAAGAGCGTTAATCGCGCGTTAGACGCGCGTTGACATTTATACCACTGTTCACATGGTTACCGATTTTACGCGTTAAGAGCGCGTTTATTTTATAGTTTATACGCTAGTCGAGTGTTGTATTCTGTCGAAGATGGCCGTTGCAGATGCAATCTGTTTATGGTTGCTATATATCGAAGAAGACAGCGTCATCGAAAAAATCGAAAATATTGGGTTCATCCTATTTTACCAAATAGAGTTACCTCAAGCTTGTATGTGGCGAAGTGAAAACTTGCCACTATATTGTGAATTCTGCTTTATAATAATTGTATAATTCTTCAATCAACTTATGTAATCGTCCCCATAAATATCGCATTCCGTTGAAAATCTTTAGCAGTATTAATTTGATTTCTTAAAAAAAAACAACGATCGATTCTTTCAGTATATATTATTAATTATTCTTGTGCACGAGCAAATTTGTTTAAATATAATTATTTTAAACAACAGTCGTTGATCACATTATAATATTAATAATTAAATATTGGACGTTTGCAAAGTTGATAGAAGAATTATACATTATTAATGAAAAACAATAATTAATTATAAAATTCGCATTTAAAATCTAACTGTAAATTACAACTGTCAAATAGTTTAATTTTCTAATAAACAGTTAAATAGAAACTGTTGTATCTTAATAAAAAAAAAAAAATAATAAGGGCCCAGCACGAACAAACAGCGTTACATGTACATTACACTTTATTCGAGTCTCAGGAATTATGAACATAAATTTTCAACTATTATTTCGTCGATGTTCTCCATCCATTTTTTATTTTAAAGAAAACTTTTTAGAAAAAATAATCGAAAATATTGGACAGCAGGAACCTATCGCTTCAAATCGCGCGTTGCATCTGAACACATCAATGCTAATCAATGTTTAGTTCGACATGATTTAAACGCGCGTTGACGCGCGTAGACAGGGTATTTGCGTTATCGTGGCGTTGAACGCGTGTCGCCCACCAACGCGCGTTATCATATAAATAGTTATATGCAATTGTATTGAAATTGTAAACGCGCGTTTAACGCCTCTCATGTAAACCTAGCCTTAATATACAGATATACACTCCTTCACTGGTAAAGAGTATGTTTTAGACCTTGTATATTATAAGTTCGATTTGTCGGAAAATTATTTAAGCGCTGAAATAAAAAACATGTAGAATACTTGACTATGTTAAAACGTTATTGTTTATTAATTCGCTTTGATAAATTAAAGATTAATCTGATTGGATATTTCTATTTAATAAATAAGCCAGAAAAATTCGAGCTATTTTAAATTATTTATTGACAGTTTGGAATCTAGTGAAACTCATAAACTAAATGCATCGGAGTCCGCTGCCAAATCATTAGTATTACCAAAGAAGAGATACTGTATAGAAGTTTATTTCTAATTGAACAGTGTAGCCGGAAATTTTAGTTTGTCTTGTTTCTGCTAGATGACAGAACGATCGAGGTTTAGTGTCGATGTACAGAGGTGGAGGACGTATATTTCCATCTCTCATCTTCAAGAAGTAAATTTGAGCGTTTATCTAAACACCGTAGAAAATAAATATAAGAAATTCGTCCATTTTTTTTAAGTTAATAAAAAATTATGAAAAATACAATGATTAAGGTGTGAAGCTGAAATTATTCATTATCGCCACCTGGCGTTGCGGTTCCAAAGCATGAGTGCGCCGAATCGACGTCTGAAAATTGGGATGTTAATATAACACAGGATTGAACTTCTATACCGGTGTTTCCCAACGTGGAGCCCACGCCCCACAGGGATGCAATTTGATTGTTAAGGGGGGCAATTCGAAAATGGACTCGACACGAAGTTAACCCTTTCGCTCCGGGCCATTTAAATGCAATGCTAGATTTCGGTGCCAAATTTAACGAAAAATAAAAAATTAATATAGAAAAATCTTTATTAAAATTATTTGAAATTTGAATATCAGTTTGTCATTATATGTTTTGAAAATTTACTTACTGTGTTTCCTAGTGATTTCTTCCTAAAACCTATCATTTAAGTTTCTTAAGAGAACAATTGAATTTTTTAATATTAAAAATTATATATGTTACATAGGGGTGGTATAAGAATTTTAGAAAGGCTAAGGTGGGGCATGGCACAAAAAAGGTTGGGAAACACTGTTCTATACAAATTGGTCGACAATTTTAATTACTTGAACTGTTCTATACAGTCTCTCTTCTCTGGTATTACTAAGATTTGAAACCGAGGTGGGTCTGATCAGTAACACATCGGGAAAAAAATATTTCTAGCGTAGGTATCGGAGTTACACCTAGGGTCAAGACCGAATAGCACACTTATTATTATTTCCATGGATCGGAACTAAGAGAAACCGACAGTGCGCCGATACTGTGAAGTTCCCTTCAGTAGCCGGACCTTTTAGTGTCTGGGGTTGTGTGTATGGCTAACGAACAGGAACAAGGGATGAAACGAGAAGTCTGGAAAGGAAACCGGAGCGCACAAAAGAGTGGGAGAGATAGATAGATGTACGGTAAGAGGGAGGGAGATGGCGATTCAAAGCGCCAGCTGTGAACAGTCGCTTTGTGTGTGTGTGTTCCCGATCGATGTTTGCGGGAAAACTAGGTATGTGGAGCCGTCGGCTTATTCCCTGTCTCTCTCTTTCCATATACGCCTGCAGGAAATATCTAGCCAGCGAATTCTCCACTGACGGACCGATTATAATGAGAATATCTGCCATGCAAACGAGTCTTACCTATATATTTTGTTTATATGTCACACTAAAATACACATAGAAAACTTATATTGTTCAAACCTGTTAGATCAGTGGATCTTAACCGGTGGTACGCGGACCACTGGCGGTTCCTGAGGGCGCCCTAAATGGTCCGCGAAGTCATCATACTGTAACAAAACTGTTCTAGTTGGTGGTGGAAATTATTTATTTACAATAATAAACGTTTAACAAAACAGTTAAACACACAAACGAAAAAGTACTTCTCAAACGAAACAGTAATAATAACGTTAACAAAAGCAAAACAGCAAAACTAAATAATAAAATAGAAACTAAGTAACAAGAGTATAGAGTCACTAATTATGTACACAAAATGTTTACAATACAGAAACACACCAAAGTTTATTAGCACACTTATCTATTA
Source organism: Xanthostigma xanthostigma (assembly GCA_963575645.1). Lineage (NCBI taxonomy): Eukaryota > Metazoa > Arthropoda > Insecta > Raphidioptera > Raphidiidae > Xanthostigma > Xanthostigma xanthostigma. The sequence goes on from OY754470.1 coordinate 45,823,371, forward strand.
ACTATATACACACGATTATTTACAAAAAGTTATTTATGGTAAACCAGATTTATATAACTGCACTTAATGATTTATGTCACTACACACTGGCACTGTATCAACACACGAACAACTGACTGACTGACTGACTTGCCAACCACTCCGCTCGCCTTTTATAGCTTCGTCCCCCGCTTATGGAATGTTCTGGAAGCATCTCAACCTTTCCTACATGCATTGCATTCTCCAGGCAATTCTAAGAAGGTCGGGTTTTTACCTGGTTTCCGTTGTTGTTGTTGTCGTGGTCTGGAACATTATATGGAGCTCATAGTCGTCCCAACAGGGGCGCGCAACAATACAATTATTGAAATTATTTAATAAATGACGAGTGTTTCGCTCGGTTAGTTCCGTTCGCATTTGTTTCAGTCCAACTTTGTTATTATAAGTGATTATAATAATTCTGGATTTTCAAGTTAAACAATAAAATTTGGGCAAATATCATTGGAGACTACGAAGGTTCATAAAATAAACGCTCCTGATTTTAATATGAAATAAAACGTTTTTTGTTTGTTATGTCACCCGTAGTCTGATTTGCAGGTATACTGTAATAATAATATACCAAAACATGTCATGTAAGTTTGATGAATCTGCTAGGTATGTTTTTAATCACGATTTACTTTGTCCCAGCAGTGGCGTAGATACAAGGGCGGGGGATCTAGAATAGCTGCACCACTTCCAAGCAGCGAAAAGTAACAATTTGCAATTCGGAAATTTCTCTGAGCTTTCGAAAACCAATTTGTCTGTTTTCAAAGAGAATTGTTAACAAAACAGGCGGAATTCAACCTTATAATAATTTACAGCACCGCCAAACAGTTGGTGGTTCGCGGCAAGTAAAAAATTTAGTAAAATGGTCCCTCATCACTAAAAAGTTAAAAACCACTATGTCAAACGGATAACAAAAGAAAACATCTTCGCTAGCCGATTTCAGAGCGTTTTCTTAAAACCGCTGCACACGAGGCTGGTTTTTCCGCTTGAAACACTACTGGGACTTGGGCCGGCTGCCGTGCGGGTTACGAAAACGGAAATGACAATACTGCTGGCTCACCTGCGTGGTCACCAAATTGATTTCAAGATTAGAACCGGGGCTATTTTTCTTGCTTGTCGTTTGCTTGTTTTGAGCAAGAATCAATCAGGAAAGAGTATCTTGTCACGTGGGCGACAAACGCCCACAAACAAAACACTGCGTCATAGTGTGTGTTCTGTTCAGAGACAATAAAGGTCCTCTTTTGTAAGCACACTTTTTTTGACGTTTACACTCACGCCTTCGGTCGGATTTTTGGGTGAACGTCAAAATATTTACAAATATTCAACAAATTTTGACTAACTTTTCGACCTGATAGTTGAAGTAAATTTTATTCCAACGAATAAATTTGTTCCAAGATTAGTTAACTTCTATCTTTAATAGTGTTCATTGAATATGGGCATAAATTAGAAAAGAAAACCGAACCGGTTTTTACTTCTACAGTTCGGTTCACACGAAATATAGCGAAAACACCTGACGCTATATCATCGACAGATGACAGTGCCGCCTAGCGTACAGCGTATAAGACACAATCACGTTGCATACCTACCTCGGAATAGCGAGTATCCTCCCCTGGTCTCTGGTCTTCTTGATTACAAGGCAGTAATGATGTGTCCACATGACTCTTTATTGGGAGCTGGCTCCGTGAAAAAGAGTCGCTCAGAGCGAGTCGTTCAAAGGAGCGACACTAGACAGTACATACTACACAAGAGTGCAGACTACAGAGGTGTGAAGTGTCATCACGCATGCTCAGGAGTCACAGCACAATACACACTCTGAGCTCATTTTACTATGATTCTGATCTTATATTATTCGCATTTCGGATAAACTATAAATTATAATAAAAGCTTAACAATAATAATGTTTATTATTGTTACAATATTATATATTTGTCAACGACGTCAATGTGAACGGTTTAAGTAAGAGATTTTTTAAATCGGAGACCATGTATCTTTTTAAATATTTAAATCGAAGTCACTAAAAATAACTATATGTGAATATTCATACGATAAGGACGCATAACTACCAATTAAGATACAGGTGTAGCCACCGTTCGCTACATTGTTAAGAAACACCCATTGTTACATTGCATATTAGAAAAATTTATTTCTCAAACAATGTCACCATCGGGATACGAACCCCGAATCTTTCCACTATCGCGGCGGACTGAGTTACATTACTCCACAGTGACACAACAAGATCAATTCATCATTCTAATATATAGCAATTTGTAACTGTTTATTTCACATCATGCGAGAGCTAATTTTATTTTAGGTAACGCTAGATATGAACCTTCACAGAAGCGAGAGTTATAGGTGAATCAAAGATGAAAATGTTTCATAATTATTATCAGTCTTAAATCACAGATTTTATTTCTGTTTTAATAAGACATCTAATGTTGAAACTAAAAATAACATAAAATTTGATAATGACTAACGACATAAAATTGAAACAAATTAAGTGTGATCATTAAATTTGATGTGTTTATAAAACAAAATGAAAACATTAATGTGAAAACGATATATTTGCAGCTTCGGTAATGACTATTAAAAAAAATAATATAATTAATAAAAACATTACTTAAAATCGCTTCCGAAAAATCGTCAGCTATAACGTTGCGTATCCAATCACTGTCAAAATATATTCTTTTCAAAAATATTTTTCGACTATATCAACTTCAAATAAAATTAGAAATACATGGACATGGGATAAGTGTCTTATAAGAAAAATTTTGAAGTGATTTATAATGTCCTAAACCAGTCGACGAACAGAAAGTTTTTTTTATATTATCATATTTTCTTATCTTTTTCTAGGTTATTCAACTCTAGAACTGGCAATAGTTAAAACAAGTTTTTTTCTTTAAATTGTGTATAGTTGATTTATTTATGATAAACTTTTATGCATAAACGCTTGACTTTTTTCTGTTTGTTAGTCAGTTTGTCTGTGAGCACGATACAGGTGAAACCGTTGATCGAATCGAAATCAAATTTTGGTAAGATGTTTGACAAGTAAATATGAAGAGCTTTATCGTTTTTGGGGAAAATCGGCGCATGCGCAGAGGAGATACGTGCTACAACGTATTTTTTTCTATTATATGATATATTTGCCATAAGTAATTATTATTCAGTGGCCTAACTATATCACCTGAGAGTTGATACCCATGGCAAATTCATCAGATTAATATAAAAAAGCTTCACGTTATAGTTTCATCTTTATAAACCGCGAAGTAAAGTAGATATTTGTATAATTCGTGTATTTTCCATTTTAAAGTCCGTAATATTTATTTTAAATAATTATGAATAACGGGAATGCGGACACATAGGAATAATTCTTTTCTTTTTATTGCTAACGTTTTATCAGAGTTTCTGACTTTTTTAAAGCTCAAAAAACAATTTTTAATATTAGAAAATAAAGTTTAACATAAAAATTATATTTATTTTCTACTTTAGAAAAATCTCTTAAATTTTTTTTATTGTCAAAATAAAAAAAAAACAATAATAATAATACCTATTGTTACGGCACTTTATTCTATTTTTTCAAAAAGTTTTTATAAAAAAAGGGTGTGTGTCAGCTCCGACGCACGACTGGAGATTACTCCTTAGATACGCTGTGTAATGTATTCTATCTCATTGTTTTGCACGTTAAATCCTACAGATGTATATGTTTCTCTTTTGTATTCCATCTCATTCTTTCGCACGTTAAATCCTACAGATATATATGTTTGTCTCTTTTGTATTCCATCTCATTATTTCGCACGTTAAATCTTACAAATTTGTCTCTTTTGAAGCGGACGAGCGCAACGCCACACTTAAAGCGGTGGAGCGTAACGCCTCACCAATTGATTTTACTACTCATGAAATTTCTGTACCAGGCCTTATAACTCAAAATCTTTTCTTAAGGAGTAAACTCCAAAAAAATCTACCTCTCTCTCTCTCTGCATGTGTGTAACCAGTTTTACTTCTATAGTGTGCAGTCTCTTTTTTTGACGTGATAACGTCTTATAAATTGATGAATCACCAATCTTATAAATTGATAAAACACCGGCTGCATGCACGAAAAAGTGTAACGTTCCTAAATCCTAACGTTCCTAACGTTCGTAACTCGTAACGTTCCGCCTGACCCTGTGCGTGCTTTTTGCTAATTTCTCGCTCAATTTAAATCAGATCGGTTTGAAACCAGTCTTAAACGAAAGAGGAGAACATTTTACATAGATTTCGTATAACAGAATTTGCCTAAACAGTTTTTTTATACAAATTTATATAGAAAAATAGCTGTATAAATGCAATGTTGTCTAATGCATGGCGCGACGCGGTCGGTCGTCTTTGTTTGCCGTACATGGAAATTAGAAGATAACGTATGTCTTGTCTTAACATGAAAACGGCTGCATTTCTAATGTTTAATTCAATTTTTTGACATTAGTATTTTGTGAAATGCAACGCCTTCTAAGTTAAGTATTGGAATAACTAATTATTATTAGAACATAATACTTTGACAGTTGCAAACGTCACTTTTGACATTTCTTATCATTCCGACACCAAGGATAAGCGGATTGAAACCAAATTTTGGGAGGTTTAGGTTATGTATTACGGAATACGTTATCACGTAAAACTATCGTCCGTAAACCGACTTTACAGACAACCAATTTTTTAAAGTGAAACACGATACCAAACACACCTAATAGCTCACAATTGCAGTGTTATGGCTTTGCGTTGTTTGTCCCCTGTGCTCTCGATACCGTGTAAAAGGCATCATTAGCGTTCACGTTGCCGTTGCAAGGTAACGACCGAAATTGAATTTTTCATGAAAGAATCTGACGCGTAAAATGAGACATCACGACGGACGGACGGACAGACGAACGGACGAATAGGAAAACGTGTTAGGGTACAGAGAACGACGAATGAGACGACATATAATGTGTTTTATTAGACTATTAAAGCAGTCGAATGGCCCGTTACATGTCCGGTTATCCTATTATGTATATTAACCTGTCGTTAAGTTAATTTTCATAACTTGTTTATAGCACTGTATCTGCTGAATAAACCATTCTGTTTTGTTACGTGATATGTTACATAGGTGTCGTTAGTCGTTACAGAGCTATTACCGAGACTGCACAATCTCGCTGTAAACAAAATAAACATTTGATTATTCAGTCTTTAAAGTATTTCACGATCACTTTATTTTAAAACCTGCACCAGTTTCCAGCGTTATCTGAGCCTACTACCATTCCAATTTGTTTTTAGGGTTCCGTACCTGTTAATATAATAAATACTAGAGTGACCTGTGCGAATTATTCGCACTAAAATATAAGTATAATAATTATCACTTTACAAAATTATTTTTTAATAATGATTGCAGGTATTCAATTCGTTTCTAATTTTGCACACTGCTTATAACGTTCTTCTTTTTGTTGTAAAAGACATATTTTACTAAAATTGTCATATAGAGGCGCAAGTAGCAAAAGCGTTCTACAGCGTAACCCGTCAGATGGCAGTAAGCACTATTTACAATATAAAGGTCAGATGACAGATCGAAGTGTTAACGTTACGCCGTCAAATGGCAGGCGTTGTTCAGAGTTTAATTAGTTTAATTAATTTACAGAAAACAAAAGCAATAATAAATTTTTTAGTTGTCGATGTCAGTAGAGTTGGCAATTATCTGTAAAATGATATATAATTTATGTGGAGAAATTGTGTGGTTTTTTCTAAAAAGGGAGGCAAACATCTTAAACCTCAGCGTATTACCTAATACATATGATTTAATTGAAAACACTGTAGGAAAATTGTTGTAACAGTTTTCAAATGAGCTATTAATTAGATTTATTTAATTTTAATTGGTCCTAAATAAAATTAAAATAAATTTAAATTTAAATTTAGAAGAAAGTAATGTAGAAAATAAAAAATAAATAAAAATATATTCGCCCAACGTGGGGCTCGAACCCACGACCCTGCTATTAACAGACGCATGCTCTACCGACTGAGCCAGCCGGGCTTGTTAATGTACAACGCTAATATTGGTATATTCAGTTAGGGCAATGCACCTGAATAGAAGCTTATTTTTGAGATATATTTTGCAACATTTTTCATTGATGCTCCGCTCCTATTGGTCGTAGCGTGATATTATATAGCCTGTAGCTTCCTCAATAAATGGGCTATCCAACAAAAAAATTTTTTCAATTTGAACCAGTAGTTCCTGAGATTAGCGCGTTCAAACAAACAAACAAACAAACTCTTCAGCTTTATATATTAGTATAGATTGATTTTCAGCACAAAAGTTACCTAAAGCTAAGTGTGTCGAGAAAACGCCAAATGATGGACCAAGAATCACACTACAGATTCCACTGACGAACTTTTTGAAAAAAATAAGTGTGAAAAATTACACATTTGTAAGTTTTTTATAAATATGTAAGTTTATCCAGGAAAATGTTTTCCGTTCTCGCCTGTAGGATCTGTACTGTGATTCTCGGTTCTTCATTTGGCGTTTATCCAAATAGCGTTCGAAAAACCGTAACCGTTCTTAGGCAAGGGGAAAGTATTTGAGATGAAGAGTGCAGGGGGTATTTGTATAGGTCGCTACTCTGAATATGGCACATTCACAATCCGCATATTAGAGATCAGTGACCGCAACACACATTTTAGAGAGAGTTCTAAGGGGTTAGTTAGGCCACCTTGACGCTCGGAAAACAGGTACAAAATAAAACTTTTTTTTGCGCACATTTTTTACACATGGTAGTTTTATGAAAAAAAATAAAAAAATGGCGGAGATATTATGAGCCGATAAGTAGGACTCTCTTTTGAAAATCCATGCCGGTGGTGTACAAGATTTCTCTGTTAGGCATTGTCAGAAACATAAAAAAATATGTTTCCTTATTTAAAAGGAAAATAGTTACAATGTGACGTAGGATAATTTTTTTTTATAGAAATGACAGCTGTTTGAAAAAAAACTCGTTTTTGCATCGATGTTTTGAGTTTGAAAAATTTATAACTTTTGAACATGGTATCCAATCAAAAAAATCCTAGGTCACATTGTAGATATTAGAACAGGAGCTATATTTCTTGCTAGGTCTTCTGCAATCAGGAAACAGTATCTTGTCACGTGGGCGACTTGAACAAACGCACACAAACCAACATGGCGTCATTCTGCTCAGAGTCAGACAACAGACACGTTTTTCTCTGTGTTTATATTTGAACTGTCACTGTACGCGCACCAGACCTATCCCCAAAACTAGTTTGAAAAGACGTCTCGTGTGTAGCGAGCACATAAAAACAACTAAGAAAACCAGCGCTAGAAAACTAGTAGTCAAATCCAGCAAGGAATCTAGCGGCAAATCAGCCTCGTGTGTAGCGGCCTTTACACGCCGGAGAAATGTTTATGAGTCACTCGGAAACCTGCGAGCTTGCAGTTATGCAACAAGGAGGATATTCCGGCTGCAGTCATTGACAACGTGCCACCTGAGTCACAGTTATGTATCGGCACAATTCTTGTTATGTCACACGCTCCGGCGGAAATTATTGAGTCTTGTTAACTCAACTAACAAACGTAAAATGTTCTTTCAACAGTCCGTTTATTTTCCTGTTGAGATTTTACTTCGACATGCGCCATCTACTCAACATTTCAGTGAACTATCCTATGCGAAACGTTTCTTATGTAGTAAAGCATTGCGCCATTGGCGTAGCAAGACGGGGGGGCAGGTGGATCTGACCTACTTGAGAATATTAATTGTTCACGTATAAACAAGAAGATAAATCTATAATAATCTACATATCGTCGTTGGTTCTGTAATAGCTCTTACGTGCATAATTGGCAGATTTTACGTTTTTTAAATGAAAAGATTCTGAAAACGGAGCTCTATACACTAGTAATACCTCCAAATTAATTTTACAGTAACCAACAAGGGGAAGTAACTCTTATGTGAAAAGTTGTATCAAATAATTCCTCCCATGTGCCAATAAATCCGAAATTAACATTAAATATTTTTTAAGAAAATACTTTGTCTTAATTAAACAAGTATAGTAAAGATAAGTATGAATTAGTAATATACCTCTGAAACACCACTTTTTGGCCTTCTCTGCAAATTTTACTTTTTGCACATAAGAGGTATTACACAACCAACGACGATATTTTCTTTGTCATGAAATTTCTCCAGAAAGTCGTGCTGATCGATTTCGTTTCTATATGAACAGTTTTCAAATTATGTATGACGGTAAGTAGAGTTGAAAATTTAACTACGATAAAATCGTTGCTACGTCGTTGAAAAATCGAAGAAGCAGCATGATATGTGCTTTGCGTAATGATAACCGTTCTATTCTATTTTTGATCTCGCTACTGCCACAGGATTACCTTTTGTAGCGAAAACATTTATGTATTATATATGAATTATTAATAATAAAATTATTCTTATTCTTATTCTTAATTGTGTTAAATAGATCAATTTCAAGTTTAATAAGTGTAAATGTTGATATAAGCTTTCATTCCCGACGTGGCAAGTGCAAAATCGACGTGAAAAATTATTGTTGTAATTTTTAAAAAAAGAATACATAGTACAATCTCTTAAAGTCGAACCTCGATAAGTCGAAAACCTCCAAATCCCGAAAAAATGTTTTGTTCCTTTCCCTTCACGTCCCAAAGCCTCCATTACTCAAAATCTCTACCCTCTATAGGTCGCAATAATCATTGAGTCCCCTATAAGTAATTTCGGTACCTACGTATTTTACCTCTATAACTCGAAAAAAATAAATTTGATCTCTGTATCTCGAACATAGCAACTCAAAATTAGTCAGAATGGATCTTAACCTCTACAAGTCGAATATTTCCTAACAAAATCCGTTTAAATCGAAATCCTACATAAGTCAAAAACTCCGTACGTCGAATTTTTTGGCGTCTCTCTTGAAATTCGACTTGCAGAGAGGTTCTACTGTTTTATCATTAGAAAAAATGATAAATGTTCGGAGTCCTCTCACCTGCTGTATAATTTGTTCACGACATTTTAAAGCGGATGACTATTATTTGAGGTTATGTGTTCAATCTGACGTTTGCATCTAGAAAGCAACAAAGTTAACCGTATCACTACAGCTTGCATCAATGATTCTGCCACATTTTATGGTGTAACGAGCTGTCGTAATTTTTTTTCCTTACGTTTTGAAAGATTAGTATCGCCTCGACAATAAATTATTTCTTCGAAAATATACATTTTTAAGAACAACATCGAATCCTCGTATACTGTCACTGCAGAGGCTTCGCATAGGACCATATTGAATATTTTAAAATGGGCTCCGCATCCAGGTAAAATCCTAATACCGATATAAAAGGGCATAGGGATGGAATGAACACAAACTTGTTATGTTTCTTTTGAACGTAGTTCCCATACTCTGAGTTATTAGAACAGACGAGCAGTGCCAGTAAAACATGTTCCATACGGTTATAACAATTAAAAAAAAAAGTATGCGTAAGCCTCTCGCACGTTAGAAGTGAAACTTCTTACGTTCCACCATTTGTTGACGATTTTATTATATCACGATTGTGGCTAGAACAAATGCTACGCATACACACAGTATACACTGCGCATGCGTGTAGAGTGCGCATGACGCTTTGAGAGAGAGAGAGAGAGAGAAGTAGCGGCAGCGAAGAATATCCCTATCACTGTCTGCTTCCCATCGCATCCGTGCTAACTGTCCGCTGTCGTGCGTTTATCAAAAAATTGCTTCTGTGAACACAATTACAGTATAATCTCACTAATCCGGCACTTCGATAGATCGGCACGTCCAATAATCCGGCACCCTCCGGGTTAATTACATATGTACCTACATGTTAATTTAATACATTACATACATTTATTCCCTCTATGAAATGCTTTATTTTATTCATTACCTATGACTTTTTCACTATAATCCAGTAATCCGAACATTCCAATAATCCGGCACCCTCGGGTTTTTAATAGTGCCGGATTAGTGAGATTACGCTGTATTTGCAACAGCCAAAATGAACAAAAGCTTAAAAAATATACACTCTCCCCCCAGGTCCATAATATTAACAAAATAAAACTGAAAATAATACAAATACCTGGCTAAAAAATAAGAAATACTTTTTGAAAAGGAATTAGTAAAATTAGTTTGGGAATTAATATTTTGCTTGACACCTTCCTTCGTGAGTATTCTTGTGCGATATTAATAAAACTTTAAAAAATATTTTTTTTTGCTTTACCTTACCCAGAAAAAAAAAGTCGTCGCCCTTGGTTTTCGGCCGAAACTGAAACAGAAAAGTGAATTCTGTTGTAGAAACTACTTTCGATTGGACACTAAATATTGGTTCTTATGGAAAACCAAAACAGGGTCAGCAAATCACAGAGAATTTATCGATATAGAAAGTTTTGACCGTCAACATTTCGGAATCACCCATCCTTTTTCGGAAAATTACACTTGGTCTTTCAGTAATTACGCACACAGTATCATACAACATAAATTGTGTTGCCACAACGTTAAATTTCCACGTAATAAATCCAGCATCGGATGTCGTTAATTTATTGATAAATGGAGAGATTTTAAACGTATAACTGAATACACTAACACAGCATCATAAATATGTATTTTCTACTAATTGTCAAATATTTTAATGTTTATATTGTAATTAAAACAGTACTCAGTGCACGATATCAATTGTCAATTATTGTAATTGCGAATAATTGATACAGAGTGCGTTTGATTTCAATCCACATATTAACATACATGTTAAATTTTTTAAAATTTTAGGTGGCTCATTATATAATAAAAATTTTCTTATTTTTTCATTGATAATTTTGATATTAATTTAGCTCAATTCTGAATAAGGTCCAAAACCGGATCAAAACGTCATTGGATTAATAATTAATTAATTTTTAATTTTTTTTTATATACATATTGTCTTAAAATATAGTCGCAAATGGTATTTATTATATGAAGAATATACCTAATCAGACGTTAATCAAAGATTTGAATAAATCATTTGCGTCTACAAAAATAGTAGCTTTGGCGTTTGTTGCTCTTCCCTAATTACGGCCCCGACGACACACAAGGAATAAAAAAAAATCTCAATTCCCATAAGATGATATATTTTATATAAAAAAAATATTTTCTGCTAGGGGTTTCGACTTACATTTGAAGTCATAATTATTTTAAACACGTATTCGAGCTACAAGAGTCATATTCAATTTTTAACACCTTTAACGATATTCTCCTCGACTTCTATTTGCACTTTTTTAACAAGTTCAGTTGTCTCATTGCGGCTTCGCTTGTGAGAAGAAACCGATTGCAAATTACATACTTCGTAGAAATTTGAATGTGAATTTCTTCATATCCAGGCTATTTCACGTGCCAGAATGAGAAATATATCAAGTTACAAATATTGTTTTTGTAACAACAAAAACTTAGGCCTTGTGACAAAATTAATTTGTCTCAAAACTTCGATATTTTTTCAAGTCCGTAGACCAAAAAAAAAAACAAAAAAATTTGAAAAATTTTTTTGTTTTTTTTTCAAGTTACAATCTGTTGAAAATCAACTAAATTTTTTGAATTTTTTTTGATCCCTTAAATTTTCCCACCAATTTATATATGTATAATATAAAAAAAAAATTAACAAAAAAATTGAACCGACTTCACACTAAAAAGTAAAAAATAATTGCGTATTGAAATGTTTTGGAGTCGGTGTCAGCCAAAATGAAATCTATTCCGAGAACTACACCGACTCCAAAACATTTCAATACGCAATTATTTTTAACTTTTTAGTGTGAAGTCGGTTCAATTTTTTTGTTAAAAATATTTTATTTTTCTCTTTTTAGTGTTAATCTAACACTAAAAATCGGTGAACATACATAAAAAACATTATGCGTGTCTTTGAAATTTGAGTGTTTTCCTCGATTTCTCCGGATTCCACCATCCGATCCTGACTTGGTTCCGATGGGACCACCTTTGAGGTGCACTCTTTCGAATAAAAAAAAATTGAAAAAAGGTCCATAATCGACGGAGAAATCGGTGAACATACATAAAAAAATAAATAATAAATGAAAAAAAATATACAGACGAACATAGAACCTCCTCCTTTTTGTTGAAGTCGGTTAATAAAAAGAACAGTTTTGCACTCGGGTAAAACCGGGCCTGACCGCTAGTTTATGACAACTTTGAGTTTGCATTCAAAATAGCAAATCACAATATGCCAGCTGTGTGAATGTCGGTGTGTGTGTATGTAATACGGACAGATATGCGTTTGATGCCTATTGTTCGCCATATCTATTGTGTCGTTGCAAGTAACAATTACGCAACATTTATGTAAACGGAAACGCTTAACAATATACCTACATGATTTGTATTCGAAAGAACTTTATTGTTGAAATTGCCGCAGACATAATATGGAGGCGTCCTCTTATAGGACACAGAGGACGGAGTTCTAACTAGATTTATGTCATTTTGTAATCTGTTTACTGCATACTGAAAAGTATGTAGACAGTGTTTATATCTATTGCACATACCGCCTGCGGCATGCAAGGCCATAATCAGGGAGGGGTTTTGGGGGTTGACCCCCCCCCAAATGCTTTAGCCAATCCACGTTTTATACATACTACTAAAATATTTTCGACTCTTGGAAGATTAAAGGATGAATCCTGGTGGCATAGGATCGATGAACTAAGCAAATACTGAAGGTTTTTTTTATTGCATTTTATTGTCTGACGTTTCGGCAAACTTTATGCCATATGCATTGATTCTCCGAAGATGGCATAAAGTTTGCCGAAACGTCAGACAATAAAATGCAATAAAAAAACCTTCAGTATTTGCTTAGTTCATCGATCCTATGCCACCAGGATTCATCCTTTAATCTTTCAACATTTAAACAGGATCATCATCACTTTAAATTATTAGTTATTTTTCAAATTTTCGACTCTCTTTTCCGATCTGTGGATTCCACGTTTTTCGGCATTCATCTGAAATGTAACAATGAAGGATGAGTGACAGCAATGCTCCATCTCTCTCACTCATCTTTCATTGTTACATTTCATATCATATGCCACTTTGGCATTGATCGTAAGTCAGTACAAGGTTAAATAAGTTTTTTCGTTACTAACAATTACATTTACAAATAATACGGATTCAGGAAAGTGTTTGGTAAACTTGTGAAATCAAATCTTGAATAATTGTATGAATTATTCTCTAGTCAATTGCCTTGAACATACTGGACTATTGGTTGGTGAATGAAATTATATATGACTAATACTGTCATTTCATTGTTTTGTAATTATCGTACTTTTTCCTCGTTGAGTAGGTTAAAAACATTTTTGAGAAACAGCATTGAACAGTCACCGCGACTGACTGGATTAGCCTTGATGAGCGTTCATCTTAATGTCGAGATCAGTCCAGAAATCGTTGTCACGCGCTTTATTTCTGGTGACAATCCGCGTCGGTTGCCTTTTAATTATATTTTTTATTTATGTTAAATTATACCATAATAAGCATATATTATAATTTTACATAAATAAAGTTGTTACTTTTTGTCTCTGGTCCAGAGCTCGATAACGGCTTATTATTATATTTATGTTTTGAAGAAAGTTTCGTTAAACATTTTTTTTTCTAAACTTTATAGTTTCGGAAACATTTGAGCAGCCGCTCTTTTGTTTTGATTGATCTGTCTGAAATAAAGTAGTTCGGCATGCTTTAATTATTTTTTACATTATGTGGAACATATTATGTAGGTAACCATGACAACGAATAGCAAATATCATATTGAATACTAGCAATTACCCCGCGATATCAGAAATTTTATTTTCTTTATTATAATCAAATGTCAACATTTTGTTGGAATGGTCCCGTCGCCCAATTGGCTGGAATTGTTATTACTTGGTTAAGCCGTTTAGATGCAAAAAAACATGACATATAGACAAACATAGAAAGCGAGTGTACCACCTAAGGCGGCTTCCAGGCTTCAGCTATGCTTTAGGTCGCGCTTAAAAAGAAATACAATCGACTAGTTATAATTAGGAACACTTCGAATATTAAACATGAATAATATTATACTTCAAATAACTCCAAAGAGAACATCAATCATCGGTAAAAAATATATCTATACCTAAAAGCAAAAGATTATTCACTTTTTATCTTTCTTCAATTGTGGAATTAGTATGTTTAAAATTTTTTTCTGAAATAAATGAAAAATATCGGAGTTCCGGTATAAAAACTATAACTGGGTTGTCATATTCATTGCCAGGTTATTTATTTTTTATTTATTTATTTTTATTATTCTTTTATATATACATTTTAATAGTAATTACAAAAATGTTAAGAATATTCCCATTCAACTTGGCACGTATCTTTAAAATTTACTCATTAATAATAAATAAGAAAATTAAATTGTCATGTTTAAAATATGGCTTAGTAAACGTTGATTTCTGTTAATTTAATGTTTTGCTTAGTAGCTGAGAGTGCATAAAACATATTTCTTTTTTTTTTGTTATTGATACTATATTGTAATTATAACGTTTTCTTCCACCAATGTGTGACCCGTACCTCCACCATTTATACCCGAACTTCCACCATATCTTACATTAAGTTTGTCCAAGCAGTAGCAAACGGTACGAAACCGTTACCGCATGTGCAGTAGCTAAAACAAAACTGTTAGTGGCGTCTTCAGAACACGTTTAGCTACTGCGCATGCGGGTGACGGTTTCGTTACCGTTTGCTGGCTGCTTGAAATAAACATAATGTTTTAAATCTAGCGTCCTTTGCGTGACGGCAACACCGCCTGGCGTCCGAAAAGCATACTTTTACTACATTGTTTCAAACGATCGTATTTCAAATAGCTGCAGTAGTAATAATTAAACGAAACCTTCGCTTATCGAAATTCAATACACGGTTAAGGAGATATAATGTTTATGTTGTAGCACTGAACAAAAACATATTGAGTATAATTATTATTTGGAAAATTGTAAAAAAATATATATTACTCGACGTTTACTTCCACGAAAACTACTAGCGCCGCTAGCGGGCAATAGAGCGGAATATAACTGCCTTATTATTATTGTTATTAAATAAATCAAATTATCGATCAATTTTATTAGACTATATTATATTGACAAAAATTTTAAAATTATAATTCAATAGTTCCGAAAAACGTCATGTATTGAATTATGGAATTATAATTTTTATCAATATACAGTCTGAAAAAATTGGTCGATAATTTTATTTATTTGAAGAGTTCTATCTAAACGTTAATCAAAGATTTGATTATTGTTTCTAACCGAGAAGCTTATTAATAAACGATACGACAGAGAGCGCGACGAAAACGACATGAAATCATACTCTATTACCGGCGCATGATCTATTGCTCTAATCCTCAGCTCACGACGCGAAAATTTTTTGCATTAAAAAATTAACCTCTTTTGGGACGTTACAGGCCAAATAAATACAGCCACACAACTCTTTGTGGACAAGCTCTATTGGACAAAAGTTTTCAATATTTTTTAAAAGTGCTGTATAGCATGCGTAATCTTTAATTTACGACTAAAAAAGACCTTTTAGCTTCAAAAATAAGGTCGACAATGTGTAAAATGCTAATGCCTATTTTTCACCAAAAATGCCAGTCGTCATGGATAAATCGCATAATTTTTTTTGTGGAATCGGCTTTCATCAATGAAAAAAAATGAAAACAAACACTCCCTTTGTGAATGAATGACACGTGATCATTATGGTTACGCTGTATTAGCGTAAAACAAATTATCAACATAATAATTTGTGTTACTGATTTACTGTAAAGTGTTTGATAAATAACCTAGTTAACCGTTAATCCTGGCGCACATTGAGATGTTTGTAAAAAGAGAACGTGACGCAGTACGAAGAAATTCCTGTGTTCAAATTTGTTTTATCTACAGCTAAGCTTATTTGGGCCTAACACTAATATATACTTCCAATTAATTGTCTTATTAATAAAAACAAGTGATCCAAAATTAGTTATTGAATGTTTTTTTCAAAACTGTTGATAGTTCACTTTTGAATAAACATCACTTCTATTAGTAGGATATAAATCCCACCGAAAACGTCAACATGAAAAAAGATGTCTAGTTCGGTACCTATAAAAAAAGAATTGAGATCTAAAAAGATATCAAGTCTCTACACACGAGTCTATAATATATATACATAAAATTCTCGTGTCACAATTTTGGCCGCGCTAATCTCCAAAATCACTAAATCGATTTAAATAAAATTTTGTAAATATGCCTCGCTTGGTGCAACTTACTCTATAGGATAATTTTTATTAAATATTTTGTACAAAATTATGATGTTTTCTCAAAAAAACTGTTTTAGTAGCATGTAACGACATCTGATATAATTTACTCAAAGCTATTAGTTCAGAAGCAAACAAAAAAAACTGTTTTTGTACCAAATAGCGACATCTGTTAGAACTCGCTCAAAGCTATTAGTTGAGAAGCAAATCTGATAGAATTTGCTCAAAGCTATTAGTTCAGACGTCGGGCCGCAAACGAAATACATTTTGCAGAGTTATATCTATCGCATCCGGATGAAAAATGTTTTGTTTTTTATTTATTCCTCAAAATTTAATATAGTGTAAAAAATCATTTAATGAATTGTTATCGTTTGTGTTTCAGGAGGCATACCGACGTTGGGTGTGCAGTTCTCTGGTGCCATACCTGGCGAAGTCCAACGAGCTGGACAACAGCGCCGTCGGCAACGGCGGCGGTCGCAACAGTAGCGTCGCGGCGGCAGCGATGGCGGTAAACGACGGCGAGCGATTGATTCGCGTGCGACCATGTCGCAGCGTGTGCCAGACTGTCGAGCAGCGGTGTCCCTACATGCTGCCAGGCGATAGGGCTCCGGCCTACCCTACGCAGTATGCAGGAGAACCGACTTTTCTGTGTCTCGGTATGACCCGACTATATATTTAATACCCCTGCTTTACAATGAATTTGAACTTTTATTGAAGTAAAACTTTTTTCGCGCGCTTGACTTGGGGAGTAAGTTGGTAAACGCGTGACGAGAGATTTACGGAAACTGTGATCGCTGTGATCGGGCGAGGCGAACGGAAGTTGAGAGGGAGATATAAGTTAGTGAAGATAGAAAGAGGATGACAAATACTTCACTGGCTAGTGGCGCCATCAGGTGGCCGAAACAAATACTTCACTGACTAGTGCCGCCATCAGGTGGCCGAAAATATAAGCAGTACTAACAATAGAATGACACATACTTTACTTGCCAGTGGCGCTATCGGGTGACAGAAAAAAGTAATATTTTGTTCAATACATTAAATATTCTACGTAATAAAATTGTAAATTAATTTTAAAGTTCATGTTTGTGAATTTTCGGGTGAATAATAACAATTTATGGCAGGAAGAAGTTTTACTTCAGTCGTGTGGTCTAAGGCACACTCGTTTTTTTTATAGCAAGTGCATTTTCATTAAAATAATTTATTAACATTCACGTGGAAATTACTTTTAAGGATTTTACTCTAAGAAGCAAAGATCAAGGTGGCCACAGAAAAATGTTTTTAAATTTCCCTGATAATTCCAGATATTCCAGGAAATTTGTTATACTTTTCCATGATTTGAATATCTTATTTGTATGATCGAGATATTCAAAGTTTTGATTAAAGTGATATATTTTATCTTAAGGATATTTTGTCTGAGAATATTTTGTCCCGGATTTTTTGTCGAGGATA
This sequence comes from Xanthostigma xanthostigma, assembly GCA_963575645.1. Taxonomy (NCBI): domain Eukaryota; kingdom Metazoa; phylum Arthropoda; class Insecta; order Raphidioptera; family Raphidiidae; genus Xanthostigma; species Xanthostigma xanthostigma. Next base: position 45,841,111 of record OY754470.1, read on the forward strand.
TTTTGTCCAAGGATTTGAAGTCCTAGAACCAAAATTGAACATCAAAACAATTTTTTCAAGCATTTATCTCTTAAGCTAATGATGGCACAGTAGACATTATTTTTACTGTACGATCATTAGTTAGAGATATCGATGGTAAAAAACCAAAGGTTAACTTTTTACTTAATCGCCAATATCTCAGCGATAAATAGCCGCATAGAAAACAAAAAAATACTAAATTGAAGCTTGAACCCCAGGCTGAATGACCAGGTATTCATAATACTTGTAAACACTTTTTTTTCAAGTCTGAAGGCAGTTTGAAAACCATTTTCAAAACTAGAAATTTTAAACTCCAAATAGCTATTTTTTCCTTTTGTAACATTTCCTGATATTTCCATTATTTTTTTAGGTTGCATTAAATCCCCTGATAATTCCAGGTTTTCCACGTCTGTGGCCCCCCTAGAAGATGGTTGTTTTAATCAAGCTGCCATTCATTGTCTACAATCTAAAACAATACAGATAATTAAATTATCTGTTTTTCGAATTTTTGGTTTTTAAATTTGCATGTTCAATTACTCTAATTAAAAAAAAGCGATTTCGCTGACATAAATCCTTTATACTAGACCGAATCCACTTCAGACTTTCTCGAATGTTTCTCGAACATTGGAATTTATTCCGGTCGCGGGTCGACCCACCGTTTAAGTACCTCTGAGAAATTTCGATCGAAGTCTCTAGAATGTACTGGCAGCAATGTAAACACATAATCATGAATGCAATGTCTATGTATATTGACAGGAGTATTCGCTGCATTATGATGAAAGTTTTTGAGTTAGCTATGAACAAACAGGCTAACAGACAGAAAAAAAAATGTTAAAGTGGTCAGTTCGGGTTAGGCATTCAGTAAACTGTGCATCTATGAAAACGTTCGAAACAGACTAATTTATGGTCTTATTTGCTTATATTGATTACAATTCTCTTAGAAATTGAAAGAAGCATTTAGCTTGCTATAATAGAATCATCTGTATTTAAAAGGGAAACTATGACGACGCTAATGATGCTATTCTGTACCATAAATGCTAAGATAGTAGTCGCACTGCTGCTAAATTTCTGTCATTGTCTTACAAGTTGAATTTTGAATAGGCTAAAGTAAGACAAAGAAAACAGCGTTATTAATTTTCACATTTATATGATAAAGAAATAACACTATAAAACTGGAATATCAAAATGTCGGCTTATCTCTTATTCTCCACTTTATATAACGGTTATTCCTTAACGCAGTGTAGTTCAACTTGTTATCCTTGGAGTATGAGAAACCAGTCCAAAAGATCTTATAAAAAAATGTTAAAAATATTACGATGAATTTTATATGGGTGTAAATAATAAAAATAAATAAGAAAAACAAAAGATCAAGTCCGAGCAAAATTTGCAAGCATAGTGTTCCGTACTGTTTTCAAAATTTTTTTATATACCAAAAACTTTTTTTTTGTAATGAAATCCTGAAAAAACCTTCCTTAGAAAATAATAAAATTTTGAGGTAGGCGCCAATTCAATTACTCTAATTTTTTATGTATTTTCATTAAATTGACGCCGATCTCGAAACTTTTTTTGCCAGAATTGAAGCCTAAAACCAAAGTTCAATTTTTTTGTATTTCACGTCGTGATTGGACCGCCACTTCCTACAATTATCCCAAATTTCAATTTTCTATGTCAAACGATCTCTGAGAAAAATACCCGAAACAAAAAAACAAGTTTTGGTAAGGAACACTAAAAATAAATGCCAGCTGTGTACATTATTAAACAAAACTACTCCCTAAAAAAATAAGTTCAAAAACTAAAACCCGACTACTGAAAAGTATATGAAACAAGAAAATATTCTCATCTGAGGGTAGCCCTGGTCATTTGCCACCTGCCCTAACAAAACATTATATTTTAACAGTAGTAAGCGATCATAACCTCTAGGGCAAAGTGCATCACGCTATACATCTAGAGGGGCCTCATATATAATATAAGATGGCATACGACCACGGCTATCTTCAGATGAGAATATTTTCTTGTTTCATACTTTTCAGTAATCGGCTTTTAGTTTTTGAACTTATTTTTTATTTAAATTATTTTTTTTTACTTATTTTTTATTTGCTTTCAATTTGGGACAAAAATTCAAAAATAAATGTAGCCTATGTTACCCGGGCCATAATAACGAATCGATTGACACTTTATTTATCAAAATCGGATGAATAGTTTAGGCGCTACGGTGGAACATCCGTAAATACAAACACACATATAGACTGCTAAACTCATAACCCTTCCTTTTTGATTCACCGTAGTCGGGAAAAAATAATGCACAAAACGATTTCAAGCTCATACAAATATTAATAATAATAATAACAATAATAAATTTTATTTCAATACTAGCGGACCCGGCGAACTTCGTACCGCCTAACAGTATAATATATATATATATATATATATATATAGCGGCCCTGTACGTGCTTCGCTACGTATAAAGTGAAATAATAAAACAATTTAATTGGAACATCTATCTATCTATTTTATTTATTTTAAAATATACATGGACGTATATGTGTGTATGTCGAGCACTCCGGCTGCGCCGTCGTGCCCGGTGCAAAAGAACGAATGGGGAAGGAAGAAAAAAAATTTAGTGCGTAAAGATATTTTATAAAAAACTGCTATCGCGCAATCGAAATTCATATTAAAAACTTACCTTAACTGTTGCTGCTTCAATAGCTTGCGCATTATAATTCAATAAATTTATTGAATTATAATTATCTATATATTTTTGTCAATATAATTGTCAGAAAAACTGATCCTAATGACTCGCACAATGGTTTATTATAAATCAATGTTTTTTTAATTTTTGACAGAATTTTTTCAAATCATACATAAGGCTGTTTATATTTTAAAACCATGGATACGAATTTAAAAAAAAATTCGTGTCTTTAATAATTATAATTAAAGGAAGAAAAAAAATGTAGGGGTGGACTACCCCTAACATTTAGGGGGATGAAAAATAGATGTTGGTCCATTCTCATAGATACCGGATAAGCACAAAAAATTTCATCAAAATCGGTCAAGCCGTTTCGGAGGAGTTCGGCAACAAAAACTGTGACACGAGAATTTTATATATATAGATTGTATGCAGTTAATATATAGTTTTGCTGTATTATATTTGAAATTAATCCAGCTAACTTGGCATAGTCAGTGCTAGGATGGATTTATTGGAGGCATGCTTAGGAAAATCGGGGGCACGAAAACAAACACTGCCTTAAAGAACTGTCAGAAAATGTCGGTTGTGCTGCTGTACAGGTTAAACCTTGACTCAATCAATTATCAGATCAAATTTCAAGGAATATGGTTGCCCGTCAAACACTGTTTTCTTTAAAAGATAAAAATACTTTCAAAACAGTCGAGACATGTTGGAAGCTAAATTAAACAAATGCAAGTTTGTAGCTACAATAGCCAATGATCTCATTTGTCTGCGCGTTTACTCACAGCCCGCTTCTTATATTCATATTTGAATTTCACACAATCTTAACGCTGCAAGCTCTCATCATACAAAAGTCTACTGGACAACATAGAGAAAAAGAATTAACCATTGTCTACCTTGCCAATTTTGCAGACTTTAGCATCCCTCATATTTATCCGCTTGAAGAGAGGTGTGCCATATATGCCAAAAGACTGCAATGTGGATGATGACAACAGTAAATAATTGATACTTCTCTAATCTCTACCTACATATATAAATATTTCGTGTCACAGTGTTTGTTATCGAACTCCGCCGGAACGGATTGACCGATTTTTATAACATTTTTTATGTATACTTGGTAGGTCTGAGAATAGGTCGTAGGTTATTTTTTATACCCCTAGGTGATAAGGGTGGCCCTCTCCAGAATATTTTTTTTATTTTTTGGATTAAAAAAGTTTTTTATTTTTTTAAGATTTGCCACTAAAAAATACATATAACCCGGGGAGTCGTTCATCAATTTTCTTAGGAGTCGTCAGATATCGAAAATTTGTGGTGGACCGCCGAGCTAATTTTACTTTTTTACAAATGTCATTGAAATTTAGAAAGAAATAAAAAATTGATTCGACTGTCTATCTTTATGTATAAAAAGTCTCGTGCCACGATGTTCTTCCGCGCTAATCTCCGAAACCACTGAACCGATTTTAATTAAATTATGTAAATGAGTCTTGCTTGCTCCAACTTACGCCATAGGATAGTTTTTATTAAATGTTTTGTACAAAATTACGGTGTTTTCACAAAAAAAAACTGTTTTAATAAAATGTAGCGACATTTGATAGAATGTACTCAAAGCTATTAAGTAGTTCGGAAGCAAACCAAAACTGTTTTAGTATAAAGTAGCGACTTCCAATAGAATTTGTTCAAAGCTATGAGATTAGAAGCAAATCTGGTAGAATTTGCGCAAAGCTATTAGTTCAGACGCTGGTCCGCAAACGAAATACATTTTGCAGAATTATATCCATCGCACCCAAGTGTAACCGGGACGGACCGCTATTTTATTATAGAATTTTCTTTATGTTTTATCATTACATTTGTGTTTACTACAACTAGTTTATCAATAAACTGTTAGAAATTTCATATTTTTTAGGTTTTTAATACAATAATAAAATTTTAGTCGTGTTGTCCAGTAGACTTTTGTACGGTAGAAGTTTGAACTATAATACAATAGGCACGGTACGTGGTCAATTTTACCTCGTCTTTTTACAAATGTCAATGTGAATGGTTTAAGTCACTGTAAGCTTAGTACTATTACACTTACAGTGTGTCATTCAACATTAAAAGACTCAGCAAAGATAACTCCGTACGTGCAAAATTCACTAGTGCCTCTGTGGTCTGTGCTGTGTGCGCTCTGTAAATGTGCGAATGCAACAGTACAGAACAGCTCAGCACAGAACAATGGCGCTCGGAGTGAGTCATTCACAAAAAAAAAAATTGGTTGTCTGTAAAGTCGGTTTACGGACGATAGTTTTACGTGATAACGTATTCCGCTCGAATATCATATTTAATAATCTGCATCTTTCGTTTCAAATTTAGGTTAATTTTACGTAATTTGGGTTGCCTGCATATATTTTTTCACAAAATTAATAGATTTTTTGAACGAAAGCAAGTGAAATTATGAACTACCTAACAACAAAATAATTTATGTTCTATTTCTCCTATCTTCTACATATAATAATTATAATAATTCGAATCTATGATATTGCATCTTTCGCTTCAAATTTAGGTTAATTTTATTTATTAAAATTACTTACCACCTATAATAATAATTATTTTTTTTAACTTTCTTTCTTTCGTATTTATTTTAAGCCTCAAAGATTAACTGTCATAATATTTTTAAAACAATTGTTTCATTGTTTATATAAAATTCCAAAACCTACTTACAATATTTAAGTATTTTCATACGTCAAAAAATTGATTTTTATAATGATAAAATTTGTAAGAAAACGATTTTTTCGAGAGATGAGACATAGCTAAAACGATTTTTTGCCCCTCAAAATCCCTTTTCAGTAAATTTCATCCAAATCGTTAGGGCCGTTTTCGAGAAAAGCACGCACAGGGTCAGGCGGAACGTTAGGAACGCTAGGAACGTTACACTTTTTCGTGCATGCAGCCGGTGTTTCATCTTTTTATTTTGACGTGATTCATCAATTTATAAGACGTTATCACGTCAAAAAAGAGCAACTCGCTCCGCTCCGAGAAGGGAGTCGTTCATTATCACTAGTTTCCTGGTTTAAGTAAGTACATTTAACAATATAAATGCGATCTTTGCGACAGATCCCAACATCCCGGAGACCGGAGAGCAGAGAACGAAGTCATCGCACGGTTCCGACGAGTGCTGTTACGTGTACGACGACGAGAGGGGCGGCGTTCGTGCCGATTGTCCGGCGAGTGGACGCGCTCTGTTGCGAGCCGACGAGTTGGACGGCGAGCGGTACAACGAGAGCGCCTGGCGCGTAAACTGCGGACTGCCGGCGAACGGCAGCGGCGGCGATCCGAGCGGCACTGGCGCGGCGAATGCGCCGACCTGCACCCTGCCAAGTGTGCCGGCGGCGGCGACATCGGCGCCGAGCCGCGCCGCGACCGTCCGTCCGTCATGCGACCGACGCGCCATAATAATGCTCATCATGCTCACCGGAAGTAGCTGCTTAACCGTACTCACATCCGCTACGTGGACAACAACATGGTGGACTTTTAACAAAGCACAATTAATTATTAAAATCTTAATGATAACTTTCGTAATTAATATATTATACAGTTTATTGTTAATGTTTGTGAACGGTGCATACGTTATGTGGCGACGGCTTCTTGATTTCGCCGTTGTTAAAGTGACAAAAGCCAATTATTATTGTTGCAGAGTGCTGAGGATTGTTTTGCCGGCGGTCATTGTTCCGGCGAACGGTTCGACGAAACGCTATGCCACGCTTGCAAATCATTTTGCCGGAATCTCGAGCAAATGTGCTAAGCTGACAATGCATTTTGTTCGAGTAACAAAAAATATTGTCAAATTACACTTAATCAAGTCGGCAAGACACTTTGTTGCGGTGGCGTACAACTATTATTATTATTATTATATACTTATAGATGTAGACGGCGTATTTGGAAGCATTGTCAATTTGACGAATCCGAGACGCGGCAGTTGTGTCGCGAGAGCGCCGAAAACGGTCGCGTCGCCGTCGCCCGTCATTATAATTATTATTGTTGACGGCTCTTTTCGACAGAGAAGACGCAGCGCGGATCCGTCGCCGCCAACCAAGACAAAAGCTTGCGTCAGGCACAACAACAATGGCGGCACACTGGCGTCGTCCGGTTCTGTTAAATTGACAATGCTCTATTACGACATGTCGAGGAATGGCGGCGGAGGTCGAGGTATGGAGGCCGACCGTCGGTGGAAACTCGTCGCCGGAACGCTCTATGGAAATGTGTTGAAAACAATAATCACGATCATAGTTGCCAAATGGACAAGAAAATTAGTGACAAGAAAAAACAAAGTGCAAACGAGTTGTAGTGGTGATAACATAAATTATTATTATTATTATTATTATAGTGATGGTGGTCTCCCGTGCTCATAGGTAGAGTATGTCTACTTGCACTTGATAAATGCAAGTACTTACATAATTATTATTATTATAACGGTTTTACGTAAAACACAGACACATACACACTCGCTGGTTGATGGAAAATGTTCTCGAAAATTCAACAATCGGAGAAAGTTCTCTAAAAGTTTTGATTTTATTCCGTGACTAAATGCCACGGAATAAATCTCCCTGTCCACAAAATTATTTTTGAGGGAGGTTTCGTAACATTGAAAAAAATATATATATAAATACATATACCGGTTTCCGAAGGTCGTGTTTTGTGGCACATCTTTCGGTTTCAAAAAACTCATGTTCACGAACGATCAAGCTATGAGGTTGGTCACTGTTATTTATAAAATCACCTGTATAACAACAAAATGCATAATATACTTATTCGATAAATTTAATCTTAGTTTAATTTAAACGAAGGTTAAGTTTAACCGATACTGATGAGTCATAAAGAATCTTCATAACCTCAAAGTTTGAGGCATTCTCTTTTTTCTTTTATTTAAATAGCAGTGTTTTTTTCTTCAATGCATTTGTTTTTATGTGACACGATCAATACCAATCCGTTTTTGACTGGAACGTGTAAATTAACGCTTTAAACCAGTATACAGGTGATTCAAAAATAAAGACGGAATAAACGCGAAGAGATAATGAAGTCGAAAAGAATACGTTAGCATGGTTAAATAAATGATTTTACATTAATCTGTATCGCCCACAAATATTAACTTATTATTTTTATTTATTATATTAAAAATTAGTTAATTGATGTTATTTATGTATCATAAATTCAAGGTATACCTACTTTAAAATTTAAGTCGTCAATAGAGACCACAATTTTTCTGATAAAACCTTTTTTTCTCGAAAATGAGGCTGTTGATTTATTTAACACTTTAGGATTAGTGAGTATATTTTATACGTATTTGATTTGTCGATTTTTTCCCGCATCTATTTCTGAATCAGCCTGTATACGTAATAATAAAAAAAAAATACAACAAAACCATTTTTATATTTTTTTCAAAAATTTGTTTTTCAACAGAGAACTTTCTCATGAGAATATTTACACCATCTGTAACTTACCACATTCAATGAAATAACAATACATAAATTAATCTACCTATGTTATTATTTTATTTCATTGTATATTTAAAACAATAAGTTTGAATTGATTGGTTTCGATTTACACTGTCATTTATTATTGTTATTTGTTAGATTGCTGTTTAATTGTTGTACCTACTTGGGCTCGGTCTGTTCATATATAAAACGCTTATGGATCAAAAATTTACCGGCATACCCCGTTTACACAGTTTTGCGCATGCGCCGTGACTGTACCAACACGCACGCGCGTCACGCGTCTTACTAAATAAAATGCACTGACCCGACAAGCGTCCAAAATCTTTCTGTACTAGCCGCGCGTGTCGAAAGCGGCCCATAGATGTTCAATATTATTGTGCAATGTGGGTTGCACAATATTTTGACGGCGGCCCCTAGACGGTCAATTATTGTACAATATTTTGGTTTGTGCAAAAAATTGTACTGTATGGAGGCGATATTGAAGGTTGTGCAATATATTGCTCAATTGCGAGCACAGACGCTACAGCCACATTGTGCAAACAGTCCCTACCAGAACTTCAGTCATCATGTTGTCACGATTACTATAGCCTTTGGACTTCACATCCCACAGAGCAGGAAGACCATGATACACCTCGATAAATTCAACAATAAATTGTCTTTCGGCTTTCTTGTCACCCATGATGAGGCGTAGTTGAGACGACTTGTTGAAACGATCGCTACTTGAGATCAACAGACGGGGTATAGCGCAATCTTGACAACAGACGGCACAATATTTCCCCTTTTGTGCAATATATTTTCAGTATTTTGAAAATCACACAATATATTGCGCAACATTTCACTCTCGTCTACATACGGTCAATTATATTGCACAAACCCAAATATTGCGCAATAATATTGAGCGTCTATGGGCCGCTTTAACGCAATAAAATACCCAATCCCTTCTATTTCGCTATATAGACTTTACACTGTACTTTCAAAAATAATTTATTTTTAGCTCTGTTTTTGTAATCTAGCAGAAATAAAAACAATAATTTGAAATGTTCGCAATGACTTAATTCTTGAGTTGGGCGTATGTCTCGTGTAGGTTACAAAAAACACACATTCGTAACTCATACGCCCAATGGAGATTAAAACGTTGTTATTGTCATTAAATTTATTTAAGCTATATAAAATATATAAGCTCAAGACCTGTTGACGATTTCTTCAAGAGAAAAAAATCTATTACAACCTGGCCGAACTTTCGTCCAGAAACTGCAAATTTAATTATTTACCTCTACCATACTCGCAGTTGCATTTATTTTGTCTTCAACAAATTAGTATTCCTTTCACAATACTATTGTTGTTGAAGACATTACTTTCAAGTTAACTGAAGAATCCAGAATAAAAACGCAATTACTGTATTCTGAATGTTTCAGTCAATATGAAGACTTCCTCTTCAATGATAATTTTCTCAGCTGTTCTCAGCTGACTCCTCGAAATAATGTTCTAATAGCTTCAGGAGCGCGCCGTCAACGTTAAACGTGGTATGCCAGTACATAAAGTTTGATAGTCATATTCAGTTAATTTTTTTTTGTTGCCTGTGGACAAATTAGAACGTTTCAAAAATCCAACACGATCACAATTGGTAGCATCGACAATAACTTATTGAGAAACATCAATGATCAATCAAACAAGAACGTCTCATTATCACACCAAAAAAAATTCAAAAGTTACTCATGTTGAATTTTTTGGAATTGTTTATTTCAAATATATAATTTCCAAAATATGATCAAAGATTGCACACCAGCTTTTGTTTTTTAATTTAAGATAATATATTGATTTCATTCTTCTTAACAATGAAAAAGAGTGATTGCAAAAAATGTTCGATTTTGATGAAGTATTTCATGTTAATATTCATTAAAACTGCCAAATCAAGTAAAGAAAAAATAGTGTCTCGTTCACCAATTAAATTCTATAATTATATAAGTCTAAAAGCAAGTCATTTAAAAAAGATTTATTTGCTGGTTAAAACATTGATCAAAGTGTAAGTATTTGAAATGTCTCTAAATTGACAAAATTTTTGCATCTTCTTTTTAAATATGTCGAAAAATGACGAAAACATTTAAACCACATTAATTGGCTTTATGATATTGGCTTTCCAGTTAACACAGCCATTTTGTATCTGCACAAAATCAATAAGGCACGGTCAACTAAAAAGTGATGGCTCAACAGGGTAGCCAAAATAGGCGTTGTCTACCCTGTAAACCATAATACATGTAAACATGTATTTCTTTAAAATGTCCTTATTTTGTAGTATTAGCTTGACTGATCAAAATATTTTACCTTTTTTTTTTACAACTAGTAATTAAACGTGCTAATTATGTCCAACAAATAGCCAATATTATGAAAAATAGAAAAATCCAGAAGCGTTTTGTTATAAAAAACCAAATGTTTTTTATTAAAACAATAAAATGATAGGCCTTTATATTTATTATAATTGCTCTGTGCTCAGAAATAACAATTGTTGCGGCATCGATTACTTTAAACTTGCTGAATCGATTATCGAGAAAACTTGCGTTATAATATACAAACTAAGCAAAAGACAATTAAATTTCTACAAGGTATCTTGTACAGAAGCTATATTTTTTATATTCTGTACTCTTTTTACGCGAAAATGAAACATAATATGAAATTTAAAACTTACTATACAGGGTGAGTCAGACCACCCGTATCAGTCGTTTTTTTCGAAAACGGTTAGTCGTAGAGAGTTGTGTCAAAAATCTGTATTATAAAAGCCCTAATGAAGAATCGAATGGTGATATTTTTTCCCCCCGGAAAGGTCGGCTTCCCTGTTAGTTTGCTCCGGAATGTTCAGAACTCCGGAATGTTAAATGGCACGATAGGTCGAAAGTGGTATTGTTGAAAAGATCTTTAAAAAATAAGCAAGTTTTGTAGAACATTTTTTTTTGTTACTGCCACCCCTGTTAAGTAATATTCGTTTGAAATTATTAAATTAACATGTCAGAATAACAATCTTAATTTTAAAAGTCGGCATTTAAAATCTAGTTACCTATTAAACAATGTCACAAATGTTCAAACTGTCTTCAATTTACTTCTAAACACTGCGGAGCTCTTCTAGATATGTTATGAGTACCTGGAAGTATTTTCCGACACAAAAAAAACAATTGCATTTATTGAAAACTTATTGGGACATAGTTTAATTAGGTAACTAGATTTGAAATGCCGACTTTTAAAATTAAGTTATTCTGACATGCTAATTTAATAATTTCAAACGAATATTAATTAACAGGGGTGGCAGTAACAAAAAAAAATGTCCTACAAAACTTGCTTATTTTTTAAAGATCTCTTCAACAATACCACTTTCGACCTATCGTGCCATTTAACATTCCGGAGTTCTGAACATTCCGGAGCAAACTAACAGGGAAGCCGACCTTTCCGGGGGGAAAAAATATCACCATTCGATTCTTCACTAGGGCTTTTATAATACAGATTTTTGACACAACTCTCTACGACTAACCGTTTTCGAAAAAAACGACTGATACGGGTGGTCTGACTCACCCTGTATACTTTAAAATCACTTTTTATAACTCAACAAGAAAAACTGTTAATAAATGTTGGCAGTTTTTTTAAAAATTTAAAAAATCGTAAATGTAGATTTCTGTTTCTAGATATTTTTTTAAAGTACATTCACTACAAGGAGGTGCGGAGAAAACTCTATAGACCTCCTAATTTAATATACGGTGTCTACAATAATATACATTCGTTAGATTTATTCAGAGATGACGAACATTTCAACTTGTACAAAGGTATTGGCAACATTGCATTTTCTTTCGCACTCGCTCTTGCTTTCACTTAGTATACTATTGGAAGACTTTAACCCCCACCCTCAAGAGAACACAAGCGGAGAAGAGCAAGCGTCGTTGCCATTTTCTTATTGAGAGTGTATGTTGAACTCATTAAATCAAGTTCTTTGTGTTTTATTTAATATTAGTTTCTGATTACTAGTGCAGGGAAAAGTTCTAGTTTTTTTTTCTATTAACATTTACAACATTTGACCACGAGCTGCTTTGACTCCCATCTGATGTTCATTAGCTATTAAGCTTCTTAAATCATTGATTGAAATCGAATTCATGATTTTAATTCTCAAAATATAATTTAGTAATATTGTTATTTCCGAGCACAGACTATTTTTGTAGTTATAACAAAGTTATATGTATTAAAAAAAAACTATTGTAACATGTGTAACGCAAACAAGCTGAATGAATGAAAAAGTAAGTCAATTAAACGCACTTAAAGCGTGAATTAATAAAAAAAAAACAAAAGAAATCGACCTTCGTTCAGATTGTTTTGTATTACTTAACTTATTTCTGTGAATGTTTCTACAAATCGATTTTTATTTATATCAAATTAAAATACAAACAGAATGCCTTACATTAACACATAAACAAAGCTATATTAATTATTATTTAAAGAATACATAATCAGTTTCGGCGATTTTCGGTCAAAAACAAATCGAAGGCTTCACCGAAATCACAGTTCCGCTTAATGCCAATTTGCTTACACGAGGTTTAACACCAAGTCTTTTTGAAACGCAAAATGAAAGTTGACTTGTTGATAAAAACAGACAACTAAAAATACTGTTTCCTTATTTTTTCACTTCAGCTTCGGCCGAAGGTGGAATAACACCGAAGTTCGACTTCGGCTGAAAATAACACCTTCGGTTGGACTGTACTAAACTATCTTCACAGTATTGTGCTATTAAATCTATACTACAGAATTCACGCATTTTCAACCTGTCTGGATTAAATCGCTCCTGAATTTTCAATTTCTGCTTCATCCTGGAAGTCATAGATTAATCAGAAAAAACCTTTAACAATTCGAGGCTAAACGTTATCAAACGTATTTTTTCATTAGCCAAGTAGGAACCAAAAGCTTGGAAAAGAGATGGTGTTAAAAATATATGAGTTCTGTCAGTGTTTTTTAAACTTAATGAATGAGAACTGCCCCAGAATAGAGTCAATAACATTGCATGGGACGGTGACGCAAGGGAAAATGTTCCCCAATTCACAAAACTGAAAATAGGATTCACTTATCCTTTCAGTGGTGTATCAAACAACAGTAACATTGAAATGAAACCTTTCTGAAGATAACTCTTTAAAAACTTAATAGATATATCGTTTTTCAAACTGTAGATTTTGAATGCATACGCATAGGTAAAATTACATTCGCCATACAGTGTAAGCGACAGTGGCGTCTCTTTCAATTGACGTGAAAAAAGAACAGTTGAGAATCATTATTGTGATCCAAGCTGTGTTTCATGATAAAAAGATCTATCGTCACCGTGCAATGTTAAAAAAAGTTCTCGATAAAAATTGCTCTAAAACATTCGGACTTTAGCTTCTGGATTGTAGTATTAGTCGTCCACGACTAAATTGATCACGTTCATCGATTGTAGTGTCTGATAATAATTTATCTATTTTTCCATCGTATTCTTCTTACTAGCAATTCAATCATATAATACTAAAGCCGAAGTCAGACCATGTGTCCAACCTTGGACCCAATGTTGGCTCCAAATTTGCCTCAGACTAGGTGTCCAATGTAGTAAGAAGAAATTCCAAGTTTGGGGTACGGTCCAATGTTGGGAGGTGTTTGACCCGACTCTGCACTAATTAATAAAATCAAATTCTAAGTTAATTTCGACATATAGCTGTCTGAATGGAATATAGGGCCCAATCTATAGCTATAAGTAATTTTGTTGAAAATGTGATTTTCACATAAAATTGGGTATTTATAATAAATTGCAATTAATTATTCAATTCTCAGCAGACTTCATTCGATGACTAACTGTTGATTAATTTTATTTCATAACCTGTTGCAGTAACACTCTAGCATTGTTTTAATCTAGTATTGCTAAAGTTGTTTTTTACAATAATAATGATAATAAATGTCATTAAAAATAATAAAATATCAGACAGGACAGCTCAAAAAGAGTACAATGGAAAAATTAATAAACCTTTCAGAAATCAATTGCATACGATATTTATCTCAAAATTAATGTAAGACGATATTACAAAAGAGAAAATTTTATGCGAACTGATTCCTCGATTAGCACTTGGCAGAACATGCTTAAATAATATACAGGATGACCGGTAATTGCTCGTATTCCTCTCGGGAGAAGAAACTATGACTAATTTGTAATGATTTAACCTCTATTACTTGGGGGTCGGAAACGCGTCATTTTGCGAGGAAATCTACTTCGGTTTTATTTTTACAAAAAAAACGAATATTGCAAGTTAAAAATTAAAAAAAAAATATTCTCACTTTTTGGCCTGTTTTTACCATGATCTAATAGTTTACTAATTGGCCACCCTTTCTATAGCTAAAAAACACGAAATTTACTGTTAGATTTTATGTTGCGTGTTAAAGCTTACAATAAATAAAAAAATAAAATAAATATTCTTCACAGAAGTGTCATTATAATAAAAAAATAACGCATTTCCGACCTGCAAGTGATAGAGAATAAATAATTCTGAATAATAGTTTCTTCGAGCAATTACCGCTCACCTGTATAATTGAAACAAACATTTGAAATTTAATCGTAATGATTATTATTTGCCATTGAAACACTTGGTTGTTCTACTAGCGTTTCATTTTAAAATTTTAAACAAAAAATATGAACTCCAGGCTGGTTTTTATAAAACAATACATTTCATATAATATATTTGATCGTTTAATATTGACCAAACAAATGTAAGCGTACAGATGTATCGAATTATATTATCAGACATTGTATTTGGTCGGTGGACCGGCAATTTACTTTTTAACAAAGTTTTATTAGCTTGACCTTGTATGTATGTAAAGAAATCTTTCAGCGTCATTTTCACCAATTTCAAGAAGTCTGATTAACTTGAAAATTTGCACACATGTCAAGTGCCGATGACAATACAATTATTTCATAAAAATTTTGAAAAAAATTGAAATTGAATTTTTTTTTTTAATTATATTTAACCGTTACAAGAAACATACGCACGTGTTTCGACACGTACGTTCAAAACCGCGCGTTCATCCACGTTGGTGTGTGTATCTCCGACGCACATGTACGCGCAGTTTTAAACGATATACATACAACACGTGTCTGTCAATGGTGAAACATAGATAAAAAAAAGTCGTAGAAACATTCAAAGAATATCTCAGTCACAATAGTTTTTGATCGTGTTAATAATTTTGTTACAAAATGGCGAACTTTACAAATTTTATTTTACGGTCTGTTAAATATTTATTAGAATGAAACCCCATGCAGTTTAGATAAAACGTAATAAAACACAAAAATACGCAATGAAAGTTTAAAGATAAAAATATTGTTAAATGTGATTCGATTACTGAATAAGTAGCGAATTTAAAAAAAAATGACGTGTAGAAAATTATATTAAAAATAGTTGAATAAAACTATTGAGTGGATTGCAATTGTTGGCCTGTTATTTTATTTTCTGAATAACAATTACATTAATATGTGTAGTTAATATTGTTATTAATCCCTCCGGTTGTGATCCAGCTGTACATTTTTCGTTACAAATTCAAGAGACAGCACTGCTGACAATTCCTGCTTTACAAGTTCCCGATTTTACAACATTGCCCCTACGCGAAGCTTTACAATGCAGTTTAACCCCTTCGGATCTGGATTTTATATTTTTGAAACACAAAATATTTTTTAGGCTGTAATTAAGGTATATTCAGTGAAAAACTAAATTTAACACTTACAGAATTGTATAAAATTTTATGTCCATTGATAACAGGAAAAAAAATATTTTTTATGGTAATAAAATAAAAATAAATATCCGCACAAGAAAAATAGGTTACATAATCAGGATGTACGCTTTCCCCAGCTTTGGGTGAATCAATAACTGCGGTCAACACTTGACTAGACATTTCTCCTACCCACATAGTATTTCTTTGTTTTGTTTATCATGCCTACATCTCAGAAAAGCCCCAAACAGAATGAAATGTTTTTATTGAATATTTAATTACGCTGACTTAAATTACACGAGTTATAATAATATGTCCATCTAAATGACAGCCAGGACCGAAGGGGTTAAAGGTTTTGACAGCCCGACGACGGGACAGCGAGAACGGTAGCGAACGCGCCACAGAATCAAAAAATTATATTGCGGTATATGTTACCGAAATATCGCCTCGGTGTGAATTAAAGGCGGATTCACAAATGTGGCGACTATGGGCTGAGCCGAAACGCCGCCTACCCTAAGAAAAAAATTAATAATTTCAAACAAATATATGATTCTAGATGAACTCTGATAATTTTATGAACATTATTGTTTCAAAAAAAATTTGGAATTTTTTCACGAGCTTTCACTCGAAACTTTAGTTTCCCAAATAACGAAAAATAAATGGCGCTAGACCTTGCACTTAAAAAATGAGCTTGGCTTTTGGGAAGATATTTATTTACTTGAAACTAAAGTTTCGGGGGGCAGCCCACTAAAACATAAAAAAGAAATTAAATGTAATTAATCTCGGATTGAAAATGTAAGTTTGTGAGTAAATTGTGTTCGTCACGTCTTTCGTGACGGTAAGGGAAACGCGCTTGTGTAGAAGTGTTGATTCTTGCCGTTGTAGCAAAATATGAACGACTGGATTTAAACGGGAGAAATAAATATCACGCCTGTTTCTTAAACAGTATGTTTTCAGATAATACTTAATTATTTTCAGGAAGCTTAGTGTTTAATAAAACAAAATGGCAGGCGTGATTATTGCTTTTGTCATGTAAGAGAGACACAGGTCTGTAACAAAATTTTAATCATTTTTTTAGAAGAGCGACAAATAACAATAAGACAGAAACTTTTTACAAATTGCGTATGATTTATTTTCTTTTTAAATGCAACACCAATGACCTTGTGAAGGTCAAGCTTTTTGTTAATGTTTTTAAAAAAAAATTGAATGTTGCTTAGTAAATAATAATTAATAATATATTCAGGCAAAACATTTGAAAATCACTCAAGTATCAAATACATACAACTTAGGTAAATAAACACCATTCATTTGTTTTACTTTTAAGTAATTGAAGTGCAAGAATTATTTATTAATACGGTTACTGCCAAAATCATGGTTAATTTTGAATGTGAGATGATTGACAATATAAAAAAGTGTTTTTGTTTTTCTAATTTTCTTAATTTTTTTTCTAAAAAAATAAAATATTTAAAACAAAAAAGACATTAAACAATTGAAAAAGAGGCACAACATTCATATCAAAATGGACGTTCATACAGTGCCGCTAACTTGTACACAAGAATCACACTATACTGGTATGATTTAGTTTTCTCTTGTCATAAAATTACTTATAAATTACTATAGATCTATCGAAAAACAATATATCGAAAGTTATTCAAATAAAATGTTGAACAAAATATTAATACAATTATATTCTACGTAGAATGTATATGTCTAACTAAAACAACAAATTGAAAATATTTTAGCGTTGTTTAGGTAATTTCACTGCAATAAAATACACATTTCTACAAAAGCAGTATCACAAAAAAACCGCTTATTTTTAATAATAATTATATTATCTTTAAGTTTTCAAAAACGAACATTTTTTACAATAAAATAAGTTTAACTCATTTATGTTCCAATCGATTATCGCTAAAATATTTTCTATAACTAGCAGCACTATTTAGCCCTTCTACATGATAAAAGAAAACAGCCGTCAAAAAAAAAAGATAAACAATACATAGAAAACATGTTCAATATTATAAATATATTTTTTTTTTATTATTAATTAATTAATTCTTTTTACAGTGACTAAATAATGCCGAACGAAAATCAGTCAAAAGAAAATATAATCGAAATTTTAAAAAAAATGTTAAATAGAACAAAATATTGTGAAAAATTCTGTGTACGTATGTTTTTAGTACAGATCAAAATAAATTTAAAAAAAAAACTAATGGAATCATGATTCTCTAATACTTTAGTTGATGAGATAAAACCATAGACATAGACTACTATGTCTATGGATAAAACATAGTTATGTCCCAAGGTCATCAGATGTACACAGGTAACCTCGTTCATGAATTACGTCAGCTGGCAGATTGTTCATATTTTTATCAATCACGCAATATCAATTGTCAGTCCGCTGGATGACGTCATCCCCCCACTACTACCTAACGGAACGAGGTCACCTATGTATCTGATAACCTTGGTTAAGTCCATAGAGCGGTCGTTATCACGTTCTAATAAGCGTCGTTCAATTGGTTCAAGTGTTTTTAGCTGTGTCCGTTAGAGATCTCTGCGTTCCAAGTACGGTACAAAAAAAATTGGGTTAACATGAAGTTTAAAGCAATGCCAGTGAAAATATTCATTCAATTCGTCTTTCAAGTGTTATACATAAAACTGTATGTTATTAGGTACATATTTAAGCATTTATGAAAGTCTGATTAAACCGAAATTAAAACACTTTTTTAGAATCGTAAATCGTCAAAGATACTGTCAAATCGCTAAAAGTCGCTCTGCAGTATACCGCGCAACGATATTTCCAACTGTTGGATGTGAAATTTTACACGTAGGAAATAAACATTCGAGTAACTCCGTACGATTTAAATGCTTCTCTGATTAGCTAATTAAGAGAACGAAGATCACGTTTATATGAAATTTTGTTACTCCAAACAGTTCAATTCGCTGTACACGGCGTTGGATTGGCTGCTGGGAGTTGTGCTGCTTGCCGTACTGGCTGTAACGATGGCACCACTGCGGACAAAACCAATCAGAAAACAGTATCTTGTCACGTGGGCGAGATGGACAAACGTTGCAAACATGGCGCCCTGGCGCATACTTTTTTTATTTATGAAAGTTTATAGTTAATAAATATTTTCTATTCGTCTGCGACGAACAACTTATATAATCGCGTTGTTGTTCATTTTTGTTGATATTCGAACTGTTACTGCGCATGCAACAAAACAACCTACAAATCCGGCTTCAGAACGCTCATCGTGTGAGGCCAATATGTCACAGCACGCCTGGGATCTAGGCGCGAAAACAAGCAGCCAATCCAGCATCGTCTGCAGCGGACTATCGCGAGTAATGTTGCATGGATTTAAAAACGAATTATTCTCGAAGACAGACAAGTAGCGGCGGATCTAAATTTTTTGGTGCCTAGGGCTTATTGAAGTTCAGTGGGACCCCAGTTTTAGATTAAAATTTTTTAAATTGGAATTTAAAATTCATTTTTAAGAACGTCAAAATAAGAGTTGAAATCTTGATGACCTGACCAAACAAATATTATTATAAGTTCACCCAAAAAAAAAAACAAGTCAAAATTCACCCAAAAAATTGTCCAAATTCGTCCACAAAATTGTCTTAATTTTTCCAAATAATTGTCAAAATTATTTCAAAAAGTCACCCATAAAATTGTCAAAAGCCATTCATGATAATAATAATCATTGATATTAACTATTTTTATTGTGCAGTAATTGATTATAAATATTCAGTTTTTGTGGACCATTGACACTTGGGGACCCAGGATTTAAGCCCTATTAGTCCTTATGTAGATCCGCCCTTGCGCACAAGAACAAGAATCACGTGCTTGAGGTTTTAATACCGCACGGGGCCTCAAAAAACCAACAAGAAAACTAGAATGTTTTGTTAATAACATTAAACTTCTACAAGGCGATCTCAAAATTAGGTTGCGTTTGGGGAAATGTCCCCCAGAGATAAGATACTCTGACAAAAATAAAGAGCGCATTTCAATATTTTGAGAATAAACTTTTTTAATATCTTTTTGAGTGAAACACGTACAGAGAAAACAGTAAAATTTTGAATTATTAAGGAAGTTTCCACACTTTCAGTTCTAAATCTAGATAAGAATTGTGAAAAATAACTCTAATAATTTAGAGTGATGATGATCCTGTTTAAATATTAGAAGATTGAAGGATGAAACCTGGTGCGGCATAGGATCAATGAACTTTGCAAATACTGAAGGTTTTTTATTGCATTTTATTGCCGAAACGTCAGACAATAAAATGCAATAAAAAAACCTTCAGTATTTGCACAGTTCATTGATCTTATACCACCAGGTTTCATTCTTCAATCTTCTACTAGATAAGAATATTTGACTTGAGCTTGACTTGATTTCAAATCAAGCCGTGAAATGTGAACCTTTAAGAAACACGCTTAGGCATTGGCGGCTAAAGGACGAGGCTATACTA
The DNA here is from genome assembly GCA_963575645.1 of Xanthostigma xanthostigma. Taxonomy (NCBI): domain Eukaryota; kingdom Metazoa; phylum Arthropoda; class Insecta; order Raphidioptera; family Raphidiidae; genus Xanthostigma; species Xanthostigma xanthostigma. Next base: position 45,861,492 of record OY754470.1, read on the forward strand.
AGATAGGCTATGACCATTCCAAAGTCAGCCTACCTCAAAATTTTAAATAAACTATAATAATATAAGAATTAAACTATAAGCGTCACTTCACGTATTCTCTCAAGGTCACTTGAAAGAATTACCTGTTTAGAACCCAGTAAATTATTAATCACACTTGAGACTGAAATCATTTCTTTTCTTTAAACTATATTTAATAATACCAACTTGACTTAAACAACACTCATTAAGATCGAAAAAAAAATATCCGCTTGGTTTTGACGGTATAATTTACTTTCAATGCTACACGTATTCCCGGAAAAATAATGTCAGAAAAAATTCATGGGTCATTTTTCCGAGCGTGATCAAAAAAAAAGTGAATCCTAACCGGATCTAACAAAATGGAAAATTTTCTTACATCGACGAAAAAAAATAGTGGCAGAAATTTTGGTCGGGCCATTTTCCCCCGATTTGACGTCAAAACGTCGCAAATTGAAAAAAAAAATGTCAAAGACGGTAAAAAAATTGTTAAAATTTAAAATAATTTCTACCGCTTCGTTTTTAGGCTGGTCAGAGCCAAATAACCGGAAAATACCAGCGGCAGAAATTTCTGACTAATTGCATCCTCCCCAAGCCACCGCTAAGTGGATGAATTTACGAGTTGACTATATCTCAAGTGCATTTGATCAATTCATAAATCCAGCTCTTTATTGCTGTCAATACTCCTGTGTGAAACGCTCTCAGTGGTCAAACTATAATCCTACTTTATCTTAAACAACCAGGCGTGTACAACCTTTTGTTGCGTGTCAAACAGTCCATGAAATCACTGTCATATATTAACGCCGCACACTCTTCGACAAAATACATTCAAAACAACAAATTGAATACCACGAAAAAACTGGATCGTTTGCGAATTTAATTCACAATACACGTTGGTGAATAAATTTGGTACGTTGCGTCATATCACTTGTATGTCTTAATCCAAGGGTCCCCAACCCTATATGCCTCAAAAAACAACAATTGCTCCAAAATAGATTCAAGTGCAAATTAATACTAAACCGGAATCATGAAATAAATACAGAAATAATATTTAAAATAGGATATTAGTACCTACGAGATTTGGTTCTCGATTAAATTGATCGAAAATGGTTTTATTTTATAATTTAAAGGTCCATAAAGTGTCCATGGGCGCATAACCTAAAAATCAGTTGATTTTTAGCTACAGATATGTTTAGCGAGATTTTAGATAGCCATTGAATTCACAAACATGACCCACGTTCAACTTTTGTGCTTTTTTTAGAAATAGAAAAATAGTCGAAAACTATAGGTAATGTTGGAAGGTGTCATCCTGTACAAAATAATAATATCATATTCGGATTCAGCGCACGCGAAGACATTTTTCTAGAGCTTAGGATTTTTTAAAATTGTAAATTCAATAGATATCCCTATATCTAAAACCTTGCTAAACATATATTATGTAGCTAAAAGTCTATTGGTTTTTAGGCTATGCGCCCATGGACACTTTTTCTAAGTGACCTTTAAACTATAAAATAAAACCATTTTCGATCAATTTAGCCGAGAATCAAATCACATAAGGTTTGTGCAGGGCCCTTTTATACTTACGTTTAAATGAGTTGATATTTGATATTGAACGTAAAAATAATTAGCCAAAGAAATGTTTGACTCTTCTATGATTCAATTTATTAATTTTTTAATGATCTTCGTCTCTTCTACGTTTGTTATCGTAGTTGTTGTAGTGGCGCTCAGTGAAAATTAGTTATAAATTATAATATTGTCTGATACTTCTATACAGTATCTTGCCAAGTGTAACAATATAACCGTTTTTATGTCCAACTATTATAAAACCTTTAAAAATTACACGATGCCCATCGCACTACCGATAATCTTTTAAAAATATTGGGGACCACTGGTCTAAACTAATACAACGAGTACGCACTCAAAATACGTAATATAATAATTCTGCAGTGATCGTGACTCGTGTCGACCATTTTTAGCTGCAATCGACAAACAGCACCGCTTTCACCAAGGTACTTCCCCCACTGCACGAGGAACAATAAATTAGATTTATTCACCGATGTAAATTTCAAATCTAAATAAACTCGAAACGACGAATAATGTTTGTTTCGACTTTATTTAAGAGTATTCGTCCCTGCAAACACCCCCTGCACCCTTCATCTCAAATCTTTTCCCCTCGCCTAAAAACGGTTTGCGCTCTCCCGACGCTACTTTTAAAGCTAGAGGGTTTTAGTAAACGCCAAATGGAAGACAAAGAATTAGACTACAGATCCTTCAGGCGAATTTTTTGAAAAAAAATCTGGAAAAATTTACAACCTTTTGAAAAAAATAATAAGTTACGTAATATTTCACACGTAGGCAAAACTGTTTTTCAAAAAATTCGCCTGAAGGATCTGTAGTCTGATTCTTTGTCTTTCATTTGGCGTTTACCAGAACCCTCTAGCTTTAAAAATAGCGTCGGGAGAGCGCGAACCGTTTTTAGGCAAGGGGAAAAGATTTGAGATGAAGGGTGCAGGGGGTATTTGCAGGGACGAATACTCTTAAGTTAACAATTTGCATTGGTTTCTTTTATTCGACACCTTTTTGAAGCAACCTCGTATTAAGCTCCTCAAGTAAAAGTTAAGACATTAATTGACATTTATATAGGGAAACCGAAAATTGTGTGACTTCCGCCTGGACTTATACTCAAGGGACTCTAAAGTAACAGTATCAAAATAATTGACAGTTTACCCTTTCCATGTATGAAACTGTGCCGCTCAAATTGAAAATTATAAACTGCCGATTATTTTGAGACCGTATTATAGTTAGTGACCAACTTGGACTGTGTAATTCCATTGCGGCAATAAAATTAATCAACACGCGCCTCATTGCAGAGACAGAGCTCTTTTTATATACACTACGATGCGCACAATATTTTAACTATATTATTAAAACTGTAAATAACATTTGTCGCAGCTTCTATGTACATATAGGTATATTATATAAGCAAAATATAAGGTAAATGCACCGAATTTCGACCAGCTAACCTGTGGTCGATCCTTTTTATTAGATTTATAGTTGACAGAATCAGTGGCGTAGGCAGGTTTTTGCTCTAATTTTCAATAAGTAATAGCATAATACGCGCCACGAATCTGAAAGGCTCGGAAGTTACATGCGAATGCTGGCTTGCGCTTGTACAGTCTGTTGAAAAACTACAAATTCGCAACTCAACAAAACTAAACTAGCAATAACAACTTGACAATAGCGTACTCGACTGTACTTTAAAGCAGGAAAGTGACAAAGGCAAATCACCGACGAGCGCACGTTCCGTGCAAGTAGCTGGGAGGTGGTGGGAATATCAACGGCTCTAAAATGTGCCTTTGCGACGCTGTTTGTGACTAACTTCCGAACTTTTTAGATCCATGGCGCGTATTATACAGAAAAACATAATAAGGGATTTTTTTTTTATTTAGGGAAAAAAATGCGCTAATTGATTGTTAGGGACTGAAAGTTGAGGCTTTTCCCGCCAGAATGTGTTAAAATAAATTTGCGTTTATTTTTTTACATTAGTTTTAAAAATTATTGATGAAACATCATATTTCTCATTTGATATACACTGTTTTTTTGTTCTAAGCCCTATAACAGCATTTTCATTAGGTTTTTATTTTTTCACGACTATTTGACATTTCACTTGTTTAACAAATTTAACTTGAATAGTGAACAGTAGCAAAAATTATATTAAATGTGTCATACTGTACACAAGATGGCACACTTGATCCCAGCCTCAGGAATATAAAATAATATAAAAATTTTCGCCCGTGAAGTGCCCGAATAGTCACCGGCCCGAAATCGATTTACGACCGGTTTATATGCGTGAAAAATAACTATTTTATGGGGGGGGGGTAGGACAAAATAGATTATTACGCACACATTCTGATATAAAATTATGCAATACCCATTGTTGAAGGTACACTGCAATATTATCGAAACCTTACGTTCTTTTAATTATAATTATTTGTTTGTGTATTTATAACCTAACTTTCTCATTCTATAAAGAAACTATTATTCAATAAATAAAATTATCTGAAAAATTGGTTGATAATTTTATTTATTTAAGAGTTCTAATCAGACGTTAATCAAATATTGAATAGAAACTATTATTACATATTACACTTATAGTTACAAAATTGCGTTATGTCGCGACATTAGGAGAAAGTGTAACGTCCGCCAAACAGTGATTTTAGTTAATGAGCCGGAACGCAAGTTTGCAAGTGGGCAAAGCTATGCACCGACGGAATATATCAAAGTGATCGACGGACAGGTACCCTGTTCGGGAACTGGTACATTTACCCTACATTACATAAAATTGTAAATATAAATCCATCATAAATCATTGGTCACCTTTCACAATAAACACTTTCAAGCTATATTACTGTAAAATAATAAACATAGAATCAATGTTGTCAATTTTTTCATATAGAGTCATTGTATTTATCGCGCCGTCATTTTTTAATTATTACTTAAAAATTCATGTTGAAAACTATGATAGAGAAAAAACATGAAACTAGAATACATGCCACATTGCTTTAAGCTTTGTTCCCAAAAAAAGTACTGTTCGTTTAATTAGATTTTTTGTGACAACTTCGTTTCGATTAGATATCACTTCGTATTGGATAACAAATCTGTAGCCTCAACACAAAGTGGTTTATGGCGATTTTTTATGTACTTTGTGGTGTAAAAACGTATTTTGCAAATTCTAAATAAAATTTGATACTGTATTTCAAAGCGGTATCCCAGTTGACTCGATAGGGCAGTAGTCTATTCGGCATTGCAATGAAAAGAGGCGGCATTATAGAGATCATATAAAATGGCAAATTCGCATGATTTGAATCAACACGTTAATTACAGTGCGAGATCCGGTATTCGAATGTATACCCTCATCTGTTATTTGATCGTGACAAAGATTATATGTTAGATCGAAGAATCTCGTTCGAGATTCTTTTCTGTGCTAATAATATATATATTGATAAATCGCACATGGGTTGCCTATAACTTTTTTGGATCAACTTCTCCGATTTTTCAATTCAATTCAATTCAAACTTTATTAGTCAGAAACACAATTAAAATTGTACAGACATTGTCAATAAAAAAGTGATACAAAAATATATAAATGATACAGAACTACAGTAAATTTGGATATATTTTTTTAAAACTTTGTGTCATATTGCACATATAATATTCGTCAAAACTATAAAATGGTTCTAAGATCAAAAATTGCTTTGTGAATTTTTTGAAATATTTAAAAGAAAGTCCTTTTATTTTCTCCGGTAAAAGGGTAAACAGTTTATGTCCCATAAAGTCTGGGCTTTGTTGACAAATTTTTAAGCGGTGATACATCACAAGAACTTCATTTTTGCTTCTGGTGTCATAGTTATGGTGATCGGCACCGGTTGGTAAATTATCAATATTTGCTTTAAAGTAACACAACACGTTAAAGATATACAAGTTAAAGACAGTCATAATTCGTAATTCAGTAAACAGTGGTTTACAATCGAGCCTAAGATGAGAGAACATAACACAAATAAAATGTTAACAAAACAATTACACAGAACACAACTATTTACAAGGTATGTTTATGTGGATGATCAATATTTATGTATAGAATCAATTCCTTGTGTCATATTCTCACATCGTAGGCTTGATTTTTATGATTAACAAATCGGGGAAATTGATCCAAAAAAGTCAATGAGAATTTATTTAATTTAACAGCATCGGTACGTAATTTAGCTAGGCAACCCACATGCGATTTATCAATGTATATATTATCTAACATATAATCTTTGTCATAATCAAATTACAGATGAGGGTGTGTATTTCTAATACCGGATCTTAGACTATTATCTCCATTTGAAGAGCATCGAATTTAAGTTATATGAAACAGTAGGCTAACACATATACTTAAAATCATGGCAACGATTTTAAAGAGGCAAGTTCTGTAAATACCCCATACCATAATTCGCCCCTCTCCCGGAGTGTAGCAATAGATTATGCAATCCTTGCTTTTGAAATTTTACTTTTAGCCAGTTACTACCGCAAAAAAATCCAGTATATAATCAGTAAAATTTTTATTAATTTTAAGGAATAACTAGTTTTTACCAGCGGCTTCGTTGGCGTGCAATTTAACAAGAAATGTTTATTCACTTCGCAGAGTTTTTAAAAATACGTCCCTATTTTTTTTACATAAACAGAAAAAAGTGATAAAAACTGAAATTTCGCCCTGAGAATGTTTAAAACTGTTAAATTACAGACTAAGTTACGGTTTTATTTATTTGTATTTAATTGAGCTAACGTCTGTATGATTCATTAAAAAAACGACTCTCGCAGTATGTGGATTTTGTAATCCGTTAGTATATAAACACAGTTGAATAATGTTTCATTACTACACCCTGTGCGATAATATAAAGTATACAGTTTAGTGGTCAGATAACGCATCGACGTTAAAGTAAACTTTCAAAGCAAAGATTGCATAATTCTTTTAGTATTTCAAATTTGCACTGAATGAAGATCAATTAGTAACGCAAGAAGTAACTGAGTATCTTTTATAGTTTCATTATTATTATAGTTTAAAAATCTGTCAAAAATCACTTTGTATCTTGAGCACGGAAATTATATTAAAATTAAAGCATGGGAATATACAGTGTGTTTTTTAATTTAGTTGACAATTTATAAAACATGACATGAGATCGTGCCATATAACTTTCAAATTTGACTTTTTAAAAGAAATGTTTTGAGATATGGTAAAAACAAAGTGGAAACAATTATACCTATACATATTATGCGTTAATGTAGTTTAAGAAATATTAAACAGTTTTTGTGTACATCAGTTTTGGGAATATGTTAAATATTTTTTATTGTAAACTAATTTTTAATTAAGTTAAGATCAAACTAATGAAAAAATTAACTGATTAGTGACTGCTAAATGTATACTAACTTAATTATAATTTAAATACTCGGACCGTTTTTACATAGAAAATATTAAATTGGGTATCTAATTACTATAATTACTTGAATAACAAACATATTATAACGAAATAATGTATTAATATATTTTATTTTTTGATTTTATAAAATTCGAAGCGAAAATGTTTCGTTCAATCATTGCAACAAAAACGCACATTTTTACATATGTAACAAAAAAACAATATTAACCAATTTTTTTTTGTTAGGTTAGTAAATTTAAAAAGGTCTGAATTTTTAATACTTAAATTTTAACATTTTGATAAACGCTGCCAATCAAACGAAAGAAACATTTTTATCTTCGCAATTTTAACCGATCGTTTTATTTGCAATGAATTTAATTTTCTTAAAGTACATTTATACAAAAAAAAATGGCAAGTAAAAATGATATGTTGAAAAAAAAGACTTGAGTGCAAATATCTGGCTCCAACAAACGCAAAATACATCAAATATGCATATTTTCATACTCGTATTTTAATTGTTAACATCGCCAAAACACAACAGAAAGAATTTAAATTTAAGCTTACGTAAATTTTATATATGAAAAATAATGCAATATTAACTTATTATAAAATATGATTACATTAAGAGTTAAGGGTAAAATATTATAATGATATTAAAAATGAATGTTATATAGCAAATTATTTTTATTTTATATAAAAGCAAAGATAATGTTAGATTTGTTGAATGATATAAAATGACTTATTAAAACGATAAAAAGCATCGACACAACTAGAAAAGCCCAGGAAGTATAAAAATTCCGCTTCTTCTAATAATTTGTTTAGTTTCACTACCTTTATCTACAAAAAAACATAAACTTTACTAATAATATTCTCTAAATATTGGTTATATCTTCTTCTTTTTTTGTAATCCAACTCCATATACTCAATACTCCTATTTTGCTAGCTCCCGTAAGTGGAAGTGTTGCCCAGCAAGAGAGACAGCAACTACACACTTCTCTCTCACTCATTTATACTCGACCCGCTAGTTGTGACTGCAGTGGGACAAGCGCATGCTCCATTCTCGCACATGCGCACAACATTTGAGGTCTAAAAGTGTCTATGTCTGCACCATCGAGCTTACATACCTGGAGGGAGCAAAGCGGGTGCATTTGCGTTAGGTACTACTTAAGAAAAAATCCGGGGTCAAGCTTTCTCTCTCGCTCCGTGCTCTGATTGGTTGTCGCGACGTGTACCACTTGAATCAGCCAATCAGGGCGCGGTGCGAGAGAGAAAGCATGACCCCGGATTTTCTTAAGTAGTCACATAAGAAAAAGCATTGCATGATTCCTCCAGCTATATAAGCTCGATGGTCTGCACCGTTGGGTCGTCATCCTTTTCCACCACACCAACTAGCAATATAGGAGTATTAAATATATGTCCAACCTAAAATGTGTTATACACCGAGTGTAATCAGCACTCGATTGTTTGGTGTATTCCCTGCTACACTTATTTTAATGAATGTGTAATTTATGAGTGAAATACAACTAAGCTAATATTCTCTAAGTACTATTTTAATAATTTTTTTATTCAACTTCGAGCGTGATTGTTATAAATACACTATTACTTCTTATTCTGAGTGTAATTTGCACCGATTCGTTTGATGTATTCGTTGCTACACTTATTATAAAGCTAGTGGAACACTGTAAGTGAAAAACTGAACTCTTAACCTAACTTTTTGAGAATTTATGAATTGTCGTATTCTCAGGTATCTTTTCTGCGCCGATTTCATTATTGACAACCAAAGTACTTCAAAAAAACAATTTTATAGACTTTTGTATAAGATGGATAACCTTACCTTAAACAATCTATTCCAAACATTATATTAAAGAGGTAAATCAAGTTTCATTCAAATCGATTAAGTGAATTTTAAGACAAGGAATCGTATTTCAGCTTGATCTCATGAGACTCTAACGGTGCTATTCTGTAAGATCATTGCAAAAATTTACAGTGCTGTTAGTTTTGTGTCACTTTCTAAAAGATTTTACATAATTTAAAGACAAAAACTTGGTATAGATGTATGAATTTGGACTTAATCTGTCGCCGAAGATACATTCGTTAGATAAAACACTGTTCGATATGACCAATGTTAAAATTAAACAGTGCTGTTAAATTTCTGTCTGTTAAATTTGTAACAGAAGTGATCAAAAATTAACACCACTAAATTCCTACATTACAGAATAGCACCATGAAGCATACATTACGTAAATTAAATAATTTTTTAAAATGACTATTATTAATTAAGAAAAGTATTATCTTTCTCAATCCCAATTAGTCAGTATACTTGTATTTAGGTTTTGTTTGTTTTTTTCAACACCATCAAACTGAAAAAATCTATCAGAACAGATGACTAAAAACACTTTAAAATCAGTTTCAGCAAGTATCTAGCTAATTATGAAAACAAAGACATATATTCACCTTTTTAATAACCCGTTTTTTATTGAAATATATTCTAAATGTCATCGCAAAAACTTACTATAAAAAGGTATTAAAAAATCGCATATTATCAAAACTACCCGTACTCCCACCACATCGACATTTTATATCGTACCGTCACTTCCACCATAACTTCAATGTTTCCGCATTCTACATGCAAATATTTCAATTTGTATAAAGGAAGATTAAGAATGAAGAATCGATTGTTAAGCAATTTTTGAAAGTTTTTTGATTGATGAAACGAATACTTTTTGAAATTAATTTAATATTGATACAATTATTTTAGGAGCTCTCAAACTATGTCACGTCTGACGCGGTTTAAAAATTTTTGCAGGTTATGTCGACTAAATTTAATTTTACTCGTGTCGAATACCGGTGTCCGGACTCGGACAACAGTGTCTCGTACGGAAACTGTCCAAAATACTGAAGCAAATATGTTTAAATAAGAAAAAAAACCTAAATTAAATGTTTTTTGACACTACTTCTTTCTTGTCATTTTCACGTGAACAATGCATCTATTTTATTAGAAAGGTATTGTTCCTATTATTTTATATAACCTGCATTTGATGTTGATGAATAGAAACTATATAACACGACAATTAGTTGCATGCTCTGACAATTAGAGAACTTTAATTTTTTGTCTATTTATCACATTTGGGTTGTTTGAATTTACAAGGTGTCACAAAGCTTCATGTCGGAAATTCGAGGTGAGGTGATTTTTTTGAATTAAAAATATCACATCAATGTCGGTTCGATTCTCATTTGTTACTTAGCAATGATCGTTTTTCCTGAAATACGAAAAATATCGCAGTAGAAGCCCTAGTATAGTATACAGCATGGCCCCCACATTCGATTGTGGGCCCTGTAACCAGGATCTGGGTCGCCCCCCCCCCAACATATGCCTATTTTTCTTTGTCTTCGGACAAGAATCTTCGCAGAGTTAGAGTGGGGGAGAGTAGAGGGAGTAGGTGGGGCCCGTGCGTGCTGTTGTATACAAAGTAATATCTATTTTACTCTAAACTGTTTTTATATTTAAATATTTTCATTTATTTTGATAATAAAGCTATGATCCACTGCAAATACTTCTTGAATAAAAAAACCAGGGCCCCCTCTGAGCCCGGGCTCTGTTACCAGAGTTGCACCAGCCCCACCATTGTGGGGGCCATGGTATACAGTACATCGGAACTTAAAACACATGTATGAAAACGAATGCCGAAATAGTATACTACACCACAAGGGCCGAAAGTGTGATAATCTTGCCCTACGCACCATGATAGGCAGGGCAAGGTATCACACTTTCGGCCCTGTGGTGTAGTGTAGCCAGAATGGTGTATACTATTTTTCTTCATACCTTGGTCGTAAGCACGTTTATTAAATACATTAATTACTTATTAAATACATAAAAACACAGATCAATTCCAAACAAGCAGCTTTGAGTTTATACGTAAAAACACGAATGACAGCTGTTCGCGACTATTAGCTAAAATGTAATAGGGTTGCTATGGAAAAGATATCTAAACAACAGTTGATTGGTTGTTTTTGCTTTACTACCGCCCGAACGTACATAAAAAGTTACTAAAATTCTGCTTATGTAACACTTGAATGGCCCCTAAATACAGGTCAACTTGCTGTTCAACTAACACGGTAATATGTGTACAATTTTACATTAAACTCTATATTTTTCAACTTGCACAACGGTTCATAATAATAACATTCAAGCAGTGCCGGATTATGACTCCTTGATGCCCTAAGCATTTCTTGCTTATGGGCCCTATCTCTAATATGTTCAGCTCATAAAAAAAATTCAAATTGATAGAAAAAAGTTAAAAATGACAGATTTTTAGGAAAAAAATTGAATTTTACAATCAATGCTCTCATTGAAAATTTGGCTGTCTATAAAATCGTACCGCGTATATAGGCATTTTTATAGAATTTAATAGAAAAAAAAATGTCGAAACTTTAAAATTAGAAAAATTGAACCCTTAAGAAATAATGTTTTTTTAGTTTTCATTTTCAAAAATAAATAATTTATTTTTAACTTTTATATGTACTTCTAAAGACATACCAGTATAGATGAAATTTTTGAGAACACGACAAAAAGAAAAAAAAATTGTTGACACGGTTTAGTGAGGTACTTTTCATTTCTGAGTGGTGCTTCTTGGTGCTCCCTGAGACGTGATGCCTTAAGCAATTGCTTAATTTGCTTATAGGTTAATCCGGCACTGCATTCAAGTACAAATAGAAACCGACCTCTTACTGGATCCAATGCATGAATTTACAGAATAGCCCACACCTTTCAAGTACAAATACATCTTGCATTCAACTTGAAAGACAGTATATTATACGGTCAAAAATTCACAAGTGCAAGTTCCACGCGTATGTTCAAGTAAGAAATTGAACGAATCATTTGAATTTCAACTTCATTGAAATCAAAATTATGCGACGGTTCGCGGGTAAAGATGTTATATTTACGTTTCAAAACGTATTCGCGGTAAAATGAAATGTGAATTTGCACACGATGCTGGTTTCATACCAATAGCACAGATGGCAGCATAATAGCTACACTCCGCACGTGTCTCAAATTTGACTTTACTCTAGATTAAAGGTCGCTGCATACGAGGCTGATTTTACTGCTCAGAGTTGTGCTGGCTGTCGCGCTGGCAACGAGAACGGAAATGACGTCACTCTGCTGGTTCGCGTGCGTGTTCACAAGATGGATTTCAAGTGGCGGTTTGCGTGCTTGTTTTGCGCAACAACCAATCAGGAAACAATATATCTTGTCACGTGGGCGATATATGAACAAACATGACGTCATAGTGCGTGTTCTGTTTAGAGACAATAAACGTACACTTTTTTGTTAACATTTTGAACTGTCACTGCGCGCGCGCCAAACCCATCTACAAAGCGAGTACGCTCATCGTGTGAAGCGAATGCACGAAAAGCCATCACCAAAACCACCGTCACAGCACGCTTGAAATCTAGCAGCAAAACCAGCCTCGTGTGCAGCGGCCTTTAAACAAAAATATGAATAGGAGCGATCATTTTTCTACTGCTTATGCAATGTGTTGCCCTATTGCCGTTTAATATTGTGTATTGTCCATTCTTAAAAGCAAATTTAGATTTTAACCAGGGCTTTGCTTGTACGCATGTGTTTAACGTCTTAGAAAGACTGAAAGGTCGATACCGTCTTAAGGGTCTAGGGCCTCGATTCAAAAGGGGAACAAAAATGTCAATTTTGGCGTATTTATGTCGAAAAAAAATAGTCGAAGTATTTATCTAAACATTTTTCAAAATATTCATAATGTAATTTTTATACAGTATTAGGCTTAACTCACACGGACCACTTTCCGACCATAAAAAAGTGGTCCTAACATGATTGAGCTCGACCACTTTCCAACAAGAGTTTTGTGGTAACGCAGATGTTGGTACAACCGCAAATGAACCACACAGAACAGACAGTAATTAAGCGATGGATATTTATTAATATAATTTTTTGGGTTCATCCAATTTTTGAAGATAGAAAAAGAGTCAATTTCAACAACTTTATCGTCGTTTAAGACTGTACGATGACAATTTTTTAAATTATTTTCGAATGAGCAAAAGTACTTTCGATTATTTGTACGTCTGTTCAGTCTGTGATCGGTGCACAGTCCCTTGAGTGTCGCTATAATAGAGTTTATACTGTATTTCCCTAATAACAAGTTAATTATGACAGTTAATAATTTTGAATTATCCTAGAGTTCGCTTTACTCATCATGAGCTATAATAATTATGATCTACTTAATTTTTTTCTTTATAAAAATCTCGTATTTCAAAACAATGTCGCGATTCTGTAATATCGGTCAGATTTGTGCAGCACTGTAAATTATTTGTCACTTTCTGACTTTAAAACTACATGAGGTGAGACAAATTTAACAGGGCTGTACAAATCTAACAGAGGTAACAGATGCGCGCCATATAATTCTGTATTCTTTCGACGACAATACCCACCGAGGTTAAGAAATCTCTTAAGACAGTATTGTGAAAGTTAATATCCATACTGTACAGTTAATAAATAACTGTATATTATTATATATTACGTATTATTGACTGTAGATTATTATATAATTTATTGTTACATACTTATAAGTGTATATAAGATTTGACTGTTATTAGCAATGTATATAATTAAATTGAAGTTACATTATGTAGTCGATAAGGAACTAACGGATTTGAACCCCGACTTACGCACACGAAAACCATATATTTAATACCGTCTATATTGCTAGCAAAGATCGGGGGAAAGACTTAAACACTACGGTGCAGACATATGTCTGTCTCATTTATTATACTCTGAGTCTCATGCGCATGTCCCTGAATGGATGCGCGTCAGTTTGCACATGGAACTAAGCTGTGAATGGGAGGTAGCTCGCTCTATCATTTACTACGCGACACTTGCGCACAGCGGGTCAACTAAAAAGAAAGAGATAGAAACAATAATTTGCTGTCTTACTTCATGGGCCACGCTTCCACTTACGGCCACTAGCAATATAGAAGTATTTAAATATATGACGAAACCATTCACTAATTGTTTTCTTTTTTATTAAGTTGAAGGTCGTTGGCTAAAAAGGATGGTGTAGAACGCTTGGAGGTAGGAAATCTCTGGAATTTATGTAACATTTCTACGGAAATATTATTGAATATAGAAACACGGAGTATATGGAGAATGGAGATAAAGAGAACCATCTCAATGTTAGAGAAATGTCCCTCGAATAGCTTTAAAGATGGCACCGCTGTTCCCATCAAAATGACTATTGTATGAAGAGAGCGCCAAAAGTTGTTAGAGCATAATATACCCCGCCTCCTGAAGGCGCCATTTTTAAAATATAAAATATATAATGACCATAAATGCAGCATACGTAAAAGATGAAATGATTTTAATGAACTCCCAAAATTATATATGTAACGTCTCACGTACCTACTTTCATAATTAATTTGCAGGTAATTATATTAAACCCCACTGATCCACTGGAGCCATTCTGGTCAGTTATCAAACCACGATTTAGGTTTGTGGATGAGTTTAACAGCCATAAGAGATTGTTCTATCGTCATCTTAGACTTTAGATTGCTTACCAAGTAGAAGTTGAACATCCTTTTTAGTCTTAAGATTTCTATTAAAAATACATACAAACATTTACGTTTCAAATTATTTATAAGACACGTTTCTCTCAAAATGTCTGATCATCTGATATTTTTTTTTGTTTTCAAAATACTCAGGTGATGTGAATGTGATGCCTCAATACGAAGATATCAACTTATGACTTAGTTGGATAAAAGCATAGTCAGGGGCGTATTTGCCACATTGCAAAAAAGATACTTGCCCGGGATGGCCCGCCGCACCGGTTTTAAACATCAGAAACAATGTATAGAACGCAGGGCGCAAATTTTTATAAATACGTCCCTGAGCATAATAGCCATGTAAACAAATGAACAAGTAAAAAACAATAGAATAGATTATAATATATTATATGATCTATCACTATCCTTTTTACCAACATTTACAATATCCGTTATTTGCTAAATTTAGCGTCAATCGTATAAAAGGTTTTGTTTATTGTCTGAATAGAGGTGTAAGCGTCATAAATATCAGGAAACGGTTCATAAAAACGAATCGTCGAATAAAATCTGCCATTTATAGTAGAAACGTATAAATACGCGGCGTTTAAAATGTTATGGCTCCATTAAACCCTTTCTCAATAGAATCGAACGACGGTTAAAAACCGAGATTTACGGTGATTTGTAAACAGTCGTTTTACTAAACAACTTGTAGAGAAAGTTTGCAGATTATAGAAGCTCGACAGGCCAGTAGCGTATAAGTTACAGTGAGATTTTCTAAATTTCGTTCGGAAAGTTTGTGTGTTTAATACAGGCCTGTGCAAATGGCGGCTGGCGGGTCGAATCTGGCCCGCGAAACCTTTTATAAATCATTATTAAAAGCAAAAATATTACTGTTTGCCAATATAAATTGGCGCATAAAAAGAAGTTTAAAAAAATAGAAAATAGTGTTTAAAATCTTGAAACTGTTGTTTCAAAAAAACTTAAAATTAGAAAAAGAAATTGTATGCCCGCGATCAAATTTTCATTCGCAATGTGGCCCGACAATCAAAAAATTTGCCCACCCCTGGTTTAATGCATTCATGTTAAGGCCGCTTCACACGAGGCTAGAAATGCTGCTAGGAGTTCTGCTGGCCGGTAGGCTGGGTACGAAGCTGGAAATGACGTCACTGTGGGCTGGCCAGCTAGCTCACAAGATATAGGTTTTAAAATTAGAACAGGGGCTATTTTCCCTGCTAGATCTGTTGCTAGATATGAACAAGAACCAATCAGGAAGCAGTATCGTGTCACGTGGGCGACTTGAACAAACTCCCACAAACCAACATGGCGTCGTTCTGCTCAGAGTCAGACAACAGATACGTTTTTCTCTGTGTTTATAATTGAACAGTCACTGCGCGCGCACCAGATTTATTCACAAAACTAGATTGAAAAGATGTCTCGTGTGAAGCGAGCACTTAACAGCGATCAAGAAAACCAGCGCTAGAAAAATAGTAGGCAAATCTAGCAAAGAATCTAGCGGAAAATCCAGCCTCGTGTGTAGCGGCCTCTAAATTTAACGGTGGTAGAGAAATCTCGATATTTTTTAATCGAGTCATTTTTTATGCTTATACATGGCTTATGTTGACTAAACCATAAGAGATACCGGACCGGATCATCGAAAGTCCGGATTAAACGAAATATGCCTTAAAACGCACATAACATGAGTTTTAGATGGGTATAATCTGGTTAGTCTCTAATTAATAAATCTTGCTTTTTTTAATCCCGTCAGGATTAATTTCAATTTGATAAAAAATATGAGTTATTTGCGAAGCCATTTTGACTGACATAGTAATTAACCAATGAACACATTATCTTTGATAGGCAATCTACAAACCCGGACGAAGCCGGGCCGGGCAGCTAACACTTTTATAATCTAACAATTTATAAAAATTATTACTTTGTGAACTTACCGCAGTCATTTACTTCTAGATTCGAATCCTGCCAGTTCGATGTTCTCCAGATGCCTTGCACACAAATTATCCAATCACCCACATTTTAACATTGAATATAGTCCACTCTACTAAAATTAACGAAAACACGTTTTCTATCAAGTCACTAAATTTGTTTTATTAATTAATTAGCGATATTGTATACAGACCGCGCACACAATGTTTATAATATTCAATTAATGTTTTTTTATATTTTAGCTTTAATTATAATGAAGTTATAAAAAAATGCATCTACTGTTCACAGATACACTGAGTGAAATAAAACAGACCACGCTATGAATCAAGACAAATTAGAAACAAGTAGATGCACGAACTAATTACATAACTTGTATTATAAAAAAACATTAAAACGTCGCTAAATACCTACACCAACCAAGGGCGTACATATGGGGGGTAAAGGGACCATAATAATAGAAAATAAAACTGAAAATATTACGAATATACCTAACTAAAACACAAAATTTAGACAAGATTGCAACAAACTTTTTTTTTAAATACGAATTAGAAATTAATTATTAATTATTTTTATATTTTTTAGATTTGTTCTGAAGAAGTTCAAAATCCGGACCGAAACGTCAATGTATTAATTATTATTTTTTGTTAATATACTTACTATTTGTCTGAAAAATTGGTCGATTATTTTATTTATTGAAGAATTCTAATCAGATGTTAATCAAAGATTTAAACTATTTTTTGAACATAATTAGTCTTGGAATTAATATTTTGCTTGACACCTTCCTTCGTGAGTATTCTTGTTTAATATTAATAAAACTTAGAAAAAAAAATTTTTTTATATACCCCCTCCAAGAAAAAAAATATCTACGCCCTTGACACCAACAGATTACGCAAAAGTACCGGCATAGAATAACGAATTGATACCGGTTCGTTTCTTTGATATACTTGAAACTTGTATGCGCATTGCGCTATTGCGCACTGAATTCGCCGCCAAATAGTGGGGGAAATTATTTGATAAAATTATGGAGGGTGATAAAATACAAATCTGCCGAAGTGTTCATAACTTCGTATTAAGCGGCCCATAGACGCTCAATATTACTGTGCACAATATTTTGACGGCGGCCCCTAGACGGTCAATATTATTATAAAATATTTTGGTTTGTGCAAAAAATTGTACTGTATGGAGACGATATTGAAGGTTGTGCAATATATTGCTCAATTGCGAGCACAGACGGTACAGCCACATTGTGCAAACAGTCCCTACCAGAACTTCAGTCATCATGTTGTCACGATTACTATAGCCTTCGGACTTCACATCCCGCAGAGCAGGAAGACCATGATACACCTCGATAAATTCAACAATAAATTGTCTTTCGGCTTTTTTGTCACCCATGATGAGGCGTAGTTGAGACGACTTGTTGAAACGACCGCTATTTGAAATCAACTGACGGGATATTGCGCAATTTTGACAACAGACGGCACAATATTTCCCCGTTTGTGCAATATATTTTCAAGATTTTGAAAATCACACAATCTATTGAGCAACCTTTCAATCTCGTCTACACACGGTCAATTATATTGCACAAACCCAAATATTGCACAATAATATTGAGCGTCTATGGGCCGCTTTAAATGATATCAGTACAGTCAAATATAGTATATCTCCTATATGGTACAGTCTATAAAAAAATTGTTGTGTTTTTCCATTGTCACTTTTGTTTTTTTTTCTATTTTGTGATTAAAAAGCGCAACGGTTTTAAAAAGTCGAGTTTTTAACGGTTAAACTAATTATTATCTTCGATTAACCATTAACCTAAAATTGACGATAAACAATAATAAAAAATACTAATTTTTCACTCGCAGCATTTTGTTTTAACACAAATAAAAAACGTGCAATAAACAAAACCAGTGTATTGTTGACGTCAAAAACAGCAATTTTAAAGATTTCATTTCATTTATTTAAACATCTCTCAAAAAAATTTAGTACCTAATGATAAGGAACAAAACACAGAATAAAACAATAGATTCGTAAAAATTATTCATGTATTCGTCACACTTACGTGTGTTCTTCAAGATTTAAGATCTTGGAGAGGAGGCTCAAAAATATGACCGAAACGTCGGTCTCAAAACAAAAAACTTTATTTCTTTGTTTTCTCGTTCCTGATATCATAAGGAATAAGTACATAATATTGTATTGTTTAGAGAAGAGACCAGCATCATATATGCGCACTACTTCTATCGCGCAGATCGGCCATCTTGCTGATGACTTCTGTAAACAATACTACTTTCATGAAGAAAAAATACTGTAGTAAATAGTAGGCAACCTCTATGCAATCAAGTTGCTCGATAGTCGTGTTTTCGTCCCTAGGGTACTTGCATGCAGTTCTTTGCGTTATATTAATGGAACGATAAATACTAAATTCTGAATCCGATTTCTATAATAACCTCAAAAATTAAAAAATTATTTATGTTGAAAAACGTTTTTGCCCGTGATGGAATGAGTGCATTTTTTCTGCCTACAAACACAAAAAAAAAATAGGAAACAAAACATATAATTTATTGTATCTACATAAACAATGTATTATGGAAAACGAACAATAAAAATATAGTGATACATCACGCGCTGTTGTAATCACATGATTTCTTTTAGAAATAAAATAAATTATTACGATTCAGTGAATCGTTCATATTGACGTATATTTTAATAAAAATGCAATGAAAATTCTGTGCAAGTGCCCTAATTATAGACGTAAAATTAAGACGCAAATGACCTTAGTTGTTGTGCGTCTATAATGTATAGACGCAAAGTTAACAGTCTGTTGACTGTTCTGTGTTAGTTAATGGCTATAAAATGTTACGCTTGTGTGAAAAAACATTTTTTTCTTTTGAAAAAAAAAACACCAATGAGAACCCCTTTGTTAAAAAAACCGCTACATATTTTGTAATGTTGTAAATGGCAAACATTCATATTATTGCTTCTTTTTATACGGAGAATGAAAAATTTATTCAATTTTTTACACTCGAAAATGTTTTTTAATTGTTAAATTATAAATGTTAAGTATACCGAGCCAGATATTTGATATTTAAAACAAGTTTGTGCATTTAATTAAGTATTATAAAAATAAACGATTTATTTTTCGTATTTTTTTTATATGCCGAATTACGATGTCTGTCCGGTTATATATTTACTTCATTTACGACCATTGTTTGCACTGTTTGAAACAATTGAAATTAAAAATACTGTTCGCAATCATTGTTGTAAATGAACCAATTATATTTATGTATAAAATATTTTGTAAACTGTAAAGATTTTCAAACATATAAATGCTCAAACTTTTTATTGCACAAACGAAAGAGAGAATTGAATTGAGGAAAGTGATTAGCAAAATTGTTAATCAATTTTTAAAAAGTAATTAAATGAGCTAAAAACAAAGAACATTTCGTATGATTATTTTTACGAGTTGACATCAGTTTTTATTAGTAAAAACTAATTAATATTATAATTAAAAGAAACGATGAAAAATATACAATTTCAAACTAGTCCTGAAAATTGTTGTTTATAGTACAGTTGACAATAAAGAGAGCATTTCAGGAGTGCCGATGTGTTTTTGTTTACAGCGAGCAGTGAACTTTCCGTATTCAATACGCGAGTTTAGTCTCCGTGACGTCACAAAACAGTAAACCAGCGAACTTCAGAGCCAAACAGTTATAAAAATCCGTCTTTGCCAAGTAGAAATGGTCAATTGAAATATTAAAATTACGACAATCACAACTGATTGTTCGGAAACAATTACTACATAAAAAAATCATTGTTTCTTAATACATTCTTGCATGTACTTATCGATAATTTGTTTGCTTTTGTTTCATGCCTTATAGCTTACACTATGTGTGCAAAGTCTCAGCTTCCTAGGCCAACGGGAGCCCTCTGGAGAGCGTTGAAAAACGAACATCCAGACAGACATAAATATGTAGTGTAGCATTTTAATGCATCGAAATAATTAATAATTTTGAGATTTGGATGAGTGTTGCATTTAAAGAGTATTCAATAACATTCGGTAAAACTCCCAATTGAGCACAATATGTCTGTTCTTCTACTGTTTTGTGCCTCAATTTAGCATCATCAATAATGTTTTCATCTAAATTAGCATTGAAAAACGTAACTGGGTCAGTCATTGTGTCAAAAAGTGCCCGAAACAGTTGAATAGCGTGATCATAACCATGGCTGGAAAGCCCTTTTAGAAACATATATTATAAAAGATGTGCAGAAAATTACTAACTAATGAGTAATGATTTATCTACGTCGAGAGCAAAAAGTTTATCCAGAAATTGGAAAGCAATCATAATTTGTTTGACTCTGAGAATTGCCAGGTATTATCTGAAGTGATCCAACAAATCAGTGGTGTAACTAAACAGGACAGCTGCATCAAGGAGGTCTCACCTCACCTATGGAAAGTGTACGGTTATTGCTAGGGCTGGGAAAAATATTTGTGATTTCAAAAACGTGTCAGACGTCCAAAATTTGTAGTTACGTCACTGACAGTAACTAAACTAGCGTATTGTCTTACTTCTCGCAAACACACAGAAACGCACACAACAATCATAAGGATTATGGGTAATTACCAGAGATAAAATATCTCTAGTAATTACATTCCAATCATCAATCCCAAAATTCAACAACAGTCAACCAGCGGTAGGTTGCTGACGATTTTAGCGTCAACGAAACGAAATCGTTAACTATGCCACATCAACAAGTTGAAATCCAGTTGACTGCATTTATAAATAACGCAAGACAGGACCGTTGCGGAAACTGTATTTCACTGGTTTTAAAAAACGATCACATCAGATTGCTAATCTATACTAATTATATAAAGCTGAAGAGTTTGTTTGTTTGTTTGAACGCGCTAATCTCAGGAACTACTGGTTCAAATTGAAAATACAATTTTTTGTTGGATAGCCCATTTATCGAGGAAGGCTATAGGCTACGCTATGACCATTACGAGCGGAGCTTTAATGAAAAATGTTGCAAAATGTATCTCAAAAATAAGTTTCTATTCATGTGAAATGCACTAACTAGATATACTCATATTAGCGTTGTGAGAACACAACCTCAGTTGGCCCAATCGGTAGAGCATGCGACTGTCAATATCAGGGTCGTGGGTTCGAGCCCCACGTTTTGGCGAATATATTTTTATTTATTTTTTTTATTTTCTACATTGCTTTCTTCTAAGGCTTACATTTAAATTTATTTTAATTTTATTTAATTAATTTAAAAAAAATTATTAGTTGAAAAAAGTTTAAATACTGCTTTTTATCGACAAAATCTTTTAAACGGTAACTCCGATCATCATGAAATTTGGACACAACATTCATCTCGGTAAACTAAGACGAAAGTGTGTACTCATGTTCCTCCCTTCCCCATTTGTTATTTTATAAACTCTTATGTTGAAAATTTTGCTTACCTTAGCGCCTAATGTTCTAAAATTCCTTCATTCGCCCATTGCTACTAATTAGTGGAAGTTGAAAAATGTAGAAAATAACGGGAAGTATGATAGATGGAAAATAGTAATGGTGCGAATGGCGCCTGTTATGACAAAGTCGAGAAACGGACGTTAAACGCATTATTATTTACATCTACCCAGATTGAATGGGACAAACTTGGTATAATTATTATTATTATACCAAGTTTGTCCCATTCAATCTGGGTAGATGTAAATAATAATGCGTTTAACGTCCATGGCAATAATTATTATTGCCATGGTTCGTGTATGGTGTTGGTTTCGTTTCGTTCGCTGAAGGCATGGAAAATAGGTAATACTCAAAAACAATGCTACTGCAACATTACCTCCTGAAAAATGAACTCCCCCCCTGAAAAACCGAAACAACTGCAACGCGAAACCTGTCTTCAATCAGAGATACTGAGACGCGAAATTTAGCGTCGTCTAACAACCAAATAAGATTGACCTTATTAAAATATCGTCGCATAGGAAGATGGTGAGCAATCCGATTCAACTTGTTCTCATCTAGATATCATCACGGTCAACAGTTGAAGTCGCGAATTCCTGCTGGAAGAGCGAGATAAGCCGTTAGGTGAGAGCTACAGCAAAATAACCGAAACTAACCTATTTAAAGAATAAAAAAAAATGAGGTCTCAACTAATTTTAAGTCACTAAAAGTACAATTTTAATACTATCGGAAGTGTTCTTACCTTTTTTCCAACATCCTTGATAAATCAAACCACTGTTATAAACGCGTTTGATCACAAACAAATTACTGAAAATTAATCAAAAATCTGTATATTTATAGTACACAAAAATACAGTTTTGAAAAGATGTAACTTAACAAGTATAACAAAAATAACACTACAGTTATCATTTTTAAAGGTACGCCATTTTGATTCGAGAGTCAGTCAAGGTCATTACAATTGTTTGTTATGCCGGCACTTCACTTGGCTATTTGTATTTGGCATATTTGGCAAACAATTACCAAGTGTGGAGGGTCTATTTGACAAAGTGTTGGTCTTATTTGCCTATTTGACAAATAAGGCCAATACCAAATACGCGTTACCGTGCGCTTGTCGGTTTTTCGAGGCACATCAAAGGAGTCAAATAGGCAAATAAACCGTCCACACAATGGCCATATTCAGAAGCGCACGCGCCGTGAACCTGTACGGACGTGCAGTATTTTTGTGTCTGTGCTATGAGCGAGAACTGGAACAATTACTATTGAAAATGAATTGGGACAATGAAACAGTGCTAAAATTCCTGGAATTTTGACCCTTGCGTTCTGCTGCCAAATGTTTGTGTGTTTGCTATTTGACTGCCATGTGTGGATGGTCGTATTTGCCTCTATTTGCATGTTTGTCTTGAACGTCATATATTTTGCCAAATACAACAAACACCCAATAGCGAACACAAATAGCCCTGTGAAGTGCCACCTCAACAATCCGTTGACAATCTCTGTGCAACATATTAGTTGCAATGAGCTGATATTTGGATGATAAACTTGGTTGTCAACAAAGTTGCTAACTCACCATGTTGGTACTTACCAAAATTGATCATCTGTAGGATCTGTAGGTGCTGGACAAAAAGTTGGCGATTTTAACATCAACAAAACAAAAAACGTCAATTAGTAATGAACAACTCTCGAAGTTTATGAAGTAAACAATTATAACAAATATTTTTAAAAAAATAAGTTTCGTTTGAGCTCCTAATTTTAGTTGCAGTTCTAGAAGTATTTTGTAATGCTACTTCTCTACACTCAAATTTGAAAAAATAAATACCCACATTTTTCAATTATTCGAATAGTAATACGGAGCCGCTCAAACAAAGCTAAAATAAACAACTTACCACTAAAAAAAAGTAGTGCAAATTTTTCAAACAAAAACATGCATATTTAATAATAAACGTAACATTTCTAAAAAAACTATTATCACGTCTTCAAGTATGAAATCAGATCTGTATTTTTTGAACATTAACAGTAAAAAAATCATAAACCTTTAAGAATACCATTATTCAAAAATTGAAAATATTATATTAGAAATTGCCTTCAATCAGAGAGCCAAAGCTGCACTTTTGATTCATTCCTACGCATGGCCTTCAAAAACAGCTGACATATACCTTCCATTAAGTCGTTTTAATGCAGTTGCGCGATGGATTTAATAAACGGAAACACTTCAAACATTAAAGATCAACTACAAGTTTCTGTCAACAAAATTATTAAATATTCAAAATAAATGTCAATTCTTAATTTTGACTCCCTGCTTTTAATCCATGAGTTTTTAGGTCTCTATATACTAGATTTAGTAATAAGCAACAATTTGTTTCATATGAAAATAATGCATTAAATACTCTGAAAAAATACTTAAAATTTAAATTTGAAATCCATCTTGAGTAAATATTTAACGTTGACTTGGGCAATATCATATACAATATATCTGTAAAAATTGGTTAAGAAAAAATACATTTAAAATTCTGCTGTAAAAAAAATATAAACAAATGCTTGAAAAACATTCCAACTGACAAAAAGGAAAAATTTGCTTAAAACGCAATATAGGGCCTATAGGCTGTGTGCACGAAGCCTACTAGCGCCGCTAGTGGGTAATAGAGAATTATTGAACTCACTTTTTATGGAAATCGCGACATGTTTCTATGGTGATAAGTCAAAAACTTTAGTTGGCCATGATGAGTCACAAAAAATGTAATAAGGAAAACTGCTGTTAATTTTATATACAACTAGCGGACCCGGCGAACTTCGTACCGCCTAACAGTATAATATATATATATATCTAAATAATTGGAACATCTATCTATCTATTTTATTTATTTTAAAATATACATGGACGTATATGTGTGTATGTCGAGCACTCCGGCTGCGCTGTCGTGCCCGGTGCAAAAGAACGAATGGGGATATTTGAATCTTTGATTAACGTCTGATTAGTACTCTTCAATAAATAAATTATCGACCAATTTTTCTAACAATTATATTGACAATATATAATTATAATTCAATAAATTTATTGAATTATAATTATATATTTTTGTCAATATAATTGTCAGAAAAACTGATCCTAATGACTCGCATAATGGTTTATTATAAATCAATGTTTTTTTAATTTTTGACAGAATTTTTTCAAATCATACATAAGGCTGATTATATTTTAAAACCATGGATACGAATTTAAAAAAAAATTCGTGTCTTTAATAATAATTATAATCAAAGGAAGAAAAAAAATTTAAGGGTTGACTACCCCTAACATTTAGGGGGATGAAAAATAGATGTTGGCCGATTCTCATAGATACCGGATAAGCACAAAAAATTTCATCAAAATCCGTCAAGCCGTTTCGGAGGAGTTTGGCAACGAAAACTGTGACACGAGAATTTTATATATTAGATAAAATTCAGAATGTAGTAAACCATTATATAAACAGCATAACATAAAAGGTACGCGAGAACTGTTTATTTATCAATTATGACGTACAATATATAAATAAAATTATCGACCAATTTTCAGACAATATATTAACAAAAAATATAAAATTAATACATTAATATATTGTCTGAAAAATTGGTCGATAATTTTATTTATTGAAGAGTTCTAATCAGACGTTAATCAAAGATTTAAATAATTCATTTATTTACACTGACAGCGTAACGTCAAATTATGGCGCCAATGATCTTTATTTTACTTAGGGTGCGTTCCGATATACACTGGGAGCACTGCCCAGTGCTCTTACTGTAGAAAAATTCGTTCCGTTATGAACGCCAGTATACTGGCGCAGTACCCTAGGGAAATATATGACGTCATAAATAACCATATATTTCTACTGCGAGCACTGGCGTTTTCGAGGTAAGGTACTCGCCAGTACTTTGATCACGTGATCAGTCAAAGCCGCTTGAGTGCTAAACAGTTGACATTAAAAATTCTGAAATTATTTTGGACTTCTGAAAATAATTGAAAATTTGCAAAAATTGAGCTTATTTAATTAGAAATCTTTAATACGCTCATTTGAAAACTGCGTCAAAAAACGATGCTGACAGTATACTGGAGTGCGTTCCGTTTTAAATAGTAACCAGTATTACTGGCTATAAAGGAACGGCTTCACAGTATACTGAATTGACGTCACACTGTACAGTGCTCCCAGTGCATATCGGAACGCACCCTTAAATCGCCAGCCTGGAACACAAGCATTTCCAGATCGCCTAGTTTTGCCTGTTTTCTTTGTAATTAAAATACTTTATAAAATTATAATTATTTTCACTTTTGATAAACACTGCTCATTGACATACGGAAAATTTGAGTTTGAAGTTTCCTTTAGTGCTCACCACAAACGCTCATATCGATAAATTTGTAACCCCGCCTCTTTGCCCAAACTGCGACGAAGTGAGAATGAAACAGTTGAAAATACAGGAGTCGAATAGTTCCGACAAGCTGGAAATAAATTAGTTCTATTGTATTTTGCCAATGGAACGTAACGTCCTTCATGAAGAAAGAAATAAAATCGCGTATTTTACGCTAAGTAAAAGGATACTCGTTATAAAGAAGTGACGTTTTAACTTTTGGATCGGTAATTCCTTTACCCAACGGAATCTCAACACCTTCCGGAGTAATTTTAGACATCTTTGGATCTGGCTGAGTCATGCCAATACCTTTGCAACTGTGTTTACCAGACGGTAACTTTTCTATATAATCAGCCTGTGTACGTTCATACCTTAAAAAAAATTGGTTGTCTGTAAAGTCGGTTTACGGACGATAGTTTTACGTGATAACGTATTCCGTAATACATAACCTAAATTTATATAATAATTATAATAATTCGAATCTATGATATTGCATCTTTCGCTTCAAATTTAGGTTAATTTTATTTATTAAAATTACTCACCACCTATAATATAATTGTTTTTTTTTTTAACTTTCTTTCTTTCGTATTTATTTTAAGTCTCAAAGATTAACTGTCATAATATTTGGAAACAATTGTTTCACTGTTTATATAAAATTCCAAAACCTACTTACAATATTTAAGTATTTTCATACGTCAAAAAATTGATTTTTATAATGATAAAATTTATATGAAAACGATTTTTTCGAGAGATGAGACCCAGCTAAAACGATTTTTTGCCCCCCAAAATCCCTTTTCAATAAATTTCATCCAAATCGTTAGGGTCGTTTTCGAGAAAAGCACGCACAGGGTCAGGCGGAACGTTAGGAACGTTATACTTTTTCGTGCATGCAGCCGGTGTTTTATCAATTTATAAGATTGGTGATTCATCAATTTATAAGACGTTATCACGTCAAAAACAAAACACTACTAAACAACAGCAACTTTTACTTAAACTCAATGACTGTATTGTCTTACGAGAACGTAAGAAGTCATCGTTACTTATTTCCATATATAGTCTAAGATTCAAACTTACGTTAAAATCACCAGGAAACGGTACATAATTCAACTAAACAAAAGAAGAAAACAAAGGTAGGTAATAAAATGATTCACTTACATATTTCCAAGCGCGACTTCGGATAACAACAGCAGACCCGTGGGACTTGTTTTGTTGGTGCAACAATAGTTCGCTGATTTGGAGACCATATCGGCAAAATATATACCTTTACCAAACATGTAACCTGTAACCGGAGCTTCCGGCGGTGCAATTCTTAGACCTTGAGACAAAATACCCGCGAAATTTGTTGTTCGGGAACCGTGCCACAGTAGCTTGCGATTGTGCAACTTCTTAAACGGTTTGAAACGTTTTTCTTCACCTGAACGTTTGACTTTGAATACCTAGAAAACAGATATTTGTACCACAGACATAAAACCAAAAGTATTTAGTACAGTAATCCTTTACCAACCGAAAAAAAAAGTTCGTGAAACACAAATTATTTGCTATTGGCAAAACTGTAATTAAGTACATTATCAGTAAGAACACTGATTTTTCATAAAGCGCAATTTATTACTGCAATTAGAGTCAATCGATTAATTGGTTTCGGCTTCAGCTAAAATTTGCACTTTCAGCCCAATAATCATTTTCAGAAAAAAAAAAAGAGTTTCGCTGAACCGAAAGTCCCATATACGCGATATCTGCACGGTATTTTAAAGTACTTAACCCACAAAAAATATTTTTTACTGTTTTTGGCACACAAAACAAAATGTTAATTATACAACAGGCACATAAAATATTTTCAGGCTACAAAAAAAGGCAACGGCTGGTAAAAGTTTATTGGGTACACATTTTTATCTGTATACAGAAAAAAAAATGGTAATTACATCCAATATTTCCAGTTCGTACTGCCTATGCGTCTCAGCATGAGTATTTTCCACATACTGTTTAATACACTCAAATTCATCCGACTTCTTATCTAGCACCTCAATATCGGTCTTAAGGTGAGCATAATGAGTATCCACGGGATTTTCGTCCGATTCACTCGATGATATCTTCATCAGGTTGTACGCAATTTCTAATTCCATTAGATTATCCAGCATTTCAAGTTTTTGCTACAAAAAAAAAAAAAATGATACATGCGTAATTCCGTTCCTCGGGATAATCGATGACCTACAAGGCCGTTGATGCAAAATTAATGGAAGTCTTTTCTCTAGGAAAATGTAGCATGCGGAAAAATAATTAGTCAGGTTAACTGGCAATATAGTGCCTCGTTACCGCGAATACATTCATTAAATTATGGAGACTGATTTTCGAGGCACTGGCTTCATATTTGGGGCCTGTCAAGATCAGTCTTCTACCTCTCTATCCTTCACGGTTCACCTTATCACTAGATAGTCAGTTTAGAAGATGATACAAAACATATTGTAAATTATAGACGCTCAATAGCTGAGGTCATCAGTTTAGAACAGAGGTCCTCAAACTTTTTTGTCTCGTAGACCACTTGCCATGTTATTCGGTTTTAGGTAGACCCCCTGCTTATCTGATATTGATTTTTTGCAAATTCATTAATTTCAAATGTATTTTTGACAACCGGTATAGTGCCTACTCACTTTGAACGATTTAAATTTATAACGGTAGTGAAATGTAGTGTGAAATGTTTAGTTTTATACATTTGAAGGGTACACGGGAAGAAGGCAGTTTGTCAAAAAATGTTAATTGTGTAGGAGAGCATTTTGAAATGTTTAAGATCGTACCATTTACTTGCTGATGCATTTCTATCAACGCTTATGACTTTTGACCTAGCGTATTCTTGTCTAAAATGAATACACCAACAGAAAGGTACGACTTTTGGCTACAAGATGGCATAAAAAAATTAATTTCGAATTTTTACTGACAAATCGTCTTCTTCCCGTGTACCCTTCATTTATTAATTAGATTCAAATTAAACGAATCAAATTAAAATTTACTTTCTCTTAGATAAAATAACTAAGCAAAAAATAAATGCTTTTAGTGTGAGGGATGAACCTGATGCTTTAATAATAAATTTTCAACATTTGGCATCAATTTAGTTAGATTTAATCTTAAATCTTTCAGTTAACGATGTCCAGCTGGTTTCTTTTTTTGTTAGGAGATTCACTATCGTTGACCCCCATTTTCATTTCATGGACCCCCAATTTTTTTTCCCGCTGACATAGACCCCTTGCAAGTTGTCGTCGACCCCTGGGTGTCGATATAGACCACTTTGGGAATCACTGGTTTAGAACTTACTTTTATCACATCGGATGTATTGAGTAGAGGTGGTTGTTCGGTCCCATAATCGTGAGGGATGAGTGTATAAAATCTGTTGCAAGCATCGATAACCGAATGTCCTTCAGTTTCATTGTTGTTTACGAGTGTTTGCAATTCACTGAGGACACCGAAAGCGCTCTGGATTTGCTTACGGCTTAATTTTCCCAACGGCATTTTTTCCGTATCCAACTGTAAATAAGATATCGGTATTAATATTGACGTTCCATTTATCTAAATTTATCTTAAGGCTGTCAACCAGCAAACGTGAAAATTTGAGATATTCTGATATTATATCTGATGTGTCAGCCAATGAAAAACCGCTATAATATTTCGTATAAAAATAGTGATGTGCGGATATCCGAGGGAGAAGAAAGATCCGTATCTGTATCCGTTAGTTTTTGGCAGATCTTTTACCTTATTAATTTTCAATTCATAGATGAAATTTTATATACATAGGTGATTAGGTAAAAATGAAAAACTGTTAAATTCCATTCAGATTATTTTTTATTTTTTAAAATCGTATTTGGCACCTTTATATTGCAAACATTTATCGTAGTGAGTACCATACCAATAGTACATAACTCAAAGGTACTAAAAAACTGTCTTTGTAATGAGATATTGCACATCGATCTTTGGAAAGAGACAATCTGTTATGAGAGTTAACTCTTAAAGAGGTCAATAACTGTTTCCCATAACAGATAGTCTCTTTCCAAAGTTCGATGTGCAATATTTACCGTCACGTACTCTAAGAAAGTTAAGATCCGTATCCGCGGAACTTGAAACCAAATATCCGTATTCAGATCCGTATCCGCGGATATACATTTTTAACGATCCGGCACATCACTAATAAAAAAGCATCAACTGGAAAAAAAAAACAAAACAAAAGCATACCTCAAATTCTGCCATGACTTTCTTCATTTCGTTTATATCAAAAATCAGTTTGATAAGACTTTGAACCTCTGGTTGAAGTTTGGATGGAATTGCTCCGTCGACTTCCATTTTGTTAACCTCATCATCGTTATAATCGACATCTATTGGGTACAGCTTACCTGGTATTTTCACAAAATTATCGCGATCTGACCAATCGTTGCCCGACTTCTCGTTATAATAATGCTGTACAAAATCATAAATTAAGCGCATTATCATGTGTTCGAATACTTGATATTCATTTTATTTATTTACTAAATCTATAAGTGTACCTCGAATTGCTGAATAGCTTTCTTCAACGTGCTCATATCCTCCAATTTATTGCCACCGATTGTTGTACCAATACGTCCCCACGACCGGAAGAACCAAAATCTAAAAAGTCGATTATCAGTTACGGTGTTAAATAAACTCAGTCTTTAATACGAAATTTACCTGTCCGAATGATCGGCCTTTAATATCTGCATTTTGTAATAAGAATTTTTGTTCTTTTGTATATCGGTTATGCCCAGTACAATGTTGTATTTAGTATCTCCGTTTTGGTAAACGTGCGCTATATCCTCCAGCCCCGTATCTGGATCGACTGCCCCGCCACCTTTGATTTTAAGTTTTACTTTGCCCGATTTCGATTTGAACATTGTACTAGCCGAACGAGATTTATGGTGGCTGCTCGAACTTTCGGAAAGTATTCGCTTCTCAGGCTACATGAAACAAATACACTACGTTAACAGTTTGTTCAGTAGCATAATAAATTACGTCTTTTGCTTTGATCTTGGTTCGAATTCATCAACGGTCGTTTATAGTTCATACTGATTATCACAGATGGCAGCATAATAGGTATACTCCAAGTGTTTCAAGTTCAATCTAACAAATTTACTCTAGCCTAAAGGCCACTGCATACGAGGCAGGTTTTACCACTGGAATCGCTGCTGGGACTTGTGCTGGCTGACGCGCTGGCTGCGATGATGAAAATGATGCCGCTGCGAGTTCGCGGGCGTGGTCACAAGCTGGAATTTCCAATTAGAACCGGGGCTATTTTTCGTGCTTGCTTGTTTTGAGCACGAACCAATCACGAAACAGTATTTTGTCACATGGGCAGTATGGGCAAACGCCCACAAACAAACATGGCGTCATAGTGAGTTCTGTTCAGAGACAATAAACGTTCATTTCTGTTAACATTTGAACTGTCACTGCGCGCGCATCAAACCCATCTTCAATACACGCATCATATGAAACGAAACCCAGCACCACAGCATTCTTGAAACCCAGCAAGGAATCTAACGCCAAAACCAGCCTCGTGTGCAGCGGCCTTTAGATTTATTCTGAGAGCGGGGTCGTAGAAATGTTTACACATCAATAAAACTTACATCCGATCCCCAATCGCAAATACTTATTGTCTTTATTAAATCAGTCGCTTTTACATCATCATCTTTTTCGATTTCATCGAGGAATGTTTCTGGAATCACTTGAATATCGTAATCTTTTGTTTGAGTTATCCGACTACCCATTTTCTCAACTTCAGCCGGAGTCGATATCACCGCCATTACGTTAGCGTGAATTTTTGTTGTCACCTTTCCTCCAAGCTTGATGATACGTTTTTTTATTTCATCTTTATTAGCTTCCGTTTTCAAAATCGTAAACTCCATATTATACAAAGGTCTCTTCACTTTTATTTTCGGTCTACAAAAAAACGATAGATTATTGCATTTGTAGTGGATACATACATTAAGTAGGTTAAGTTACGTGTATTAATTGAAATGTAAACTGCAAAGGTAGTATTGATTATAACACAATTACTTAATTGTTCTAGTTAATAACGCATAGGTTGCATTTCAATCTATATCTATAAAAATCAATGCCACTTTTCGTTGTAATTTTATAACTCAAGAACGGGCTCACCTATCCAAACCAAATTTTTAGGCTTTGTTCGGACTATTTAGTAGATGGTTTATGTGAAGTTTGCACAAAATCGGTCAAGCGGTTCTTCATTTATCACATTTTTTGTAACAAATGAATTCAATAAATGGCGGATCATTTTGTTAATGGGGATTTTGCTGTCAAATTGAAACTTTTTTCGGATAGGGACTGTGCTGTCAAATTGAAACTTTTTTCAGTGTTGACAGTATTGTTATGTCATTCATGCAGTCATTTCATTTTGGACATGCTTCGATTAAAGCAAATTGTCAGCGATAATTATTGCTTTGTGTTTATATTTTTAAACATATTGTTGAGTGCATTCATACAAACGGTGAGTCTTGAATTGTTCAAATGTACTATGTATATGTGTGCGTGTACTTTTCTCAGTTTTTTAGCGAGCCGTCGGTGTTTCATATCGTTTGCAGGCTTTTTTTGTATTAAATTGTCAAACGCATTTACACAAACGGTAAGTTTTGAACTGATGAAGTGAATTACATGTATGTATGTGTTTCTTTATTTGAAAAAACATATTGTGTGCATACAGGTGTTTTATTCTTTTGTAACAGATGGAAGCACGTCGATTTAAAAATGAATTATTTAATGACATTTTTATATATATCGACGTATGCAGTCATATATATTTCCATACACACATATACGCACATGTATATTTTAAAATAGCTAGCAATTAATAAAATATTTTTTTGTTTGAATAAATGAATTTGATGTTCCAATTAAATTTTCTTATTATTTCACTTTATACGTAGCGAAGCACATACCGGGCCGCCAGTATGATATAAATATATGTATATTGGAAGGAAGAAGCGCGAGCTGGCATATGTCGACGTTGGTGTTTGTAAATAAATATAAATAAATTAAATTAAAAGGTATTACTAATTCAAAAAGAACCTGTTCAACCACCAACAATACATGGCGATCCTGCCAGTTAACATAAAAAAAAAAACAACAGCAACGGACATTATAAAGTTCTATTGTTCAAGTTACGCACACTGTTTTGGTTTAATACGCGAAGACCAAGAAATCGTTAAACACTGGTTTTGTTTTCAAAAAATATCTTACCCATCATTATCCCCATTTTCCTCTTTTTTCACGCTACTAGATGGAGGTATGTACTTAATAATTCTCTGCTGCGGTTTGCATTTGTACTTTTTCAAAAAACTATATTCTTCTTTTAATCCAGACGGAATTTTCATCGCTTTCCTTTGAGGATTTTTCTCAACAGTCTGACATTTCGTCCACTCGGTTAAATTACCTTGACAAATATAACCGCTTTGATTGAAAACATAATAACCATCCTTGCATTTTTTGCACGGTTGTATAGCGCCAAATGTAAGTACGTCACTTAGCGTATCTAACAACTAAAATAGAACCCAAAATGAAGTACAAATCATATTTAACAGTTTGAAATCAATTGTAATGAAAACTTGTTTTTAAAAAAGACAAAACAATTATACAGTGTAAACTCCATTTAACGTCACTCGATATAACGACAAACTCCTTAAAACGTCGAAATTACTTAACTCTAGTTGGTTTACCTTGTTGCTCATACAGATACACTATCAATAAGGGCACACCCACTCTAAAGAACGACAACAATACGTCATCAATAAGCAATAAACAGTAGTTGTTTGTTATTTTGTTGCTTTGTTGTCGGCACCATGCATACCAGATTCTAAGAAATTTGTTCTTTTGTTTGTTGGGAGTATCTTTCATATGTTTAGCTTAGCTGTAATTTGTGATAGTATGAATGTTTGTTGGTCAGTTGTAAATTTTATATATTATGAGTAAATACATATTATAGTAAAAAAATATTAATAGATTATTTCTTCTCTCTGTTTAACGACAACTTTCAATAACGCCACAAAGTGCACGGTCCCTTGAGTGTCGCTATATAAAGTTTACACTGTACTAAAATTTAAAAATGTTATACAGTAGACTCGATAATCCGAACTAATTAAAACCAAACCAATTTGATGTAGACGAATTTAGCTTTGCGGCAAAACCGCTGCTGCTAAGCCAATGCCACCAAAACGTATGTCAGCGACAGGACCGCAATTGCCGCCGACCTCCAGATTCGTGAAGTTCTACCTTAAGAACGCTTTTTTTATTGTTTTGTAAATAATTAGTATTACTCACAATAATTTGGAACTGCCACAATAAGCGGACTCCCGTTAAGGAGGTTGATCCGTTACAGTCTCAATCAAAAGTAAGTCGAATTCTAAATGGGAAACTTTTCCATAATAAATTTTTACAGAAGGTTATAAGTCGATGATACCAATAAATTATTGTCATAAAGGCATAAATAAATATTTTTTTTAATATTAATTAATTATTTCAGTATTTTACTTAATGGACTAACTTTTGAATTTTTTGTACAAAGTTAGGCTAGAAAAAATAAATTTATGTAAATATCTGTATTTTACATATTTTTTGCAGTAAATAATTAAAAAAAGAAATTAGAAGTAATAAAAATTAAAATGAATCATTAAAGTTGAAAATTCAGTTAAAATTGTTAAAATTGTCAAGAATAAAAATCCATAATCGAAAAGTGCTACGGTTTAATAATTTTTTTTTATTGATTAAACGTCTCCTAATTAAATTGGAAAAAATATTAAAATATGCGTAAGACATCGATGCTTTACAAAGTTAGTTTTCGGAACTGCCGACATTATTTGGTTATTTGCAAAAAATTAAAATGTACCGTTTGCATGCTAGGTTGACATATTTTCCATAAGACTACATGTAAAAGTTTTTTTTTAATTTTTAACTTTATAAATCTCCTAATGATTTTGGATTTTTTACAGAAAATTTTGTCATAAAAAAATCTATCAAAAAAACTTTATTTCAGATTTTTTTCATTATCTTCATAAAACGGCTCAACCTCCTTAATAAAAAAAAAAAATCTGGAACTTCAGGAATTTGGATTACAAAGTGCAATCACCAAAAAATCTGGACCTATAAAATTTCAGTTTATCAAGTCTGTACTGTATAGTATTTTATTTTTTGTTAAACTTCCTACCTTTTCAATGCCTTCTGGTACATACTGACTATTAACTTCCAACAATTCAATCATTTCTTTTTTATTTAATTTTTTAAGCTGATCTCGATATTTAAACATAATTTTATTTTGATCCTGATATTTCTTTTCCTCTTCACTTTCTGCTTTCAATTCTGCTTCATCTTTAGCTTCACCTTTTATTTTTTTCATAGATGGCGGTAAACTTCCTTCATCAACCATTCTACCCCAATTAAAAACAAAATAATTCAACATAATATGTTGAGTTCTATGTCCGTTAAATAATATAATTGAATCGGTTATTGCGAAAAGGGAACATATCCAACTTTTGACCATTTTAACTTTTTTACGTAAATTTATTCTTTGAACATAAACCCATCGTTTGATGCGAAAAAGAAGCATATTATTCTTATAGTAGCAGCACGCATGAATATTTTTTGTTATGTTCGAAAAGGGAACAAGTGCTGGATATGTTTCTTTTTCGTACTATAGATGACGCTAGTAGGTATAGTTGTCAATGCTTTTAGTATCACTTCAAGCAACCGTGTGAGTCTTATTGGAGTTGAGGACGTTAAAGACAAGAGAAAACGCAGTACTAAGCCCAAAAAACCAAAAATACACACTTTTAAATATCATATCATTCTAAACCGACAGCGAACACCAGTGTGTAAAAAGGCTTTTATTGGATTACATGGCATAAGTTCAAAGAGAGTCTGGCGCCTATGCACTTTACAAGCCGATCATTCTGAAAATTTGCATAACACTATAATTTTTCATTATGAACAACTTTTCTTAGTGACACTTTTGCGTACTGTGAACGGAAAAGGTACTTTACCTGAAACGAAAAGAGATTTTGCTCAACTGTAAAGGCCTACTTGATTTAAAAAAATCGAAAGTAAACTAAAAATAAGTTTCAGACCAAGCAGGGCGGAATCCCAAAATATGAAATTCCAATTCGAAAATTTTTGGTCAATCTCACCTACTGTGAACTCAATCCGGGGACACACTGTATATAGAAGATTATTAGAAATTTGTTTTTTTATAACTTTTGTTAAGAAGGAGGTATTATTTCGTTGTATTTATCAATAAAAAAACTGAAACTAGTAAAATTTTATTAAAACCTTCTAATTTAGTTCGAAAAGGGAACATGTCCATTTTTGTTTTTTCAAAAAATTACTTGATGAAGTAATGATAAAATTCTGAAGCCTCGTAGGAATATGAGGTCTATGAAGTTAAATAGTAATATAAAAATAAAATTGATTAAAACTGAACTCGTTTTCGTAAAATTAGTTTTTTGTCTCTCCTGTAAAATTCAAATTTCCGGTGATGTTCCCTTTTCGAAATAACCGATTCAATTGAATTTTAAAGGGTAATCTAGGACTACTTAGTGCAGTTAGTTATTATAGTTAATTATTATAGTGTTATTGGTGGAAAAAAAAATTAACTACACTTAAGTAGTCTTAGATTGCCCTTTAAAATTCAATTAAAATAATTCAACATTTCTACGATTTTATGACGATGGAAGTAGTCAAGAAAATTCTTCAAATTAAAAACACTCGAACACAAATATTAAAACAAACAAAATCTTTTATGAAGTTTTACCATTCTAACCCACAAGTGGGGAATGGTACTAGTTTAGGTCCAAATTCAATTTCCAAATTTTTACAATATTTTCTCGTTTTGAGGTCCCCCGAATCCAAAAAACATATTTTTGGAAAAACTCTGTACGTCTGTCTGTTAGTCTGTGAGCATGATACATATCAAACGGATGAGCCGATTAAAACCAAATTTTGAGAAGATGTTTGGTATGCAAATATGAAGAGCCCTATTGTTTTTGGGGAAAATCGGCGCATGCGGAGAAGAGATATATGCTATAACTTTGTTTTTTATATAAGGTATACTTTTTAAATAACGGCTTATTATTATTTTTTTTTTCAAGAAAATTTCGTTAATTTTTTTTCCTTTAGTTTTGGAAATATTTTGGAAATAAAAAAAAAAATCAGCTGTTCTTTTGTTTGTTAAGCATGCTTTGATTTATTATACCATATCAAATGTTAACATTTTGAAGATGGAATGGTCCCGTCGCCCAATTGGCTGGAATTTTTTCCCCCCTTTTAGACTTCCCTCCGATTACTGCAAGGGCTAGATATAGCAAAATGATTCACTCATTCTGTTGACTCATTATATGCGGATTCTACAGTATATTGAGATTGTAGATGGCGTAGTTATAAGGCTATGACATACGGACAAATCGACGGACGGACGGAATAACGTTTTTTTTTTGCCATTTGGCTATGAAACCCTACAAAGAAGTAAATTAAAATGGCTAATACTTACGGCAATTTTTGTTTAACCAGTTGTTTATCTTCTTTTGACAAAGTGGCAAATCCAGGCAAATTTTCCCCTTTGTCAAAAAATAATAAGTCACCTCGCAGTTTAACAAAACAATCAAGGTGATGCCACAAATCCTGTCCACCATATCTTTTCCCAATATCCGACTCGAAATCCTTCTTTGAAATACGTATATCGTCTTTCAAAATTTTTAATTCGCAGCCTCGGCACATGGCCCTACTCGATTTTGAATACTCGATAACAAAATCACCAAGAGCTGAGTTTCCTGCTGCCCGTTTTTTGCCTTTCCCTTTTGAAGGCGCAGCTGACGTAGAAGGACCCGAGGCTATAATAGATTAGCCGTAATTAAAATCCATCATTTCAATTACAAAATAACAGCAACAAAAGCGTTTTTTGCCTTTTAAAAATAGTCCAAAACGTTTTTTTGAACATAGCAGACCCCATAGAAATCTATTTACACGGAAAGTTTATATAAAAGACCGCGCATACTTGTCAAGCATGGACCAGCACAACACAAGCGTGGTTGGGCATAAACATACAATTTTCATTTTTATAATTATGCATATCAGTATAAAGTAGTCGAAATACAGTTTTGTGCATATTTTGAATCTATAGTATCTAGTTTTATGGTAGTAAGTATTGTATACGGACTTTTTTATTTACAAAATATAACATAGAAGTCATAATATTATTTGTCTGTATCAGCATTTTCATTTGTTTTCAAATAGAAACAAATGACAAAGATATATTTACAGTTAGTCTACCTGAAAGAAAAACAATCTTACCAATTGATTCCTGTATCTTTTTTTGATCTTCATAACGCAAACTTTGATAGTGCTCAATATCACCGACAGTTTTTGGCCTTTGCTTGTTGAAAAAGCACTTATAATGGTACCAGTTTGGTGATCGTCCATCAAACACAGCGGACTGTTAAAAATAACGGGACAGGTATATAAAAATTGCAAAACACAATTAATGTTCATTATTCATTCCGTGCATGATGAGTGATATATCCTTGTTATTTTCGTGAAATATGTTCTATTATTAAAACTTTATCAGAAATTTTATTTGATATGATGAACAAAAAATATTATTGTTTATTTTGGCGGCAAAATGTTAAAACTAAAAAATGTAAATCTCTCAGAACACACATATTTACTGAAACTAGAAATACAGTGTGAACTTACACAATATATTATACTAACTGCACGTTTTTATATTTTTTTAAATGTTTAATGTGTACTATATTGAATAAAATTGTGAGGTTAATTTTTACCTGCACCATTACGGCAAGCCGCAGCGTTCCCTGGTCGATGGTTGTTTTACATCCTCTACAGGAAGATCTGCTGCTTTTGGCATATTCTGCACGATATGGCAATTCATCAGCCATCGTCGTCAGAGATGTAAATATCAATTATCAACGACAACTATTTTGAAATTTGTTGAAAAGCATTCAAAAGACGCACCAAAATTCTTAAGTCACAGCTGTACAAACACAACCTTGCCGGTAGTCACGTGATCAATATTCAATGTACCATTGACGGATTGTATTCATTCAAGGTTATGAACATTTGGTATAGCTCAGAATTTCGGCAAAAAATGACTTGCAAAATTCATTGAACACACCCAATTTTTGCATTGTAGAGCTCCAAAAATTCGAATGTGTCTCAAAATATTGGTGTTTATTAGTTGTTTTTAGTGGCGACATCATACGAAATTTTATCTAAATGTTTAGTTCAAAATCGTTGCATCTGTAATGGATGAGCGTGACTGTTGATTTCTCATGCAGCGTTAATATAATCCTTGTGAGCCCGCCCCTATAGCAACTATTTTCAAAAAAATACGCTATTATATTCTATAATCACCACAAACATTTTTGTTTTTTTTGTTAGCTCAAAAGTTAGACCCCGTCATGGGCACCGCAAAAAAAATTTCCAAGATGGGGCAAATGTTTTTATCATATACTTAGCTATTAATTAACTATATGAATCATTGCCTATCTACTCAACGTGCGGTGAGTGAACGCAACAAAGCGTATCGAAAATATATCTGCATCTCTTTCTTCGATGTAATTCCCTGATTTCTCCGATAATAGGATTGGCTGATGTATACTTGATTTCAAACTGAATAAAGTATCTCTGTTTCAAAAACTTTGTCTTTTTCTATAACGTTAACATGGGCGTACCCAGCTTTTGGCCCAGGAGGGGGCAAATTAGAAATTTCTTGAGCCGGGTCCCCCGTGCTTGTTTTGCCCTCCTGGATACGCCAGTGCTTACGGGGTAAAAAAAGACAGAAGTATATGTTTACACCCTAATAGTTCGATTGCGATTTTATTCCTATGCTCAGTATAGAATAAAAGTATATGGTTTTTATTAAGCAAGTTGACAATAGTATTTACGTCTTCATTTCCAGTAATTTATCATGACTTTCCGGCCATTTTCCAAGGAGTACCTACCAACTGTCCCATCTTGCCTCCCGCCCCTAGCGGCGCGCTAATGAATCCATTCAACTTTAATTTACTAGTTGAATACACATTTACTTATGGAGAGAATATTGGGATTTTACCTGGAGGCGAAGCCCATTTCAAAATATTCAACATGGCCGCCCTATGCGAAGCGCTTGCACTGACAGTATAGGAAGTTTTATTTAAAATGTATATTTCCTAGGAATACTAATCCTTCAAAACGTAATTACAGTGAAGAAAAAAAAATCGCGAGTACCTACTGATCACATAGTAAAATGTGACATAATCATTGATACAAGCTGTGGTGATAAGGTTAACTTTGTTGCTTTCTGATGCAAACATCAAATTTGAACAAGAAACCGCATGAAATTATATTAGCGGTGTATAATCATCTGACAGCTGTCACTTTTCAATTTCATAATTTAATAATCAACATTTATATTTGATCTACTAGCACATTTAAGTATTGCACAACACATATTGTGTCTTGATGTAAAGTGTTTTTATTTGAACGCGATAATATATAGCCTATATCCATCCTGAAGAACCTGAAGGTCCATTCTAAATATTTGTGAAAAAAAAATTGAAATAGGTAAAGTAGTTTTAGAGATTACCTCCTACATCCAAACCGCCCCTTTAAAATATTAGTATAATTTGTCCTGTTTAGACTTGACAGATGGCGACAGATCTCGTGATGAAATCGGACTATATGCCGAAGTACTGACAAGTTAAGATGCATTCTGAGGAAAAACTGGAAACATCTCCAGTAGACGACATGGTTCCAGGAGGTATAGAACTACTAAAGTCAAAAAACTAATATCTTGATGGTGGAAGCACCGGGTATATACGGTGGAAGTACGGG
Organism: Xanthostigma xanthostigma; assembly: GCA_963575645.1. NCBI lineage: Eukaryota > Metazoa > Arthropoda > Insecta > Raphidioptera > Raphidiidae > Xanthostigma > Xanthostigma xanthostigma. The sequence continues at coordinate 45,902,689 of OY754470.1, forward strand.
TATCGATGCTAGAAAATTTAATTTTTGCTTTGCGATTCCTGCAAGTTTTATTTCAGAAAAACCGACGACTGCGCAGTTCACAAACAATATTCAACAATGAATTAGCTATGTATTAAAGCAGAATCTACCGTCTTATATATAGTATATATAGTAGAGATGACCGAAGCACTATGAGAGAAACTTTTATTCACGTGCTTTTGTTCTGTAGTATAACGATCAGTATTTAGCTGCGTGGTTTAATATATTCGCTTTCAAAAACTTTCTATAACGGATTTTTTCAACAAAAACATCAGTCTGCCGTTAATTAAACTAATTTTTTTTTGTAAATATTTAATTATTTTTGAAATTTTGCAGTCAAAATGCGTACTAAACTTGACACAACTAAAAATATTTTATTATATTATATTGTGTCAATTGTTTTGCAACAACAGTTCACAAAATAATTAATAAAATTTTTATAGTTTTGTTTGTTGTGTATTTTATTTATGATAACGTCTTTTGTTTTTTTAAATAAAACAATGAAATAACATGTGAAAACTGTGTTACTGATTGGTGCTGTTTAAAAAAAAAGTTAATTTTGTTTTTATAATACGGATAAACTCAAAATGAAAATCTCGTTTATTTTCTTAATGTGTGTTCAACCGATTTTTACGATTCGATGGCTGTAAGTTACAAATATATTTAATTAGAATAATTTTTTAGTGTAACCAGATATTTGCAAAGCTTATAGAATGAATTCGTTGAAAAAACAACAAAAATATAGCTACCCATAGTAAAGAACAATACGTGATTATTAATTAGACAAGAATAAAGTCGCTAATGACCTTTATAGCTATCGAACTTCTGCAATCTACCTACAATAGTCCACAGTTATTAACTACTAGCGGCGCGGTCCGGTTTCGCCCGAATTTGTAGATTGTCACCGTTTTTGTCGTCTCCGCGAAAAGCGCTTTTATTTTAACGCAATAATATATAGTCTATGTCCATCCTGAAAGTTCATTCTAAATAGTGGTGAAATAATTTTTTAAATAGGTTCAGTAGTTCCGGAGATTATCCTTTACATACGTACAAACTCACAAAATTCGCACTCTCTCTAGATAATATTTATAAATAGATATACTTAGGTAGACTGCGAGGTAATAATTTTAAATTCTTGTAGATATAGATGGTAATAACTTTGGATTATTTATTATAGATAGATGGTGTACTACAGACGCGCGATAGTTAAGCTCATTATAGCAACAAATTACGCGAAAACCTTACACAAAAAATTGGTTGTATGTAAAGTCGGTTTACGGACGATAGTTTTACGTGATAACGTATTCCGTAATACATAACCTAAATTTATATAATAATTATAATAATTCGAATCTATGATATTGCATCTTTCGCTTCAAATTTAGGTAAATTTTATTTATTAAATTACTCACCACCTATAAAAATCATTTTTTTTATTAACTTTCTTTCTTTCGTATTTATTTAAGTCTCAAAGATTAACTGTCATACTATTTATAAAACAATTGTTTCACTGTTTATATAAAATTCCAAAACCTACTTACAATATTTAAATATTTTCATACGTCAAAAAATTGATTTTTATAATGATAAAATTTGTAAGAAAACGATTTTTTCGAGAGATGAGACCTAGCTAAAACGATTTTTTGCCCCCCAAAATCCCTTTTCAGTAAATTTCATCCAAATCGTTAGGGCCGTTTTCGAGAAAAGCACGCACAGGGTCAGGCGGAACGTTACACTTTTTCGTGCATGCAGCCGGTGTTTTATCAATTTATAAGATTGGTGATTCATCAATTTATAAGACGTTATCACGTCAAAAAATGCATACCTCACCTCTCTCCCAAAAAATGTTTTGCAATGTCAAAACCCAAAAAATTAAATCAAGGACATTATTATCCATGATATTGTGACTGATCTGACCCGCGTGTTAATTTTTTTAGTTAACTTTTTTATGTTTTCGTTTGCAAATTCAATTACAAGATACCTTTCAACGTTAAGAAAACTAGTTATTTTAACTTTTTCTTTGGTCACGGTACGACTCTACTATAGTTGATTCAAAAAGAAAATAAACTTTGTATACAATCTAATTTTGTATACGTATAAATTCCGCTGCACACGAGGCTGGATTTGCCGCTAGGTTCCTTGCTAGATTTCACTATACTTAAGGCCGCTGCTAGAAACGCTGCTAGGAGTTCTGCTAGCCGGTAGGCTGGGTACGAAGCTGAAAATAACGTCACTGCGGGCTGGCCTGCTAGCTCACAAGATAAGTTGTACAATTAGTACAAGGGCTATTTTCCCTGCTAGATTTGCTGCTAGGTATGAGCAAGAACCAATCAGGAAGCAGTATCTTGTCAAGTGGGCGCACTTGAACAAACGCCCACAAACCAACATGGCTTCATTCTGCTCAGAGTCAGAAAAAAGACACGTTTTGCTCTGTGTTTATATTCGAACTGTCACTGCGCGCGCACCAGATCTATCCACAAAACACGCTTGAAAAATAGTCTCGTGTGAATTAAGCGAGCACTTAACAGTAACTTTCAATAAAAAAATATTCAACTGGCTGTTCCATGACGAGAAATCAAAAATTATATACGACATCCTCAACTAATCTGACTGGACTAACTGAATGGCTAGTAACACATTATAACATATAAAATGTTTAATTTATTATTATAATTATTATTTTCTTTTATTTTCATTTATTTAATAAGCACGTCTGCAGTAATATTTTTGGACTCCTGCCCTAGCACTGGTCACCCATTTGGGCAGGATATCCTCTATTTGTATATTTTGTATATTTTTATTGAGGAAATATAAATAAAAATAAAAAAAAATCAAGAAAACCAGCGCTAGAAAACTGGTAGGCAAATCTAGCAGCGTTTCTAGCCTCGTGTGCAGCGGCCTTTATATAGTTTTCTACCGATGGTTTTCTTGATCGCTTCACACGAGACGTCTTTACAAGCTTGCTCTGCAGGTAGATTCGGTGCGCGCGCAGTGATAGAACGGTAACAAAAATGTATGTTTATTGTCTCTGAACAAAACACACACTATGGCATGTGTGGGCGTTTGTTCAAGACGCCCACGTGACAAGATAGCGCTTCCTGATTGGTTCTTGATCATACCTAGCAGCGGACCTAGCAAGAAAATAGCCCCTGTTTTAATTTTAAAACCTATCTTATGAGCTAGCAGGCGAGCCCACAGTGACGTCATTTCCAGCCTGCCGGGCAATAGAAGTCCAAGCAGTGTTTCTAGCAGCGTTTCTAGCCTCGTGTGCAGCACGTTTGAATGCAGTATAGATACGCGATTGTTGATATACATAGGTAGTAGTACAATGCCTATAATACAAAATTATACATACAGCAAAACAATTGGTTGTGACTGTTACCGTCAACCGACCCGACAGGTATATAATAAAAAGTAGTCATTACTGACAACGAAGTCACGCAATTACTTGATTGCTCGTTCAAAGTTACGATTACAGACTGTTTATTATTATTTTTATGTTTCACCGCACGCCTATAGATATATAACAAGACGGGGAAACTAACTGAAAATAATAATAATAAACTAAAACACGATAAAAAAAACTAATTAAATACTTTAACAGAAACTAGATCTAAAAATCACTACGAAAGCACATATGTTAGGGCAGGCTTTCCTTAAAAATCGCACACACTTGTCAAGCATAAACCTGCACGACCTGCACGGCACGGAGCAAAAAAGGTGAAGGTAGCCGTGTTATTTAACGGAGTAGCGCACATTAGACCAGCACCTGCAGCCGGCAATGACCGTCAGTCGGTCGTCTGAAATAGGCATGATGACAGATTTTGAAATCCATTATTTCGGAAATAAATTAAATTTTAACGCAAATTATTGCATTTTTATCTTTCTATTTTGAAGTAATCGCGAAAACGACGTGACGTCACGCTTGTAGTGACAGCTGACATTATATGTTGTATTTATGGATGTAGGGCTGTCGTGCAGAGGTGTTTCGTAGAAATGTATGAAGATTTACTCAATGATATGATTTATATAAAAGTAGGTACTTACCTAGTAGTTTAAAATAGTATGGATTTCTTGAGTTCCAAGTTAACTAACCTCAAAAATAACCTATATGACATAAGTGTTATAAAATATCACAAAAAAACGAATCAACAGCAAATCAACTAATTAAATGATGCAGAAGTGAATGATTGCAACAAAAATTTAAGCGACACGATGATTATTTACTTCAAGTGTTAATATATTTTTTTTTAATTTAAGAAGACATGACGTCATTCGAAACTGCTAGTGTTTATTAGTCCGAGTTTTTTACACTGATCTCAGCGTCGGTCTGGCCTCAGGGATCAGTCCAGTCCTGTCCTGATTTTTTTCTTCTTAGTTACACGGGCTCGTAGAGGCGTTTGGCAATTTTTCCGGTAATTTTTTAGGTTTCAGACCGACCCTGTGACAGCTCGCTACATGTGAGATGCTCAGATGGCTCAAATTTGTTCAATTAGAGTCTAGAGAGAAAAAAGAAACCGAATATATTATGCATGTATGCTTTCGTGTTTTGTAATAACACAAAAAATTAGAAACCTTGTTTTTGTTTGTGTAGATACGTTAATGACGCTGAACACATCTGTTCGCTATTAGAAACTTTTACTTCTAAAATTATTGGAATAAATTTGCATATTAGTGAATCAATTTAAACAATTCAAAAAGAACAAAACAAACTTAGATATCTTGCTGCCGCCTGCTTCTTCTTTAAAAGAAGTTTATATTACAAATATCTGGCAAGAAAATATTTGTGAATGGGTAGGGAGACCCCAATTATAATGACTTGGCAATTGCACGACTCCATAATTATGAAAGAATAATGTATTTCGATTACTAAGTAAATCTAAACAGTGCACTTAAGAATACAGTATTTTAATTAGTAGAATATGATGCTGTGTAATTGCCAAGTCATTATAATTATTATAGAAATAAAGATGTCTAATATTGATACGGTCACTATAAATGTTGATAGGCAATTGATTAGATAACAATTTATAACAAAGTTGTTGGACAGATGCTTCCAAGTTCCATAAACACTAACTAAAATAGCTGACTTTGTTTTACATGAGATCTCATAACTTTTTGTATAGGAGGACAGCGTGGTGTAATGGTCAGCCTGCTGGCCTTTGGATCGTACTGTCGTAGGTTCGAATCCCACCTCTGCTTAAGGATATTTTGTGTTTGTCGTTTAGACCTACCTTTGATATTTAAATATACTGGCCAGATACCAAAAGGTAGTGCCATCCCCAAGTGATATTCTCTTGTATATGCGTGCATATGCTCTATATACTCGTATATTATGTGGATATATACAATTGGATATTCTTTTTTTTTAAATCTTTTTAAGCGGAACAACTGCGTTGCGAGATTTTTCATTTTTTCCTTTCTATATAGGCTAAACGCTAACTAAGATTCAAAATTTCAAGTTTGTAAGACTACTAAAAGTTCCTGATCGGTGATTGTGTTAGTGACAAAATTAAAGAACTTTGACTAGCGATAATTCGTAAACTAAAAGGTATAATTATTAGGTATATTGGCCATATAGCCAGTTATATGTCCTCTTGATCACCAAAAATTCAAACTTCTTGCTTTGTCCACAACGAAGTTACACGGGGGTAAAAGTGCCGTGACTTGCTTCGAAAAAAGAATGATACGGCAATGCTCGACTTGGCCCCCTGAACGGCATTGCTCGACTTGGCGGAGGCACTACCGTGCCCCCTGATTCATAGCGTTAACAATGTTAATAAAAAGCATTCCTTTTTCCAGTCGATTTGATACATATCGTGTATACAACAGATGTAGACATTCTATTAGCGTTTTCGATTTTACATTAATCCTAAATTGGATGCAAAGAAACACGCAAATTCTCCATTAAAAACTGTTATCATCCGTGTAAACTGTTCGTATAATTGAGCATTTCTTGTATGAGTTGTGTTCCAGGTAGGAACTAAAAATTACCAAGACGAAATCACGAATTCGGCAGCTTTAATAATGATACGCTTCGAACTTTTTTATAACTTCTAATGTAGCCGTCGCGTGCAACAATGAAATTTCACGTTCTTGACCTATAAATATCAGGTTAAGATGTCAACGGTCTTTCCAATAAATTATTTTTTTATAAACATCTTTAAACAAGAATGTTTGCCATTTTAGATTTTACGTGACAACTTAAATCCTGATCTTAATACTCCTATATTCCTAGTAGGGGTCTGGAAATGGATTACGATCCAACAGTGCAGACATAAATGCGCCTGTCTGCGTCATTTAGACCACAAGTGTTGTGCGCATGTCCGAGAATGGAGCATGCACTTGCCCCATATATTTAATAACTTCTATATTGCTAGTGGCCGTAAGTGGAAGGTTCTATCTCTTTCTTTTTACTTGATCCGTTGTGCGCAAGTGTCGAGTCTGTAGTGGGGCAATTAGTAAGTGGAATAGAGCAAGCCACCTCCCTTTCAAAGCTTAGTTCCACGTGCAAACTGTTAACTGACGGGCATCCATTCACGGACATGCGTATGAGACTCAGAGTATACTAAGTGAGACAGACGTATGTCTGCACCGTAGTGTTTAAGTCTTTCTCCCGATCTTTGCTAGCAATAGCGTTTTGTATCCATTTTATATAATGGCGCAACAAATAAACATTATTATTATTAATATAGAAGGTATTAAATATATGACTTTCCCACTATAGTCATCACGCTTGTGCATAACGGATCGAGTAAAAATAAGTGAGATAGAAGTATGCAGTTGTTGTCTCTCTTGATGGTCAACACTTCCACTTACGGGAACTAGCAATATAAGAGTATTAAATACATACGTCACTCGTAGGATTATAGTGAATCCATCTACACATCCTTTATCAAAAGTATATTATCGATCTGACGTCATGACATGATGACGAATTTATCGTACTAATAGGTTTTACGTGGGCTTAAAAAATTTCAATCTGTCGATATCACACGTAAAACATTTTTGTTTTCGCGCAGTGGAGACAAAAATAGAAAACTAAGTGATTTTTCAATTTCACAGAGCCATCCAGCACACGGAAGCGTTGTGGAATAGTAGTATGATGATGGTGGGACCATCTTCCTGTCGTCAAGGTTGGCTCAAGCGCAGTTTGGACGGGGTCCAGGCTCGTGTTTGCCGGAGATCGTTGCAAATGATGCCGTTTGTGGCCCAAGCCGCATCGTACGCATCAGGCACGTGCAAAACTTTGTTTGCAAACCGACGCTGGAATTGTTCCTCGATCGACACGGCGCCGGATTTGGCAGCGGACTTGACGAGAGGTAAGCTAGTCTAGTACTAGTTTTAATCTAGAGGTGAAAATAGGGCTAATTTTTGACGTGATAACGTCTTATAAATTGATGAATCACGTCAATATAAAAAGATGAAACACCGGCTGCATGCACGAAAAAGTGTAACGTTCCTAACGTTCCGTCTGACCCTGTGCGTGATTATTAAATATGATATTCGAGCGGAATACGTTATCACGTAAAACTATCGTCCGTAAACCGACTTTACAGACAACCAATTTTGTTTTTCTATTTTTTATACTACAAGCTGAAAGACAAAAATATTAAACATTTTAACATTATATAAAAATTACAAAAAAGATTTTTTAGCCCTATTTTTACTTCTAAATTAAAATTAAAAATATTGATGGTAGAGTTTCGGGTGATGGGACTTTTTTGTAGGAAATTTCCTGTTATTTCAGAATCTTTTTTGTGATTTCAGATATCTGCTATAGTTTTCGAGATATTTGCAAAAAACCAAACCCCTCTTTTTTTCTTTTACTAAAATGTTTATAACTTTTGCAATTCTTCCACTTCAATTTTTTCAAAAAGTTTCTAAATGTCATTCCGAATCGAATGACACAATGATCATAATTTTCAGTGAAGGAAGACTGGAATTCATCAAAAAGGGACATGTGAGACTAAGTTTGTTGTTGACCGTGGACAAACCCCTTTTAAAAAATTTCACTACAACTGACATGAGCGTGTAACTTCGATAGATCGCGAACCTTGTTAAGTAGGGTTTCACTGTACCAAAAAGTTGGTAACAGTTAAGTTATGTACGTGTTATTATCGACATAGCGATAAACTTCTGTAATTCCATTGTACACAAAACAGTTGAACAACAGAAAGGCGCGGATTGGTTACTGTCAGACAATTGGTCACTGCTTCTCCCCCATTCAACTATTGCCGTATAGCGATCTTCCATTTTTCACACACTTTTGTGTTAATCCGTAACTTATAGGAAAACTTAAGTCGTGCGAAGAGATAAGAGAAATTAGAAACGTGTGCTGCGTAAACAACATAGAAAATAAAGCATTCCTTATAAGTATTATAGTCATAGATTGCGTTGAGACTTGCATTTATACAATAAATATACGACTGGATGACCAAACCTTTCCGACTAGTAAACAATAGCTATTAAGTAACTGTAATTTTTTTTTACAAAACCATTTTGTTTTGAAGCTATGCAGGCCTCGGGACAGGCAGTGAACTGAGAGAAACTGAGCGAGCGAGCTTATTTGTTCTAACGTGTTGACGGTGAATGCAACTCAAAGCCGATCTAAATAACATGCTATATAACTTGTGGGGCAGGAGTTGAACGCTGTACGCCGGGGGTAACTAATGATATAACGTTTCGTGTGCTGCTTCGGGGCTCAGAACAGCACCTGAACGCAAGAAAGTCTGCCACACAGAACACACACGAGTTTTATAATTTGTCAGTGGCTGATAAACTTTAGCGTCGATTGTGTTACTATTACACTATTTCTAAAATTATGAAGCACTTAAGATTTTGGTTGTTCTGCAGCTCTACAGCGCTCATAGAGGAAGCGTCTAAAAAGTACCTAACACTTGTAATTTTTAGTAGACCTAATAATACGATTTCACAAAGTTGATAATTTTTTTCCATTTTTTTTTACACACTATACAGGGTGTCCCATTAAGAATGGGACATAGAACAACCGCAGATTCTCCAATTCAAAATAAAACGATTATGCGAAATATGCTTAGATAAAATGTTACTCGCTCTACCAGTGGCGTACGGCAGGAGTAAGTAATGCTTGTACCCCTTCTAAATGTAACGCCGCTGTCTAAATTTTAATTTTGACTATAATTTTAATTTTTTTGATATTTTCTAAGTCAATAATGTACACTTGTTAGTTTGTTGTAAAGTCATTGGTTTTCGAGATATTCGCGGTTAAAGATAGATAGACATGTACTTTTTATTTGTATTATTATTAATAATATTCATTTTTACAATTTTGTCTTAAAAAAACTGCGAATATCTCGAAAACCAATGACTTTACAACAAACTAACAAGTGTACATTATTGAGTTAGAAAATATCAAAAAAATTAAAATTATAGTCAAAATTAAAATTTAGACAGCGGCGTAACATTTAGAAGGGGTACAAGCATTACTTACTCCTGCCGTACGCCACTGGTAGAGCGTACTGAACTAATTTTTTATTGTTAGGTGCATTTTATGATATTTAACAAGTGTGCCGATTTGAGTAAAATTATACGGTGTATTAAAAAAATTATGGACATTAATAATTTTTCAGTTTTCAACTTCAACACCCCGTATTTCGGAAACGAGTAACATTTTATCTAAGCGTATTTCGCTTAATCGTTTTATTTTGAATTGGAGAATCTGCGGTTGTTCTATGTCCCATTCTTAATGGAACACCCTGTATATTTTGAATGAGATTTGATTGTTTTTAATAGGTACTCGAGAACAAGCATTTGTTTATGCTCTAAGTTCAGCAGCCGTCACGCACGTGATCGCTCGCGCATGCGCTTCAGGAAGTCTGCACCACTGCTCCTGTTCGTCGCCACCTGGATATCCCCCGAATGGAAGCTTTAAATGGGGAGGCTGTGGGGACAATGTTAAAGAAGGAGTTCGATTCGCAAAACAGTTCATCGACTCGATCGAGAAAATCGACGAAACTGAAAATATAGATTACCGGAAAATTTTTGAATCAATTTACGAAAAAAGTAAAAAATTTAGTTTAAGGAGTATTGTTAGAGATTTAGAAATGTTAGCAAGTAAAAATCTGAATAAGGCGAATAACAAAACAATAAAAGCTCACGTTAAGCTTTATCACAGTGAAAAAGAGAGCAAGCTAGAGAAAGAAACACGGAAATTGAAGAGGTTGAAAGCGTTAATAGCTGCAGTTAATTTACATAATAACCGAGTTGGAAGACGAGTAAGTTAAAAGCTTCGATAATATAATAGACTAATGAACCAAGGGCTTTGATATGGGGGGGGGGGGTAAATAGGGTAATTGCACCCCCCCAGAACCAGAATAATAAAAATAATAAAACTGAAATTAATACGAAAACCTAACTAAAAAATTGGTTGTCTGTAAAGTCGGTTTACGGACGATAGTTTTACGTGATAACGTATTCCGTAATACATAACCTAAACCTCCCAAAATTTGGTTTCAATCCGCTTATCCTTGGTGTCGGAATGATAAGAAATGTCAAAAGTGACGTTTGCAACTGTCAAAGTATTATGTTCTAATAATAATTAGTTATTCCAATACTTAACTTAGAAGGCGTTGCATTTCACAAAATACTAATGTCAAAAAATTGAATTAAACATTAGAAATGCAGCCGTTTTCATGTTAAGACAAGACATACGTTCTCTTCTAATTTCCATGTACGGCAAACAAAGACGACCGACCGCGTCGCGCCATGCATTAGACAACATTGCATTTATATTTTATACAGCTATTTTTCTATATAAATTTGTATAAAAAAAACTGTTTAGGCAAATTCTGTTATACGAAATCTATGTAAAATGTTCTCCTCTTTCGTTTAAGACTGGTTTCAAACCGATCTGATTTAAATTGAGCGAGAAATTAGCAAAAAGCACGCACAGGGTCAGGCGGAACGTTACGCGTTACGAACGTTACACTTTTTCGTGCATGCAGCCGGTGTTTTATCAATTTATAAGATTGGTGATTCATCAATTTATAAGACGTTATCACGTCAAAAATAAAATTTAGAAATACTTACTTTTTGAAAAGGAATTTGTAAAATTATAGTTTGGGAATTAATATTTTGCTCGACACCTTCTTTCGTGAATATTCTTGTGTGATATTAATAAAACTTAAAAAAATATTGCTTTTTTTGCTTTAAACCAGAAAAAAATATATTATAATGAACTACTCAAGTCCAGTTGTGCCGCATAACTAACATATCAATACGCACAGATTCAGTTCTGGTTAGTGTCCAGAAAAAAGATGATGAATTATGCAAGGCTGGGTGTAATTTTATTAGTAAATAGGGTCGTCCCACATCACAGAATTTGATAATTTTGCTTTCATCAAATTCTCGAATTAGAACCCGGAAAGGCATCGCTACAAGCTCTGTTCTCAAGTCCGTTTCAGAGAAGAGAGACTGTATAGAAGTTCGATCCTGTGTTATATTTGACGATCACCCCAAAGCGCAATTTACACCTCAATTGTCAGATGGCGATGCGACGCACTCAAGCTTCGGAACCGCAACGCCAGGTGGCGATAATTAATAATTTCAGCTTCACACCTTAATCATTGTATTTTCCATAACTTTTTATTAATTAAAAATAACATTCGACAGAAATTTATTTTCTACGGCGTTTTAAGATAAACGCTCAAATTTACTTCTGAAGATGAGAGATGGAAATATACGTCCTCCACATCTCGATCGTTCTGTCATCTAACAGAAACAAGACAAACTAAAATTTCCGGCCACACTGTTCCATTAAAAATAAACTTCTATACAGTACCTCTTCTCTGCCCGTTTGAATATCTTTAAATGCTTTTTTACGTGTTGTAGGCAGTGAAACAAAGTCAAATAACCCAATGCAAATGCCACGGTGTGTCCGGTTCATGCAATATTAAAACATGCTGGCGATCATTGCCGACGATGACCGATATTGGAAGTCGTCTGCAGAGAAGATATTCGGAAGCGATTGAAGTCGTCAACCGAAACATCGGCGGCAAGAAAAAAATCCTGCCGGCCATAAAGACCGTGAAATCGTTCAATAACGACGTACTCATTTACGTTGCTAAGTCGCCCGATTATTGCAACAAAGATGAAAAAGTCGGTAGTCTTGGCACAGAAGGCCGGTATGTAGTTTAAAAAAATACGATATCGTACATATTATAGACACAAGAATAATTAAATAACCAGAAGCATAGCTCGAACGCGTAAGAAAAAATTATCTGAAAACCTTCCAACACTCGAGACCGTACAACGCTGGCCGTTTTAGGATAGAATCTCAAGTTAACTGAGAATTAAGATTACGGCAAGGAATAAACAAAAGAGGGAATTATACTTCTGCTTATTTACTTATTCTTGTTTTATAAACATAGTAACTTAGCCCTCTGCGAGGCCGAAATAGGGCTTCTCCCTCCTTGGAGCGATTTGAAAATCAGATTGAGAACAAGCAACCACTTCATTCTTACATCAGCCATATTGAGATTTGACATATGGGCGGAGTTTAGGCCAAATGTAATGTCGAATCCGCCATTTTTCATATATAGTAATACAGCATGTAAAATATAAAATGCTTATGATTTAAATTTCAGTCACCAGATGTTGTATGTCAAATCGCAATACTTACTCTTACTGGCATCTGACGAATAAAAAAATTGCAGCTCTTATCGATTGTTTATTCCTTGAAAATTGGTCCAACCGTTCTTGATTACCGTCAGTAAAACTTTCCTATAATCTCTTGGTTTTAAAAACTTAATCAGCGTGAAATAAGTTGCGGTACTAGCGATAACTGTATTAGTTGTCATTGTTTATAGGTTATGTAATGTGACGTTTTATAGGTTATGTAATGTGACGTCAGAAGGAACAGACAGCTGCCGGTACATGTGCTGTGGGCGCGGATATCGAACTGTTGTTGAAGAACGAATAGAACGTTGTCACTGCAAATATTATTACTGCTGTTATGTAAGATGTAAAATTTGCCGAACGATTACGCAAACACACGAATGCAACTAAACAATTGAATCGTTGAATTCAGAAACCGCATAAGCAAAAAACCATTGTTGCTGTCATTTGGAACGCGTGGAGTTAATATCAAATACTTAGGTCTGCAATCCCTTGGAACTGTGAAATAAACTTCTAAGTCGACGCAATCAAAAAATACGGCCGTTTATGCCGCATATTTTGACACTAGTAAGGGAATCAAAACCTATATGGGTACTTATCTCTGGTACTTCCCGTTGACCTAGAATCATGAAATTTGGCACAAATAAAGGGAAAAACCCGAAAACCGTAAATTTGTAGTTACATCACAAAAAAAAAAAAATTTATACCCACTCAGTTATCAAAACTATAAATGCTTCCCATCAACCTAGAATCTTGTTTGGCTCAAAAGAAGGTTGCGTTCTAGAATGATTACATGACAAATTTAATTTTTATGAAATAACGGTACGGAACCCTCAGGCGCGAGTTCTACTCGCACTTGTCCGTCTTTTTATTTTTTGCTGATGCAGTTTCTGATTCCACCGACTTATTATTATTCTCTGCTCAAATTAGACTTTTTCGTTTGGTAATTGGCTTCGTCCTGAAAATATTAGCTTTGTTCGCTGTGTCTACACTTTCTATACAGAATTGCTGCACTGACTACAGCAAAATTGTAGTCAGAATTGTGTCTGGTGTGTCAGTGTAGTTACACTGATTAGCTTCGTTGTAAAATTCTATTTGTTAAGTTTGTGTGGTGTAAGTTCAAGTGTAGAATTATACTGCACTCACTACACTTAACAAGCAGACCTAAAATGTTTGCCAAAACGGAGGAAAATACTTTATATAATACGTATATTTCCATAATTTTAATATTTTTGAATTTCAGGGCTGGTTGCAAGGTAACTGACACTGAAAACGTAAAATAATATTCTCCCTTTAAAAATGTAGTTTCCTCAATATCTTACACCGGCCCTGTTGAAAGTATATTCTTTAAAATCTTGGTAACAGTCCTCGGTGTTTACCGATATTATTTTACAAAATTAATTATTTGAACTTGTAAGTACTATTGAATAAGCGTTCTAAAAATTAAATCAACAAAAAAATTGTTGCAAAATCTGCAACCACAGAGAGTAGTAATGTCAAATACAATTACTTTTGAGTATTGGGCGTAATTGGTTCTTTTGTTTTGAGTACTCGGTAATTATTACATTGTATCCATTAGTGATTATTAATTATCTACTTGCATTTTGCAATGAGCAGTCTCATAGTAGTGATGTAATGAATATTTACATTTTTCCCTTCGTCGAAACAATTTTTCTATCACCAGATGTCACATGCTTATTTGACTGATTCCAATAGATGGCGTCTTATCTAGATTTTAATTGTGAAAAATTTTATAATTTGTGTCGTCCTTAAATTACTTGTATAATAAAAACGTAAATAGATTTTACTGTGTATTAATTTCGAATTGTTAAACCTATTTGTCACACTAACTTAGAAATTTGTGTATATTGCACATCAGATAGACGCTGATAACCTTAGATGTTGAGTGTCTATCGAAGAATCTCGTTAGAGATTCTTTTCTGTGCTAAATGCCGACGAATCTCTAACAGATTCTTATACATTGATTTTGCCTTTCTCCCATATAACGCCGTGTACAAAAGGTCAGACAAGGAATTGAAATCCAACCTCGAAATTCTGTGCTTATAAAAGCTACAAGAGCAACAGCAAAAAAAAAGTGCACAGACGGCGTTTTTTAGTGGTAGTTATGCGAACGCTGTCTGTGCACTTTTTTTTGCTGTTGCTCTTGTAGCTTTTATAAGCACAGAATTTCGAGGTTGGATTTCGATTCCTTGTCTGCCTCGAAATTCATTTTTTTTTCGACGTCTTAGGCACAGAATTTCGAGCTTGATTTCAATTTCTTGTCAGCCTCGAAATTCTTTTTTTTTTAAGTTATAATCTTGAGATCCAGTCGCCTCAAGTTTTTGAATTTAGCACAGAACGAAGTTTTTTTTTTAAGATAATCTATACAACAGATAAAGTAGCTCCACGAATTGAAATTTTTGTGTAGAATGTAGGATACTTGAAGACTCTCTCTATTTCTAGAGAAAAAAATTGAGGTGAATATTGTTTCTAGCAAATGTGTTTTTAAAGACGTCTGACGGTAAGTGAATGCACTCTAAGCAGTAAGATTATAATATAAACAATAATATAAAACTGGCACAATCAACAATTATTTTGTTGTCTTTAATCAACGGATTTTCATGCATACAGACAAGTTATAAAAAAAAAACAAAATTGGTTCACAACTTAAATAAAAGTATAAATAATTCCAATATTTTTTTAAAATAATGTCTCACTGATGAAATATTTCATTTACTTACAGAATAACACAGACCTAAATTGTTATATAATTCACTCGTCATAACTCCGAATGTTCATCATGTCCTGTAAAAAAATGAGAAAATAAAAAAAACGTTTCACTCGGCAGGGTATAGATCAATTTGTACAATTACCTGTTTCACTTTTTTTCGATTTCACAGTTTCTTTGGACTCAATTTTTTGTTGCAGTCTTCTAATCTCATTATCGTAGTCTTTCCATTCTTCAACAATGCGAACAGCTGCATTTAATTTTGCTTCTTTTGTTAACGGATTGTTACACTATAAAACAATCAGCAAAAAGATTAAGACAGAAACGATACACTTAACCACAAATTGTCGAAGTGTGATTCAGAATCAGGTATCGGATGATCGTTTAAGAAGCAATCTTCAAGTGATGTATTAAATTCATACCCAGCCACCCAACCTTTGCTGCAGTTGAGTTTTAATATTTAATTATGCTCTATTAAATTACTAAAATTAAAATTTTGTCGAAACTATGAGCGTAATCGAATTTTATCAAGAGTACCTTTTTTGTAGTAAATGAGTCACGTGATCCAGATTTCATACTCAAACTGATTTTTTTTCCATTGGCGTAGAAGTTTTAGATGTTTAATTATTATCGAAAAAATCAAGTTCTACGCCCATGGAATGATATTCATCATTATTATGATATGGGTTTTATTGCCGAATAAAGCTATGCCAACATACCAAATTTGAGTAAAATCTCATGAGCCGTTTCAAAGTTATAAAGCAAAAACGATTTGAAAATTGTAACTTAAGAGCCGTCTAGCGCCCAAACTAAGCAACTTTGTACTGAGGTAAGTTTGCTTGTATCGAGTTGTTTTGGCCTGAAGAATATGTGGTAGGCTTTCGTAAAGACCTTTTAGGGACACCCTGTATATCCTTGATTGGGTATAAAAATTTCGATAATTAAAGGTTTTGTTTAATTATTATTACAGTTATTTGAAAAATTCTCATTTGACACAATGTTATAAGGGCATGAAAAATTGCGGACGGTAGGCGGTGCTGCCGTCACGCACACAGAGAATAATAGCCAGAAATTACGCGATAGAGAGAGTTCGTGTATTGCCGAATTCACGTAAACCATGGTAGCATAAATCGAGGTATTGTTCGTAAAGTTATACTAAGTTATACTAAATATAATGCAATTGCACATACCGCTAAGCTAGCGGTATGTGCTTTATTATCGCTTTGTGCGTCAGAGCTGACTTTCGTTAATATAAGAAGTTATATCTAAGTTAATTTCACACGAAATCCATTCAAATTGAAGCTTTTTGAAAAGAGGAGATTCTAATCTATAAAATAGAACCATTTTCAAATCAATTCGAGTTCATAAATACTATTAAAATTGTAATTGAAAATCACAAACAGCAGTTGTCGGTTGGTCTGTACGTATGTACGTACGTCACGACTCTACAGATCGCAATTTTGGTCGGATTGCCTTGGGTTATATTTTATTCACTTTGTTTACTATCAGACCAGAACCCTATTTAAATTCACTAAAATGTGTTCAGTAGTTTAATTTTTATAAACAGTTTTATTTTATTATTTTTGACAGCTAATAGTTTAAAAAAACAATATAATAATTGCTGTGTAAATATAGTGTAATCCATAAAACAAGTGCTACACTTCTATACCGTGATAACACCACAACACGTAGTAGGGCGCCGTGGCGTAATGGTTATGCCGTTGGATCCCCAAGGGCAAGGTCCTGGGTTCGATTCCTTACGAGATCATTGATTTTTTTCTTTTTTTTTCTTTTTATTTTGTTTTATTTTATTCCACTTGATATTAATTATATATTATATTATGTATAGTTCTTAATTTTTTTTATTTTTGCAAACTTAAAAAAAATATTTTTTCAATTTTTAATTATTTATTTCTTTAAATTTTTAAATCTTTTTAAATTTATTAAAAATATTTTTTAATTGTTATTTTTTTATCATACAGTGGAAAACTTGCGGGATGTGCACTTTTGGTTTTGCCAACTATTTTATTTATATAATGCAATGATTTAATTGTGCGATGGTAAAAGTTAATATTACGTAATTCACTTACCAAATCTATAGTTTTCGCTCTACTTTTCGATGAATCGTCGCACCATGTTTCGCACCATAGCCATTCTTGAGGTAACGATTTAATGGCAACCTGATGTATCATGTTGTTCGGTAAATCTTGATCAAGATTAGCTAAGCTGTTAGGATCTTGACTGAGAGCTTGATATTGTCCTCTTAATCGATCTCCAGCCGCTATCCGTCGGAATCGTTTTAGATCGACAACGTACAATGCCGAGATATGATACCGTCTGCCTTGCAAATGGTTGCGCCAATAGCCTTGCTTCCAAAATCGAAAGCCGTCCATTTCCGTTCTAGACTCACAAAATGGCGTATAGCCGTAAGGCGCACCACCGAGATCCAAAGTTTGAAGTTCTCTCATGTCGGCACGGACAATTTGATCGGCGTCTACGAATATTATTTTCTTGACGTCGAGCGGAAACAGTACGTCTAAAAAGAGGATTTTATATCCCCAAATTATTCTCTGCTTCTCGGTCTGTTGGTGAAGCCATCGTGGCCATTTGTATTCGACTAATTCGTACTCAAATCCGTATTCGGAAGCCATTTGCGGCAGGAAATCCTTGAATTGCGGCGAAAGATAATTTTTCAAAAACCAAAATTTAACAGGCAGCGTTGTATGTTTAAGCACCGACAACATCATTATTCTTAAGAAACGTTCGTACAAATGTCCAGAAGCGAGAGAAAAGATGTTCAGCACCTCTTCTGGCTCATCGTCTGATCCACTTCCGAATGAACTGAAGGCAAAAAAGTTTTAATTGTGAAAACTTGATTTTTTTACAGTTAGACGTCAAGACGAGATCATGAATTGTAAACAAAGAGGCGTTCAAATAGAAGATTGTTAGTAAGTTTGCTTTCTTTTCAATATCTGACTCGTAAAATATTGTCACAGACAAAAAATAAAACTGAAGATCGTAAAGAAAATATTGTTCACTTTTATTGATCTATTACTTCATAGTTCAAAACCCGATTGCTATTGCTTTGACGTTCATCTGTCTGTTTGTCTTTAAAAATTGAAAATCTGATGAAAAACATACCTTGTGATCGAATTCCAAATACCGGAATTGTTGTTGTCATCTTCTGCTAACAGATCAGCATGTCGCATTTCTGGTTTCTTGGCAACCCGTAACTTAAGTACATGCGAACGCAACGAGCTTATCAAAACTTTGATGTCTTTCGATTCTTGAGGAGTATCGGTACCCTCATGACTAGCAATATCGTAAATTTCTGAGCTTCGTCCTTGTCGTAACCGTAATAACCAAGCGCCCGGGTTAGCTTTGAGTTGGAAATATCCCAGATTAGCCATAACGATTGTATCCACTTGAATGGGATTAGTTTCCGTTCCCAAAGTCAGCTGTAACCCGCGCGGCGGTGTTCCGGACGACGCTTCGAAACAATGTCCTTCGAGCAAAAGATACTCGAGTTCGTATTCACTGTGAACGACGCTGTCTACGTCCTCGAGTCGAATATTGTCAAGGTCGTAGATGGCTCGTTCGACCGCAACCAACCAGTTTTCTGGCACGTGCATGTTTTGAGTCAATAGCGGAGAGTTCGGGAGACCCGCAAATCGAGCAAACGGCCCGGCAGTTTGAGAACCGTCGTCGTTAAATTGAATTTCAGGTTCGAGCACGAATCGGTAGAAACTTTTCAGTGGCATATCGCTGTTCTTTTCGGCACTGTTCAGAAATAGTCTGATATTGCAATTTAGCACCTGCTGTAGTGTGCTGAGGATCGGACCTAGTTTTTGTGCTCCTCGTGAGACGGGATCCACTATAGCCGATATATCAAATGAAGGCTGGTCGGCTCGCGTCGGGGGCAACGTGACGACGCTGTGATCGGCGCTATGGAATGTTATATCGTATCGTGAACGCGACTGTGGTCGAGATACCAACAGCGATATTATGCGAAGTAACTGATTACTGCTTATCTCTGTGAATAAATGTTTTGGATTAAAGAAAAGGCATCTCTTTCTTATTGGGATCCTTTATATGGACTACTCTATCTGGCGGCAAAACTTACAACTATAATCAGGTAAACATGATTATGAATCGGTACTGTTAATAGTGAATTTTTTTTGTTATAATAATAAAAAGCGTGGAACAAATTAATAAATTACTTATTATGGAACCTGTGAAGGTTTCACCTCGTGCAAAAACAGTAAAAGGCTGTAATAGTACCAAGTTTTAATGCAGTTGATTAAATATTTTACCAAGTGGATAATTATACTTAATCTTAATATTGAAAACTTGATTTATTAATTGAATAGTTATTATTATTAAATAACATTAAAGATTTTGATAGAAAAAAAAAATAAAGTTAACTTCAAACTGAAAATACATTTCGACAGATGACTATTTTTAGGTTAGGAACTTACCTGTTGCAATAAAGTAATGTTTCAATAATATGTTTGCAACGTTCATGAACATTGCCTTGATATAATATCTCTATTTATTACTTTTATTTCATGTGGATTACTCTAAATCGGAAGTTAGTAAACATAAAGCATTAAAATTCACCTTACTTTAAGTTTCTGTTTCACATGAATTTTTTCCTAATTTCATATGGGCATTAAATACATGTTCCCCTTCAAGAAAATTCCTTTTTCGATGATTTGTATCAGCCCAATCACATATTGTGCTGATACTTATCATTTTATTGCATTTCAAAAAATTCAAAATTGCACTGCATACTATAGGGACTAAGGGAAATTTTACCCCATTGTCGCCATGCTTTTAAAGCTCCGCCCATTTAAAGGAACCCATTTTACTTTGAAATTCGTTACAACTAAATTCCGTTCCATTTAAATGTTGAAAAGTTTGTAAATAAAAATACCTTCTTCGTCGTCGCTTTCTTTAAGCACTTTCTGAATTTTCTCCCCGTACGAGTTCATGGCATGGCGTTCGAGTAAAATGAAATCCTCGGTATCGAATATTTCATTGTCATCTAACGGTCCCAGTACCCGGCCGTTAGCGATAACGGCGCGTTTTCCAGCACTCAGCGACAATACTTTTTGACAATAAACTCGAAGCATTTTCAAGTACAGCGTTTGATCCGACAGACGCGCTCTAATTTCCGATGGCAATTCGGACGCGCTCGGAACATTTTCAGATTGCAGCAAATTCAGCACATACTGTGTCGCTTCCTGTGCATTATAGGCCGATAAAGCTGCCAAAACAGCTTGATTCAAAAGCTGGTCGTCGGTAGCTTTTAAGATGTTCGGAATAAATGTCACTCGTACGTCTCTGTTTGATTTCTATGAAATAAAAATTACCGTTACAAAGCTTCACCATCAAAGATGTCACTCGAGCTGCAGAAGATACAAATTGAAAACAGTGTCTAGGTCGATATACAACAGACACCAAAGTGATTCCATAAGTGTTCCGTTTTGTACGGAACACTAAAAAGATACTTTATACTTTAAAAGTATCTTTATGATTTTAATTTTAAAATAGATCAGCAAAATGACGAACTCAGTTTCCACTAATTCGAGAATTAGAAGCACAACAGCGTTTTTGACGTGATAACGTCTTATAAATTGATGAATCACCAATCTTATAAATTGATAAAACACCGGCTGCACGCACGAAAAAGTGTAACGTTCCTAACGTTCCGCCTGACCCTGTGCGTGCTTTTCTCGAAAACGGCCCTAACGATTTGGATGAAATTTACTGAAAAGGGATTTTGGGGGGCAAAAAATCGTTTTAGCTAGGTCTCATCTCTCGAAAAAATCGTTTTCATACAAATTTTATCATTATAAAAATCAATTTTTTGACGTATGAAAATACTTAAATATTGTAAGTAGGTTTTGGAATTTTATATAAACAGTGAAACAATTGTTTTCAAAATATTATGACAGTTAATCTTTGAGACTTAAAATAAATACGAAAGAAAGAAAGTTAAAAAAAACAATTATATTATAGGTGGTGAGTAATTTTAATAAATAAAATTAACCTAAATTTGAAGCGAAAGATGCAATATCATAGATTCGAATTATTATAATTATTATATAAATTTAGGTTATGTATTACGGAATACGTTATCACGTAAAACTATCGTCCGTAAACCGACTTTACAGACAACCATTTTTTTTTTCTAATTAGGTCCATAAAACGTGTCTATGGTCTTGTTGTAGAACACAGTTTGCCAGTTATTCTACAAAATAACTGACAAAATCCAACTAACTTACCATGTATTTTAAAGCGTGAACCAATAAGTCTCTGGTTTTTTTACAATTCAAATCACCGATAATCCAATGAGTCATAATATCAACATTATCCGTTTTTTTCGATGTTGAAAAATATTTCAAATGATGTATAGCCGTCGCTGTCAGATCCCGATTCGACAATTTCAACAGAACGGAAACATCCAACTTATCGACAGATTTGCCGGACATATCCAAATAAAACGATAGGTCCTGATTAAGAATTCTTTGATTCAATCGAGGCATCACGTTCGGTTTATCCATAATGTAATCGACTGCATTATGATGATCCAGAAATTCCCCTTTGTACACCGCTTTTTGGAACGCCGGTGTTTGTTGGATAACTTCCGTTAAAACAGCTTCTTCGAATTCATCGGCGGTCAACTGCGATTTAGAAAGCGGTATTCCGTTCATCAACGCCATCGGACTTTTTAAGCCGGTGCGCTGTACGAAATCTTTCGCGAGCTGGCGACCAAAATCGTAATCTGAATCTTCACCAAATATATCATCGGTGTCAGCTTTCGGATATTGTTTCTTAAATGTCGATACAACATCATCGACAGTAACTAAACGGTCATCTTTAATTTTCGCATAAACCTTAAAGAAAAATAAAACCGATCATTTAATTACGTTATTTTCTGTGTCCACGCGACCGGAGCCGCGGGCTTTTGTCGGTGACGCGGCACTTTTCAGATTGAAATCGGTTTTGGAACGCGTTTTAGCTACTGCGCATGACTGTGACGGTTCTGTTACCGTTACACACCAACGAAACTTGCAGTCAGTTTAAAACAGCGCTTACATGAGTTTCAAATAACATTGTAAGAAATAAGACATTTTTGATTAAAACTCACATCAGTAATAAATCCGAGACCATATCCGGCGTCTTTATGCTGAGTTATGTAATTAAATGCGCAAAGAAGAGCGACGCCCGCGTCCGTTGCACTCGTTACGGCAGGATCGTCGGTGACTGCGAAAACCAAACCCACTCGTAACGGTGCCGTGTGTACATAAAACGATTCTGCCAGCTTTAGTAAGGCTCTTGCGACTGGTTCTGCAGGATTCACTATCAAAACCTACAATATAAAATAAAATTAATATTTGCTGTTGCCGAATTTACATGAAAATATTTATCTGGAATTATTGAGGGAAACCTCAACAAGATGGCCGGTACAGGAATTACCGTTTCTCGGCGAGAGGCAGCAGGAAAAAGTCCCAGCCACATCTGCCCCCGCCGGGATTCTAACCCGATACCTCCCGAATGCGAGTCTAGTTGCTCTCACCACCACGCTACGCCGCTCGGTTCTATTTTAAAATAATTCTAGTAAGTAATTACATACCAAGTTGTATAGATTCTTGCGAACGTTCCTCAACATTCCAGGAAAAGTAGGCCTCAGTAATTCCATTAAACTTGTCGGCCATCTTCTATATTTCGCATCGTTTTCTATATCGTTAATCCAATTGACAGCCGAGTCTCGAATGTCAATAGCAAATTCCTGCGCATTTCCGGCCCCGGAATGCAAGTCTAGCGTGAGCAAAGATGATATTTTCTTATTCGATATTCCGACATTATGGAGTCCCTGCATTGTACGCTGCTCTTGACGGAGAACTTCCAGCAAAGAAATCACGTCGACGACGTCCAAATCGAAAAACATACCGTTAATAAACAAAGCTGTGTCAGACGGTTGTAAATTCAAATTTGACGCGAATAGCTCTTGGTTCCGTTTAATTTCTTCTTTTAATTTCGAATTTACAGCTGTACGGACGAGTGATTTTGCCTAGAAAAGTAACAGTCAAATAATAATCTATATATATAAAACAAAGTCCCTCCGCCGCGTCTGTCTGTCTGAACGCGATAAAATCAAAAACTACCAAACGGATTTTCATACGGTTTACACTAATAGAAAGAGCGATAAACGAGGAAGGTTTCTGTATATAATTTGTGAATGTTTTGTACAAAATGGCTGAACTATGACGGTATTTTGTCAAAAAATTGGTTGTCTGTAAAGTCGGTTTACGGACGATAGTTTTACGTGATACTGTATTCAGTAATACGTAATTTATGTTCTATTTCTCCTATCTTCTACATATAATAATTATAATAATTCGAATCTATGATATTGCATCTTTCGCTTCAAATTTTGGTTAATTTTATTTATTAAAATTACTCACCACCTATAATAAAAATTGTTTTTTTTTAACTTTCTTTCTTTCGTATTTATTTTAAGTCTCAAAGATTAACTGTCATAATATTTTGAAAACAATTATTTCATTGTTTATATAAAATTCCAAAACCTACTTACAATATTTAAGTATTTTCATACGTCAAAAAATTAATTTTTATAATGATAAAATTTGTATGAAAACGATTTTTTCGAGAGATGAGACCTAGCTAAAACGATTTTTTGCCCCCCAAAATCCCTTTTCAGTAAATTTCATCCAAATCGTTAGGGCCGTTTTCGAGAAAAGCACGCACAGGGTCAGGCGGAACGTTAGGAACGTTACACTTTTTCGTGCATGCAGCCGGTGTTTCATCAATTTATAAGATTGGTGATTCATCAATTTATAAGACGTTATCACGTCAAAAAAAAAAAACTGTTTTCGTACGCTGGCCAAATATTTAGAGATACATCAAAACAATGTACTTTGATAGTTCTGCTGTGTAGATAGGAAGGTCAATATAATATTTCTAAAACAGTTTTGGACTCGGGTGAAACCGGGACGGGCCGCTAGTATTATATAAAAAAGTTAGTCCGTTTTGGTATTTGTCTTTAGATCCTACCTGTTTCCGATTATCATAGACTAGATATTATTACGCTACGATAAAATGGGAATTATCGGTGAGCGAAAAATTCAATAGAGTAGGGGACGCCAAACACTATTCCCGTTTTAATTCGATCAAACTTGATTAACTAAATGAATCGAACGAGATGATACACTTTTATTTTGAGATGCCAAATTAAAACGCTAGTAAATTGAATCGCTGCCCAAAAAAGTAATAAATTATTGATTACCTGAACGGGGAAATTTTGAGCAATGTGAGTGAAAACGTGCAAAACTTCTTCACGAGGCGCGTCGACTATTCGTTGCGATGCTTGTAAGCTTAGTTCTTGAAATTGCCACACTTTCAAAGGCGCCAACTCGCTAGATGATTCGAGCAAGTTCTGTTTGAATTTTTCCAAATTCACTTTCTGATCGGGAAACAACGATCTGAAAATGTAAAAGAAAAACAGCGAATAAATTACTTCGTCGGTCGCGAAAAAAATCAAATCTGCAAACGGCATGGTGGATACAGTTATGTCCACGGGCCGGAATAGTTGAGTCTATCCGCCCCTGCTGCAAACAGTTATTTATCTAACAAATAGTAAAAACAAAAACCACGTGAAAATTCTACAAAATATTTTCTTTTTTCTTTTCTTAAGCATATGTCTGTACTCCTGATGATGGACTTTATGTCTGAAAACATCGTTGAGAAGAGAAAATATTTTGTAGAATTTTCACGTGTTTTTTGTTTTTACTATTTGTTATTAATCATGTTCTACCGAGTGCCGAGTGAACAATCAGTGCAAATTAAATTATTTATCTGCTGTTTTACTTACTTTAATTTACTGAAGTTAAAACCTTCAATTTCTTCGTCTTCTTCTTCTTGATTAATTTCTTCCGAAGTATGTTCGGCCTTAATTTGTGTGTCATCTTCTGCTTTATATTCTGTCGACTTCATTTGAAGTTCAACACCATATCCTGATAAACGCAATTTTCGATTTGGACGCTCCTAAAAAGAAATCCGTAAAATTTTATTTTATTTATTTGGTTTATATTGGAATAGAAGATAGAAAGAAAGAAGACTAATCTCTATGTATACGCCATTGTCTAAAATGCGGGATAATCAGAGTTTCTATTTCGATGGTAGAGATTAGCGGACTCTACTGTAATATTTTAATCACAAAAATGAAGTAATAGGTATTCGATATAAACACTGAAATACCTTAACGTAGTGTCTAATTATATAATCAATCTTCCCATCGGTTGCCAATTGTTTCAGCGCACGATGGAATCTGGCGAATTCTGGAGTTCCTAGTTCTCCATATAAAATAACTGTCAGGGAATTATTTTCTGATCCTGGATAATGATGGTCTACTTGAAATGTGTCGATTTTCTTGGTTTCTTTCTTATCAAACAAAAACTGGAAAAATACACTCCTATCAGTAAAATTACTATTAATTTAAATAAATTCTTCAAAAAAGTGGAAAAAATTTGATATATTTTAACATTTTTAATAGGTTACATTTATTTTCGTTCTATAATTAATAATTAAGTATTTATTTCTCCAATTTGCAGAGCCCTGAAGAACTTAACATTTAAGTTTGTTCCAAGCAGCCAGCAAACGGTAACGAAACCAGCACCCGCATGCGCAGTAGCTAAAACGAAGCTGCTTGTGTCGGTTTTAAAACATGTTTTAGCTGCTGCGCATGCGGGTGACGGTTTCGTCACCGTTTGCTGGCTGCTTGGAACAAACTTATTGTTAACAAAACGTATGCAAAAAAAAGTAAAAATGAATTTATTTACCAGTACGTAAATATTTGACGATAACAGTGGAAAATAATAGCTCTGTCCATCCTCTCTGCGTCAGTCTTGCGCAGGAGCTCAGAAATTGATAGTTTCGTTTTAGCTACTGCGTAAGATAATATTACCGTTCGCAGAGAGATTGGAAATCAATAATTAAAAAAAAAGTTTCAGAAATTCAAAATACCTGTTTAACAATGGCATTCATTTCTTCAACTCCGCACGCCATTGTTCCTGACACATCCGCAACAATGGGACAAGGTAACAAACCCCGTTCTACGGATATCTGATGGAACATTTGAACTTTGGGTGAATAAATGTGAAGTGATAAACCCAACTTCATTATTGATAATTCAGATGGTGATAATAATTTTGAAGCTTCTTCAATTATTACCCGATACCTTTCATGTTCAGTTTCTTTAAGAAAAAAGTAAGATTTATATTTTCAAAATTCAATAATGAAACAATAGTTTAATTAAGAGGCGCTAAGACAAAAGAGGGATGATCAGTGAGTGAAAATGTATAGCAAGTAGAGGATCCCGTTCACGATTTCTGAAATAGCTGAATAAATATGTAGCCTATGTTATATAATACGCGCCACGAATCTAAAAGGCTAGGAAGTTAGATGCGAATGCGGGCTTGCGTTGAAAAACTACAAACTCGCAACTCAACAAAACTAGAATAGCAATAACAACTTGACAATAGCGTACTCGACTGTACTTTAAAGCAGGAAAAAGGACAAGTGACAAAGGCAACAGCCAATCAGCGACGAGCGCACGTTCCGTGCAGGTAGCTGGGAGGTAGTGGGAGTATCAACGGCTCTAAAAAGTGCCTTTACGACGCTGTTTGTGACTAACTCCCGAACCTTTTAGATCCGTGTTGCGTATTATACTTGAGAAGAAGCAGTTTTTTAAACAGTCAAAGTGCGTTTATTTTTAATCGGTTCACCAGTTTCTGAGACACAAACCAGGGATGTGACAGATTTGGGTTTTGATGACATGCAGATGCGGAAATAATTATAATAATAACAATTTTTTTAACAATAAATGTGACTTCTGATTGGTAAATATTAATTTTTCGTGAAACTAAGTTCAAGAGGTTGAATTGCACATACCGCTAAATTAGCGGTATGTGCTTTATTATCGCTTTGTGCGTCAGAGCTGACTTTCGTTCATATAAGAAGTTATAGGTATCTAAGTTAATTTCACACGAAATCCATTCAAATTGAAGCTTTTTGAAAAGAGGAGATTCTAATCTATAAAACAGAACCATTTTTAAATCAATTCGAGTTCATAAATACTATTAAAATTGTAATTGAAAATCACAAACAGCAGTTGTCGGTTGGTCTGTACGTATGTACGTACGTCACGACTCTACAGATCGCAATTTTGGTCGGGTTGCCTTGGGTCATATTTTATTCACTTTGTTTACTATCAGACCAGAACCCTATTTAAATTCACTAAAATGTGTTCAGTAGTTTAATTTTTATAAACAGTTTTATTTTATTATTTTTGACAGCTAATAGTTTAAAAAAACAATATAATAATTGCTGTGTAAATATAGTGTAATCCATAAAACAAGTGCTACACTTCTATACCGTGATAACACCACTACACGTAGTAGGGCGCCGTGGCGTAATGGTTATGCCGTTGGATCCCCAAGGGCAAGGTCCTGGGTTCGATTCCTTACGAAATCATTGATTTTTTTCTTTTTTTTTTCTTTTTCTTTTGTTTTATTTTATTCCACTTGATATTAATTATATATTATATTATGTATAGTTCTTAATTTTTTTTATTTTTGCAAACTTAAAAAAAATATTTTTTCAATTTTTAATTATTTATTTCTTTAAATTTTTAAATCTTTTTAAATTTATTAAAAATATTTTTTAATTGTTATTTTTTTATCATACAGTGGAAAACTTGCGGGATGTGCACTTTTGGTTTTGCCAACTATTTTATTATTCTTTCTATTAAGAATCATTACTGTCATTATGTCTTAACGTATACCGTAAGAATAATAACACTGACCTCTTCTCAAGATTGAGGTAATATCACAAAGGTTGATAGTAGCTCTGTTCCAACGAACGATAATATTATCGTCACAGTCCTGCGCAGTAGCTCAAAAAATAAAGTTTCGTTTTAGCTACTGCGCAAGACTGTGACGATAATATTACAGTTCGCAGAGAGATTGGAACAGAGCTACTATATTAATCTCTTTAATACTGGAGCATGCGTAAAGTGCCGGGTCTGCTCACGGTAATCTTGTCATGACTTGCGTCACATCCGCAAGAGCTCCGCAACCACAGTTGCGGATGCAGATGTCTACAAAATCCCTAATATAAAACTAACATGTGCGATTTGTTGTGTTGCGCGAAGCCGGGTTAGCTATAAACTGCCCACTAGTAGCATCTTAACTTAGAACAATCAGTATTATTTAGCATTTTAAAATGGTATTAGCACTAACTAACGAGGGGCACAGTCAACACCATAGAGTGAGTCAATATTATAGCACGGGTCGTTTAATGGAGCGGCACAGATTTCATGTGTTTCTTTGTTGATCTGTACAATTTACGAATTGTATAATTTGAAATATTTGTGGAAGAAATGAAAATGACCAACCTAGATCGATTATTGGAGTTTCACGATTGCAAATAGAATTAACGTAATTCCAAAAGAAATCTGTATTTTCTTCTGATAAATACTCGGCCACTTCGAGTATTATAGGTGTTGCTTCCCATCTTGCGTCTAATAATGTTGTGACCAATTTTGCCTTTTTATTCTTGCCACAATAACTACTAGTTATCACTGAAAAAATTATTGCTACACTGATTAGCTTCTGAAGAATTTGTGAGTACCTAGAACAATTAAAAATTAATAAAATTAGTTTATTAAAGAAAAGGCTCAAAACATTGTATTCATAGACGAAAAAACAGTATACGTCAGCTTTCAAAAGTGTTTAATAAAAAGGCCCATAAAATCTTTTAATATTATAAAATAAGTACATTATACTGTCTCATACATGCTTATTATAGTCTTTGAGTATAAACTTTGATATTTTAATATTTTTCCTTAACACCGGACCTGAAGAATTTTGTAACGATTTGACAAGCGATTGCTGGCATATAATAATGTATTAATCATACCTCATATCTAAGATTTCATTGAACTATATGTATTATCATAATCGTACGATAACTTATGTTATAAAAAATATTTGACTATATTTGTAATTTACTTAAAACACTGTTAAAATGTATTTGTTATTCTGAATTTGACACAACCATAACCTATGTTTATTACAACCAATCAAAAGAAGACAACATACGAGTGACATTTAACTGCGTTTGCGCAACGGCGCAACACAACATTGACAAATGACAATGTCCTCCATGAACAGTGGAGCTATGACATAACCCTGATCACGTCACAATAATGAAAAATGCATCATAATTTTAAAAAATGGAAAAACTTAAAACAGAATTAAGCTTACGAAATTAGGGAAACATTTAAAAAACCCTTATAGCCTTGGAAAGAGAAACTAGGAAATTCAATATACATTCACAAATTACATTGAAAACATCATCTTTTATGTAGGTTTAAAATTATTTAAGAGTATTTTTGATTGATGCTGCTTATATACTGTGTTTGTGAACATAAAATCTATTTGCAGTTTTTTGTTTGCGCATAATATTGATAATTTGCAAAATATATCCACAGCACAACTTGAAGAAGTTTAGGACCACTAGTTTAAGGTGTAAATTGTTGGAGACAAAGAAATTCTATGTATGTGTACATTTCGTGTGATCATTTATAGAAATTATCTGCAAGCAAAAAATAACCGTATTTAATAATAGAATCCTTTAATATTTAGGAAGACTATTTTAATTCCGAATGATTTTTTGTCAAAATGACTTGTAGTACACCTCTGTAGTAAGAAGTTAACAGTGATGGCGGCTAGTAACAGAGAAATGCATTATTAAAATTGAAAATTATTAATAACTTACATAAGGTGATTCGTTATTTTAGTTTTTCAATTCTTTATGGTATCGATTAGATCTAATACACATGTAAACAAGTATGAACGTTCAAGTTGTGTGTATTTCTTGTAAAAACTCAGTTGTCAACTTTATTCAAATGAAAAAATTATTGTGAGCATTTAACAAATGTGTCATAAAGTGTCATCGGGAAGTGGCAATTTCATAATACGTTGAAAAAATGCGTAAAACAGTGAAGTGACATTGAATTTAAAACTGCATAACAACCTGTCGTTTTTGATCTAGTACTTGTTGACAGGTGCATAAAACCAGGTGTGTGTAACCTTTTTGTGAGGTGAGTTATTGACGGCATGAGTCAGTGTCCACCGAGCGGTAGTGTTCTTAATACAGAAATGCCTGAAGCAGCAGATCCAATTGGAGCGTCGCACGTGCGGGAGAGGGAAAGCAGCATAAAAGAAAAGAAGCTGTCTTCGGCCTCGCTCAGCGGAGATATAACCAGACCGAAAATGGTTACAGTGAAACATCCGGAATCGAACAAACCGAAGCCCACCGTGAAAAAGAATAAACCGATTCAAGCCGACTTGGATGTGACAAAAGAATTCATTCGCTGCAAAGACGACGGTATAACCAGACTCGATTTGAGTAAGTCAAACATAACGAATTTGCCAGCAACCGTTAGGGATTTAAGTCATTTAGTTGAGTTTTATTTGTACGGCAACAAATTAGCATCGTTGCCTTCTGAAATAGGTAGCCTAACAAATTTACAAACATTAGCACTCAGTGAAAATTCACTCACGAGTCTTCCTGATTCTCTGTCGAATTTGAAAGCGCTCAGAGTTTTGGATTTGCGACACAATAAGTTGAACGACATACCGGATGTTGTTTACAAGTTGACATCATTAACAACACTCTTTCTGAGGTTTAACAGAATACGTATAGTCGGAGATGAAATCAGAAATCTGAGAAGTCTGACGATGTTGAGTTTAAGAGAAAATAAAATTCGTGAATTGCCAGCAGGAATTGGCAATCTTGTTAATTTAATAACGTTTGATGTTTCACACAATCATTTGGAACATTTGCCTGAAGAAATCGGCCAGTGTGTCAATCTGTCCACGCTTGATCTACAGCACAACGAGCTTTTGGATATTCCCGACACAATCGGAAATTTGCAAGCTCTCACAAGGCTGGGACTTCGTTACAATCGGTTGACCGCTATTCCCAGCTCATTCAGCAATTGTAAACATATGGACGAGTTCAATGTAGAAGGAAATGCCATATCTCAACTTCCCGAAGGCTTGTTGGCAAGTCTTTCCGAACTGACGAGTATCACGCTCTCGAGAAATAATTTTACGTCATATCCTTCCGGTGGTCCGGCTCAATTCACAAATGTTTATTCTTTAAATTTGGAACATAATCAGATCGATAAAATTCCGTACGGAATATTATCCAGAGCAAAAAATCTCACCAAACTCAACATGAAAGAAAACCTTTTAACAGCTCTTCCATTAGACATAGGAACTTGGTTGAACATGGTAGAACTTAATTTGGGTACAAACCAACTCCTGAAAATTCCTGAAGATATTCAATGCTTACAGAGTTTAGAAGTGTTGATTTTATCTAATAATTTATTGAAACGAATTCCGGCTAGCATTGGAAATTTGAGAAAATTACGTGTATTAGACTTAGAAGAAAATAAATTAGAATCACTTCCAAACGAAATCGGTTTCTTACGGGATTTGCAGAAACTCATTGTTCAGTCAAACCAGTTAACGGCTGTGCCGAGGGCAATTGGCCATTTAACAAATTTGGTATATTTGAGTGCCGGTGAAAATAATCTTACTTATTTACCTGAAGAAATTGGCACATTGGAGAATTTAGAATCTTTATATATCAATGATAATCCTTCCTTATGTAATTTACCGTTCGAATTGGCATTGTGCGCAAATTTACAAATAATGAGCATAGAGAATTGTCCGTTGTCACAAATACCTCCGGAAATAGTAGCCGGAGGTCCGTCTCTTGTAATACAGTATTTGAAAATGCAGGGCCCTTATCGTGCCATGTGATACACAATTGGAGCTTAATTTCCCATATCGAATCTATATTTCACATGCTTCGTTGCTTCGCTGCGAGAGTTGTCTAGTTTCTTTTTTTTTTCTTGAAACTGTCGACTTTAATCAATGGTGATTAAATAATTATAATTTCGAGATAACGCGCGGAAGGAAATCTGGTGTGATTAAATTGCACTGGGTTGATTCAGATTTTAGTCATATTTACAATCTATTAATAAATATTTTAAAATTGTCGTAACAATATTTTACACAGGCAAATCTCCGAAGTCTCAAATCTGAATTAGCTCAGTGAAGATAACTTTTCTAATTATGAATGCGTAAAAGCTGTTATGGGCAGTTTGTGTCCATTTATAATTGTTAGATGTCAAAAAACGGGTTTAAAATTTAACGAGGGAATTTTAATAATTAGGAGAAAGTTTAAAAATTCCCAAAAATATATTTTTATAGCACATGTTTCTTTCTTTTTTTAAATTTTTCATTTCGAGTTACAATTTTCCAGATACAGTTACACCTCTTTTAAATTAATTTAAAAATTACAATAATTGCATGAATTACAATAGTTTTTGTTCGTAGAAGGCATTTGAGCATTTTTTACTACAGTATAATATATATTGATCATTATTCAGAAAATATGTTTCTCTTATTTTCTGCAGTAGAGTTGAACTGAATTAGGCAATTTTTTAGCCAAAAACACCTAATTTTCAAACGGCTCAATTGACGTTCATAATCTGTAGTGTCCTATGGGGACCGTGCGTGAAACATAGAGGCAGCACTACTGGCGAAGTTGGCGCTCTCTAGTATCTAATTAATGAAGTAAATGGGATGATTTTATAATAGTAAACAAAGAAAAATATTTGAAAAAATGGAAAAGTACGCATTTCAACCCGTAATTAATACTCGTGTACATGGATAGAATAATTCAAAAGGCGAAAAATTATATAATTCTGGTCATGTACATGATGTTGTCGAAGGTTATTTAAATGGGCAAGTTGTCATAACCGCAAAGTTGTACCACAAACAACAGGGTCTAAAGTGTATAATGTAAAAATTACGCTATGTATAAATAATTTCTTTATAATATAATATTTTGTATAATATTAGTATTTTACTTTGTAATTTACTTATATTTTCGATAACTGAAAAGCAAACTGTCACTAATTGACATATAAATGCAATTTTTTTATCCAAAGCCTGCTCATAATATATCATTATACTAGCGGCCCTGTACGTGCTTCGCTACGTATAAAGTGAAATAATAAAACAATTTAATTGGAACATCTATCTATCTATTTTATTAATCGCTAGCTATTTTAAAATATACATAAGCATATATGTGTGTATGTCGAGCACTCCGGCTGCGCCGTCGTGCTCGAAAAAAAATAGCGTAAAGTATTCGTGGATAACTGGTCTTTAAAACACTTGCTCTATTTCGAGCACTCCGGCTGCGCCGTCGTGCTCGATACCTTAACCTCAGCAACACGTGGTGGTTATGCTATTGAATTGTAGCTTATATGAAACGTTGCGCCATCTATTGAATATTCACTCAATCCAGTCAACAGATAATCATGACTGTCAAGGAATAGACAAATAATTTGCAATAAAATAATATTGCGACTATAAATTGAAATGTAAGCTATCCTATCTTTCAAGTTGGGTCGAATTGCACACGGTGTGCAAATCAAATTTAAAATCGGTTCAGTAGTTTAGGAGTTCATCGCGGACAAACATGTGACACGTAATTTTTATATATAAAGATAGACAAATAATTTGCAATAAAATAATATTGCGACTATAAATTGAAATGTAAGCTATCCTATCTTTCAAGTTGGGTCGAATTGCACACGGTGTGCAAATCAAATTTAAAATCGGTTCAGTAGTTTAGGAGTTCGTCGCGGACAAACATGTGACACGTAATTTTTATATATTATAAAGATTTTGAATAATTAATGCTCCCATAAAATGAACATTTTTACCACCAGTTGGCGTGCAAATCACGAAGCTCGGTCCCCATTACATGGGTGTAAATTTTAGCAGACTCAAAATACAGTATAAATTCTATATAGCGAAATTGAAGGGACCGGATGTATTATTGCGTTATAACGAGTTTTCGTTAAACAGAGATTAAAAGAAAACAATATAATTTTACGAATAATTGTCGTTTTTTACTATGCCCGTATTTTAATTGAATTTTTCGATTGATTTTAATTCATATCCTGGGATATACTTAGTGGGAACACTGAGAACATTAAATAAAACGAATTTTTCTAATCACTAATTCCTGACTGAATCAGGAATTTCTAAGAATCTCATTGTTGGGGTCTAAATAATTATTTCGCTATTGGGAGTGGTTGTTGGGCAACAATGAAAACCAAACAAACCTTTGCAATTTCTACGTTTTAAGGAGTTTTTCGTTAAACAGAAGTTCGCTATATAGAGTTTACACTGTATCGCAATTTATATTTTTCGCTTCTAATGCTCGAGTCAAATCTCAAAAACAGTATTTTGATACGTATTTTTTTTTTATTTATAGTATTTTATTTATTAATTATTGATTAATTATTATCATTGAACCTGAAAGCAGGATGCATGTGAAATTCGGGAAAGAAAGCTCCATGAATTTTTTTTTAAATCCATGTACGTATATTTACTCAAATATCGCTTTTATAGTTTATCATTTTAATAAATTCAAATTGAGCATTTTTAGGTTTATATTTCCATTTTATCTTTTTTTTATTAGTCATAATTAAGATTTGTAAATTTCTTTTAATTATTTTTTGCTTATTAAAATAATAGTTATATTAATTTAAAAAAAAAATGATTACGAACATGTTACGGTAATTTGCATGTTAATCAATACTTAAAATTAGTCTGTTTGATGTTGGCAGTATGTTGTATAAACTACCCAAGCTGAATGTTGTGAATTACTACCTATGTAATAATTTACAATAGAAGAACTCAGTTGACTACCAAAAAATAGCACAGTTTTTCATTAATTTGTTATTTAATTACCTTTGCTTATATAATCTTACAGTCAAGCAGTGCGCAGACCAAGGCACACGCGGTATTGTGCGAATGTTATAGTGCTAACACACGGTCGAACTTGGTCCGGTCCGACAACGGACATGGTACGGCGGATCTTGCAACAGACGACCGAATCTGTTCCCATCGAACCGGGCGAACACGCAGACTACTGTACAGACGAACAGATTTGGTACGGAGCGGACCAGATCCGCTGTCCGCTTCGAACCAAGTTCGACCGTCTGTTAGTACTATTAAGGCCGCTGCACATGAGACTAGAAACACTGCTTGGATTTCTGCTGGTCGGTTGGCTGGGTACGAAGCTGGAAATGACGTCACTGCGGGCTCGCCTGCTAGCTCACAAGAAAGGTTTTATGCTATTTTTCTTGCTAGGTATGGGCAAGAACCAATCAGGAAGCAACATCATGTCACGTGGGTGACTTGAACAATCGCCCACAAACAAACACTATGCCATAGTGTTTGTTCTGTTCAGAGACAATAAACATGCACTTTTGTTACCGTTCTAACTTATCACTGCGCGCGCTCCGAATCTACCTGCGGAGCAAGTTTGTAAAGACGTCTCGTGTGAAGCGAGCACATAATAGTAAAACCAGCGCTAGAAAACTAGTAGTAAAATCTAGAAAGGAACTTAGCGGCAAATTCAGCCTCGTGTGCAGCGGACTTAAAACATGTTTGTTGATGAGATGTTCAACATTTTCACGCAAGAAGAATATCTTCTCGTAGCTATAAATTTGGATGACGATAAAGAGTCATATTGCACAGTATTTCAATTTCTTAAACAGCTTCCATAAGCCTTTCTGTGATATCTTGATCTATATTAGCACAAAAAATGAAGAAAAAACATTGTTAAAAACTATGAATATTTCACATGTGATTTCAAAGAGTATTTAAAGCTCTGATAAATAAGCGAACTTGTACTTTCTGGTCGCCGCCTCCTCTACTTGATCGCGCAGTTTACTTGCCTTGAAGTCTGTGTGTTGAATTACCTCAAATGTTGAGCGTCTGTTATCTACAACCTCTCTCTCTCTCATCCCTCGCCTTGATCTGTGCCATACTTTAAACTAAATATATTCAAAACATAAATGTGATGCCATGTTGAATAATTATTGGTTGGTCTCAAAATCACGGAATTAAACTACATGGATTGTTGACTAACTATAAAAATTTTATAAGCATATCATTGTGCAACACGTCTTTAACTTCCTGAATTTTAATTGTGATGTTTTTTCAAAAATACGCAAATGCCCACATATAGGTATGTAGAATTTTCATGCAAAATTAGTTTATTTCAATACATTGCTTTTTTCAATAAATTTATGACTAAAAACAGTCAAACCGTTTATACTGTATTTAATTAAATTAGTCGACGTGCTGGTCAATTTGGTGACCTTTTTAAAAAATACAAAAAATCTACGACATTTTTTTTCATATAAAAATTTTTTGGCCTTTGCACAATCAGCCATCGTCGATGTAGTAAACATGACTAAAAATTGATATAAGGTATCATTAAGTCAGTCATTTTCAAAAAATATATACAAAAATTTAGTTCAGCATTTAGTTTTAAAAATTTTGAAGCTGCTTTTGTTTGGTGTTCAACGGAGTTACTTCTATTAAATGTTATAAAAACTTAAAATCTTGACTATATACGTACTATAAATAATTTAGAGATATTATCTTTGGCATCAGTAATGATACAAATCAGAGATTATAATATTACAAATCATATTGAAAAAACTATATTTCACTTCACTACTGTACTATCTTAGTCTGAGAGCTGTGAGTTTACACATTGTCATTTTACACATAAAT
The DNA here is from genome assembly GCA_963575645.1 of Xanthostigma xanthostigma. NCBI lineage: Eukaryota > Metazoa > Arthropoda > Insecta > Raphidioptera > Raphidiidae > Xanthostigma > Xanthostigma xanthostigma. Next base: position 45,939,871 of record OY754470.1, read on the forward strand.
GCCTCGTTTTATTTGTTTATGCGCGTCAATTGTCATAAGCTCATAGCTTTTAAATTTACAATCAAACTGATGTTTTTATATTACAGTAGAACTCGTGTATTTTCAACCAGTTCGAACTAATCGACACATGTATTTTCAACTTCTCTTTCATCCTTCCATCGTGGCAGTCATAGATCAAAAACCTTTATTAATTTGAGGTTAAGCCTTAGTGTATGCATAGCGCAGGAGGAGACACTGCATGAGAAGTAAGAACTTTCAACTTGAAAATACAGTGTGAACTCCATTTAACGTCTCTCGATATACCGACAAGCTCCTTAAAACGTCGAAATTAACTCTAGTCGGATACACCCCAAATAACGACAACAGTACGTTATCATTAAGCAATAAACAGTACTTGTTTGTTATTTTGTTGCTTTGTTGTCGGCACCATGCATACCAAAGATTCTAAGAAATTCGTTCTTTTGTTTGTTGGGATTATCTTTAATATGTTTAGCTCAGCTGCTTATCGATAAGTTATATTCTTAGTTGCCCACAAACTTGCAAACTGTGAACATGGCGAGTAAAAGAAAATCTTTGAGTTTTGACGAAAGAGTTTTATAATAGGAGAATAGGGAGAAAAGATAAGCGATGTTGGAAGACGCTTTGGATTCAGTTGGTCGACAATATGGATTATTATTGAGTGTCGCTAAATAGAGTTTACACTATGTGAGTAAAATCAATTGAAAATACATGAGCCCCTACTGTATAGTAATATTTTTGTTCGTAAATTGTGCGTGTAATCTAACAGCTTCGAGTGTATAGTGAAAATATGGAATTTTCCAAAATGATTTCAATTGAAACAATACGCACACAAATCAAGTATTCTTAACGACTACAAAATGTTTACTCAATTCGTTGAATGAGGAAATTTCCTCACTCAACGCTCAATACCACCCAGTTTAACTCTCCAGTAGACGCATAGATCATCCAGACATTGGCGAAGTTAGACTTTCACTAAACTGTAATGGTAGGTACTTCAGGAAATTTGAATGCCGGTTGCATTTTTTTCGTGAAAAATGAACATCTGATATGTAATCTACGCACCCACTGGAGAGTTGAAGGAAATATCTGTCCTAAAGCTTTAAAATAGTACTAACTATAATAGAAAACATTTTCATAGATAAATAAGATACAGTCTAGTTGCACGTTTTGTGATAATATATTTCAGTAAATTCTAGTCTGCCTCTTTGATATCAGTTAATCAAAAAATCTTTTTTTTCACAATTTTATGTTATGTAGTTTCCGAGATTTTCTCAAAAACCCATCTCGATTGCTGATACAGCTACGGAAAAACTAGTGGCGTGTCAAGCCAAGTTCAACAAAGAAAAAAGCAGCAGCAGCCGTGTGTTATATTAGACCAGTGATTCCCAAAGTGGTCTATATCGACCCCCAGGGGTCGACGACAACTTGCAAGAGGTCCATGTCAGCGGGAAAAAAATTGGGGTTCATGAAATGAAAATGGGGGTCAACGATAGTGAATCTCCTAACAAAAAAAGAAACCAACTGGACATCGTTAACCGAAGAGATTTAAGATTAAATCTAACTAAATTGATGCCAAATGTTGAAAATTTATTATTAAAGCATCAGGTTCATCCCTCACACTAAAAGCATTTATTTTTTGCTTAGTTTTTTTATGTGACAAAGTAAATTTTAATTTGATTCGTTTAATTTGAAACTAATTAATAAATGTAGCACTATACCGGTTGTCAAAAATACATTTGAAATTAATGAATTTTTCAAAAAATCAATATCAGATAAGCAGGGGGTCTATCCAAAACCGAAAAACATGGCAAGTGTTCTATGAGACAAAAAAGTTTGGGAACCTCTGTATTAGACGAACCATTTGACCCCTTAATAACTCAAAATCTATTTAACATAAACACATAAAATTTGGTTTATTTATTAAAACCCATTAGATTAACTAGAACCCCTTTCATAAATACAGCTCAAACGGTTATTGAGATATGAATGTCTACAAATCGTAATTTTTATCACTGACTGACTGACTCACTAACATATAGATCAAAAACCTAACCTACTTCCAGATGTCCTAGAAAGGTGAAATTTGGCGTCCAGCTAGGTAATTGTATGTATACAAAGGAAAAAACGGCGAATTTTTAAGATTTGAAGTATATTTTCCAAGCATTCGATTTTTATTAATACCTAGCACCTTTCGAAAAAGAAAATTATAGGTACAGGAAGAAGATTAATTTTACAAATCACTTTTGAATGATAATTAATAATCTTTACAAAAAGTAATGATAGCCCATCAAAAACATAAATGTGAAAAAGGGAGCCAAGTTCAATATTCAATACAAAAAGAATTGAGATCTGAAAGGGTGCCATGTTTTCACTTGACAAATTTTCACACATATAAACATAAATTTTAGGTATATAAATCATAATTAAACACGAAAACTTGCCACCCTTTTAGTACTCAATTATTTTTTTATTGAATAATTGAACTTGTTTCCCTTTTTCACATTTATGTTTTTATGGATCTACTTTACAGGTAACCTACCTTGATGTTTCTAACTATAATTTTCAAAATTCTAAGGAAACCGATATACATGACGGTGCGGAACGCTCGCTGCGCGAGTCTACTCGCACTTGTCCGGAATTTTCTATGATTATCTAAGTTTATTATTTGTAAAAGAACGCAGACTAGAATAAAATTTAATCATTTGCATTTAAACTAATAGACTATTGTTAACGATATATTATTTTGTTTTTGACTTTCAACTATTTTAAAGTGTTCTTCTTTTGTTATCAGCTGTTTAAATAACGTTTAAAAATGTCAGTAATGTGAATACCTAGTTAAAAAGAAATTGTTTTAAAAAAATTGAATGTTTATAATATAATGAGAGTTTATCCATGATGATATATTTTTTTGAAAATTGTTACAAAGCTTAAAATATGTAAGTACTAAGTAGTATATACTTTATAATATAAAAACACATTTTTAAAATTGTTGTTTTCATTTAAAAATCAAATACTTTAAAATTATCAAGTTATTAAAGTATGTAGATTTTAATTCTGCTAATAGTTTTCTGTATTTTTGAGACGTTATAAATGTTGAAATTCGAAATCAAAATCTTAATTAGCGTATTAATTTTTAGTGTACAAGACTCTTGCAGTGAGTGACTATTCACTTCGCAAATTTTGCTATAAATCACTTTGAGATTTATAAGTAATCAATCGAAATAATGATGAAATCTTTGATAATAATCAATAAAGATGATCTAACTTTTGAATTTCTTTGAAACCAAATTTCGAACCGATTACTGAAGCCACAATCACTTGTGTAATCACTGAAATCTCCTGAAATCACGCCGTGACTTCAAAAAACATTCATGAAACCTATTTGAGGAAATCTTCATGAAACCTACATTCGGATTGCATATTATTTAGAAGTGAATAGACTCTCGTCCTGTAACTTTAGACAGTGTTGTTGAAGGGTGATTAATTTTTGCACACTCTGCTCAAAATTTGATTTTTGTTAAAAAAAAAATTTAACGTCGTAAGAGGACAAGAGGTGTATTGTTATAATAATGATTTTAAATAGAATGTTTTAATAAAAATGTAATTATTTTCCAGATTATGGACGTGATAGTTTGTTAAAAAATCAAGTCAGTTGATTTATAACACAAAATACATATTTTGACGAAAGGCTTACCTAGTTAAATAGTCTATTATATTAATTTTTTTTATAAATCTAAAAGATTGAAGTTCTACTGATTTTTTGGTTGATTGTAGATTCTTGGCACTAAATGATTGGGTTTGTTGAATGCAGGCCTCGATGTAATATTTTATAATTTTTTACTGGGTATTACACATTTTTAATAGTTTTGATCAGTAAGTTGGTTTTTAAATATTTTACTTCAGTCATAATACGTAGGTACTGTTTATAGAAGAAAAAATGAACTAATAAATAAACTTATTTAATATCCTTTTTAAGTAGAAACTTTATGTAAACCTATATTTAATGAGAAATAAAAATATTTGTTATATGTACAGCATTTAAATAATTTTGGCTGATAAAAAAACAAACAATTGTCAGAAATATAAATGTGAATAGATAAATTATTTGAATTTAACTGGTGTTTTATTGAATACATTAATTTAAACTAAGTATCCATAAAACTTCATTTTCCATATTTTACTGAAGGGCTATAAACGATTTTTTTTAGTAAAATTTCAGTTGATTAAATAAATATTTTCCGTTAAAGAATTTGAGGGTTTTTACCATTCCAACCCACAACTGGGGAATAGTTCTTGTTTAGGTCAAAAATCATTTTCCAAAATTTTACAGTAGGTATCTTTTCGTTTTGACGTTCCCAGAATCCAAAAAACACATTTTTGGAAAAACTCTGTCGTCGTGTTAGTCTGTGAGCACGATACAGGTCAAACAGATGAGCGGATTGAAACCAAATTTTGGGAGGATGTTTGGTATGCAAATATGAAGAGCCCCATTGTTTTTGGGGGAAATCGGCGCATGCGCAGAAGAGATTATATATTATGGTTCTGGGGAGGGGGGTAATTACCCCTTTCACCCCCCCCATATCTACGCCCTTGTTGAAAGAAGTAATATATGCTAAATCTGTATGCGTCAGGTGCAGATACGCTCTCGCCGAGGCTCGTGCTGAAAAGAATGCGCCTGAATGCATAAATATGCACATTAGTTGAAAAATAAACTATTAACATATACATTTTTTTATAACAATGTTGATAGTTTTTATCAGCAATATTGTATCATATGTAATTTTTGCACCGTTCTCAACTTTTTTAAAATTTATGTACACGATTTTCATAGACGTACCAAGGATTTTATCCTCGGGGAGGGGCAAATTTTTAACTCTATCTACCAGCTGCCACTTATACACATAGCAAAGACCAGAGTAGTAGTTATGGCGCGCAATACCTGGGTTGACGTTGACCCTTTTCATTGTATTTGCAACAACAACTCGGAATATTAGAAGCTGATGATGATACAGAGGGTTCATATTATGGCCCTGGCATAGATGACTCCATGTAAGTTGAAAAAAAAGTTTCACGATGTGTAAACGTCTTTTGAAACTTTGAATGCGTTTTTCTCAAAACGGTGTTTTCAAAGTCGGTGTGAACGATTTCTCAAAAAACGGCTCAACCGATCAGTCTGAAATTTTCACACAACCTTCTCAGATATTTTCTTCAGGTATTAATCGAAGGAATAAGATTTCCGATAATCATTTCTATTTTATGAAACAGTTTAACAAAAAATTTTGGGTCGAAAATCGGAATTTTTCCTTTTCGGAGCTGGCATTTTGTCAAAAATCAAAATTTCGCCTTTTGTTTAGATTAATACCACTAATCCACTAATAAATCTTTTGGTTTTTTTGAATTCAGATAACCCAAACCGGAGATATCTTGCACACCGCCAGACACCTTTTTTTGAAGGACCTCCAAGAGACTGTCTACAGGAACAGCGTAAATCAATATTTTTAAAAATAAGAAATGACGAAATAAAGCTAAAAGTTACCAGTAAATTCATTAATACTTCTTGTATTTGTCAAAGAAAACCCCTCTTTAGAAAAAAAATGACTTTTTGGCCTTGCAACTGCGTGTAATCCCTTAATACGTTCGCGCTCGGTATAATACGCGCCACGGATCTAAAAGGTTCGGAAGTTAGTCACAAACAGCGTCGCAAAGGCACATTTTAGGCCGTTAAGACTCCCACCATTTATCAATTACCTGCACGGAACGTGCGCTCGTCGGTGATTGACCGTGATCGTTCGTCGCCTTTGTCACTTGTCGCTGTCCTGCTTTAAAGTACAGTCGAGTACGCTATTGTCAAGTTGTTATTGTTACTTTAGTTTTGTTGAGTTGCGAGTTTGTAGTTTTTCAACAGACTGTACAAGCGTAAGCCCGCATTCGCATCTAACTTCCGAGCTTTTTAGATTCGTGGCGAGTATTAGGCCTAGCACACATGAAGAGCGTTCAACGCGCGTTTACAATTTCTATACAATTGTATAGAACTGTTTATATGATAACGCGCGTTCGACGCGCGTTATCATATAAACGTTGGGCCAACGCGCGTTGAACGCTCTTCATGTGTGCTAGGCCTTATAGTAGTGTTATGATACTAGAACACTTCCACTGCAATCCTGCATATCCAAGTCGCAATTCTACTGGCCTAATACAGCACTGCTTCTACAGTGGACCCCCGGTAATCCGGCACCCCCTGTAATCCGACATGGTCTATTATTTATTATTGAATATTTTTTTGACAATCTTCGCTAATGCATGATTGAACAAGTTATAACTTGTACGCACCACCCCTATTGTGCTCAACGCGTAGGGTATTGTTTTGATTCTGATTGCTTAGTTTAAATTTGAAGTTTGAAGAAGATAGCGGTGCGGTCTAGCGTGTGTTCATTGTTTACTGTTTATTCATTGTGTATTACGTATTCGTACCTAGTAATGTCGTCACAAGCTCAGAAGCGAAAGCACAAAACACTGACAATTAAAGAAAAATGTGATATTCTTAGGCAGTACTCTATAATCCGACAAATTCGATAGTCCGACACTGCCCTGCAAAATGTTTGTCGGATTACCGGGGGTCCACTGTATTTGGATATACACACTATATATTATATAAAAATTTTTAGTTCTTTAACGCAAACTCGACCGCGAACGTGTTAAACTTTTCTTTATATGCCAGACAGGATAAATGTTTACAAACACTGATATAAATAAATTTCACGGAAAACATGCTTACTCATATCATCGTCATAATGTAAATAGACTAGATATTGCCAAGTGGACACGTATTAAACAATAGTTTTATTATTTCATTTATAACTTTAACAAACGTTAATTACGTTACACTGACCTTTGCAATCTTTCTACACCAATATCAAGGGTGGTGGGGTCGTTTATCTGTTGATACACTAGACTAAAGGCGAGTTGATCAACAAATCATATATTAAAACAGTGCGTATTTAGTGAAAATACACGTTATTTCAGTTTAGTTGTTTACAGGTAGTGTACATATTTATTGAGAACACACAAATGATGTTTTCATTTCGAAAATTAACTGGAATTTAAACTGTTTTAGGTATTTTTCGAATATGTTTAATAATAGAGTATTGTTGTTATCTGTTATCGGTCTTATAGTACTGATTCAGCAAATATACGCCGATGAATATCACGCAAATATTCATCCTCGTTTGAAAAAAATTAAGAGAAGTTTTGATGACAATGGAGATGAAGACAATAACGATATTTTAATTCCTAAGCCATCACAAGCTGCTCTTATGGCACGATATGTTGTTCATAAATCAAGTAAGTCTCTTTAAAAGTTATTTTTATGCGACTAACAAAAGGCTTGTTCCTGAATCTTGTTATCTTTCTTGCACCTTCATAACTCCTCTTTCACTCAACGTAGATATCAAAACTTTCAGCTGCTTTCAAGAACTGTCTTTAAGTAGGTTCGATCTTGATCCGCTATCTTGTTTTAATAGTCTAAGATCCGGCATCGGAAATATATACCCTCATCTGTTATTTGATGATGATAAAGATTATATTATGTTAGATATTATATACATTGATAAATCGCACATGGGTTGCCTAGCTAAATCGCGTACCGATGCTGTTAAATTAAATAAATTCTATTTAACTTTTATGGATCAACTTCCCCGATTTGTTAATCATAAAAATCGAGCCTAAAATGAGAGAATATGACACAATGAATTGGAATATACCATTAATTCTATACGTAGATATAGATCATCCACATAAACATATCTTGTAAATAGTTGTGTTCTGTGTACTTTGAGTTTATTTGTGCTGTTAACATTTTATTTGTGTCATATTCTCTCATATTAGGTTCGATTTTTATGATTGACAAATCGGGGAAGTTGATCCAAAAAAAATAATTAGAATTTATTTAATTTAACAGCATCGGTACGCGATTTAGCTAGGCAACCCATGTACGATTTATCAATGTATATAATATCTTAAATATAATCTTTGTCATCATCAAATAACAGATGAGGGTATATATTTCTAATAGCGGATCTCGCACTATACCGTTCAAATATAAAAAAAACACAATTTCTGTTATATATAAAGTAAAACTTACACGATGTATCATCATTCTTACAAAGCTTTTTTTACACTAAAAAGTCATGAGTTATTCATTTTTTAAAAATCTGCCATTAATGAATCAACTATACTTATAGTTTTTTTTATTTCATTCTTTGATATTTAAGATTGGGTGTCGTTATCAACATTATCAACTTTACCAAATGTGCTCGGTTATCCATTTGTCAATATAATGTCTATGAGCGATGGTCTCGTCGAAAATGGAACTGGCGTACCTTATTTATATATGCCATCAATTGATTTTTCAGCAATAGATATTTCTGTAAGTAGTGAAACAATCGATTCAAAAAGACACTCGATAATTTTCATTCATGATTTTTTGTAGAAAGATAATCGTTGTTCAATAATGGTAACGTTAGCTCAAGGTGATTATTGTAAAGATGAAAATCTGGATCCCGAAGATCCAAGATGTGCACATATTATTTTATCTGGAAGATTAGTCAAGGTAACTGCTGTACTTCAGAAGAATGTTATTTTGAATATTTTTCATGTAATAACTTACTAACATAAAACGAATGGTTTCTGAAATATCTCAGATCAAAGTTGGAGTAATAACCTAAATAACATTGAAATTCCTGGCACTGTTTAGTTTATTTTGTGTTTGCCATTAAAAGCTATTAGAAATTGGTCGTTTTGGCGTTTTAACCTTGCTGGAAGGCACCCATACTTATTGACCCTTTTTTTTAAGGTATTAAATGACACAGACGAATATGCCTTTGCGAAAAATGCGTTATTCACACGTCATCCAGTTATGAAAACCTGGCCAGCAAGTAAGAACTTCTTTAATTTTAAATTCTAATCAATTGGATTTTGGAGCTGATGATTCAAATAGTCACGTATCATCCGACATCCGCTCTGTTTCAAGCTACCTATATGAGAACGGTAACAGAACCGTCCATGTCTTGCGCGGTAGCTAAGACGAAACTTTATCGGTTTTTGAGCTACTGCGCAAGACTGTAACGCTTTTGGTACAGTTCTCAGACAGCTTGGAACAGAGCTTTTATAACAATGAGATCACACATTATTTTATCATCCAGAAATGTTCAATTTATTGATTGTTATTTTTAGGTCATCGATTCTTTGTGGCGAAAATAAATTTGGTTCAAATCGCTGTACTCGATACATTTGGTGGTCCGAAATACGTTTCAACGAAAGACTATTTTGCAGCTAATCCTGAAAATAAAACTTATAGAGAGCTTTTTGGAACCAACACACCGAATAACCTAAAAATATACAATGCACATTCTAACATTGTATTTAATAATGTTGACGTTGTTGATATTGAAATTCAACGAGTTTAACTACTATTTTTAACGCTTAAGGGGGTACAGTAGTAGACGCGCTAATGCATAAAAACACGCTTTTTTATTAGAGATGCCATTTTTTTTATCATATAAAATACACAAGTGAAATTTTGCATCAAGAATAACAGACGTACGCACGAGAACCTCATTTTTATTTTTTTAATTTTATTATACATATGTGTTAACAAAAAGCATATTTTTTACATTTTTAACGCTTTTTCTATTGCTTTGTAAATAATTAGTATTAATCGCAGTAATTCGGATTTTTTAATAATCTAGAATCTAGATCATTTGTTTTATTGAGTGCGGATTATCGGGACTGTACTGTATTATCCAACAATGTTGTGTATAATAATTTATATGACCAACCCTTATGAAATAACAGTCAAATACAGGCTACTTAATAAGAGTAGACACTGTCTTTTTTCTTCTGTTGAACATCTTCCCTCCTTTACCCTGCCACAGCAAAAACTGTTCGTCTGCTACTGTATCCCTTATTTAATTTAAAGCCAATATGTTCCTACTATACAATAAAAATTCAGTTGTGATTTCTCAAATTATTATCGCTTAAAACATGTAAACTACTATAAAGGCCGCTGCACACGAGACTAGTTTTGCCGCTGGAATCGCTGTTGGCACTTGTTCTGACATGCGAGAATGGAAATGACGTCACTGCGCGAGCTCCGCTGCGTGGTCACAAACTGGAATTCAAAATTAGAACCGGAGCTATTTTTCTTGCTTGATTATTTGTTAGCTTTGAGCAAGAACCAATCAGAAAACAGTATCTTGTCACGTGGACGACATGAACAAACGTTATAAACAAACGTGGCGTTATAGTATGTTCTGTTCTGAGACAATAAACGTCCGCGTTTGTTGACATTCGAACTGTCACTGCGAGCGTACCAAAACGATCTACAAAGCCAGCTTCTAAATACGCATCGTGTGAAGCCAACCGTCATAAAGTACAGCGCCTGTAGTGACCGGATTGGCAGCCATTACTCGCGGTAGACTAGCGAGTAGCAGCCGTAGTGTGACCGGGCTGACCGCCGCTGCTTGTTGGTGCTACTGTCCGCCGCTGATCAGCAGCGGCTGACAAGCGGCCTAGTGTGAACCGCGCTATAGCACGCTTGGACCCTAGCGGTAAGCCAGCCTCGTGTGCAGCGGCCTTAGTCAACGATATTAAAATAATTTTTCATATAAATACTAATTGAAATTTTTATAACGTGTAAATGACAGTACCTTTGTAAAATGTAAATATGTAATATTAAAAGTTTTGTATCTACTACATTTAATACATGAAGTGTTGATTTAATTTGTTCGGCACTTTTGAAGTGAATCTTCTTATGTGTTACCTCGATTATGTGGGGGAGGGGGTATAAAAATAAAAAAAATGGCTATGAAAACGAAAAACACTGACGCAAATGGGTGACGACGAAGCCATAGACAGGTAATAATTTATTTGCTGACATTCGGGACAAGACATCAAGAGCGCCGACACCGAGTGCAACTACTGTATTCACGAAGTCTCTACTGTTGGAGCAAGTCCGACACCGAGTGCAATTACTGTATTCAAGAAGTGGTCTCTACTGTGGAGCAAGTCCCATTGTCGTAAGTGTACGATACTGAGCAGATGTTGGTCCATTCATTCAGTAAGAAATTGATTAAGTTTTTTTTCGAATATTTTCTTTTGTAACCTTTAGAAAATTTTAAATGAATTTTTAGAGAAAAAATAGACCAAGCGCTGTACGTAGTAGTGAGAGCACTAGACTCGAATTCGAGAGGTACCGGATACGAATCACGGCGGGTCAAATGTGACTGAACTTTTTCCTGTTGCCTCTCGCCGAGAAACAGTAATTTATTCTATCTTGTTGAGGTTTTCCATGGTTTCCCTCAATAATTCCAGATGAATATCGAGATGGTTCCTTATTCAAGGCCATGGTCGATTACTTGTCAAACTTTTGTGCTCAAAATTCGTGCCTACCTTTTCCTAATGTCCTAAAATTTCATTATTCGCCCATTGTTATTATTTAAGAGGAAGTTTAAAAATGTAGAAAATAACGGGAAGTGTGATAGATGGAAAACGGTAATGGTGCGAATGGCGTCTGTTATGACATAAAGTCGAGAAACGGACGTTAAACGCATTATTATTATTATTATTAGAGATTTCTAAAATGTAAAAAAAAGTATGTTGTCATTTGAAAAAAAAAATGTACGTACACTTCCGGTTTAGTTTGAAGTAAAAAAAAAATGTACCTCAGCAGTTTCCGATAGTAAATCTCGAGTTGAACAAAAAACTAAACTTTTTTTTGTATTTAGTAGAATATACTATTCACTTTCGGTGAACACACTGTATATAAATAAACCAACTTTTATTGCTTACATTATTCAATTTACTATGTAGAGTCCACTTATCTTATTTATACTGGCAAACCTTTACTTTTAGAAAACTATTTTGGATGGAAACTTTTGTTAGTTGTTTATTTTTTATAAATTATAACTACATTTCGTAAAAAAATATGTTATTTAAAAACATCAGCCTTCAGGCGTATAAAAATATTACATGATTATTAATTATTATATAATATAATTATAGTTACTTATAGTAGTATTCTTTTTACAATTTGTTCAGATATGGCGAGAGGGGCATTCACGATAATTTAGTCGGCCGATTGAACTATTGGATAGCAAAAACAGCAGTGCTATATGAAAAAGAGCAGAAGAACAAACACAAAATCGGCCTATTTACATGTCGTTGCTATCTTTTAAAGCAAAAAAATGTTTTTTAATGTTTTATTAATATCAAACAAGAATACTCACGAAGGAAGGTATCAAGCAAAATATTAATTCAGAAACTAATAATGTTACAAAATCCTGTCTAAATTTTGTTTTTTAGTTACGTATTCGTAATATTTTCAGTTTTCTTTTTTATTATTATGGTCCTGGGGGGGGTAATTACCCTCTTAACCTCCCTCCATATCTACGCCCTTGATATGACTCGATTTCGCATCATCCAAGATAAAGTTTGTGACGCATTTCGAGTTATGAACAATGGACATAGAGTGCCCGCGGTGAGAGATGAAGCCAGGCACGTCATCAATAATATGCTAGTGTCAGTGAACGCCTGCTTGCCGGCAGACGCACATGGATCGCCGCGCGTAATCTAACATATTTTATCAAAAACTAAAAACAAACAGCTGTTTTAAGTGAACTTAAAGAAAAGTGTAAAAAGAATACCAATATTATTATTGATTATACTTAGATTAGTTTATAATTAAACCAATGGTTTACAATTCATCATGGCGTCAGCACAATAATGTGGGAATTGTATTCCTTTTAGAAGCATGTCCGTAAAACTCTATAACAAATGAATAACGCAATAAACAACAGAGATAAGTTTTCTTTCTTTAAATCTTTCATGATTGAAAATATCCAGGTGGGGATCCATAACAATCCAGTTAAAATACTTTGGAAGCAAATTCGTAAGAAATGAGAATTGATCATTTAATTAAGGTTTATTATAATTTTGGATACACTAATTAATTTTTCGATAAACTTCGATTTCCTTTATGCCAGAAATGCCTAATGAACAGTTTAATAGCTTTTTTTAACTTTGGGAGCCGTCCTGTCACCGGAAGCACTGGAGTCTCTAGGGCTTGATGTTTTATCTCCAAATCTCTTATTTATATCACCCGATTCAGTATCTTCGTTCCTTGTACTAGCTCAGTCCGTGGACTGGGTGATTGATATAGTCTTCTGAACCACTTCTTTTAACAGTTTAATTATGATTATTTTGCATGGGGAAGATTTGCGTCTAGAAATTGACGCAAATCTGCGAGAGAACACATCGAACAATTCATAGAATCCAGTTGTATGGAAACAGACCAAATATTAAATGATTCAATAGTAACTTATCTATGAAATTTAAATTTGCACAGAAATCGAATTATTTAAGAGTCCTTAGAACTTCGACAAAAAGTTCTATGGTCATTTCTTTAATGGTATATCCCACCTGTTTTTTTCAACAGTGTTATGTATAAAAACTGCTTACCGATAATCCGGAAAAACATACAGTCAATGGTAATATCAGAATATACCAACCAGCGCAGAATCCTGCTACAAAAAATGAAATGAAGAAAAGTATTAATAGCCAAATGATAAACCAAAGTGGATTTCCCATCTGAAACAAAAATTTATAAATAAATACAAAACCCAATAACACATCATAATAAATTGAAATAGTATATTAAGGACTTCTTTATTCCGTACGCAAAGAATAGTATATCTTCTATACATTATATTATAAATTATAAAGAGTTTGTTTGTTTGTTTGGTTGAACGCGCTAATCTCAGGAACTACTGGTTCGAATTGAAAAAAAAAAATTGTTGGATAGTCCATTTACCGAGGAGGGCTATATAGGCTATATAATATCACGCCTATAGAGCTGAAGAGTTTGTTTGTTTGGTTGAACGCGCTGGTTCGAATTGAAATTTTTTTTGTTGGATAGTCCATTTATCGAGGAAGGCTATAATATCACGCTACGGCCAATAGGAGCGAAGCATCAATGAATAGGCGCTTCCAGCTTTTGTTTGGGTCGCGCTTAAAAATGTTGCAAAATATAACTCAAAATTTGTTCGTCCGGCAAAAACTTTTGAACGGTAACTCCGATCATCATGAAATTTGGACACAACATTCATCTCGGTAAACCAAGATGAACGTGCGTACTCATTTTCTCCCCCTCCCCATTCGTTCTTTTGCACCGCTAGTATATTATTATATACGGCTTCATTCGCGTACAAATAAAAGTATTTTTCAAACAAACTTAACTGACGACTCAACTGATTTTCAATAAAATTCGGTACGCGTATTATAGGGCTCAAAAGAGCTAACATTCATCATACTTTCTAATCCATAAACATTGCCAGTGGATTTCGATAGAACATTTAAAATGATTAAAAAATTGTATAATTATTCTCTATTTAATGATGTAGTGTACTAATAAAATCAACATTTATGTCGCAGGCCAGTCCTCAATAACATTTTCAATATCCTCACATATTTTTATCCAAAAAACTGGAATTTGGGAAATAATATTACAGTATTATCTGGAACAAAACTAAAACTCCGGTAAAAAATATTGCAAATCTAATGCAAACTAGAGAAAATTTTGGTTGGGGCATAGAATGCTAAAAAATCTTAATGAAAACCTAAAATTATTGGAAAAGTCAAAAGTGCATATCTCGCTAAGTTTGCCTCTGCGTATGATATAAATAAAGAATTTTGTTTATAACGAATTTAACTACTGAGCTAGTTTCAACGAATTGCATGAGTTCTATTTTGGTAGTAAACAAAGCTAATAATAAATCAAGGATATCAATAGTTGCGACCTGTAGAGCTCGGACGTACCTACACAATGTGTAAATATCAGGGGCGGGCAAATCTTTTGATCGTCGGGCCACATTGCTGATGAAAATTTGACCGTGAGCCAAAAATTTGCAGAGCAAAAAAAAGGTCCTTTCATTTCCGCAACTAAATGGTTTTTTTTTTGTCTGTTGTGATCCTTGCTATTTATTTTTTTTATGAGCCAAATTATTTTGGCAAACTATTTTCGCTCTTAATAATCATTTATAAAATGCTTCGCGGGCCGGATAAAATTCTACTGCGGGCCGCCATTTGCTGGTGTAGATCAACAGAAATCATTTACAATTTTTGTACTTGAATCAATCTGGTTTCATTTTATTGAACAGAATCTCGCCTTTTTGAAAAACTATAATTTGAATTTTATCTTACGGGAAAGCAGCTAACGTAATAAGGAGAAGCATTCTTGTTCAGTTTGTTGCGGTAATAAAATTTCATGAAGAGGTCACTTCCGGATTCAAAATAAACACCCTGTATAATTTCCTATTGGATACGGTTTTATGAATAATTAAAACAGTTGACTATATATTTCAGTCATTAATTTTTATCTACTTTTAAAGAATTACTTTGTTTACGCCGAAATTTTTCTACGGCTCAGTTAATTATCTGTTCATAAAATTCAGTGCACTTTAATAAAGGTCATTTCTGATAATAGTTAACTATTTTTTGGATAGATAGAATATCTATTTTTCCTTTACAATAACAGTGTAGCTATTCAAGAATAATAAAAATTATCTCCAAGTCATATGATTTTTCTTTATCTTAAACAAATTTTGACTTAAAACTCAAACAGATATTTCACATGTGAATACATTAAGTTTTGTTAGGTATAGTCCATACCATTTAAAAATTGTTACAGTCAATTTATCATAGAATAACACATGGAAGAATTGATTCCAAGGAAGAGCAAAATACTGGTGCCGTGAAATAAAACCGTGCCAATTTGAAAACATGACCAATTTTGTACAGAAACTTAATATACTATAATATGGCTTCATTTTCGGTTGTGTACTCACAGGCCCTTTTATTTAATAATTTAATTGTGTTTTGGCACCCCTGCGGATTCATTTTGTTTAATTTATAATTATTTAAACTACCAATTAAAAATATTATGCTTATACCAGTTGTTAAGGCTCGATACTGATAAAAAAAAATTGTGATAGACGCACCCTGGTGACGCATAGTGCGGCCCCCATATTACGATGTTTTGGAGGCCCCGAATTTAAAAATTACATATTAGTTTTGACTAATGTAACAGCCTACCAAATATCGCCGACAGCCATATAGAAGAGCAAATTATTTACATTTACAATTCTAGTTTTTTTTTCATATACTATCTGTATTTTTAAAACACTTCTGAGAAAATCCCAACACGGTCTTGGGATTGTGAGGTAATTATGTTACATATTTAGCTTGTGCCCAGATTTCGACTCTTCCAATATTTTTTTCAATTCAAATCCGTTCAAAGAACAAGTTATTCAAAATTATTTTTCTAATATGTACTGATCATTTTTGCTCACAAATAGCCGACAGGTTTTTGAATAAATAACAACCGGTTTTACAATTTTTTTCACCGAACTCGTAAACATAATTTTGTAAAAATAAAACTTATCATGCAACCAGTTTTCTAATATATTAACATTTCAATTAAATCGCTTTTTGCAACATTGTATTAAGTGTTTCCAAGCTATATCACCACACATTGTTGGCACCCACATTCTAAAGTCTATATCTATTCTTATACTTAATTGTTGTTTGTTTGGTCGCACACGCGCAATGAGTATAAATATTTCGTAGCTCACCTTAAGATGAAGAATAATATTCTGAGTCAATAATAAATTAAAATATATCCAAAAATACTGCAAGTTTTTTATACAATTTCACTGATCACTCGCACCACCTGTGTTGCAGAGACAGTCACAATGTGAGTATTACGGTAAAATGGGCGTAACAACCATTGCGATACATCCAAGCAGCACTGTTGAAGTCACTCTGCGTACATGTGTGCTAGTTTGTATTACGATGCGCGTACTATACTCAGCCGAATAGAATCTCTAAATATACAGAGTTTCTGTAAACAGTTAAAATTCTATGCTGCAATAATCAAAACTTGTTTTGATCATATGACTTGTATGCTGTATTCATTGAAGAGAATCGATTCATTTGATGCAGTCATCGTTAAGGAAAGTATTAATAAAGTCCATCCCATCCTGAAATAATAATGCCTGTATCCATTGAAGAGAATCGATTCTTTTGATACCATTCGCACCATTACTATTTTCCATCTATCATACATCCCGTTATTTTCTACATTTTTTTTAATTTCGGCTAATCAATAACAATGGGCGAATGATGGAATTTTAGGACATTGTAGGCAAATTTTGAGCATAGGAGTTTGACAGGTAACCAGCCATGGCCTTGAATAAGGAACCGTCTCGATATTTATTTGGAATTGTTGAGGGAAACCATGGAAAACCTCAATAAGATGGCCGGTACAGGAATTACCGTTTCTATAGGCGAGAGGCAGCAGGAAAAAAGTCCCGGCCACATCTGCCCCCGCCGGGATTCGAGCCCGGTACCTCCCGAATGCGAGTTTAGTGCTCTCACCGCTACGCCACCCCGCTCGGTGTCCATCTATCTATCTAATAATTCTTTTTGGTTTGAACTGGCTACCGCTCGAGCGAGTCACTCATATTCTGTTGCAACTTCATGGATTTTTAGGTTCTTTTTGAGCTTGTTAGAAAAGTTTTATGTGACCTTTGAGTGAATGCTAAATGTCATTAGCTCTCTGTGGTAATGCCAGTAGAGGAAATATTTTGTTGGTTTCAGAATTATTTGCTTTAAACGTTTCAATTTGAAAAATTAGAAAGTATTGAACACGAAGAACAATTTTAGGAATGTCTATGTTGAGTTACATGCAAAATTATTATCCTCTGATGTTATCAACTCAACAGGGCTTGACTATTTATGTCAAACGGTGATGAATACAGGGATATCTATTTACATTTTTTTGGCGTAATATTTAGATTAGATTAGATATTTTTGTAACATATGCAAATATACAGAGTTTTCAATAAATCCCATTGATATATTATTAGTTTTTAATAAAACTGCATAAAATCACACACTAGAGATACAATTACGTTATTATCATTGAATAATAATCCTTTCACAAATTCACACGTATCGATGTAAGTAAGGAAGTGGAGGAGCCAATTGAGTCGTGTTTTATCAAAGTATGTGTGAGATTTTAGAGCAGTAGTGTGTACGTGAGATATTTTTACTTCGCCCGCTTAGTTTTATTTAGGTAGTGTAAATTTCACTGAGTTATCTACACTATACACAGCAGGGGCGGACAAATCTTTTGATCACCGGGTCACATAGCTGATGAAAATTTGACAGCGGGCCAAAAATTTCCAGAGCAAAAGAAAAAGGTCCTCACATTCTCATTTAGAGAGTAAAAAAAGGTCCTCACATTGTATTTTCGCATTTGGAGAGCAAAAAAAAAGGTCCTTGGGTCCTTTTTTCGTCTGTTCTGGCCCTTGCTATTTCTTTACTGTTTTTCTAAAATTTATAAAATGCATCGTGAGCCGGACCCGAATAAGGTCTTCAATACAGGTACCTACTAGTATATTTGTAAAATATACTGTCAGAATATTCACTGAATATTCTTGTAAGATATATTTACATTGTCGAATTGCTAGAAATATCCCAACTAGAATAAAAAGAAATAAAAAAATTGTTTAGTATACCACGTTTTTAAAACGAATTAAAAAGTAATAATTTCTTTACAGACAGATTTTTAACGTGTAGGATTTGAAACAAAAAACGTAGGGCGCATGATTCGTTTTATCTCATAAGTTGAAAGTTCTTAAATCCGTCTCATTTTTAGGCCCCTTGACCCTAAATAGATTTTTTCAAATCCTACAAGTTAAAAATCTGTCTGTAAATAAATTGTTTTTTACTTTTTAGTTCGTTGAAAAAATGTGGTATATTAATTTTTTTAATTTCTTTTATTATTTTCTTCTTTTTAGTATTTCCTTGTATTGTCATCTAATTCTGAGTTATGTTAAAAATTTCAAGTCTCTATCTCAACAGGAAGTTAGTTTAAAATCAATTACAAAATTCCACCTGGGCAGATATACAAGAAATCAGGAAAGTTGGACGAAAATGGATGCCTACATGGGGAGAAGCGGCAACTTCACTCTTGTGTTCTCCTTTTTCTCTTTCGGACTATTATAGCTTGCGCGTCTCGACATATCCTTGTAAGAACAACTGCCAGATGTTGATCGAAGTACTCGAGCTATCGCCAGCAACTGAAAAGGGAACCAATCAGGAGCTCGGAACGCCAGACGAAAATGGCTGCCTACATGGTGAGAAACGGCAAATTCACTCATGTGTTCTCCTTTTTCTCTTTCTGATTATTACCCTAGGGCAAATGGGGAATGTGCAGTGCACGAAAAAAAAACAAGTCGAGAATCATGCACGCTATTTACATCAATTGAAGAAATAAAGTAAAATGATATTACGCGAAATTTAGAATCTATCTGTGTTTGATTTAGATATGTGTCGGCGTCTTTTTTCGTATCGCGAACCGCGCCTGAATGATATAGTTCAATTTCTTGAATATTTATAATGAACGGTTCGTTCTTTTAGACTGAAATTAATAAAGAGTCGACGACAGCCGTTGGCCACTGAGCGCCAGTTCATTCTTAGTTCCGAGTCTTTGCCACCACCTCGTCTCTTTCCGTGGACGGAATGTAAACAACGAATGATTAGCATTCTTGTTTATGTCATATGTGACGTCATCGTCCATATGCAGTAAGTGTTAACTGTGTTAAATGTCTTAAGGTAGTTCACTCGTCAAACGGCTATTCTCAGGAATTCAATAATATTGAAGTATAAGGTTAATAAAAGTGCCTTATATTTAATTTAAAAAAAATGATATTTTTTCACCGACTATAAAACGAGATACTAACAATTAAATTGTACATAAATACCACGTATAAAGAAAACGAATACATTCCAAAATATCTCGAAAACGGTTCATAGTTTATTTCTTAAAAACTAATGGATTGTAAATTCAAAAATTGTATTTTTTTTTTGAAAAAAACTGATTTTTTTACCGATTTGCTATAGGTAGCTAATGACGATTTTACTTATAGTATTTCCTCAAACCTGAGTTTTTGTGCATTCATAAGGGCACCCTGAACGTAAAAACGCAATCTGGCAGCTGAGACCGGGGACAATGCGTGGGTGGACCCGGTCAAAGATGTCAAACTGGAGGTGTCATTTAATATATTTTATCATGTTTTAAATTTCCTTAGCGATAAGTTCAGGTGCCCTTGAGCACAAAACTCCAGTCTGGCATTTCGTACCCGGGACAGCCCTCGTCTGGCAAAGGGTTGAGCATGTAAAAATTCGTAGATCCCTCAAAATCTAGTACACGCAAAAAACTATGAAACACCGAATTATTGCAACTGTCCTTAATGAAATATTTTGAGGGAACCACGAATTTTGACATGTTCAACCCTTTGCCAAACGGAGGTTGTCCCGGATATGAAATACCAGACTTGAGTTTTTGTGCTCAAGGGCACCTGATCTTATCGCTCAGGAAATTTCAAATATGATAAAACATGTTAAGTAGTACTTCCAGTTTGACATCTTTGACCGGGTTCACCCACGCATGTCCCCGGTCTCAGCTGCCAGACTGTGGGTAGTGCCCTTAATGAATGTACAAAAACTCAGGTTTGAGGAAATACTATATTAAGTAAAATCGTCACTAGTTCCCCAACTATTTGGAAAAATATAGATTTTTAAAATAAAAATATTTGTATTGTATACTTGTAATTGTGTAAGTATCTGTATATTAAAGTTTAGATGAGTTGGGTACAGTCCCTTACAAAAATGCACGGCGAATCTCTAGCTGTTGGTACTTACTATTACCATAGATAAACGTATTATACTTAGGAAGATTCGTAACCTAGTTAACCAAAATGAGACCACTTTTATATAGTAAACCTCTTACGTTTCATACCCCTGGCCCACAAACTGAATGTTGTTTTGTGCTTCCACCTACATTATGGTTAAACTAAAAGTTCAGATAATCTTAAAGCTACCTCTATACTGATCCTAATTACGCGCTCAATGGTTTATAAATTGTTAAAAACCATCAATGTTTTTTTTTATTTTTGACGTAGGTATGTGATAATTTTAGTTTTCCGTGACGACAGTTCCGTTTGTTTCAAATCATAGAAACGCCGCGTAAACAACGGCACAAATAAATTTCTAAAATAAATAAAAAAACCAAATGTAATTCAAATTTTTTGAATTTTCAAATTTTATTTTGAATAGTCGTGGTAACGTTTTTTTAGTCTGTTTCACATTTTAATCAAAATCATGAATACGAATTCATTTTAATTAATAATTTAAGACAATTTATTATTCATCAAGGATCATTTCAACTTTACAAATAGGTACTGACATATTTTGTCAATAGAAATAAAATAAAATTTCTACTAACGTGTGCAGTGACGTGTATAATGGCTAGTAATAAACATTTTGATATTTGAATCTTTGATTAACGTCTGATTAGTACTCTTCAATAAATAAATTATCGACCAATTTTTCAGACAATTATATTGACAAAAATATATAATTATAATTCAATAAATTTATTGAATTATAATTATATATTTTTGTCAATATAATTGTCTGAAAAATTGGTCGATAATTTATTATAATTTATTATTATTATTATTTATTATAATTATAATTTATTATTATGTATATAATAAAATTGTCAAAAAATTGATCCCAATTACTCGCTCAATGGTTTATAAATTGTTAAAAACCATCAATTTTATTTTTTTTACGTATGTGATAAATGATAATTTACAGTTTTCCGTGACGACAGTTCCCAGTTTGTTTCAAACCATAGAAACGCCACGTAAACAACGGCACTTAAATTTCTAAATAAATGTAAAAAACCAAACATAATTCAAAATTTTTGAATTTTCAAATTTGATTTTGAATAGTCGTGGTAACGTTTTTTTTTTGGTCTGTTTCACAGTTTAATCAAAATCATGGATACGAATTCATTTTAATAATTTAAGACAATTCATTATTCGTCAAAGATCTTTTCAACTTTAAGAATACTGACATATTATATTGCCAATAAATATTCCAAAAAAAATTTCTTAAAATTTTTGAAACTTGTATTTCTGTGATTTCTCAAAATTTATTGGGCCGAATTACTCCAAATTTTCAGGAAATCTAAGTTTACGAAGGACTTTGTCTTTTAAAGGTAATCTGTAAAAACTTAATCCCGGTGAATTTCGTCTACAATTTTTACAGTTAACGTAACTGCACGAATTACTAACACAAGCCATTATTGAAAAATTCTCGGAAATGAAATAAGAAATAATTTTTTGACACAATTTATAAACGTACCGACAGAATTTTTTCAAATCATACATAAGGCTGTTTATATTTTGAAACCATGAATACGAATTAAAAAAAAAATAGTCGAACATTCTCTTTATTATATTTCTTGACTGTAGATACCAAAAAAAAATATCATCTCTGAAAAATCTTTAAAAAAAAATTCAACTGTCAGGCCGTTAAATAATTAATCATATATTTTTTCACCTACGGATTTTAACAAATTTATAACATGTAATACAGGGTGCATTTTTCGTCCACTTTGGTTATGTATTCTACTCTACAATTGTGAATGACATATTATTTTGTAGCATCGAAGATCATGTCAATTATTTTATTATGGGAGAAGTACAGTGTCGGTATAAGCATCTAATTAATTAAGATAATAAAAATAATTTAAAATGAAATACATAATCTTATTTCTTGAATTTATATTTTTGTTCGGATTTTTTTGACTCAACATCAGAACTTTGTTTAAAAATAAAATTTTAATTAAAGTTATTCATTTACTTATGTCAAAAGAAAAAATATTTAAAAGCCCAATAATAATGTCACCGCGGGATATTGTACAATACAGTCGAATGACGTAAGAGGATCTTTGAAGAACAAATGTAATTATGATGCTAGTCACTAGAGGAACAAATTGCCTGCACAATTCCCTACGGAAAACATATGTAGTTATGATGCTAGTCACCAGACGGCCGAACCATTATCAGCACAATTAACTACGGAAACTCTACATATTCTACACTCGCAGATTAAAAAAATTTAGCTTATGATGCTCGTCAATAGGTGGCCACCTAGCGGCGAGCATCATAAGTGGTCTCATTTTGGTTAACTAGGATACTTATCTTCCTAAGTATAATACGTTTATCTATGCTATTACGATATACTTTTGTCTATACGACTGTTGCGAGTGAACTACCTTAAATTGTTGAAAATGTAACCATCGTTTACTCTATCATCTTATTGTTATTTTTAACTGTTTCAATTAAAAGTCGACGATCCCTATTATTATGTAATACTTTTACAGGATTGCCGTCAAACACTTTTAAATTAATTTTCTGTACATTTCTTGATCAATTAAACAGATCAATTTTAGTTTAATAGGTCACATGCATAAAACTCCAAATTGGTTAAAATTTTTATTTCGAAATATATTTTAGTTCTTGATCATAACGTAATGGTTATTTTATTAATCTAATCACTGAAAAAAATACAACTAATAAAAAAGAAATGTAGAAAATAAGCGCTATTTTCGAATTCTCAAAACGCATCGTGACGTCAGAGTATATATCAACAACAGTTTCCATGACGACGATGTCGTCTCACAGTAAGGCCTAGTTTATATGAGAGGCGTTCAACGCGCGTTGGCCCAACGCGCGTTGAACGCCTCTCATATAAACTAGGCCTAAGATTATGTCAGTATTTAGAGAAAACAACAAATAAACTTCATTTAGAACATTGACAATTTGACATCAAGGTTGGCATGCATCGTATATCATGACGTCACATAAGCCCGCGAACATGGCCGATTGTTTAAACTGTCTATTTTTGAATGTGAAATTTAATATTTTTTTTCTTATGATAATATTACATTTTTAAATGATTGTCAATTTTTTTCCGTATTATGGTTGACTAAATAATCTATTAAAAATATAAAAAAAAATCATGCATATGACCTATTGGTCAAGAAACAATTGAAATTTAATGACAGTTGAACTGCGTTATAAGACTGCCAAGTAACAGCAGGAAACTATATAGTTGATTTATTTATGGTAGATTTTTAGCAAATGAATAACCGCCTGACTCAATAATGTATTTTCAACTGACTTTACTCACATATTTTCAAGTTTTTAGTCCCTCCTTGTCACGCAGGGTCTCCCTTCCTACGCTTCTCACCCAATGGGAAAATACGTTTGACAACGTTTGAACTCAAATCAATAAAGATTTTTTCTGGTTGGTCTTTGACTGCCGCGAGTGATAAAAACTAATAAAACCTTAGAAAATAGTAATCGAGTTTTTTTTTGGGCACACATCTACTTATTGAAGTGAATACTTCTTTAAAAACGGGGGTAATTTCGTTTCCCTAAGTAACGGATTTTGTCACGAAATTGTATTAATAGTACCCCTATATAAACAATGATTAATTAATTATTTGTAAGCGTAGGTAGCTCAGTAGAAGAATGCTGACATACCACGCGGCCGGCCCGGGCTCGATTACCGTCAGGTGCGCGTAACAATTTGTTTTTTTATTATTTTTAAGTATGCCTATTATATATAAAATTTTCGACTAATTTATCAGAATAATACTTGAGCTAAAAAAACAATATTTGCAGTAAACTTTCGAAAATTTTGTATTTTGTATTTTCTTATTTATTATTTGAAATAGACCTGCGAAAAAATTAAAAATGTGTTACGAGAACGCATTGCAGTAGTGAAACTTCTAGTCGAAAATCATACGATTGCATTTGGACAAGTGGAAAAAATGTGTTACGAGATAGTTTCACGTTCAGATCTTGTACAGACGAAATATTAATTTGGTTAGAAAATGACAAAAAATTCTTACATTGACCAATTGACCATACAGAATAGCTCCACAAATCTTTGGTATAAGCAAGATATTGCGCTGAAATTCAATATCATTTAATGATATTGATTATTGTGCAAAGATAAGGAGCTGTTGCATTCCCTTTCCGGTCACCGGGTGTGAAAATAAATTCTCGGAGACCATAATTTCTTGGAAATGATAACGTCTCACCAACAGCATCTGTAGACAAAGCTTCACTCGTGCTCTCTGTCTTGTTAATATACACAAACATACGTTCATGGCCCGGCTTCGCCCGGTTACAATTTATTTTGGTAGTGAAATAATCAAGAACGATGTCACATAATATATCCCTTTGTAATCTAGCAAGAGTAGGTCTGCACACGAGGCTGGATTTGCCGCTAGTTTTGACTACAAGTTTTCGTAATTGCTTTTATGTGCTGGCTCCACACGAGACGTCTTTTCAAGCTTGTATTTTCAATGTTGTATTACTCACATTACACTATACGTTGACGCCGTTAATGTATTTAAAAAAAATACTTTCTTATTAAGCGTTTGTTATTATTATTATATAAATTATATTTGACATTAACAAGGAAATTATTCCTTTAGAAATTATGTATATGCGATCGAGTTTGAAAAAAATGGGGTTCTTTACAAAACTCCAGCATTAAAATTGTCGCAAATAAAATAATGCCTACAACCTTCATTGTATAAATTTGAAAACAAGCTTCATTTGATAAATAATTACATAATATACAAGTATTCCAATAGTATCATTATATTAATGTGTTGACTGCACGCCCTAAATGCAACCGTTTCGCATGTTTTTAATTTCTCCGTTGGAGATCTCAACCAAATGTATGTAAATACATAGCAAATATAAAAATCTACAATTTTTTATCGAAACCTTTTTTCATATATCTAATAGTTTGTGAGATAATTAGAAAACAAAATTTAAAGGGGCGGTTTCTACCCTAACTGCAAATCGGAGCACACTTTTTCATAGTCAGAATAGTTTCTTGTAACCCCAAGAACGATCACTCAAATTTTTAGCCGTTTGAGATTTTAGATATTTCACGAAGATCGTTCTTAGACTATTAATGACAAATTGCAAATTAATTTCTGTTTTTCTCATTTCCATGACAACGAAAGGTATACTGATGTCACATCACGAATTCAACCATTTTACATTATTAGTTTTTATTTCCATTTTTTTGTAGTAATAATACCAGTATTTATGATTTCAAAGTGCACCAATAAAAAAAATAGCGTAAAGTATTCGTGGATAACTGGTCTTTAAAACACTTGCTCTATTTCGAGCACTCCGGCTGCGCCGTCGTGCTCGAAAAATCACGCGTGTTTTAAAGACCTTTTTATCCACTTTAATATATTATAAAATCATGGATACGAATACTAGAAGAATTAGTCGAAAATTTGATTTATTATATTTCGTATCTATACTTAGATACCAAAAAAAATTATCATCTCTGAAAAATCTTTTTTTAAAAAATAAATTTCAGCTGTCAATTGGCCGTTAAATAATCATATATTTTTTCACCTACGGATTTTAACAAATTTATTACATGTAATACAGAGTGCATTTTTCGTCCACTTTGGTGATCTATGTTACTCTGCAATCGTGAATCGATGAATCACTTATATTATTTTGTAACATCGAAGATCATGTCAATTATTTTATTATGGGAGCATCTAATTTATCAATTAAGATAATAAAAATAAATTAAAATGAAATACATAATCTTATTTCTTGAATTTATATTTTTGTTCGGATTTTTTTGACTCAACATCAGATTCAGAACTTTAAAAATAATGTCACTACAATACAGTCGAATGACGTAAGAGGATCTTTGAAGGACAAATGTAATTATGATGCTAGTCACTAGAGGGCCAAATTGCCAGCACAATTCACTACGGAAAACAAATGTAGTTATGATGCTAGTCACCAGACGGCTGAACCGTTGTCAGCACAATTCACTACGGAAACTCTACATATTCTACACTCGCAGATTAAAAAAAATTAGCTTATGATGCTCGTCAATAGGTGGCCACCTATCGGCGAGCATCATAATATGTGGTCTCATTTTGGTTCACTGGTTAACCAATCTTCCTATAGTAATTTATATTTTGAAATAATAGCCATAATATGGTTTAAACGTGTTTATTGGGACCGTAAAAAATACTAAAATATAATACTGCTGCAAAACAATGACTTAAAATACTTACAACTTTTGAAATACGCACATATTGTATATTTTGATATTCTTGTCAGACAAAGTAATTGTTTTGTAAAAAACAGGCAAAACTATGCACGGATTTGGAACCTATAGTTTTTGCCTTTGCACACATAAAAATTAGAAAACATTAACAATATTACAAACTTGTAATTTTACGAAATGCAATTTTCTTAGAAAATTTTAATCATAAATTATTTTTTGTCACACCTCTATAAAATAGCTGCTTTATATGTAAGTATGCAGGCTTGTAAAATATCCAATAGCGCACTAGTACTGTAATAAAAAAAAACAAAAATAAGCAATCTGATCAATTCAACAATAATTTTCATAAACTACTATTGGAAGTATGTTAAAAATAGATGAGAATAATAATTTTTATAAAAATAAGTTTACTACACAAATTAACTGCTAAAAATGTTGAAAATATACTGAAAATGAAGTGTAAAGCAGCTATTTTATAGAAAGTATGATAAAAAATTTAAAATATCATATATATATCATGCGCAATGATATGACCATCTAATCTACTATTACATTTTATTAAACTAAAATTTATTTTATAGTATTTAAATATCACAACCATAAATGTTTCTTTGAAAATTCAGGATTGTTTCCCGAATTTAAAGTGATTAAAAAATAAAATGGATTGTAGATTGACGCTCAACAAGTGAGATTAAGAGCGACTAACAAAAGTGATTCAACATTAACAATCGATAACTGATAAAAATCTAAAAAGTAAACCCGACTATAGTTTTTTTTTCTTAAGAAAATAACTAGTTTCTTGGCATGACTTCGCTCATTTGAAATAAATTCAATTGTCATTAAAACAGGTTCAATTTCTGCTCAGGTGCCGTTTAACTCGAAATAACTTTCACAACGAAACAATTTTGTACAATGTGCAAAATTTCCGAATAACAAATAAAAAATGACGGTATATTGTCATTTTCGCAAAAAAAAAAATATATTATTTGCCACAATTTTTATTTTTTAACGATTTTCATTCGTTGATTAAGAGTTTCAAATGAAATAACTTTCATTCTATAATAAGTTCTGTCTTCTCAGGATTTTTTAGATATTTGTGTTTGTGAGTCTCGAACAATTGAATTAATTTCTCCGTGAATTTAGAATGAAGTTTTTCAATATCTTCTTCAGTCGGATCTTCTATTTTTTCTACTTCCAATGGTTCTCCAACTGTAAAAGAATAAAAAACTAATAATTTTTTATACTTTATTCATTTTAAAGTTCTTGACTTATTTTTTTGGAAGCTAATATGCAATGTCTAAAGATACATAAAAAATAGTATATTGTGCGACTAGTGAGAGAAGGAGAAGATTCCATGAGCGTGAAATTTGCCGCACGAAGGTAGCGAGTGCGGTAACGCGTGAGTGGAATATTCTCCTTCTCTCACTAGTCGCACATAATACTTTATTCAACTAGCACGAGTAATATGTAAAGAGGGAGAAATAATAAATCACTTCATTGATTGACCTATCAACCGCCCTCGATGCACACAAAATGGCCCTGACTTTCGCTGAAATGCAATGCTGCTTTCATAATATATACAAATCGCTATCGCGTTCCTATTGATTCAGAAACTATGCAGTAATACATTATCGTACAGTTTCGGCTCGCTACCGCGTTCCTATTGGTCCAGAAACTATGCAGTAATAGATTACCGTACAGTTTCGGCTCATTATTCGCACTCTACGTGTCACCATGAAGTAATTTATTATTTCTTCCGAATTTAGCAGGGCCCCGAAATTATATATTACTCACGCGTGCTGAATAAAATGTATTTATTATATTTTTAGAGTCAAAAAACCGGGATTTTTGGCGTTTTTTAATTAATAAAAATTAATTACATAAGTTTTGACCATTCCTTGTTGGAAATCGATCAAAAAATATATAAAAAATTGCTTGATTGAAAAAACATCTTATTGACTTAAAAAAGTTGCCAGGTAAACTCCCAGTAGCATATGTTTTCACAATCAGTAGTCTCTTGAACTGATTCCAGCAAAAAATTGAATTCGAATTGAATTCCATCTGGTCAGCAGCGATAGAAAAGATCGGAACTTAACCCATTATTTAACCAAAATAGTACATCGATTGAAACATGACCAATACATACCGACTGTGTAGACGGGTTTTCGATTAGGTAATATCCCGAAAGTATATTGGAAAAATCCTCTACCAATTGGAATAATCGGCGCAATACCAGACACTTTTTTGACAAACTCCTGTGCTCTTCTTAAAAGTGATCCTTCTGGATTGTTTACCTGATCAAACAAGTCAGTTTCTCCAAATGAAAATACTGGCACTAAAGGTGACCTAAAAACAATTGAATTATTTAAATCGAGACGCTATTATTAGCATCTTAAATGCCAGGATCGGCCCGAAGAAACTTCGTGTTCCAGATCACAAGCAAAGATTCTGTTTCCTCATCCGTACAAGCTACACTGCCTAATTGATTTCAATGTCTTGTGATCAATACCAATATCCTAATTATCAATATCGTAATGATATAGAAAGTCTATGACTTAGATACTGATTAACAAATGAAAAATTTTCATATTCGATTGAGCCGTAGCTTTCGCATCGTGAACTGTAAACGTTTAATTATTTTATTTATTTGTCAACGGACGTAGAATCAAACATAATAGTTTAATATTAAGTTTCTGGCACCGAGCGGAGTGGCGTAGCTGTGAGAGCACTAGACTCGCATTCGGGAGGTACCGGGTTCGAATTCAGGCGGGGACAGATGTGGCTGGGTGTTTTTCCCACAGCCTCTAGCCGAGAAACGGTAATTCTTTAGCCCAAGGCTGATGACACAATTTAGGGTATGTATTTTAGGCAGGTTAAAATAATGAAAAAACAGTAATTTATCAATGGGTGAATCTGGAATGGTGAGTCTGCCTGAGCATTTGCGGTTATTTCGCGCCTGCGCAGCATATGACATCTGCAAAAAAATATCCCCGAAAAACATGTTTTAGGCAACTTGAAACTTTTATAATCTTTGAGTTCAGCATTTATATAATCCAGAAATGAAAATGCCAGAACATTTTGTCGGTTATAAAGTAGGGGCAGAACCCCCTTAAGATATTTTATTAATATACGCAATGAGCACGATACAGGTCAAACGGATGAACGGATTGAAACCAAATTTTGGGAGGATGTTTGGTATGCAGATATGAAAAGCTCTATTGTTTTTGGGGAAAATCGGCGCATGCGCAAAAGAGATATATGCTATAACGTTGTTTTTTATATAATAATGATATACTTTTCATAACAGTTTATTATTCTATTTACTTTTTCAAGAAAGTTTTGTGAAAAAAAAAATTCTAAACTTAATAGTTTCGGAAATATTTTGAAAATAAGACAAGAACCAACTGCTGTTTTGTTTTGAAAATCTGCCAGAAAAAAAATAGTTCACAAAACTTTCTTGAAAAAATAAATAGAATAATAAACTGTTATGAAAAGTATATCATTATTATATAAAAAACAACGTTATAGCATATATCTCTTTTGCGCATGCGCCGATTTTCCCCAAAAACAATAGAGCTTTTCATATCTGCATACCAAACATCCTCCCAAAATTTGGTTTCAATCCGTTCATCCGTTTGACCTGTATCGTGCTCATTGCGTATATTAATAAAATATCTTCGGGGGGTTCTGCCCCTACTTTATAACCGACAAAATGTTCTGGCATTTTCATTTCTGGATTATATTTATGCTGAACTCAAAGATTATAAAAGTTTCAAGTTGCCTAAAACATGTTTTTTGGGGATATTTTTTTGCAGATGTCATATGCTGCGCAGGCGCGAAATAACCGCAAATGCTCAGGCAGACTCACCATTCCAGATTCACCCATTGATAAATTACTGTTTTTTCATTATTTCAACCTGCCTAAAACACATACCCTAAATCGTGTCATCAGCCTTGGGCTACTTGTACCGGCCATCTTGTTGAGGTTTTCCATGGTTTCCCTCAACAATTCCAGATAAATATCGCGATGGCTCCTTATTCAAGGCCATGGCCGATTACTTGTCAAACTCCTATGCTCAAAATTTGCCCACCTTATCTTAATTTCCTATAAATTCCTTCATTCGCCCATTGCTATTAAATAAGTTGAAGTTTAAAAATTCTAGAAAATAACGAGAAGTGTAGTAGAAAAAAATAGTAATGGTGCGAATGGCGTCTGTTATGACATAAAGTCGAGAAACGGACGTTAAACGCATTATTACTATTATTATTATATTAAGTTTCTGGCAGGAAATAAAATTGATACGAACCCATTAGTAAGCGCTAATCGAACAAAACCTTTTCGTTTTTTCAATATGATGCGATAAGTTCCCGGTCGACAATTAAACGATTCCGCTGCACCGCCAACAAAAAGAATTACTGCACTACCACCTTCTGGTCGTCGCAACAAGTACTCGATACTTTCAGCGGATGCGTTACAACTCCCTGTAATGTTTTTTTAATAATAATAATACATTTTGTATGCCACATACAAGTTACGGTGTCAGACAGAGCACAATTTAAAAAATTGGTTGTCTGTAAAGTCGGTTTACGGACGATAGTTTTACGTGATAACGTATTCCGTAATACATAACCTAAACCTCCCAAAATTTGGTTTCAATCCGCTTATCCTTGGTGTCGGAATGATAAGAAATGTCAAAAGTGACGTTTGCAACTTACAAAGTATTATGTTCTAATAATAATTAGTTATTCCAATACTTAACTTAGAAGGCGTTGCATTTCACAAAATACTAATGTCAAAAAATTGAATTAAACATTAGAAATGCAGCCGTTTTCATGTTAAGACAAGACATACGTTATATTCTAATTTCCATGTACGGCAAACAAAGACGACCGACCGCGTCGCGCCATGCATTAGACAACATTGCATTTATACAGCTATTTTTCTATATAAATTTGTATAAAAAAACTGTTTAGGCAAATTCTGTTATACGAAATCTATGTAAAATGTTCTCCTCTTTCGTTTAAGACTGGTTTCAAACCGATCTGATTTAAATTGAGCGAGAAATTAGCAAAAAGCACGCACAGGGTCAGGCGGAACGTTACGCGTTACGCGTTACGAACGTTAGGAACGTTAGGAACGTTACACTTTTTCGTGCATGCAGCCGGTGTTTTATCAATTTATAAGATTGGTGATTCATCAATTTATAAGACGTTATCACGTCAAAAACTATCTTTATAATGAGAGTCTTAAACGATGATAAAGTTGTTGAAATTGACTTTCGTTTCTATCTTCGATAATTGGATGAACCCAATAAATTCTATTAATAAATACATCGCTTTACTGTCTGTTCTGTGTGGTTCATTCAGTGGCGGATCCAGGATTACGGCAAGGGGGGGGGGTCTTGAAAAATTTTTACTCCTTTTGCGAAAAATGTTTTTCCAACTGATAAGTATGCAGTTTTTTGAGATCATTTTGTACCTATACATATATAAATTATTCCATAGTGTATTGTGTACATGCGAAGTTCAAATCAATTCTACCAACACACTCGTTTATATGAAATACAATAAAATGAATTCTATCTTTACAATAAGAGCAACATGTTCAATAAAATAAAAAAAAAATTGATGTGAACCAAAGCTACATTGATTTTGATGTAGGTACTCTGCAATTTCCGAGGCTTTTTGAATAAAGTTTGGAGAATTTCGTCCTCAGTTAGATCAATTTGATGGTGAATGGCGCAGTAGGATTTTAATTTGGGATTTTTGATTCTCTGGAAGGGGGGGGTTGGACCCAACCCCCCCCCGTGGATCCGCCACTGGGTTCATTTGTGGTTTCACCAACGTCTGCGTGCCCACAAAACTGTTGATGGAAAGTTGTCGAGTTCAACCACATTAGGACTGTGGTCGGAAGGTGGTACGTGTGAGACTACATTTAACAGTGTGAATAGAATTTCTTCTCGCGTTTACCTAATGACATGATGTATTCTCTAAAGAACGGCATGTTAAAATGTGATCTCAGTGTCGTAGGATACGGCCGAATGCCTTTGAATTTTTCACTGAAACCAGTTGATTCCGTTGCAAAATGACCGAAACTTCCGATACATAGTAATCCATGAGGAAAAACACAAAACAAGTAGTTCTTTGCAGGATCCAAATCAGCAGTTTTTATGAGATGAAGAGGGAAATATTTACAGAAATAATCCCAGAATGACAAGCGACGAACCCATTCAATCCTAAAATATGAAATTATACTTATTATTAATATAAGAAATATGGCACTTTACTTTTTGTATCACGATTGTGTGATACGACTCGAAAGGACCTCTCGTAAACTTTATGGGATTTGGTACTCGGTTAAATTGATCGAAAGTGGTTTTATTTTATAGTTTAAAGGTCACTAAGAAAAAGTGTTCATGGGCGCATATTCTAAAAACCAATAGATTTTTAGCTTCAAATATGTTTAACGAGATTTTAGATGTAGGGGTATTCATTGAATTCACAATCTTAAAAAATTCTAAGCTCTAGAAATATGTTTTCGAGTGTCGAATATAACATTATTATTTTATATACAGGGTGGCACCTTCCAACATTACCTAGTTTTAGATTATTTTTCTATTTCTAAAAAAAAGCACAAAAGTTGAACATGGAACATGTTTGTGAATTCAATGGGTATCCTTATATCTAAAATCTCGCTAAACATATCAGTAGCGGAAGCGGAATTTTTTCCAAATACCTATTATTAATTTAAAAAAATGTTATACCTGCGACTACCAGTTTCGCAGACATCTTTGTCAATGTAGATCCAAACGCCGTAGAGTACAGCCAATGACCAGAATTGAGTGAAAAATAGGATATAGGCAAATAACAAAGCGCCTATTAATCCACCGGCGACTAGGGTCACAATCCAAATAGCAACCGATAAAGTTTGCAGGCGTCGCTCCAAAGGCACGTTCAGCGGGGCAAATTTAATTCTTGTCAGGAACGTTTTCATAGCCCTGATGAGATGTTAAATTTATTAGTTTCTGTTAGGGTTTTCGATTTGTCGCTGTGTATTCAGTTAAGAGAGAGAACGCTGCAGTAAACCAGAAATTTGTTTACTCAAATCAGCATTGCTTTGAATCACTAGTTACCATAGAGATAAGGAACTGTTCTCTCTCTTAATTGCAGACACTTTCACTGCTCTCTCGCGTACTCTAATGTAATAGTTTACACTTACGTTCACTATATTCGGTTATTCGACAAGCAACAATTAGAAAGCAAATATGTTATTATATTACTTTAATTACAATAATTAAAATACTTTAATTTATATATTTCGGGCATCGCACATTTTTAAGCGGTATAGTACCCACAATATTGAAAATATAACTAATTATCTTAAAATAAAAAGTTCCAAGTCTAAGGTTTTTACTTGTAAACTCAACTGTTTATTTCTAGTGATAAAGTCACATAAGTGTTTGTACCTTGCAGATAAAACACAAATCTTCGTATATTATGTAAAAATCAACAAAAGATAAGAAGACACCTCGTACATTATTATATATTAATTTATATTTACAGGTGTAAAGCAACATTTTCTACTCTAATCAGTGGCGTATATAGATTTTTGTTAGCGGGGGGTCGATAAATTTGGCAATCACTTCAATAAAGTAATGTACCTATGTTAAACGGATGGACAAACATAGTTTAAAAATAAACACTTTTCTACCTTAATAATAGCCTAATCTATTATTAAAAAATAAGATATTTTTTATCAACAACCGATTATCAATTGTTAAAAAACATAGATATGCAAAATTTTCTCAAAACAATCAAGGGATCAACTTTTACGAAGTCAAAAATTATCAATATATGTATAATCGTATATAATTAAATGCGAATATAATTTATATTCAATATAGTAAAACATATTTCCTAAAATTTTAACAAAGAGCCTTTTTTGAATTCTGTGAATATTTCAGTGTTTTGACGTTTGTTGTTTACAAAACTATTTCAGATCGTTTTGGGAACTTGGCCTAAATTCAAAGAAGACAATCACCTATTTTTATAAATAGAGCGAGGACACTGATTGTTCTTCACATCAATAATAATTTATTGAAACGAATTAATTGTACCTATATTAATTAATAACAAATTAATATTCACTGTTCTGTCTTAATAACATTCTTTCGAATTTATTTTAAAAATAAATCCGTTAAACAGAATTATTTGGGATAAAAATAAAATCATAAAAACATTGTCTAATTAGTCATAGGTGTTTTCTGATTCATTGGTTTTTTTTACAGATTTGACTACTTATTCCATAATAACGCTTTTTTAATTATCAATTTAAAGATTTAATAGTTGTATGGCTGTACAAGTTAACAGAAAACCGGGACATGCATTGTTTGAGAGGAAGATTACACATCCCGATTTTCTGTTGACTTGTACAGCTATAAAGGGACAATAATATTGTTTTTAAACTTTTTAACCGACTTCAACAAAAAGGAGGAGGTTCTATGTTCGTCTGTATATATATATATTTTTATGTAGGTATGTTCACCGATTTCTCCGTCAATTATGGACCGATTTTCAATTTTTTTTTTATTCGAAAGAGTGCACCTCAGAGGTGGTCCCATCGGAACCAAGTCAAGATCTGATGGTGGAATCCGGAGAAATCGAGGAAACTCTCAAATTTCAAAGGCACGCATAATGTTTTTTTTATGTAGGTATGTTCACCCATTTTTAGTGTTAGATTAACACTAAAAAGACAAAAATAAAATATTTTTAACAAAAAAAAATTGAACCGACTTCACACTAAAAAGTAAAAAATAATTGCGTATTGAAATGTTTTGGAGTCGGTGTAGTTCTCGGAATAGATTTCATTTTGGCTGACACCGACTCCAAAACATTTCAATACGCAATTATTTACATAAAGGTGTCTTTTTTTAAACCGTATTAAAACTAAGTAGGTATCTATATATGTAGTTCAAGACTT
Source organism: Xanthostigma xanthostigma (assembly GCA_963575645.1). NCBI lineage: Eukaryota > Metazoa > Arthropoda > Insecta > Raphidioptera > Raphidiidae > Xanthostigma > Xanthostigma xanthostigma. Next base: position 45,975,986 of record OY754470.1, read on the forward strand.
TCAAATTATTGAAGTTTTACCTTAAATTTGGAAAAATAACTTTCATTTTAAATCACTGACAGCAGAACAATAATATTGTTGTTGTGTATACTGATTGTACTTATATTTACTTTAAAGTGAATTAACGTAATCAACTTCGAAATTAATAATCGTTGCGAAGTGAAATCTTTATTCTACATCGTTTTTAAAAATAATTGACTATTAAAATTATTTGGTATCTGGGTGTGACATTTACATCATTATTACCTAATTTAACTATTAGGTATGGTTTTAAAGCCGGATTCACAATTTAAGGTTACAGAATTTGATCGTCTTTAAAACATTGCGCGTTTTATACAGACACTAGCTGTTATTACTTTTAAATGTGATCCACTTATCAAAATAGTTTTGATAATCAAAACACAGGAAATAAGGTGGTTATTGATAACACTGCAGTTCATTTGAAACGAGAAAATATTATTTTAAATTTGTACATCACTTTGCATAAGTATAATGAAACACTAAAGAATAACTTCTCATGATATTTAAAATTACATGCGAAATAAACACAAGTGAAGACTTTTATTAATATTTTTCTATCATTGCAAAAAAATAGACCTTGGATAAACTTACACTTGAATAAAACTGGAATTCCAGTTTGTCGTTTGCACTTCCATCGATTCCAGTTCTTAACTAAAGAATGCATGCTTTGATTCACGTTTGGTTGATAACGTTTAACTTTGGAGGACTATGATTATTTGACGTATATTTAAAACAGGGATGTACATTGTACAAGTTCATTGTTTTTCCCCGACGGGCATTAGCTCTGTTGCAAACTCTCTGCGAACGGTAATACAGTGTAAACTCAATTTAACGTCACTCGATATAATGACAAACTCCTTAAAACGTCGAAATTACTTAACTCTAGTTGGTTTACCTTATTGCTCATACAATGATACACCCTAAATAACTACACACCTACTCTAAATAACGACAGCAAAACAGTACTTGTTTCTTCTTAATTGACAAATCAAGCTACGAAAAATTTGGTTTGACTCCTGATGGTAACCAGTTGTATATTTAAAATTTTTCGAAAAAGGAGTATCTTCAATATAATTATACGTTAAGATTGACTCTATTCAATAAATAGAGTAACTGTGATCCATTGAAGTTAATGATGAGTATTTGGAAAGAATTCCGTGGCATATGGATCGAAAATGAAGCAATACTGAGATTTTTTTTAAACTTGCATTTAATACTAACGTTTCGATACGTTTTGTATCATCTTCAGAGTGTTCAAATGCTGTCACATGTTATAACAATATACTGATAACATGTGACAGCATTTGAACACTCTGAAGATGATACAAAACGTATCGAAACGTTAGTATTAAATGCAAGTTTAAAAAAATCTCAGTATTGCCTCATTTTCGATCCATATGCCACGGAATTCTTTCCAAATACTCATCATAATTATACGTTATTAAAGGACACTTATCAATATTTAATGTTAGGAAATAATGTAGTAGTTCAATTTATTTGCATCCCTAAGAGCTGCGTACTATTAGGTCATTATGTACCTATACATATTTTTTTATTATTTTTTATTCGCTATAAATAGAAAGTTCCACTGTTGCATGTTTCACGAAATACTACTCAAGACACAATTCTCGGTGCGTTTATTATCATTATAATTTTATATTTAATTTGATTTTATAACAATAGAATATGCGTGAGACTTGAAAAAAAATAAATAAAAAAAAAACACACACACAATTAGTGCATTTTCATTAACTTATGCCCATATTCATCGAACACTATTAAAGATAGAAGTGGGTAGAGTACGATAACTCGATGTGAAAAATATTCACTGGAAATACACAATTACGTATTATTTTATATAATATGGTAAGTGTTATTTAGCCGTTAAGTGCGGAAATTTATTTTTTATAATTTAATTTTTTCGCGCAGTGAAAAGAGGAAGACTTTTGGGGGGAGTTCTTTAAAAAACAATTAGGGGGGTCGTGTCGATGCGATGACGTTTTTTTGCGCAGTGAAAAGGGGAGGGCGTTTGGGGGAGTTTTTTAAAAACAATTACGGGGTTGTGTCGATGCGACGACGTTTTTTTTTGCGCAGTGAAAAGGGGAGGACGTTTGGGGGAGTTCTTTAAAAAACAATTACGGGGTCGTGTATACAAAGTGAGATAGTAATACAGTAATTCTACACTAGTTGCTATGACGTTTATAAGTGATTTTTGATTGGTTAGATTAAAAAAAAAGACAAAAAGTTTTTACGTATTTTTAAGGAAATTTCAAATTTGTGAATATTCCGCAATTTTTTTTTGGAATGTCAAAAAATGGGGTTTTCTATGACTTAAAATAAAGTCGGTTTACGGACGATAGTTTTAAGTGATAACGTATTCCGTAATACATAACCTAAATTTTAGTAGCTGTCAAACTTGGGCCGAAGCATACTGCGCTCTCGCTTGCACGCACAGGGTCAGGCGGAACGTTACGGCGTTACACTTTTTCGTGCGTGCAGCTGGTGTTTCATGAATTTTTAAGACGTTATCACGTCAAAAATCAAAATTTGGTCACATCGAGTTATCGAGCTGGACCCGATAGAAGTTACTAGTCTTGGAACAAATTTATTCCTTAGAATAAAATTTACTTTCAATTCACGAAGCAAAATATCAGGTAGAAAAGTTATAGTTAAAGAATAAATATACACGGCACTGTACTCTTTGCTCTTTTTGTTGTTTATTTTGACGTTCACCCAAAAATCCATGGTTCCATTCTTGGGAACGGAATACTAAAAAAGAAGATCGCAGTTTCAAATGTTTTCAAAACGAAACCGAGTACTGGACATCCTTAACTATAATGATTGTAAATTAGCAACTGTTTACTATAACACGGCCAAGGCTAGCCTGTTGACTATTCATATATTTTATTACCTATAGTTATAACAATCAAAATAAAGAGCCGGAAAAATGAAATTGTATTTTATATGAATTACTCGACTGTTTCAAGTTTTGACTGTCAGGGGTTAGTGCGCACGCGATTTGTCATAACAAAATATCAATGAATTATTATTGCTTATCAATCAGAATGAATCACGATCGACGCACTAAGAACTCCGCACTCTGCCAGTACAACAATAATTAATAATCAATTAGAAATAATTCAATGTTCAAAAATCTATATATTACTTGTAAGTCGTGATCACATAAAGACAAGCACACACATGTTACTTTTTGTAGCGAAAACGCGCGACTACATCGCGATTTGACGATTACTCAGCTACTCGAATTTTCTCTTTCAATCGCGTGATTTGGTAATAACGCGTATTTCAGCGAATAGTGTGGGTTTTAAAAATACACTCAAATATCGCGTTCTTAACAAGAATTAATCATTTACTATATGTACTAAAGCATAAATATCGGTATATTTTTAGCAAATACATTATTTTCTATGGGACTACCAGATTTTCTTACTGTTGGCGCTACTGCGAATCATTTAATAAAATAAATACTGTCAAACAGTTCTTTTAAATCCAAAATTTTATTGTAAAAGAAAAATTCTTTTAATGTTAAAATAAAAACCTATTGTAGGAAGTTTGTCTATTTTTTTTTTAAATTTCGAAAAACACCGATTTTTGAACCACACGCTTTCGGAGACCGCGGAGATTCGTTTCGTTAACGTTTATTCGGATTTGACATAAAACGGTATGACATCTGGTGACAAAAATTTAAACCATTAACGCATTACAATATTTTTCGTAAATGGCACCCATTTTTACCACGTTCTTATATCAACTTGCTTTTCGTGTATGTCGGGCGGAACATTGTAATTGATTTTAAACTAATTTCCTGCTGACATAGAGACTTGAAATTTTTAACTTACCTCAGAATTTTTATTGTATTTAATAGATTTTGGACTGCTCTACATGACCATGTCAAAATTTTGGAATCTATATACTAATATATAAAGCTGAAGAGTTTGTTTGTTTGAACTTTGATTGAACGAGTTAATCTCCGAAACTACTGGTACGAATTGAATTTTTTTTTTGTTGGATAGCCTATTTATCGAGGAAGGCTATAGGCTATATAATATGCTACGACCAATTCGAGCGGAACATCAATGAAAAATGTTGCAAGATGTATCTCAAAATTAGTCCGTCTGACAAATATTATCAGGTGAAATGCCTTAACTAAATATTGCAATATTAGCGCGTCACGTTCACAAGCCCGGATAGCTCAGTCGGTAGAGCGTAAGACTCTTAATGCCAGAGTCTAGGGTTCAAGCCACACGTCGGCGAATATATTTTCACTTTTTTTGTTATTTTCTACATTGCTTTCTTCTAAGGCTTACATTTCAATTTTTTAAAATTTTATTACGACTAATTAAAATTAAATAAATCTAATTAATAGCTCATTTGAAAATTGTTATAACTATAGGTACCTATATAAAAATAATTTTCCTACAGTATTTTCAATTAAATATTTATTTTATTAAAAGATTATTTAAAAAAAGTATAAATACTGTTTTTAACGACAAAAACTTTTGAATGGTAACTCCGATCATTATGAAGTTTGGACACAACATTCATCTCGATAAACTAAGATGATTGTGCCTACTCATACCTCTTCTTTCCCCATTCGTTCTTTTGCACCCGGGTGAAACCGGGCCCGACCGCTAGTCTTATAAAAAAATTTTAGTTTGTTTTTTTTCAGGTAATTCTAGACTTTTTGGACGGACTGTATAATATTAGACAAATGGTGGATTCGACATTACATTTGGCCTAAACTCCGCCCATATTATGTCAAACCTCAATACACTCCATGCTGTACAGTCAAACAATGGAAACGTCACCGGCATCCCTACGAGATCACGGCTATTTATCTTTTAAATTACTGTTAGTGAAGTATCCTTACCTGATATATAAATAAATAAAAACAATACTTAGACACACGGCGTTAGCATTAAACCACACATTTTCTAAAAACATCGTCAGATTTTCTTATTCGATTTATCAACTGTGCATTTAAAGAGTCATTCATACAATATACTAATTGAGAGTATAAACACGATAGCAATTCACAACACGACTAAAAGGACAACAAATGCGACAGCTGATTAAGTGTGACGACCCCTTTTAAAATCAAACGAGTTATAATTAGCTCAATTTCACCTCCAAGCTTTGAATATTTTATAAATGGCAACAGCAGCAGCGACTCGTCGGAGTGGATGAAATAAGCTTTGCGTTGTCGAAGCTGACAGATTATTGCTGGGTTGCAGAAACGTTTTTCAAAAACTTAGATTGTGATCATATATGCTAGGAAAGTATCTTTGACATGCGATCTTTGCGCCATCTCGTGTTTGATTTTTTAAAATCTGGTTCACTCAAAACATGCAAACCCATGGAAACCAGCGTTATTCTTAATTATAAAATAGTATATTGTGCAACTAGTGCGGGAAGTTGTCGTTTGAGTGGGCAATCGACAATGCCGCACGAATTGCACATGTTATTTTTTATTACGAATTAAATTAAATTAAAATTACAATTTTATTACGAATTAAAAAAAGAAATTAGAAGTAATAAAAATTAAAATTAAATCATTAAACAGTTGACAATTCAGTTAAAATTGTTATTGTATTGGTAACTATGGTAACTCTGAATTTGCGTGCGGCAAACAATAATTTGAGTGCTACAAATAAAGTTTCCGCACGCAAATGAAAATAGCTAGTTTTCAACCGTAACAGCGTGCGGAAACATACCACTTTTCCCGCATGAGTAATAAAAAAATATTTACGCACAATGTCAGTAAAAAAAAACTACATAAATGATATATATTTTTACTTTCTAAATTTTTTAAATCTTACTTTTGTTAACAAAATAACAATTATGATATTTTTCATGTATTTAATAATGATTACAGACGTAAAATAAAATTTAATTACCCTTGACGACGCACTGCTGCAGTCCATTTTTTTCCTCTCTAATTCATAAGAAAATTCAGGAAAATGATGAAATTGTAATTCTGGATGTTTCGTTGGTGTATCTTTACAATCAACAACACAGCACTTCCGATTTGATAGCTTTTTACCCATCTTATTCAACAATTAATCCTTATTAAAATACACGTATAACTTATGACACTAAAATTAAAAAAAAAAAAAAACGCGAGAGGGCGCAAATGTCGCTTGTCAAACGGTACTTTCCTAGCGTATAATAAAAATTCAAATCTTTGATTAACGTCTGATTAGAACTCTTCAATAAATAAAATTATCGACCAATTTTTCAGACAATATATTAACAAAAAAATATATAATTAATACATTAACGTTTCGAACCGGATTTGGACCTTCTTCAGAACTGATCTAAAAATATAAAAAACAATTAATATTTAGTTTCTAATTAGATTTTTTAATAAAATTCGTTCGAAGTTATTAATATATCGAAATATTGAAAACATAATAACAAACAATTTTTATTAAGTAGTGATGGAATAATTAATTGTGAGTACCTAAAAAAACTAATTAGAAACTAAATATTAATTATTTTTTATATTTTTTAGTTTAGTTCTGAAGAAGGTCCAAATCTGGATCGCAACGTTAATGTATTAATTATTATATATTTTTTTGTTAATATATTGTCTGAAAATTTGGTCGATAATTTTATTTATTGACAAATAATAAGAAATTCAGTCATGATCGGAATCGATTCAGAAAGACAGAGCGAAGTTTTTTTTCAAAAATTTTTCAATTTCGAAAGAAGGGTTGCGGATGGTCGGAATCGATTCAGAATAACTTTTTCTATAAGTTCGGATAATATAAAACAGGCCAAAAATCGTTTAGTGTCTTAAAAAGGTGCAGATTTGCAAAACGCATGAAAACTTGAAAAGATTTACGATATTTAGAAAAATATGTAAACATCCCCGATATGCTTAATATTGACGTGACTTATGGAAAAGTACGCTGAATCTATTAGACCTAAGCGCAAATTCGTATCTCGATTAGTTTAGACGCTATGATGGTTTAAATGGTATAAATCTTTAAACAGTTTAAAATTGGCCGCATCTCCGAAACTAAAGGAAATACAGAGTTGCTGATTTTCGGAATCAATTCAGAATGACTTTTTCTGTAAGTTCGGTTAATATAAAACAGATTAAAAATTGTTTAGTGTTTTTGGATTTGTATTTAAATACTTTTAAAAAGTATTTTTAACAAGTCTGGTCTGTAAATAGTAAAGAAAAAAATATACGTTGCGTTTATTTCTCAAATTTTACGGGTTATCAATAATAAGAGTAAATATTTTTGTTAGGAGAAATTATATATTTACTGACATTTGTACAATATAATATTATAACAGAGTGTTTTGCGGAATATATTAAATATTAACAATAATGTTTGCATAACAAATTTAACAGCTTTTATATAATTAATTAATAATAATAAGAAATTCGATTTCACAAATCGGCGATAAATCGGTTCTCTTAAAATCTTTTAAAAAATAACATTACGTAATATATTTATGAAGCTAGTAGATTTTATTACAAAACAAATCTTTAATAATACATATCTCTAAAAAATAATGAAGAACTTCAAATTTTACTCTGAAATGCCTGTAGGATTGTTTTATAAGTGTGTTAAACAAACAAAAAATATTTTACGTATTTAAGTACTTATAACGAACTTGTATTTCGTCAGCCCCGGATCTACGATTTTTCCGAACCGAGGCAGAAGCTTGATAATGGCGCCCCCTCTCTCCAGCGTTTGAGATAAATTACTTAAAAAAAACTCACAAATATATTATAATGGTTGGCATTTTTCGTGAACGTGAAATCGTCAGAAAACAAGCAGATTGTGTAAATCGGAAAAAGGACATATTGGATGTGGTTTTCAACCATATTATATTATGATTTTGGCTCCCCCTGAAACTGCTACCCGTGGCGGTTGCCCCGGTTTGCCCCACGCCTCTAGATCCGAGGCTGTATTTCGTTAAGGTCCGAAAAAGATGAGCGTATAACGCGTTTCGTTCAAAACAATGGAAATCTGCAATAATGCAGGCCTTAAATACGTCGATTTTATTATTCACGTTATTTCGGTGTATCTCAGGCCAAATACATGTCCCCAAGCCGCAAGCGTTATTGATATTAGAGCATAGTTCAGTTTGGAAATTGTAGTTAGTGACTAAAGGCCGCTGCACACGAGGCTTAATATGCCGCTAGATTCCTTGCTAGATTTGATTACTAGTTTTCTAGCGCTGGTTTTCACTTTTATATGCTCGAAACTATGTAAGTTGTCGCAGCTTGCAATTTCCAAACTGAACGTAATAGGTCACTAATGCCAGCCTGCTTGTTGATGAAAATTATGCTATATTTGAAAACAATTAAAAAAAATGACGGTGCTTTCCCGCGTCTTTTCAACACAACGCCTATGACCAAATAAAATACGAAAGATTCTATTTTATACGTTTTGTAAGTTTTGAACTCAATAAACATATACCTACAGCTCATAATTTATTTATACTTTAAGAGGAAGGCTTCTGAAAAATTAGAAATGTGATTCCTAAAATGGTTCAAAGCAATTTACAAAAGGTGAAGAAGCGATGTAACATTTAAATATTTCAAATTAGTAACCTAGTATTAAGTACTACGTTTTTTTTCACGTGTTAATATATTCAGGACCGTCTTCCAAATAAAGCAAGCAGGGCCAGTAAATCGCCAAACGAAGGATCAATATTAAAATTCAGTATTTAATGACACAATAGCAATCCAAATACACAGCATAAATAAAAAACCAAATTTTAAGATGGCATTTAATTGATTTCATTATTTTAACACAAAAATGTTTCAGTAAACAATGAAATTTTAATAAGTTGCTCATAATTAATGACGAAACGTCCAATTTAATAAATTTAATTCAATTTAACTTATACCTGTTGATTACTATAATAATAAAATAAATAAATAAATAATACTTTCCAACTTCGCGCATTTTTAATCATTAATAAATCATTCAAAACTAATTTTTTTCATTGCTTGATTTTGTTTCGTGTCCATGTTATGATTCTGTGAGTGTGGCTTGATGATTTTTTTAAAATTAGTTTTATACATTTTTTTAATTCGCTACTTATGTTATCGATCAAAATGTACAATTTTGAGATTATGGGTGTCAACTTGCGTCACGACGGACCTGAATATATAATAAGGTTTTGAAATCTGTAGTTTGGGTCTGTAATAAAAACAAAATTTTCTTGAAATCACTCTTTCATATTAATATCACATTGGTAAAATATTATTATTATATTTTCAAATATATTTCGCTTTCCAGTACGCTAAAGATTCATAATAATACAATAAATAACTTTAAAAAATTTAGGAATATCTTCACTCAAAATAGTTTGTTTTAGAGGTGCGTTTGTAGTGGATTTTTTCGGGTCAAGTAGCATAGAAAGAAAATATATTTCACTTTTTTCAGGATATATATATCTAAACTTTTCTCTTTCTTTATTCAATTCGATTTAAAAAGAAAGTAAAAAGTCAACCAAACTTAAATCTTATATTTTTTTATTCTTTCACGATGGAAAGTTCAATTATGTCCAATAAAAAATTTACTAAAAAATTGCCTTTCTGACAATGAAAATTTTCCGGGTAACATAGTGGAAAATTTTCCTCCCCACATCGCTACTTCTTACTGAATAATCATTTTTAATTTTGATTTTTGTACATATTTTCAGGAAAGAATTTTTTTATACGAAAGTAGCTGGGAACTGCTTGTAATAGTTGCATTATACCTCTGCCTTCTACAATATATCTTATTTAGCATTACAAAGCTCTTAAACTTACAAATACAAATGTCCTAGTTAAGTGAGTATTTTTAAATTATAAACGTCCCATAATAAAAATTTTACATCGACGCCTATGGCTTGCATTAATATACGATTACAGTTATCAAAACTCCGTGGGAGTGATTCTTCACCCTTTTAGGGTGAAAATATACGTGATGCAGAATCATTTTTGACATGTAGGTAATTTTTCTTTTTTTATATATCAGTTTCTCTGAGCTAATATATTGCAAGGAAAAACTGCAATTAAAGAATTTTTTGTCGGGACAAAGATTTCTGACGTCTCTTTTCTAGCAATAGTTATTTTAACAGCAAACAAGGAAATTTGTAACATCGCAAAAAATATAGACGCAAATAGTCCAAAATGCAGCGACGGGTTTTCTTAAAGTGTGGTTAAATCATTCCAAGTTAGTCATAGTTTACCCTGTATAGTTACACAAATCTGAAAAATCGCGATTACCAACATAAAAATTCCTCAAGAAAACCATGTGATATTAATTTGGCCTTAGTTCATCACTCCATCACAAATAACATTTTTTTTTGCAATTTTGCTGCGAATGAACAAGCGTTTTTAGGCGCGAATAGCGTAAGCTAAAGCGCCTATATGTACTCGCTTTGTCTGTACGTCTGTGAATCTGTGAATCTGTGAATCTGTACGTCCCACTTTTTTGTGTCACGCGTACAGCCCAAACGCCTTGACCGATTTTAAAAAACTTTTTTTTGATCGATTCGTCTCCGGGTAACTTAGATCCTAACGTCGCCCGATTTTTGAATTTTGGCCCCAGAGGGGAGAAATTTAGGAAAAACGAAGTTTTTTGCTTATAGCTCGCTCATTTTAAATCGGATCGGCTCGAAACCTGTCTTAAACGAAAGAGGAGAAAATTTTACATAAGTTTCGTACAACAGAAAATGCCCAAACAGTTTTTTTATACACATTTATATAGAAATAAATTCAATTTGATATAACCGATGGCAAACATCTTTCGGTTATCTCTCTCTGTTGCACGGTTTAACATGGCAATTTAAAAATTGCGTATGTTCTGTCTTCAAATAAAATTGGTCGATAATATTATTTATTACAATAATGAAATTAAAAGATAGCATTTGTTCAAAAACGGATGCCGTTTCGAATATTTGTGAAAAGCAACGCCTTCTGAGTTAACAATTTGAATAACTAATTATTAGAACATAGGTAATACTTTGACAGAATATGCAAACGTCACTTTTGACATTTTTTACCATTCTGACACCACGGATGATCGGATTGAAACCAAATTTTGGGATGATGTTTGATATGCAAATATGAAGTGGCCTATTGATTTTGGGGAACATCGGCGCATGCGTAAAAGAATATATCTCTTATAATGTTGTTTTATATAATAATAATATAGTTTTTAAAACGGTTTATTCTTCTATCTATTTTTAATAGAAATTTTTGTAAATTTTTTGGGGAAAATCGGCGCATGCGCAAGAGATATATGCCGTCGTTGTTTTTTTTTTTTAATAATAGCGGTGTACTTTTAATAATAGTTTTTTATTCTATTTTACAAGACAGTTTTGTAAAATGTTTTTTTTGAGGGAAAGTCGGCGCATGCGCAGAAGAGATATAAGTTATAAAGTTGTTTGTATATAAGAATGGTATACTTTTCATAACGGTTTTTTATTCGATCTATTTTTTCAAGAGTTTTGTATAATTTTTGGGAAAAATCGGCGCATGCGCAAAAGTGATACATGCCATAGTTGTTTTTTATAGGGGAATTATAAAACGATCGAATAAAAAAAAAACTTGGTGACTGATGATGAGATACTGTTTTAATAATTTGAGATATTAAAATATATAATAGTTGTGTGACTAAATTAATAAGTGAGCGACTGAATTACTAAGTGACTGACTAGAATGCCTTCGGTAATTGTGAAGCAGATATCTTCAACCGATTGAAATGAAGATTTGTATACACATATAGTTTGGATGACAATGCATGGTTAGCTGTGTGACGTCACTCTAAATCCAATATGGCGGACTTCTAAATATGGCGGACTAATTTTATTATGCTTTCCTACAATATGGGTATCAAATGAAAGGGCTTGCTGAGAATAACTCGAAAAATAAAGTGACGTCACTCTAAATCCAGTATGGCGGACTTCCAAAGATGGCGGACTAAGTTTTTTATGCTTTCCTACAATATGGGTATCAAATGAAAAGGCTTACTGAAACTAACTCAAAAAAAAAGTGACGTCACTCTAAATCAAATATGGCGGACTTCTAAAGATGGCGGACTAAGTTTTTTATGCTTTCCTACAATATGGGTATCAAATGAAAGGGCTTACTGAAACTAACTCAAAAAATAAAGTGACGTCACTCTAAATCCAATATGGCGGACTTCTAAAGATGGCGGGCTGATTTTATTATGCTTTCCTACAATATGGGTATCAAATGATAGAGCTTGCTGAGAATAACTCGAAAAATAAAGTGACGTCAGTCTAAATCCAATATGGCGGACTTCTAAAGATGGCGGATTAAGTTTATTATGCTTTCCTACAATATGGGTATCAAATGAAAGAGCTTGCTGAGAATAACTCGAAAAATAAAGTGACGTCACTCTAAATCCAATATGGCGGACTTCTAAAGATGGCGGACTAAGTTTTTTATGCCTTCCTACAATATGGGTATCAAATGTAAGGGCTTGCTGAGAACAACTCGAAAAATACAGTGACGTCATTCTAAATTTAATATGGCGGACTTCTAAAGATGGTGGACTTAGTTTTTTACCCCGGAATTGTTTTTTTAAAAACTCCACATTTGCCCCTTCTCGTTTCACTGCGAGACAATTCGCATTCCCCTTTATCGTTCACCCCGGAATTACAATTCGCATACCCGTTTATCGTTCACCTCGGAATTATTTTTTTAAAAACTCCACCTCTGCCCCATCGCGTTTTACTGCATATATGCTTTAAAGTTGTGTTTATATAATAATTGGGTAGTTTTCATTAGTTTATTTTTTTATCTGTTTTTACAAGAAAGCTATGAATTTTTTTTTCTAAACTCATAATTTCAGAAATATTTTGAAAAAAAAATCTGTTGTTCTTTTGTTCTGAAGATGTTAGTTAGGTAGTTCTTTGTTTAATTTTTGCATGACATAATAACATATTATACATAGAGAACCATGAAATTATTAAAATTATTTTTTTCCTTTCTGTGTTTCATTATTTTCAACTGTTATTTTTTTCTTATAAGTAATTTAAGTTATATTATTAAGCTCCAAGTGTCGTTAAATATATACACCGATTTTCAAACAAAACACCAGGGTATATGCTGTAAAATTTCGCGCCTTGTAATTCTTGAATTACTTGGGCATATACTCCCACTGGTTTTTAATACCTCCTCAAAACTTTATCAAGCCATTCACAAACTCTCCAAGCCATGCGTCGTGTTAAAGGGCTTAATATGTTCAGGGGTATATTTAAAAAAAAAAATTGGTTGTCTGTAAAGTCGGTTTACGGACGATAGTTTTACGTGATAACGTATTCCGTAATACATAACCTAATCCTCCCAAAATTTGGTTTCAATCCGCTTATCCTTGGTGTCGGAATGATAAGAAATGTCAAAAGTGACGTTTGCAACTGTCAAAGTATTATGTTCTAATAATAATTAGTTATTCCAATAGTTAACTTAGAAGGCGTTGCATTTCACAAAATACTAATGTCAAAAAATTGAATTAAACATTAGAAATGCAGCCGTTTTCATGTTAAGACAAGACATACGTTATTTTCTAATTTCCATGTACGGCAAACAAAGACGACCGACCGCGTCGCGCCATGCATTAGACAACATTGCATTTATATTTTATACAGCTATTTTTCTATATAAATTTGTATAAAAAAACTGTTTAGGCAAATTCTGTTATACGAAATCTATGTAAAATGTTCTCCTCTTTCGTTTAAAACTGGTTTCAAACCGATCTGATTTAAATTGAGCGAGAAATTAGCAAAAAGCACGCACAGGGTCAGGCGGAACGTTACGCGTTACGCGTTACGAACGTTAGGAACGTTACGTTACACTTTTTCGTGCATGCAGTCGGTGTTTTATCAATTTATAAGATTGGTGATTCATCAATTTATAAGACGTTATCACGTCAAAAAAACAAAATCCCTAGATATTTTATTTCTCTATGTATCTCAAATGATTCTACATATTTTTTTGCAAATTACATGATTCTACTGAGATCTTACTTTTCAATGTTTACGGTGATATCTATTTTGTTTATTATGTTTAAAAGGACATCTGTGAAATAACAATAAAATGTATAAAAAACAAAAAAAAAAAAAAAAAACTATGTTGACATCAAATTCAAAAATATAAATATTAACTATTTGTTATTTTTATTGCTCTAAAACATTATGTTCGTCATTTTAGCAATGCAATCTGAAGACAAAAAGTAGGTACGCTAATGCTAGGACTCACAAAGAACGCTATGTATCCTCCCCATTAGATTTGCACTTAGTATATGGTTTAGTCCAAGAGAATGATAGCAATGACCAGTGGCGTAGATAGGTTTTTGCTCTGTGGAGGGGGGGGGGGGGTCCTGACCATTTTGACAATCAGTAATCAGACTCCTCTTACCCACAGGCTACTCCCATGATCGATAGGGGCCCCCTAGTTCATGCCTAATCATCAAACGATAATGACTGACTGCAATACCTACTCGCTTATTAGCTTTTTCATGCGCGAAGCTATTCTACACTCGCCCGAAAATCAGACTTTCCGATTTCAGCATGTTTAGGTAAATTTAAATATATAAAAATACAATTTAAGTACAATGCTTCAAGAGAGATTAACCAGTTTGTCGCTTATGTCCTTAGAATGTAATATGCTCAAAAACATAAATTTTGTAGAAGTGATTAACGATTGTCCCATCTCAAATCTAGAAGGGCACCGCTTCAATCAACATAGATTTTTAAGTATTAACCTGTGAATGCTTAAAGAGTTACTTTTGAGGATTATATTATCTATTCATTTAATGTGACTGTAAAGAAATAAAAATAAATCTTAAACCTATTCTAACAAAATAGTGCTCTGTCAAGGTCAAAGGGGTCCCATTATTCTAATGTGCCCAGGGCCTCCAACAGGTTAGAGACGGACCTGATGGTAATAGTACCTACCTGTATTGAACTGGTTGACAAAAATTATGCATTGTGGCTCTACTGCGCGCCATCAGCGGACGTGGAATGAAACACACAGCGACGTAGCTAGATATAAAACCACTGAAATATAAATGTATATTTATATTTCAGTGTATAAAACAAAGTATGAAGCTCTGTGTGGTTACTTACGTTGTCAATAAAGAGGACTGTTTTTTTTTGAACGCATAGCGCGCTCTGTGTGGCCTTAACATTTACTCATACTTATTAAAAATAGCTTTAACCTATTGCATCATTACTAAAAAACATGTATTTAATATTCTTGTTTCATTTTTAAAGTAGATTTATATAATCCGCACAGACATGGAACGTATCAGTTCAGCAGTTACCAGACAAATATTAATCTACAGTAATTCTTGCTGCGCTGATCACTCCGAAAAGTTTTCTGTAACCAGCAAAGCTGTCTACAAAACATGCCTTTTTCGTGTTCTTTGTCTTCATTAACCTCAATCCGTTCGATTCAAAAAACAACTATTTACTAGGGATTTCTATTGGAAGTGTTTGTATTAGGTGTGTTCTTGGTGCAGTTCTTAACTGGTTCTGCCAGTTCTAAGCTTGTGTTGGCACTGCCGAACTCATCGAACTATTTATACTTGAATCTTGATTCCATCATAGTCTAAGATCCCGATTTGGCTCGATCTTCACCCATCGAGTTTTCTAATGAAATTTGATAATATAATGTATTAATAAAGAAAAATTGATTTGGATGCCATTCAATTTCCTGGCAGAGCTATTTTTAATAAAAAAATAAAGTTAGTTTAAAATCAATTACAAAGTTCCACCCGGACAGACATACAAGAAAGCGAGTTAATAAATAACGTGGTAAAAAGGTTTATCGATACCATATACTTTTATTCTATACTGAGCATTGGAATAAAATCGCAATCGAACCATTAGGGTGCAAACATATACTTCAGTCTTTTTTTACGCCGTAAGCACTGGCGTATCCAGGAAGGCAACACAAGCACAGGGACCAGGCTTAAGAAATTTCTAATTTGCTTCTTCCTGGGCCAAAAGTTGGGTACGTCCATGTTAACGTCATAGAAAAAGAGAAGTGTTTGAAACAGAGATACTTTATTCAGATTGAATGCAAGTACATCAACCAATCCTATCATCGGAGAAATCAGGGAATTACATCGAAGAAAGAGACGCAGATATATTTTCGATACGCTTTGTTGCTTTCGCTCACCGCACATTGAGTAGATAGACAATGATTCATATAGTAAATTATTAAATATATGGTCGGTGCAGAACCAACATGTGTCTGTGCGGATAATATAACTAGGTTTTTTTTTAATAAGCTTTTATTAGTTGTCAATTTACATGTTCTTGAAAATTAATATATTACTGAACAAACATACAGGGTGTATAAAAACAATTGTAACAAAATATTATTAAGACTTAACAAAATAATTTTAAAATATCCTAATAATAAAGTGATGGTGTTTTTAGCTACGTCTGTCCAACAGAGTTCATCTATACCTAATATATATATTTTAACGTTTTTTTTTTATTAAAAATTATGTTGGACAGAAATACGTCATACAAACGGTAAGTGATATTTTTCGAATTAGTATATAATATTACGTATAGCATGTTAGAGAAATTAAAATAATTTTAAAAATGTTTTGAACACTTTGTTTTTAATATAATAATTGTTTAAACACACATACTTAGGCTTAGAAAAACGTTTTTCGCGGTTTTTTTAAACCATTATGTACATTTTGCACTTTTAATTCAAAACGGAACTTCATACCAAACTGGACTAGTGAAGTTAGCGTTGGAAGTCTACAAATATAAATTATTTAGGCCCGGACCCGGGTCCGACTTCTCCCGAACTTATAAATTGTCACCGTTTTTTCGTCGACTTACGTTGCAAAATTGGCGAAAAGCGCTTTTATTTTAACGCAATAATATAATATAGCCAGTATCCATCCTGAAGGTCTATTCTAAATATTGGCGATTTTTTTTAAATCGGATAAGTAGTTTCGGAGATGACCTCCTACATCCAAACTTTATAATATCAGATGTGGTCAATATTTCGAAGCGTAAATATGCGTGTTTTGTTTTTATAAAATATAAAATCCAGTTAATTTCTCTAATAAGTACCACTCAAATATGCAATACATTAATTTATAAATATGTTATTTAATTATAATTAATGTCTCTGTTAATCACACAAGCTTAATTTAACAGATTTAAGGCCTGTAGATGAGCGTACATTTACATTCATTTAGATATCATTGGCACAGCTGAGCAGTAACGCGATTGGGTCATCTAGCACAGTACGTTTGTTCCCCGACTGACATTCGTCACAGCTACATCTCTGGTAACCATAGAGATTACAAGTAACTAGAGTACGCTAGTGCGTATGCTTGCAGAAGAGAGACTGTATAGAAGTTTAATCCTGTGTTACATTTGGCGATCACCCCAAAGCGCAGTTTCCACTCCAATTATGGCGATCAACCTTCGGAACCGCAACGCCAGGTAGCGATAATTACTAATTTCAGCTTCACACCTTAATCATTGCATATTGCATATTTTTTTATTAATAAAAAAAAATCGATAGAAATTGATGAGTTTCTTATATTAATTATTTTCTACGATGTTTAGATAAACGCTCAAATTTACTTCTGAAGATGAGAGATGGAAATATACGTACACCGACACTAAGGGCTATATTTCACTGGGACACCATGGCGGCGCAACCAGTCGCCGCTACCAACAAAATGTATACAGCTCTATAGAGAGTTACTCACCTGGTGTCAGTTTGGTTGCGCAACCAATTTGGCGGAGCGACCAGCTCAGACATCATGCACAGAATATATTGGTCGCGCCACCAGGGTGGTCGCGCCACCACGAATTACTATAGCGCTGTATGGTGTCTCACTCACTCGGCCGCCAGTCCAGCCGCAACACTTGTGAACTGTTGTGTTTTGTTTGTTAATTGCAGTATGATGGAATTTCGATACAGAAAGGTTTATTATCAAAATTCAAAGTAGACCATCAATTTGGGATAATTCCTCATCAGATTATTCCAAAAGAGATTTGAAAAAGAAATGTTGGGAGGAAGTTGTAGATTTGTTTGGAACACAGGAGCAAATCGTTGAGCAAAATAGAGCTTAATGAATTAGGTCCATTTTTAATAATAATAATATTTATTGTCATCAAGAAATACATGACGTGTCACGGGAATACAGATTAACTACATAGATAAAAGGTTCATAAGTAAAAAAAGTAAACATAAATTAAATGCATTTGATACTGTGGCCGCAGGGTGTGGCGACTCTGGTGTCTGTATGGTGTCTAGTTTGGTAGCTTACGGACACCACGGTGGCGCGACTAGTTGCGCCGCCATGGTGTCCCAGTGAAATATAGCCCTAAACCTAGATCGTTCTGTCATCTAAGAGAAACAAGACAAACTAAAATTTTCGGGCACACTGTTTCATTAGAAATAAACTTCTATACAGTCTCTCTATTCTGCCATAAACGAAAGTGTATTCAGTTAAGAGAGAGAACGTTGCAGTAAACCAAAAATGTGTTTACTCAAATCAGCATTGTATTGCATCATTAGTTGCTACAGAGATAAGGGACTGTTCTCTCTGTCTTAATTGCAGACATTTTCACTGCTCTCCGCGTACTCTATTGTAATATCTAAACTTCCAAAATCGAGTAAAAATCCGTCGTCATTCTTAGTTTATGCAACTAAAAATTGTTTTATCAGTAAAATTAGTGTGACTAGGTAGTGTCGTTTAGTGTTTATCAGTTGTCTGTTCGAGAAATCATTATTCTCATTTGAACGAATTGGCTGGAAGAAGTACGAATGAGACAATGAAAACTCGATAAAAAAAATAGCGGATTCAAACAAACGTAATGTGCCAGTGGCCTATTTAAATGATATACAAATTTATTAAAAATAATAGTAGCACTAATAATAATTATAGTTATTTTTATTCAAAGATTATCACTGCAAAAATACCCTATTTATGATGGCTGCTTGTCAAAAATTATAAAAACCAACGCCTGGATCGCGACTCGCGTCGGATATATTCTGTATCTCAATTATTGTTATCGAGCATCTATAATCTATATCTTATCTCAATTATTTATAAATACTATACAATTCCGTAGTTAAACGTAACAATAACATAATTTCAACAATAGTTTGATTCTCTTCATTCGAACAATTTGAGATACAGAAAGTTGATAACAAATATTATTGATTTTTTTGACCAATTATTTTAGCACAGAAGATTAAGTTTGCCGCGATTTAACCTACTTTTAAACGTACGTCACTGACTTCAATATACCCATTCGTACAAAAGTTTACGTCGGTGCCTCTGGCTGGAAATAGCGCAACCCGTTGATCTGAAATTAAAAAAAAAACATATAGGCGCTTCCAGCTAAAGCTTGGGTCGCGCCAAAAAATGTCATCTGATGACCATATTTTTGTTTGTACACACAAAGGAGTCGAGAGCGGAGGCGTAGAGGGAGCATGACGGCATAGGAGAGCGGCATGCTATTTGGCATGGTTTCACTGCCAATGTTTCACATCAAAAAAGACAACAAAAACTTTGTGTGTAGGTACTTAAGATCTGGAGAATTGTCGATTGTTGTAAAATTCGTTTCTGCTGCACTTACCGACATATCGTATTCTGTGATGAAAGCCGGTATCTCCAGTTGATCGGGAGCCATCGCAGCATATAAATATTCAACGCCTGGAAGGCTGTGTACCTTTTGTTTGATTGCTGGGGCCATGAAAGTTGTAAACCACCACGTCATCATCTGAAACCAAGCATGAATTTCATGAAACGGAACCAGAAATTATATAAACACTGGTATATGTACCATAACCTAATAATGTTGGTTAAAAAATTGACTCTAGTCATATACTTTTAAATATATAATATATACCAAGCACAAATAAAATCTCAGTCGGACGATTAGGGTACAGTATATATTTCTGTCCTTTTTTTGCTCGTTGCTTCTGATTGGCTGACGCCATAGGTAAAGACATAAAACTTTTGACAAACAGAAATATGCTCCATGCTAATAATATATTGTCGGAATAACTAAGGAATTACTTCGAAAAAAGAGACGCAGATATATTTTCGATCGCTTTGTTGCGTTCACCACCGTACATTGAGTAAATAGTCAATGCTTGATATAGTAATGTTACGCATTGTTACCCCATAATGCTACGCCTATGGAATTTCTAGAAAACTCCATAAAATGCTCGAAGGTCAACGAACAAACAATGAAGGCAGGTAACGGACTTCCGACCGTTAGAGGCGCCCACGCATGCAACAATGAATGCAGGTAGTCAGCAGTGGGATATAGGAGACTCGGACGCGTGGTGAGGCAAGGAAATGGCTTCTCGAACGTTCTGGAACATAGGCCAAAATCTATAAAAGGCGGCCAGAGGAAGGGCGTCAAGTCAGTTGAGTGCAGTCAGTTACAGCGTGTTAACAGCGAGTGGACGTACAGCTAACTGTTTTACATAAATTGTGCGTGTTCTGGCATTACAATATAAATTCTGTTACAATATTGAGTTAAATAAATATAACGCTAGTGAGTGCGGTGATAAATAAATAACTTATAGTGTGTTTGAACAGACAATTGCGCTGATAAACTCTGTGTTGTGTTTTAGTGTGAATTGAATATTTCTTTGTACATAATTCTTTATTCTTTGATACTTAGTCTTACGTTGTATAAATTAGAACTATTAGCTTTATTTCTGTTGAAGTTACCTATACGTTTTTGTGTGCGTGTTTTTTACTGTTTGTTAAACAGTTAATATCTTAAATAAATACTTTCCGCCACAGACAATAGCAGTTTTGTTACAGTAATTATTATATATGTGATTCTAGTCAATTTTGCATGACTTGGCTTGCACGGCTTAGAAAATAAATACAAAATAAAGCCCTTCTTCAGAATATATCGAAAAAAATAAGGCGCAGTAAATTGACACTTGTGTTTACATATAATACAAAGAATGTTATAAAAAAATAACTAAGAGGTTCAAAATTCCAGGAATTTTAGCACTGTTTCATTGACCCAATTCATTTTCAATAGTAGTTCCAGTTCTCGCTCACAGCACAAACACAAAAATACTGCACGTCCGTACAGGTTCACGGCGCGTGCGTTTCTGAATATAGCCATTGTGTGGACGGTTTATTTGCCGTATTTGCCTATTTGACTCCTTTGATGTGCCTCGAAAAACCGACAAGCGCACGGTAACGCGTATTTGGTATTGGCCTTATTTGTCAAATAGGCAAATAAGGCCAACACTTTGTCAAATAGACCCTCCGCACTTGGTAATTGTTTGCCAAATATGCCAAATACACAAATACAAATAGCCATGTGAAGTGCCGGCATCAAATACTGAGGTCGGTCCTGGATTTCAGCAGTCGTTTTGACACAGTCATATATTTGTGGATTTTTGGTTTTGAATAAGCGCGTATTACCAGTTACGAAAACATCAGTGTTGTCTATAGATAGCATGATATAACTACCTATCATGCTAAAATGACCACGAGGTATGATACATAACTAATGCCAGTTGTAACAATTTTTTATAATGTTCGGACGCAATTTACAGTTAAATTAATGTGCGTTTTGGGATATTTTTAATTCAGTCGTGATTGTGTTTGTGAGTGCAATTTTGTGATTTTTATGGAACATTCAAAGTCTCAACTGCTATGTAAGTAATCTCAATAATAACCATATATCTATTAATTAACTATATGAATCATTTCCTATCTACACAATGTGCGGTGAGTGAACGCAACAAAGCGTATCGAAAATATATCTGCGTCTCTTTCTTCGATGTAATTCCCTGATTTCTCCGATGATAGGATTGGTTGATGTACTTGCATTCAATCTGAATAAAGTATCTCTGTTTCAAAAACTTTGTCTTTTTCTATGACGTTAACATGGGCGTACCCAGCTTTTGGCCCAGGAGGGGGCAAATTAGAAATTTCTTAAGCCGGGTCTCCCGTGGTTGTTTTGCCCTCCTGGATACGCCAGTGCTTACGGCGTAAAAAAAAGACAGAACTATATATTTGCACCCTATTAGTTTGATTGCTCAGTATAGAACAAAAGTATATGATAATAACAAAGGGGTACGTATTTGTAATGTCTGAACTCAAAATCGAAGACCTGACTGAAGGGTAGTGGGGCCTAGCCAAGCCGTGTATTTTTAACTTTGCGCAAGTTTATTTGCAAAAAAAGCCGTTGAGGTATTTTTAAATTTTAATACTTTCAAATTTGGTATTTAACAAAATAAATAATAAATAACTCAGAGCATTTAATTCAGTAAACTGTTAACATATTTTGCACAATTTTCCATTAGCACAAAATATATCTATCGCACTCGGACGAAACTAATAAACTATTGAACTTAATAATTTTTTTGTATTCATTTTAGTACATTAATCTATACTAATATATAAAGCTGAAGAGTTTGTTTGTTTGTTTGTTTGTTTGAACACGCTAATCTCATGAACTACTGGTGCAAATTGAAAAAAAAAATTTTTGTTGGATAGCCCATTTATCGAGGAAGGCTGTAGGCTATATAAAATCAGGCTACGACCATTAGGAGCGAAGCATTAATGAAAAATGTTGCAAAATGTATCTCAAAAATAAGCTTTTATTCAGGTGAAATGCACTAACTAAATATACTCATATTAGCGTTAGCGTTACGTTGGGCGATAACATTTTTATTTTATTTTTTTCTTTTCTACATTGCTTTCTTCTAAGGCTTACATTTAAATTTATTTTAATTTTATTTAATTAATAAAAAAAAAATATTAGTTAAAAAAAGTATAAATACTGCTTTTTATCGACAAAAACTTTTGAACGGTAACTCCGATCATCATGAAATTTGGACACAACATTCATCTCGGTAAACTAAGATGAATGTATGTAGTGTGTACTCATGTTCCTCCCTTCCCCATTTGTTCTTTTACACCCGGGTGAAACCGGACGGGACCGCTAGTAAAATCCTAAAGTAAGTTTAGCTAAAAGTTAACACGACATTCATTGACTGTTGGGCGTACGAAGTTCGCCGGGTCGGCTAGTGATTAAAATTGATGATTTTAATATGCTTACCTTTGTCCAAAATGTAGGGTGGACTATATAGAATGCTTTAAGATTTTTCTTATATCTGAAAAAATACAAAAACAAATGTTTTATTACTTATTCAACAGTTATTAATTTTTCTCGTTAGATGTAGGTATAGTGGATATGGTTTTTAGGATAGTTGATATTAAATTCAGAAGAAGTTAAGATCTATAACTTCTCTGCAGCTCCTAGACCAGGTAGAATCGGCGTTGCCGTTCCGAATTCAATTCAGATTCAATTTTTTCACTCGGATCAGTTCAGGGTACCGTATTGATTATGAAAACCTCTCTTACCAGGCGGTAACCTTGTCTGGTATTGTTTAAAATATTTTTTTTATAACAATAGGAAGAAAAATTCCATTGCAGTATTTTTTTTACTTTTTTTTTAATTTCCAACAAGAACTGTTCAAATGTAATATATTCCATCTAATTCTTTCGCACGTTAAATCCTACAGATATATATGTTTGTCTCTTATGAAGCGGACGAGCATAACGCCACACTAGAAGCGGTGGAGCGTAACGCCTCACCAATTGATTTTACTACTCATGTAACTCAAAATCGTTTCTTAAGAAATAAACTCCAAAAATCTATTTTCGAATTAAAAATACGGTCGGGAGCAAGTAATAAAGTTATAGGCGGGGACACCTAAAATATTAATGTTTGAGAATATTTTTAAAAATTCGAATTTTGATTTGCGTCAAAGCGTGTTATCAATTAATCAAACTAATCTTAAAATATAATGATTACTATCACGCGTAACATAAAAAGGTTAAATATTGATATAGATTACTAAACTGACGTCTGTAACTCGTTATCCAGATACGAGATGACGTAAGGCTTTCTTAAGTTGTATTATGTTTTATAAATTACTGCACTATTTTTGTTCTACTATAACTGCTTTAATTTGTAATTTACAATGCGACAGCTTGTTTAACAATGAATTATTTAAATTACATATTTTGACAGCTCAGATTAAAAAAAGATGAATTAAATAAACATTATGACAATATTTATAATAAAAAACAGGGTGTTATCTTAAATACCGATGTAAGGTTAATATTAAAATTGTACATTAGGTAGTATATCTTCTGTATAGGAAACCGTGACTAAAGTCCTCCGCACACGAGGCTGGATTTGCCGCTAGGTTGCTTGTTAGATTTCACTACAAATTTTCTTAATCGCTATTATGTGCTCGCTTCACACCAGACGTCTTTACAGGCTTGCTCTGCAGGTAGATTCGGTGCGCGCGCCGTAATAGAACGGTAACAAAAGTGCATGTTTATTGTCTCTGAACAGAACACTGTTTGTATTGTGGGCGTTTGTTCAAGTCGCCCACGTGACAAGATACTACTTCCTGATTGGTTCTTGCTCATAGCTATCAAGAAAAATAGCGTGTTATAATTTTAAAACCTATCTTGTGAGCTAGCAGGCGGCCCGCAGTGACGTCATTTCCAGCTTCGTACCCAGCCTATCGGCCAGCAGAAATCCAAGCAGTGTTTCTAGCCTCGTGTGCAGCGACCTTACCTGACTGATCTATCAACGCACAGCTCCAACCACTGGACTGATTGGACTGAAATTTGGCATTATGACGTAGGCATCCGCTAATTCGAAAATGCGCAGGGCTACTTCTCTCAACAATTAAAAAACGCTTCATTGACGTGACTATTACATGTAATATAATAAATGTTAGACTTTGAAATTGATGCCGGAAGTACCTACGTACTTTCGACCAACGCATGAAGAAAAGAAAACAATAATTTTATCACTTACTTGTAAGGCAACACGTTGTAAACTTCCCTTAACCACGAAAAGGACGGGTAGTTGGTGTTTGATGTCATAGTGTGGAAGTAGGCTATCACGTAATCACCCTTAACTATAGGGTCCAGCAGGTATATCAAGTATAACAGCGCCTGGAATCACACATTTTACATAGATATTAATTAACTATATTTTGGTATTTCACTATCTATAATTGGTAAGTTTGGATGCAGGAGGTAATCTCTAAATCTGCGATTTGAAAATTTTTTTCGCCTACATTTAGAATGGACCTCTTCAAGATGGACATAGACTGTATATTATCGTGTTAAAATAAAAGCTTTTTTTCGTGGACATCAATTTTGCAAAGTAGTCGTCGAAAAAACGTTGACAATCTACAAATTCGGGCGAAGCCGGATCGGGCCGCTAGTTAGAGGTACAGTAAAACAAACTGTAGAGTATAATACGCGCCACGAATCAAAAGGCTCGGAAGTTAGATGCGAATGCTGGCTTGCGTTGAAAAACTACAAACTCGCAACTCAACAAAACTAACATTGCAATAACAACTTGACAATAGCGTACGCGACTGTACTTTAAAGCAGGAAAGCGACAAGTGATAAAGGCAACGAGCGATCATGGCCAATCACCGACGAGCGCACGTTCCGTGCAGGTAGCTGGGAGGTGGTGGGAGTATCAACGGCTCTAAAATGTGCCTTTGCGACGCTGTTTGTGACTAACTTCTGAACCTTTTAGATCCGTGGCGCGTATTATACCTCTATTATTTCGTTGCTAAAGCAAAATCTGTCCGAGCGAAGCCAAATCGGATAAATAGTACGTGTAATAATGATCGGAAATGATCAAATAGATTTGCTCCGATAAGTTTTTGACAAATATTTTCATAAACAAGCTTATAAATGTGTACAGAATTGAATTCATAAAAATTGCAATATTTCCACCGCGAAGTCAGTGCGTCGTTAATTATTTCTGTAACAAATGAGGTGACCCTACTGAACACTCACCAGCCCCCAGGACATTCAGAAGTATACCGCCGAGTGTTCTACTCCACATAGAAATAAATAATTAACACAACCTTCTTACGTTCCGGCTAGATTACAATGCGAACAACTGGGGATGTGTTAAAAATACTGTAACTGTTCCAGTCCTGTTTCCCTAGTTCTCTATTAATAATATTTTGGGCAGACCCGGTTTAAATTCGTTCTTTTCCCATTGATAAAGATACGGGATGATTTTTAAGTTGATTGTTCTTTTTTAACAGCGTGTAGAAATCACATACACGAACAATTATTTCAAGTAACTTTTTATCAAAACTCAAAAATAAGAGAGGAACGAGCTTTCAAAGTTTTAGTTTTTATCAAATTTTGAGGTCAATCCTGGCGTTATGTCACTATAAAAGTATGTTATGTCATTATCAAGTATTCACAGAAATTGTTCGAAGTTGTCCCCGTTTTGTTGGACACAAAGATGCGTGCGTCGTAGCCATGCTTGCAGTAGGGATAAGGGCCTTCCGCGAATTATTTGGGATGCATTTCCGATTCGTGCTATCGTTTCTTCGCGTGTGTTAACCAGGATTTTGAATTAATTAAATAAAATTTAAAAAAGTTAATTAAGGCAGTACGAGCACCAACGCAACTTTAAATAAAAGGCTTGATTTTTTTTTTATATTTCGGTAGATAGATGATATGTTTCCATTGATTTCTCCAAAACTAGTCGGTGGAAATTAAAAAAAAACTATTCAAATTAAAGTTAAAACCTTAATAAATTATTGAAAAAATAACCGTTGAGCCCGATTAATTAAAAAGATATTTAATTAAAAAGATTAAATATCTTAAGGTTTTAACTTTAATTTAAATAGTTTTTTTTTTGTTTTCAATAATTTATTAAGGTTTTAACTTTAATTTAAATAGTTTTTTTTTAATTTCCACCGACTAGTTTTGGAGAAATCAATGAAAACATATCATCCATCTACCGTTTAACCATAAAGCCAATGTTAAATATGTCCTTTTGAAGTCATTTATTTATTTAAATAATCGGGGAACCCCCCCGAAAATTATCAGAATTAGTTTAGACTTAGTCCAACTTCATATAAAAAAAAATTGCTTGTCTGTAAAGTCGGTTTACGGACGATAGTTTTACGTGATAACGTATTCCGTAATACATAACCTAAATTTATATAATAATTATAATAATTCGAATCTATGATATTGCATCTTTCGCTTCAAATTTAGGTAAATTTTATTAAGTAGAATAATAAAACACTATAAAAAGTATACTATTATTAGATAAAAAACAACTATGGCATGTATCTCTTTTGCGCATGCGCCGATTTTCCCCAAAAAATTTACAAAAATTTCTAGTAAAAATAGATAGAGTAAAAACCGTTTTAAAAACTATATTATTATTATATAAAACATCATTATAAGAGATATATTCTTTTACGCATGCGCCGATGTTCCCCAAAAACAATAAGCCACTTCATATTTGCATATCAAACATCCTCCCAAAATTTGGTTTCAATCCGCTTATCCTTGGTGTCGGAATGATAAGAAATGTCAAAAGTGACGTTTGCAACTGTCAAAGTATTATGTTCTAATAATAATTAGTTATTCCAATACTTAACTTAAAAGGCGTTGCATTTCACAAAATACTAATGTCAAAAAATTGAATTAAACATTAGAAATGCAGCCGTTTTCATGTTAAGACAAGACATACGTTATCGTCTAATTTCCATGTACGGCAAACAAAGACGACCGACCGCGTCGCGCCATGCATTAGACAACATTGCATTTATACAGCTATTTTTCTATATAAATTTGTATAAAAAAACTGTTTAGGCAAATTCTGTTATACGAAATCTATGTAAAATGTTCTCCTCTTTCGTTTAAGACTGGTTTCAAACCGATCTGATTTAAATTGAGCGAGAAATTAGCAAAAAGCACGCACAGGGTCAGGCGGAACGTTACGCGTTAGGAACGTTACACTTTTTCGTGCATGCAGCCGGTGTTTTATCAATTTATAAGATTGGTGATTCATCAATTTATAAGACGTTATCACGTCAAAAATCAAGCCTTTTATTTAAAATTGCCTTGGTGCTCGTACTACCTTAAACTTCTCGTTTTGTAAAGATTTTCGGTAGCGGGAAGTTAAAATTTCAACATGACCGATTTTGTCTTGCGTCCACAGCCATTTATTTTACAATGTGTAGCTAACAGTTGAACGTGGGTGAAAACGAGAATTGTATACTATACAGGCAACTGAACATCATCTTCAGATCGATATAACCATTTACAAAATGCATGAGGTAGGCACACAGGCGGCATTGAATATACACTGAACAAACGGAAGCGTTTTTCTTTTGTTTTTATTTTTAGCCTATTTATGATGACTCTCATAAAAGGAAAGCAAATATGTACCCTACATGCATTATATACTGAAATAATGTCAATAGTTTCAGCGAATAATATCGTCAGTCAACACGAGATGTTCGGAAAAAATAAGAGACAAAATGTAGAATGATTACATATTCAAATGCTTTAAAATTACGATTACAATCGGAAAAAAAATCGATTGGGGAGCCAATCTTCTACTTCGACTTCCCACCTAGTAAATGATCGCTCGTAACTGGAAATTTTCCCAATAAACACGCATGGCCATCTTATTTTTGTTTGTTGATCTCAAGAAGGCTGTAACCAGGAGACCTAGCTTCCGTGTTTTGAGACGGAATGTTTTCTGGCGCACGCCAGATTGCACTGTTATCATTACCTGGGAAAATTTCGGTTCTTTCCGCCTGTTTTTGCCATAGTTACCAAAGTTGTTAACTTCACAGATACTACACATATTATGTAAGCCATGAACGTATGTGCGTTACCCAGTAGCTGACGCCATATCGGTCTCCTGGTTACAGAGTTCGTGGTCACGTGGATATCCTGATTAAAGCCTTCTTGGTTGATGTACTTAAGGTCAATTAGAATCATGAACATCTTGATTCGACAGATAAAACATTTCTGCGCAATTTTTTTTTGGAAAACAAGTTTGGTTTTGGAATTTTTACATTTTAGAAAAAAAAATATTAAGCTTCTATTCATATTTTAATTATATTTTTTATTGATTACAGTTTTAGTACGACATGTAGAATAATATAGCCAAGAGTTTTTCCAACTCTTGGTTATACCTATATTATTCAATTAGTCAAAACTTTGATTAACGTCTGATTAGAATTCTTCAATAAATAAAAAAAAAAATTTTATTTATTGAATTATTCTATTAGTCGTAATAAATTACTAAATTACTCACTTTTAAAGCGTTAGAAATATGATATATTATGGATTTTCAGAAAAAACCCAACTCTTAGCTTTATTATATTTTCTATGTTATAAATAATTTTATCTCGGTTATAACGAACCTCAAGGATGCATTGATTTTATAATGCAGCAGACGTCCGGTTATAATGTCCTCTAATACAGCGAACCACCGTTTATACCGAACTAAATTTCAAATCGCTCGCAATTTTTTTTATAAATTCCTTATTGAGTTTGCGATTTTCGGATATAACCAACAAAATCGGTTCGTTATATCCGAAAATCATAAAACGCTATAATGAATATAAGAAAAATTGCGAGCGATTTGAAATTTACTTCGTTATAAACTGTGATTTGCCGTATGAAAGGACGTTATAACCGACGTCTGATGCATTATAATTAAATCAATGTACCCCTTGAGGTTCGTTTTAACCGAGGTAAAGTTATTTATAAACAATAAAAATTCTTGTTATGATTGTTTACACGTTCGTAATGATACTTGTAAACACTGTTTTATTAACAATTATATATAAACGTGTGAACAATGAATATTTCCATTAGATACTTTTTGTATTCCGTAAACTATAAATTAAAAGTTATCACGAAAGACAGCGTTTAAACGCAATAAATTTTGTTTTCATAATATTTGAGTAACGACGGTGTACATAAAAATAATGTTCGGTTAAGGCTCAAGCTAAATTTCACGGGTCATCAAGAGACAACACTACGGTTTTGATTAATTTTTTTATTTTTCGGTTCCGTTCGCTTATATTTCAGTATTGGGTTTAAAAAAAGCTCTCCCAAAATTTCAGTTTTCTAGATCAAACCTGTGAATGACGCAAACCAAGTTTGTTTCCCGTTTAATTAACATTGGAAAAATAACGTTTTTACTCAAACATGGATAGCTGGTAGAACATTTTTTTTAAATTTTTATTGGCAGCATTTTGTAGAGAATTAAATTTTTCACAAAAAAGGTCCTTAGTATTAAATCCGTGAATTTATTATTTTCAAAGACATATTCGTTTAAATATTCTCATAAAAATCAGCTTTAATTTAATTAATGTTTAAACGAACGCATTTTTGAAAATAATGAATTCAGAGATTTAGTACTAAGGACCTTTTTTGTAGCAAATTTAATTCTCTACAAGATGGTGCCATCAAAAATTAAAAAACAATGTTCTACCAGTTACCTATGTTTGAGTAAAAACGTGGTTTTTCTCATGTTAAATAAATGGGAAACAAACTCGGTTTGCGCTGTTTACAGGTTTGATCTAAGAAGCTCAAATTTTGGGAAGATTTCAAACACATTTTCATTTTTCAAATCTTGGACTTCGATATTGTGCCTACGAATACAAGCTTAATTACTAGTTAATATATAAAGACATAAACTTTGTATGTACTATGTTTGTTTGTTTGACATCACAGTATAAACATAATTATTTATCTTTATAAAAAATATAACCTAATAATAAAAGCACGCCTGATCACAAAAAGATTAGGATATTCCGCATTTTTATGGCATCATCAGTGAGTTAATACCCAACTTAGAATACTGCTAAAAATATATGCCCGCTCTTTAAAAAAAATCTCGTGAAAGCTGGTAAAAATTTAGTCGATATCTCTTACCTTATCAAGATTAACGTTATTAAAAGGGAACCATTTGCCGACGAAGACAACAACAGGTCGTCCAAGTCGATCTACTCCGCTTTGATACAGACATCCGATGCCCGATATTTCTGATAAGTCCTCCGATTTTGCGCGCCTCAAAAGACGCTCATATCTGCAAATAAAAATAATGACGTAAAAAATCTGTCAAAAAAAAAAAATGTAAATTAGAAGCGTGTCAAAGATCAATTCACTGAGATGTTGGCATATCAAAAATCTCAATCAACTGAACGACGCGACAGGACTTTTCCAACTGACATTTGATGCATAATATCTATACCGCGTGTCCATTTTAAAGTGAGACATCAAGTTATCTCCAGAAGGGTAAGGGTTTTCGGAAAAAAAATGTTTCCGATAAAACTTGTAGAGCTCAATGGCAGACATTCGGAGGTGTGTGGAAGTCTTACCTTGGGTGGGGGGTTCAAGGTCATTCCTTTTTTTTTAATAGAACCTTAAATTTTTCATTTCGGCAATCGATTTTTTGACAACAAAATTGGTTGTCTGTAAAGTCGGTTTACGGACGATAGTTTTACGTGATAACGTCATAAAGAAACATTGATGAACTCTCTGACGTCACGCGAGAAGAGAGAGAAATGCGTACAAGCCGACGCTTGGGCCGATCGTGCCTCTCTATCGCTTATACCGCGCTCTCGCTTGCACGCTCAGGCTCAGGCGGAACGTGACACTTTTTCGTGCGTGCAGCCGGTGTTTCATCAATTTATAAGACGTTATCACGTCAAAAATACACAACTTTTGACCCTAAAGTATAGTAAAAAAAATATTAATGGATTATTTCTTCTCTCCGTTTAACGACAATTAACTCTCAATAACGCCACAAAGTGCACAGTCCTTTGAGTGTCGCTGTATTTGTATACATTGCTTTAATAACGCTTTTTATGTATCTACATACCGAATACGGTATAAAGAGCGAGTTTGTTGTCAACAAATCAACATTTATATTTTATAGGTCACAACAATAATTTACCTTCATGGTTAAAGCGTTCCACCACCCACCATAGTTGTCATCGTGACTTCAAATTGTAACGTACACTGAGTGACGTTGATATAGTTCGTTAATAATTAATTGATCAGTTACAATCAGATCAAAAGGAGGCCGCAATATGACTAGAACAATACTATGATTTTAATTTGTTTTGAACGCGTGGGTTGGACTATATTGTCTCTGTGGTCAACTTAAGTGCACGTAACTTTAATGCTGGGTTGCAGAAGCGATTATTATAAAAAAAACAAAATTAAACATTTTGAAAAAACCCACGACGAATGTAAATGTTATAACAGAAAAATAATTAAATAAAATTCTAAAATCCCCCGACTTAACGCAGGTAAGTAGCCACAGAAAATCCGTTGGGGGCTGCCATTCGCTGCCCTGAATTAAGAATAGAAGAATATAAATTGTAATATTGCAATATTTTTGTTCATTTCAGGGCAGCGAATTGCAGCCCCCGACGGTTTTTCTGTGGTTACTTACCTGCGTTAAGTCGGGGGATTTTATAATTTTGTTTAATTCTTTTTCTATTATAACATTTACATTCGTCGTGGCTCTTTTCAAAATTTTTAATTTTGTTTTATTTTAAACTTTTTAGAGATTTTGTATAAGTGAGTTCAGATGGTCTGAACTAGCGTACACAGTGTAGCTATTATGGTATAGTATGTATTATGTACAGAAATTATAGGCAACCCAGTATACGTTGCTGTACAATTCATTTTTGCGATTAATTTTTTGTGCAGTGCAGCGCCCCCTGGAGCGTAACCATCGTAATATCTACCTAAGAACCATCTCAGATGAATTACAAACCCTTTACAGAAAATCGCATCTGAATTGATCGAACCGTTTTCCAGATAAATGGCGACATTCGAGTGCACAAACAAACTAACAAACGAACAATCTCTCACCCTAAACGCATATAGCTGCTCCGTTCCGTCGTGGGTAAAAAAATCTGACTGCACAAATACCTTAAACTCCGATCATACAATTACAGTTTTCATACATCAGTAGCAGTCTAATGTCGTATTCAAATTTCCTGTCATCTAGAACATTCGATTATACTCACACAAAAACAAATGATTGTTCTGCATAGAAAAAAATCGCTTTTCAAGCTCTATTTTGGTCAAAATGCGTAGAATAACATTGTTTCTAAGTGAAAACTACAAAAAACGATACTAAATATATATGATTCCCTGCTAGATTTGACTACTTGTTTCCGTGATAGCTTTTATGTGTTCGCTTCGCACGATGCATGTATTGAAGCTTGCTTTGCAGATGGGTTTGGTGCGCGCGATTGTTAATTCGAACGTTGACAAAAGTGAACGTTTATTGTCTCTGAACATAAGCCAGCACCTTTATAAAGGTTTACAAGACTACAAAGTAACGTTTTCGGTATTAAATAAACTTAGATAGTAGATTCTAATCTTGATGAATATTTACTAAACATTTTTTATGTAATTATGTTAAGTTTCATAAATATTTTAATTTCAGCAAAAACACAATACGTAATCTTTGACGCAATATCTTAATATTATACTGCACTGCAGTACATTTTTGCAAACGTAAACCTTTTTGCTATATTACAATTTATAATCTAGCTTTGTAGATTATCTATTTTAAGGTGCAATGAAAACAAAAACTGCCTAGAAAAGAGCATCATTTTTGCGAATTTAAATTAAAATAAGATTTTCTGTTGGAAAATCTATACTTTTTTATATCTCTTTATTATAACGTGAAACTGTGAAATAATTATGGATCACCAATCTAGGATTTTGAATAGACTAAAATAAAATCGTGGGTGCATTTAGTTAATTTAGGGTAAAAAAATTGGTTGTCTGTAAAGTCGGTTTACGGACGATAGTTTTACGTGATAACGTATTCCGTAATACATAACCTAAACCTCCCAAAATTTGGTTTTTAATCCGCTTATCCTTGGTGTCGGAATGATAAGAAATGTCAAAAGTGACGTTTGCAACTGTCAAAGTATTATGTTCTAATAATAATTAGTTATTCCAATACTTAACTTAGAAGGCGTTGCATTTCACAAAATACTAATGTCAAAAAATTGAATTAAACATTAGAAATGCAGCCGTTTTCATGTTAAGACAAGACATACGTTATCGTCTAATTTCCATGTACGGCAAACAAAGACGACCGATCGCGTCGCGCCATGCATTAGACAACATTGCATTTATACAGCTATTTTTCTATATAAATTTGTATAAAAAAACTGTTTAGGCAAATTCTGTTATACGAAATCTATGTAAAATGTTCTCCTCTTTCGTTTAAGACTGGTTTCAAACCGATCTGATTTAAATTGAGCGAGAAATTAGCAAAAAGCACGCACAGGGTCAGGCGGAACGTTACGCGTTACGAACATTAGGAACGTTACGACCGTTACACTTTTTCGTGCATGCAGCCGGTGTTTTATCAATTTATAAGATTGGTGATTCATCAATTTATAAGACGTTATCACGTCAAAAATATGAGGTATGTTCCAAGCAGCCATCAAACGGTAACGAATCCGTCACCCGCATGCGCAGTAGCTAAAACGAAGCTGTTTGTATCGGTTTTGGAACATGTTTTAGCTCTGTGCATTACAGTGACGGTTGGAACATAACCTCATATTTTTTTAACCTAAATTAACGAAATGCACCCACGATTTTATTTTAATCTATTCAAAATCTAACTATTATTTCCAAGTCTCAATAAAAGGAAGTCCGCCGCACGATTTTATTTTAGTCAGATCAAAGCTCCAGATTGGAGAGCCATAATTATTTTCTAACTTTTAAAACACGATCGATTGTACAATAAAACCGTTTTTTACCTATTTTTTAACATGTCATGCCTCGTTGTAATAATAATTATAACTATAGATAGAATAATAATAATAACTAGCTATATCTACTATTACACGTCAAAGAAATGAAATAAATAAATTATGTTAAGGGGGATTCACGCCAATTTCGTTAATCTGTAAAGGGGGTCCGTAGGTGAAAAAGTTTCGGAAAGGCTGCATAATAGTAACGAAAGTGAATCTTTGAAATATGAATTATTAATCGAATTACTAGACTGGAACATTTTTTTTAGAACTTTCTATTGAACTAAATCAGGTTGCTATAATAACCAAGCACTATACCGGGTGTTTTATTTAAAATAATCCATATAAAAATAGTGAAAATTTGCATATCAATAATGCCGTCCCAAAATTTGGTTTCAGTTCGCTCATCCGTGTGACCTGTATCGTGTTTACAAACAGACTAACAGACGCACAGACTTTTTCCAAAAATATGTCTTTTGGATTCGGGGAACTTTAAAACAAAAAAATATTGTGAAATAATTTTGAATCTAAATTAGTACCATTTCCCACTTGTGGTGTTGGAATGGTAATAGAAGTTATAGACAATCAAAGTTGAAATCCTCTAGGGAAATTACACGAGTTTCTAAAAATTTTCAAATTAAGGTCCCAAAATTGAGCTTTCCTGTTTGTGTTTAATAGTTGTTTTCCTTTAGTTTTTTCCTTTTACCATTCCACCTACAAGTGGGGAATGGTACTAGTTTAGATCAAAATTCACTCTTCAAAATTTTTCAAATATTTTTTCGTTTTGAGGTCCCCCGAATCCAAAAAACATATTTTTGGAAAGACTCTGTGCGTCTGTTAGTCGGTTTGTGAACACGATACAGGTCAAACGGACAAACGGATTGAGACCAAATTTTGGGGGGATGTTTAATACGCTAATATAAAGAGCTCTATTGTCTATGGGGAAAATCGGCGCACGCGCAGAAGAGATATATGCTATAATGGTGTTTTTTATATAATAATGGTATACTTTTCATAACGGCTTATTATTCTACTTATTTTTTCAAGAAAGTTTCGTTAAAAATATTTTTCTAAACTTTATAGTTTTGGAAATATTTTAAAAAATAAAAAAAAACAGCTGCAGTTCTTTTGTTTTGTAGATCTGTCAGAAATAAACTAGCTTAGCATGCTTTGATTAATTTTTACATGACGTGGAATATATTATGTAGGTAACCGTGGCAACGAATAGCAAATATCATATTGAATACTAGCCATTACCCGCGTCACCTCACACGATATCAGAAATTTTATTTTCTTTATTATACTGTATCAAATGTCAACATTTTGAAGTTAGAATGGTACCGTCGCCCAATATGCTGGAATTTTTTGTTCTATAGCAGCAGCGATTTTTGAAAATTTTTGATATTGAATCCTATTTTTTAATTAGAGCCGGTATATTCATATTTATTAGATCGGCATTATTATGTGCACATAAAACATAGGTACCTATAAGTATATAAGTATAAATCCTCTCGTAATATATTATGTAACACAACTTGTGAGTCACTGAGTTGACAGCTTAGCGAAGTCTTGTTCACACTAGAGCAGAGGCTCCCAAACTTTTTTGTCTCGTAGACCACTTGCCATTTTTTCGGTTTTGGGTAGACCCCCTGCTTATCTGAAATTGATTTTTAGCAAATTCATTAATTTCAAATGCATTTTTGACAACCGGTATAGTGCTACTCACTTTGAACGATTTAAATTTATAACGGTAGTGAATGTAGTGTGAAATGTTTAGTTTTACACATTTATTAATTAGATTCAAATTAAACGAATCAAATTAAAATTTACTTTCTGTTACATAAAATAACTAAGCAAAAAATAAATGTTTTTAGTGTGAGGGATG
Source organism: Xanthostigma xanthostigma (assembly GCA_963575645.1). Lineage (NCBI taxonomy): Eukaryota > Metazoa > Arthropoda > Insecta > Raphidioptera > Raphidiidae > Xanthostigma > Xanthostigma xanthostigma. Next base: position 46,012,585 of record OY754470.1, read on the forward strand.
GACTTGATGCTTTAATAATAAATTTTCAACATTTGGCATCAATTTAGTTAGATTTAATCTTAAATCTCTTCGGTTAACGATGTCCAGTTTGTTTCTTTTTTTGTTAGTAGATTCACTATCGTTGACCCCCATTTTCATTTCATGGACCCCCAATTTTTTTTCCGCTGACATGGACCCTTTGCAAGTTGTCGTCGACCCCTGGGGGCGATATAGACCACTTTGGGAATCACTGCACTAGAGCAATTTTGTGGCCATTTTTATACCTATTTAAAGTCATAAAAAACTGTTATGATTTGGGATAAAAATATGACTATTAAAAATGTCACAGGTATAATTTACGCGCAGTAAACATTGGATTAGTGTTTTTTTGCAATTAGTAAAATCGTCAGGTTTCAAGGTCGTTATTTTATATTGTTATATATTTTTTTAAAATGTCATACATTAATTTTAGTACATAATATAATATACATAGGCAGTGCAAAAATTAGATTTTAATTTATCAACTATAGAGCTGGGCAAAAGCATCGAGCACATTCATAAATACCCGATTTATTCAAGCAACAAGTAGTTTCATTTTCGAAAATGCTTAAAAACAAGTTAAACAAATAACAATCAAGCATTTTAAAGTAATATATATTAGATATCATGTCCATCGAGATAATTATAAATAAAAAATCGCAGGATTGTGGACAAATATTAGATTTATTAATTGTACGACGTTTGGTCTATAAAATTTAGACTTTTTCAAGTACAGAATGGACTGTAGAAACATAAATTTATTAAGTGATAATAAGACCGCGTTGTCATCTCATCATTTCGACACTGGACATAAATTTCTATTTAACGAAGTTCAAATACTAGATAAAGAGTCAAATTGGAAGAAACGTAATATCAGTGAAATGTATTTTATTAGAAAAAACAATTCTATTAATTATAGAACAGACACTCAAAATTTAAGTGGTCAGTACAACTATATTATGAAATTGAACTAACTTTCGAATTTTTAATTTATTTTTATTTTTATTGTTTTAAAAAAATTTATACATTACTTGTTGCCATGTTTTTGTCTTATGTACCTTAACTTTTGTTAGTAATTAATGTTTATTTTCATAATTATTGTTTTAATAATTTTCAACTTGTACTTGAAAAAGTCTAAATTTTATAGACGAAACGTCGTACAATTAATAAATCTAATATTTGTCCACAATCCTGCGATTTTTTATTTATAATTTTAAAGTAACTTCTTAAATCTTAGTTTCCCAAGGGCGTAGATATGGGGGAAGGGGGTAATTACCTCTCTCCGCAGGACCATAATAATAAAAAGTAAAACTGAAAATATTACGAATATCGAACTAAAAAATAAAATTTAGTAACATTTTTTGAAGAAAAAATTGTAAAATTAGTTTAGGAATTAATATTTTGCTTGACACCTTCCTTCGTGAGAATTCTTGTGTGATATTAATATAACTTAAAAAAATGTTTTTTTGTATTACCCCTCCTCCCCAGAAAAAAAAATATCTACGTCCTTGAGATAGGCTGTAAATTGTTCTTTTCGATTTATCCATAAGCTAATAAGTTTTATTCGGAAACTTTCGGTATAATGTACTTTGCACCATTATAGTCCGGTCAACATAGACAAGAAAATAGTGGTAGGTTTACAATAATTTGCATAGAGCTGAAAATTGGAACATGTCAAATGAAATATCAAAAGTCCCCATTGATCCTACATGTGCTAAAAAATGTATTCAAAGTCAAAGGGTATCGGGTCTTTGTACTTTTCTCGTAAACGATAATTGTTATCTAAAAACAGGTCAGACAAAAGTTGTAAATCATGCAATTGTGTAAAAGAATTGTTCTTATACTTTGTTTTCTTACGAATCACTATTCCTATGAAATAGTTATTTCATACATCGAAAATACTAATATGCATATTAATATTTAACGTTCTTTTTCTTTTTCATAAATACGTTGGTACGTACATAGACATTTTGGTCCCATATCTCAGGAATAACGATTCGAAGGAAAAAAAATATATGAACAGTTTTTGTAGACAATTGCATGATCTATAACTTTTGTCTGACCTATTTTTAGATAACATTTATCGTTTACGAGAAAAGTGCAAAAACCCGATAATTTTAACTTTTGACCTTGAATAAATGTTTTAGCAGATGTAGGAACGGTAGGGACATTTGATATTATAGTAAATTGAAATGTTTATTTTGACTGGACTAATTACAATGAGGTTTTAGTTAGTTTGCATAACACATTACACCTTTTTATTAATTTCTGCGAAAATATTAGTTGCTAATTTTCACAACTGCGTGATTAGTGTGCGTGATCTAAATCTAAGGTCATTATTATTATTATTATTGAACAAAGTAAGTAAATAAAAGATTTAATTAAAATAGTGGTAATATTGTATATTTCAGAGATATTTTATCGAAAATGCTAAATTACACAATTAAATAGCTTCATAAATAAATTTATGAAATACACTAAAAGTATAATGAAATACGTATTGTTATATTATCATTATGTCAAAATCTTTAGACAATAGACATAACTTTTAAATAGAAAGAGGTGCATACGTTTGTTTAATGGAATCGGTGAATTTTTTGAAAAAAAAAGCTTAAAACTTCAATTATAAAAGATATTAAATTAATATAAAGAACTCTACAATAACGATAAATTTTACTTTTTCAAAATATTTAAGACTACTGCCCCGATTCGGTTTCGCACGAATTTGTCATCGACTTTCGTTGCAAAATTGATCTCCATGAAAAGCGCTTTTATTTTAACACGATAATATACAGTATGTTTGGGAAAAAATACTTGGATCAGAGTTAGCCATGACTGCATTAATTGTTATTTCTATTGAATTATCGTGGTAATCTTGAGGATTTCTATTTTATTTTTATTTTACTTGGCTTTTTTAATAATAAAAAGCTCTTATAAATCATTATTTTAATTTTTTTGTACAAAAATAAAACAAAAAAACAACTTCATCTGTTTGGAAACATTTCATTCAAAAATTGTCTGACTGGTATGACGTATGCGCGTTGGTAAATCAGTGACCCAATGTCTTTAGGTTCAACACGAATAGGCGGAGATATTTGATCTCGCACTATATTTAAGTATTTTTGGGAATTTAATGTCCCATTATGTTGTAATCATTTGAATATTTTCTTCGGTAGTATACACATTAATTTTGCAAAGGAATAGGTATTATCTGTCAAATTGAAAAACAAGATTTCAAGGCTCACTCTGATCCAGTCATTTTTACCCAATGTTAATTTCCCTATGTGCACCTTACGTGTTTACATACTGTATAGCCTATGTCCATCCTGATGGTTCATTCTAAATGTTGATGAAAACATTTTTGAAATTGGATGAGTAGTTTCGGAAATCACCTCGTATTTACATGCAAGCGTACAAACTTTACCTCTTTATAATATTTGTATAGATTTTTTTCAAAATTGATCATGCTTTCTAATGTCAGCTAGTGCGAGCAAACTTTAGCTACTTTCAGGGAGTTTAAAGTATATAGTCGAGTGTGTAACAACAATCCCCAGGTTCTAATCCGAGAATTGGTGAAAGTATCAAAAATAAATGTAAAGTACGAATTGGTGCCAGACCCCAAAAAAAACATAGCCGTTGTTTACAGCCTTCAAAACAAAATAAACAAGTTCTTTTTACGGTTTAAAAGCTACAAGCGTTTAAAAGTTGTACACCGTAGAAGTTAGTTTAGTGAATTTGTGTTTGTTCAAGTGCATAGTGCTTTTTTATTCAAGCACGACTAGTGTGAAAAAGATCAGAAATCTTACAAAGTTTTTAAAAAAATCTATACGGATTGTGAAATATAGCTTTAAAAAAAGTTTAACGAATTTTAGTGAAAGTGAAAAGTAATTTGAAAACAAAAGTGGTCTTATAAAACAAAACAAACCGAGGTGGTTCGCCAAGAGTTGCGACCTGTACAACTCGGATGTACCAACGGACAACTGCTGTTCGCAATTTTTAATCACAATTCTAGGACTTACGATGAACTCTAATCAATTTAAAAATGGTTTCATTTCATAGAACAGCATCTTCCCTTTTCAAAAAGCTATAATTTGAATCAATTAACGTAAATATAACCATATTGTATATAAGCAAAACGTTAATAGAGCGTCCGTTCTGGAAAAAAAATTCCAGCCAACTGGGTGACGGGACCATTCTAACTCATAAAGAAATTGAAATTTGATATAGTATAATAAGATAAATAGCATTTCTGATATCGTGACGCGGGTAGTGGCTAGTTTTAAATATGTTATTTGCTATTCGTTGACGTAACATGTTCCACGTCGTGTAAAAATTAATCAAAGCGTGCTTAGCTAATTTCTTTCTGACATATCTACAAAACAAAAGAACTGCTGATTTTTTTTATTTTCAAAATATTTCGGAAGCTATAAAATTTAGAAAAAAATTTTCTAATCAAAACTTTCATGAAAAAATAAATAGAAAAATAAGCCGTTATGAAAAGTATACCATTATTATATAAAAACAACCTTAAGAGCAAATATCTCTTTTGCGCATGCGCCGTTTTTCCCAAAAACAAACAGGGCTCTTCATATTTGCGTATCAAACATCTTCCCAAAATTTGATTTCAACCCGTTCATCCGTTTGACTTGTATCGTATTCACAAACAAACAGACGCACAAAAATATGTTTATTGGATTCGGGGGACCTCAAAACGAAAAAATAATGTAAAATTTTGAAAAGTGAATTTTGACCTAAACTAGTACCATTCCCCACTTGTGGATTTGAATGGTAAAAATTGTATTCTACCAAAACTATAATTAAAGTATATAATTAAACTAATCGAATCTTTTTTACTTTAGTGTTTTTTTTTATTAAATTATATTTTATAGAACCCTTAAAAATGCTTCGCGCAACCCTCTGATACCGCGGAACGTTGTTTATTGTTACCATGATTTAAAATTGTGCAAGCGCTTAAAAAATAAATATTGAAAATACCTTTCTTCGCTAGTTTCCGATATAATTTCTAGGCCCATTGTTGATCACTTTAAATCAGTCAGTTTTACTAATTAGTTTTTAATAAATATATCCAGTGCTTCTGGTTTCTAAATAGAAACGCTTGTTTCACGACAACTTCATGGCAATGACACAAAACACACTGAACAATATATCACCCACAACACGACTGCATAAATGAGACACTATATTAGAAAGCACAGGTGAGTAAAAGGGTGCCGTGCACAAGGATAGGAGAAATGATAAGAACGTCGTCGTCGTCGTCCTCGTTGCGAACGCGCCGCGATGACAACTGAAGTGCGTCAAGAGCGCCGGTCTCATTACCGGCGCATATCGACTTACCCACACTCCGAAAAACATGTGCAAGTTGTTGCACAGAGCCGGACTGAACGGTATTTTCCGACTCACGTTGCCAATAAATTAGAGATATCTTAGGTATTTATGCATCGGGTCTACATGATCAACTTTCCGGTATAAATATTAAATAGGTATTTTAAAAAAATCTTAAAACACACTTTTTCTGCAATTTTTTGTTTGGACAAAAAAAAGATTAAGTGCGAGTCGGACTCGCACAGGAAGGGTTCCGTACCATCATACAAGATATAACACGTACTAGTAGTTTTTACACGTATATGTTTGTATTTACGGATGTTCCACCGTAGCGCCTAAACTATTTATCCGATTTTGATAAATAAGGTGCCAATCGATTCGTTATTCTGGCCCGGGTAACATAGACTACATTAGTTTTGAATTTTGGTCCCAGGGGGGAGCAAATTAAAAGCAATAAAAAATAATTTAATTAAAAAATTACTTCAAAAACTAACCAGACTACTGAAGACTATGAAACAAGAAAATATTCTCATTTTAGTATAGCCGTGGTCGTATGCCATCTCAAATATATGAGGCCCCTCTAGATGTATAGCGTGATGCACTTTGTCCTAGAGCTTATAACCACTTACTACTGTAAAAAACATAATGTTTTGTTAGGGTAGGTGGCATATGACCTAGTCTATCCTTAGATGAGAATATTTTCTTGTTTCATACTTTTCAGTAGTTAGTTTTATTTTTTTTATTATAATTGCGAATCATATAAGACGATTTGTTTAACTATTTTGTAGTTTTCAATTTAATCTCAATTTTCACTTATATTCCGGCAACTATTTTTATTGTCTCACTTCAGATCCCAGCCGTGCTCCGCGAGCTCTTTAAAACGACACCCGAATCAACGCCCTACCTAAACGCGTTTTCAAGCTACATTAATTTTAAACTTTACACATAACTAACTCGTGACTGTTACGTGCATGCGCCTACACTCTGACGTCACAGACAAATATAAATCGAGCGCGACGAACTCGTATAGACATGCTCTACCCGTTGTGGGCTCAACGTATTATATTATGACATTCTAAAAATCAGCTGTGAAGCCAGTAAAAATTCTTAAAGGTTTTGATTGATATTTTATTATCTAGAATCCATTTACATTTACTTTAGGTCCTAAATTTATAAAAGATCTGGATCTATGTTGATCCAAGTCTTCTATATCTATACTAATATATGAAGCTGAAGAGTTAGTTTGTTTGGTTGAACGCGCTAATCTTAGGAACTACTAGTTCGAATTGAATTTTTTTTGTTGGATAGCCAATTTATCGAGGAAGGCTACAGGCTATATAATATCACGCTACGGCCAATAGGAGCGGAGCATCAATGTTGCAAAATGTAACTCAAAATTTGTCCGTCGGACAAAAACTTTTGAACGGTAACTCCGATCATCATGAAATTTGGACACATAACATTCATCTAGGTAAACTAAGATGAATGTGCGTACTCATGTCCCTCCCCCCTCCATTCGTTCTTTTGCACCCGGGTGAAATCGGGCGTGACCGCTAGTCTTATATAATCTGATAAATATCAAGGAGTTAAATATTCACTGACAATATTTTATATTTTATTATATATTTGTAGTATTGTAACCATCTGTAATTGGAGCCTAGCTCTATTGATCGGTGAAATAAATAAATAAATAAAAATATAAAAAAATATTGAAGAGAAATCCTACCCCTACTAAGCAGCATGTGAACGCAATGCAGTCAGAAAATGTGTAAATCAGAAAATGCGACCTCTCTGAAAGTCAACAGTGTTTGATTGAGTAAACATTGAAAATGCATAAGTACATGTATTCCAGCTGGCGTTTCGCGTGACAGTATCTGGTTTACTGCCGTAATTTTATGCGTCGTGAAACGGGTATTTAAGTATTTAGCAGATTTACTTCGTTTACGTGTAAAATCTTTACAGTGAAATCTCGTTTATCCGGTCTTCGATCAGCCAAGTCTCCGCGTTATCCGAGGCAACGGACTTATCCGAGCACTCCGCATTAATCGAGGTGTATGCACGGATAATACCGAAAACGGATGAAGCCGCTGTGCCTATACTGTACTTTTCTTATTTGTACAACAACACGTGATACGTGATACAATTTCATTCTACTGTTTCAATTATATATAATATAAAAAATGATTAAAATTTTCGAATATTTTATTTCTTTAACTTTTCCGAGATATACCTCCTCTCCACATTACGTCGGATAAACGAGGTTTTACTGTATATATAAAATTCCGCTGTGCGTGTGTTCGTAATTCTTCTCCTCCTAAACGGCTTGGCCGATTTTGATGAGATCCAGAATTATTTTTTTTTTAATTTTCCAACAATTTTTTTTTTATATTTTTTTTTATTTCTTGCATAAAAAAACATATAATCCCAAATTTTCAGTCTCTCAGCACCTTTCAATATTTTTTTATTCTATATTTTTTTATATTCGGGGTTTGTGGCGGGACAATGTCTGCCTACCTGGTCCGATGGTGAAGTAAAAGATTGTTTCGTTTGACCTCTAAAAATTTATGTTTTAACCAAACAAGAGAAATCATCTTAATCTATTCTGAATACGCCTTGGCGGCCTGAAAAGTGTGAATTGCTAATTGAAAAAGTGGAAAAAGCTTTTTAGTTCAATGTAATTTGGTGTCAAAAAAATTAATTGAAGTACAGTGAAATAACAGTATAATCGATACAGTAAAATATCTATTGTGAATAATATTATTTACAATAAATTTATTAATTATTATTATTATTACTGTATCGGGCTTTCCAGAGCACCGATTATAATCGCTGCTCTGAAAAGACCGCGCACACTTGTCACGCATAAGCCTGCACAACCAGCACAGCACAGAGCAGAAAAGCCTATTCGTGGAGGAACTCGTATGTTATTTAACGGAGTATGGCACATTATGGCACGCCTTCAACCAGCAACGACCATCAGTCGGTCGCCTGTAATTTCTGTCTAGTCGCGCTGGATGGATCTGATGTGCCTATTAATGTTTCGTTTTTATCAATTAAATCCTATTGATAAAACTACTTAAAAACTGCAAAATGTCAGCCGCTCACGAAACTTGCACAGTAAGTTGCTGGTTTGTGCTAGTATAGTGTGTAACTTCGTGCAGGTTGCAAGTCTGTGCTGTACTGGTCTATGTTTGACAAGTGTGTGCGGTATTTTATACTTAGTAAATAACTGACGCTCGACAATATCCTGATTACTTTGTAGTATTCTCACAGAGCTCATACCTAACCTAAAAAATATTTTAGGTTAGGTTATGAGCTCTGTGAGAATACTACAAAGTAATCAGGATACAAAACGTCAGTATGTACAATAGTACATACTGACGTTTTGTATCCATTTTATATAATGGCGCAACAAATAAACATTTATTATTATTATTATTGGCCGAGCTGATTGATTGTTTGATTTGAAAAATGTAATTTAAATTCTTTTTAACAGCGCATTTAAAATTTTAAAATGCACGTTTAAAGTAATCAAACGAACATTTAGTCGTACTTCGTGCTTTGATTAGTTTTTGTTTTACCGTGATGACGTCGTGATACTGCTTATTGGCTGTAGTAATGTTCCAATCAGAATACAAAATGTAGCAATCGCTTTTCCAAATAATTGTATTGCCATTCACCAGATGTGAAAAAGCGCTAAATTTGAATTGAATGATTGAAACCTGGTTCCTAACCGTTTAGTATTAAAGCGTTACATTACTGCGCCAACCTATAAATTGCGTAAGCATTTCGTCATTATGAAGCTGTCAGGAATAAATAACCTCGAAATGTGAATATCTAATGTTCAACCCACCGAATGTTTACGTACATAGTTTAAAAATAAATTTTACGCAGTGCATTGATTCTTATAGAGTCTGTATGCGATTTTAAATTAAATTTATTGCGTTGTTTTATTACAATTTTTTCTTTGTGAAATTGTTAATGAAATACGAGTATCAATGTAATACTTTATTTATTTTAAATGTGAAATACCTGAAAATTATTCATTCAGACAGGGTTTCAAAATAGTCAGACATGTAACAATGTCGTTGTTTATATGGAATTACCGTGCAAGCCCCAATCGTCCCCAGTTATAATCCGGGAACTGTTAAATGTATCAATTGCCATTTAAAGTAAACAGCCATATAAAAATTACTGCGTAACGAAGATCAGCTGAACTTCTATAACTTGTTAATATATCTTGTTCAAAATAATTTTCGTCGAAAGTATTTATCAAGTGCTACTCTCTTGATTTTTTTCAGGTTTTTTAATTCCATGATTAATTAGAGTGGGGGCACATTATTATCGACTTCAGAAGCTTATAATCTCGGTAAATATTCACTTAAGGAGGTTGAGGCGTTAAACGAAGATAATGAAAAAAATCTGAAATAAAGTTTTTTTAATAGATGTTTTTATGACAAAATTATCTGTAAAAAATCCAAAATCATTAGGAGATATATAAAGTTAAAATTAAAAAAAAACTTTTACATGTAGTCTTATGGATAATATTTTTCAATAACCAAATAATGTCAGCAGTTCCGAAAACTAACTGGGTAAAGCATCGATGTCTTACAAATATTTTAAATTTTTTTCTAATTTAATTAGAAGACTTTTTTAATCAATAAAAAAAATTATTACACCTTAGCAATTTTTGATTATGGACTTGTATTCTTGACAAATTTAACAATTTTAACTGAATTTTCAACTTTTTAATGATTTAATTTTAATTTTTATTACTTCTAATTTCTTTTTTTTTAATCATTTACTGCAAAAAATATGTAAAATACAGATATTTACATAAATTTATTGTTCCTAACGTAAAGTAAAATACTAAAATAATTTTTAGTAATAAAAAAAATGATTTATTTATGCCTTTATGACAATAATTTATTGATATTATCGACTTATAACCTTTTGTAAAAATTTATTCTGAAAAAGTTCCGATTTAGAATTCGACTTACTTTTGATTGGGATTGTAACGCTTTAACCTCCTTAAGAAAAAAAGTCATTTAAGAATTTTTATTACATTTATAAAGACCATACTAATTATTATAAACGCGAAAGTAACTCTGTTTGTCTGCCTGTTACCTTGTCGCGCCTAAACTGCTGGACAGATTTTGATAAAATTTAGCAAGGAGACAGATTGCATCCTGGGGAAGGTCATAGACTACCTTTTGTCTCAAAAAAACAACTCTAAAATAGAGGACGAAAATTTGTATGAGAACCCATCATTTCTCAAGTTAAGGATTTGAAAATTCATATTTAGGCTTTTGGTAAGAAATAAAGAATTACTTGTTTCAGCGTTTTTGCAAAATCATCTCTCAAAAGGGTTAAATTAGTCCGCAAAACAAATCAAAGTGTATTTATAAACACTGCGTTTTAAAGCTTAAAAGTGTTGTTGTCGTGTTTCATCTCAATCGCGTGCGAAACCGAGGGTAGCAGCTAGTTATTATTATAACAGAGTATATAATATATAAAAGATCCTCATTAATTTTTAACAAAGTCATCACCTCAAGATTGTCGCTCTTATTTAGAAACATCATGTATAAGCAATTTTTTTTATTCCAATTAATAAAAGCAATATATTTCTCATTTCGAGTTAATGTATTTGTTAGTTTGTTTGTAATTATGGAGAAATGAGTGAACACTGAATTTCCATTTGCGCTGAAACTATGCACCTGTTACGAACAATATTGAAATTAATTGAATTTAAACATACACATCATGACGGTGATGCATCAAAACTTCCTTGAATATATTCACGTATTTATGATAAGATTACATAAGCTGATTGAATTAGTAAAACAATGAACGCATCTGAGTGATTTAATTAATTTTAGTATTTTTAAAGCGACAAAACTATTTATTATATGTAATATATTACAAACAGACACTTCAATTTTAGAGTGTAAACTTCATTTAACGTCACTCGATATAACTAGAAACTCCTTAAAACGTCGAAATTATTTAACTCTAGTTGGTTTACCTTGTCGCTCATACAATGATATGCTTTACGACAGACACACTCTAAATAACGACAATAATGCGTCATCATTAAGAAATAAACAGTACTTGTTTGTTATTTTGTTGCTTTGTTGTCGGCATTATGCGTAGCGAAGATTCTAAGAAATTCGTTCTTTTGTTTGTTGGGATTATCTTTTATATGTTTAGCTCAGCTGCTTATCGATACGTTATCATATTCTTAACTGCCCACAAACTTGCAAACTGAACACGGCGAGTAAAAGAAAATCATTGCGTATTGACGAAAAAGTTTTATTAATACGCGCAATAGAGGCGGGAGAAAAGATAAGTGATGTTGGAAGACGCTTTGGATTCAGTCGCTCGACCGTATCGACAATATGAAAGAACAAAGAAAAATTACAGCCAATTGGGCGACGGGACCATTCCAACTTCAAAAATGTTGACATTTGATTATAATAAAGAAAAGAAAATTGTTGATATCGCGTGAGGTGACGCGGGTAATGGCTAGTATTCAATATGATATTTGCTATTCGTTACCATGGTTACCTACATAATATTATGTTCCACGTCATGTAAATATTAATCAAAGCATGCCTAACTAGTTTATTTTTGTCAGATTCATAAAGCAAAAGAGCGGCTGATTTTTTTTTCAAAATATTTCTGAAACTATAAAGTTTAGATTACCATTATTATATAAAAAACACCGCCGATTTTCCCCAAAAACAATAGAGCTCTTCATATTTGCATACCAAACATCCTCCCAAAATTTGGTTTCAATTCGCTCAACCGTGTGACCTGTATCGTGTTAACAAACAGACTAACAGACGCACAGAGTTTTTCCAAAAATATTTTTTTTGGATTCGGGGGACCTCAGAACGGAAAGATATTGTAAAATTTTTGAAAAGTGATTTTTGACTTAAACTAGTTCCTGTGGGTCGGAATGGTAAAATTCTAGAAGCAGAAGAGGATGGAAAATCTTCTAAGAAATTGTTTGTTGGTCAGTTGTAAATTTTATCTATTTTTGACGTGATAACGTCTTATAAATTGATGAATCACCAATATTATAAATTGATAAAACACCGGCTGCATGTACGAAAAAGTGTAACGTAACGTTCCTAACGTTCGTAACGCGTAACGCATAACGCATAACGTTCCGCCTGACGCTTTTTGCTAATTTCTCGCTCAATTTAAATCAGATCGGTTTGAAACCAGTCTTAAACGAAAGAGGAGAACATTTTACATAGATTTCGTATAACAGAATTTGCCTAAACAGTTTTTTTATACAAATTTATATAGAAAAATATTTTATACAAATTTATATAGAAAAATAGCTGTATAAATGCAATGTTGTCTGATGCATGGCGCGACGCGGTCGGTTATCTTTGTTTGCCGTACATGGAAATTAGAAGCAAACGTATGTCTTGTCTTAACATGAAAACGGCTGCATTTCTAATGTTTAATTCAATTTTTTGACATTAGTATTTTGAGAATTGCAACGCCTTCTAAGTTAAGTATTGGAATAACTAATTATTATTAGAACATAATACTTTGTAAGTTGCAAACGTCACTTTTGACATTTCTTATCATTCCGACACCAAGGATAAGCGGATTGAAACCAAATTTTGGGAGGTTTAGGTTATGTATTACAGAATACGTTATCACGTAAAACTATCGTCCGTAAACCGACTTTACAGACAACCAATTTTTTTATATTGTAAACAGATTTATACTTTGATAAAAATTTGGCTAAATTATTTCTATACAATGCTTTGCACCTTCTAGACTTCTATAACAGTTATATCCGTTTCTAATAAAGGTTGGAGTTCAAACACGATTATTCACTTAAAATAAAAAAGTATAATTATTATTAATAATTATTGTAACATGCACATAAAATCAAATACCAATTTTTAGACAGACTTATTTTAGTTTTATTAATGTAGTTCACTAGTTCATACTGTTGACAAAATTATACATAAATGGCGGCTCCAGCTTACGGGATGTTATTTTTCTTATTCATTATTTCCAATGTAGTCAGTTCAAAAATTCTTTTCGATGAAAACTCACAAACAATCAATTTATATTATACTACAGAATGTGCATCGAATCTAATAACTATTATCAGTAATACGACGGATATAATAATAACTTCCGAATATTGTTTCTTGGATAATAGTGACTTTCTTTCTAATAGATCGAAAATTGTGGTCGATTTCAACAAACCATTTCAATTTACTCAAAGACCTCGTTTTTATGTGATTTGTTCATCGAACACTAGCCTAATTCTAAAAACTATAGTTTTTCTTTCTAAATCAACATCTTGGAATCCGAGAGCCATGTTCATTTTAGTCACTCCATATATTGATCTGAACTTTAACAATTTTACGGCGAGGATTTTGGATAAATACATGCTGGATACAGTATTTTTAAGATCGTCCGACACAATACCGACAGACCAAGAAGTACTCCTGATACCAAAGCGACCACATCTTGGCAACTACACCAAAGAAGATTTCTCTAACTTTGCTACTTGTCGCAAAGGAACACCGACCGAATCAAATTTTGTTCGAATCATAAGAGTTTTACACATTTTCGAAAACGTAACGTTAAAAGTAGCAGTTTTAAAGATATCGCCATTTGTTGTCGATCCCACCAAAGAACATAATCCCGGATTAGAAATAATGCTTTTGAGACTCTTACAGCAAAAAATGAAATTTTCTATTGAATATATTGACAATCCGTTTGATGCGTGGGGAATAAAAAAGAATGGCTTTTTTACCGAAACAATCGGCTTACTGCACGCCAGAAAAGCTGACTTAGCGTTGGGAATGTTCAACGGGGAAGTTGAGCACTATTTAGAATTCGACGCGACAAACACGTATCTCGGCGAATCGGTCGGTTGGTTTGTGCCGACGGTTGAAGAAAAACCTCACTGGCAAAATATGGTATTCATTTTTTCACCCCAAATGTTTATTGGCATTGCAGTATCGACTTTGATCGTGATTGCAACTTGGATACAGTTTGGCAAAATTGTAAAAACCGAAAAATTGTTCTCGGATCCAGGAGGGTGTGTTATGGCGATTTGGAGTTGTCAGTTGGGATTATGTTTACCGAAAGCTCCAGTTACTAGGCCGTTTCGATGTTTGTTCGTAACTTGGATGTTTTATAATCTGGTTATCGAAACGTTGTATCAATCGAAATTGATCAGTTTTATAACGAACCCTTTGTACGAGAATCAAATAGATACTCTCGATGAACTGGTTGAATCTAATTTGAAGTACGGAATGTATCCAGGTCTGCCGAAATATTTTAATGATTCGACAGACAGTAGAATGTTGTATATATTTAAAAATTACGTCAACTGCAGTTTGAGTATGGAGTGTTTGAACAATGCCGCGTTTAAGAGGACATACGCCGTGGCTCAATACCGCAGACAGGTCAACTATTACATTCCAAAATACTATATGGGTCACAACGGATATCCATTATTATACGGTTTCAACGAAAACATATTTACTTATTCGTTGTACATGTTGATGCCAAAAGGTATGCCCATGTTTAGACGGATCAATAAATTGTTGAGATATATTGCAGAAATGGGCGTTGTTGAAAAATGGTTCCAGGATATGATTTTTTATGATCTGATTCATAATCATGATGAAAACAATCACAAACACTCAACCGCTTTCAAAATCAAGGATTTGGAAGCGCCGTTCTATGCGCTTTTCTTTGGATTGGGTCTGGCTTGTGTTGCCTTTTGTGCTGAATTAATTACTTTTAGAAAAGACCGTCAAAAAGGTAAAATCAAAAAGAAAAAACAGGCGCGCCAATACAATAAACCGTCAAAGAAATTTAACAAAACAATAAACTATAACTTTTATAGCAAGAAATCGATCGACTATACATTTAAATGGGCTGATTAAAATGTTTAAACAAATGAATAGTTTTTAGTGCGTTGCATTTTATAATAACATTATTATCTATTATAGCAATCAATTGTTAGATTACTAAAATATACCAATGACAAAAACAATCGTTTGTTTTCATTTTAAGACCTTCGTCTACAGAAAAAAATGGATAAATATATAATATTACAAGGTGGCATAATTACAATTTACATTTTATGCAAATAAATATATTAAAACATATTTTATAGTTACTTTCAATAGTTATTTTTTATTTTGCATGCAAATTGTCAATTCGTAAATCTATGACTATTCAAGACGAAAATAGTATACCGGTTCACTATAGGGTGTGTTTTCTGGTGATGAACACATATTGTATCATTGTTTTACAACCTACACGGAAATAAAATTTCATTAAAAATTACCGTTAAATCTATCATAAACTTCAAATCTTTGGTTAACGTCTGAATAGAAATAAATAAAATTGTCGACCAATTTTATTTATTTATATTTCATAAACTACTATAATCCTGGGATATTATGGCACTAGCCACTACTTTACTAATTATCGGTATTTTAGGGTTAATGTAAGTAAAATTTACCTTAGTCTACCTGAAAATTTTAACATTAATTTATTTGTGGTTATTTAATTGTTATTGTTATAAAAAATCTCTTTGCATAATAAATGTTATGCTTCAATTCACATCAAAATCAGTTAAGCACTGACATATGTCGCTTTTTACGACTGCAGTGCCACTCCACGTTGGTGAAGGTTCCGCTATTAAGATTAATAATTACTTGAGACTCCGGTAAGTTTTCTTATAGCTATAGCAGAAACATTCGATTTTTTACTAATTTTTTTAATTAAATTAGCAAAAAATATTCATTTTTCTCAATAATTTTTCACCGTTATATTACAGTAAAAATTATTTACTTTTTTAATTTTTACGTTAACAATTGTAACAAAAAAAGTAATTTGAACAGGAATTTCATGATGTCCCACGATTACCGTGAATTTAACGGTAATTTTTACTGAAATTTTCTTTCCGTGTACTATTAGACGTGAATTTCTTCAGAGGTGAACTATCACAAATTTTGAAAATGAGCGGCTGGGGGGGAGAAATCACAGATGTTTTAATTTTCTCATGAACAGTCTGCATACCAAATTTAAGCTTTCTAGGACTACGGACCTATAAAATTCTGTACTTCCCCACTTTGTGAAGTTAGAAGAGGAGAATTACAAACTTTTTAATTTTTTTTTACTGCATACCAAATTTCAGCTTTCTAGGACTGCGGACCTATAGAAGTCCATACCCTCCCATTTTTAGGGATCGGGGGGAGAAAATTACTATTTTTAAAAATTTTCTCGTTACTTGCACGTGTAACCCAGTCTGTATTCCAAATTTCAGCTTTCTAGAAGTACGGGAATTACCCAAGTATTTTGATGATCTTGAAAGGGTGAGTGACGAAATCAATGAACTTTGCGTATTAATAAAATCTAAAGTAGCACTGCAATAAAGTTGCCATTTGGTACGTTACATAAGCCTGGTGACTCCACCCTATCCTAAAAAATTGAGGCCGGAAGTGTTACCCAGACCGAAGTTACGAGGGTTCAAAAATACGCCCAATCGCTTCGAAAAAAGGGTAGTGCTTGACTTGTTGACGGTTGCACTACCGTCCACCGAGATATGTTATATAAAATATATTTGTCTGAAAAATTGGTCGATAATTTTATTTATTGAAGAATTATAATCAGACGTTAATTAAAGATTTGTATGTTATGTAAAGTTATGAACGTCACGTTTTGGAATGCTTCAGGCTATCAATAATTAATTCTTGTTGAGAAACTCCTGAAATCTCGTTATACAAATGCAATTGATTAAAAGGAAAATACCAAAGAAAAAAATTGTAAAGGAAAAGTTTGGAATGCCATGTTTCAGTAATTGCATTAATTCAATTAAACAAAAGTCATAGTTTTTATATAGTTGAGGCTGCCAGGGCCCCAGAACAGATAATACAGTACATCGGTTTTACTCCCGAAAGATGGTTAGAAAATACAATAACCAACGAATTCATTTCTGAAAGTTAGTTAGTTGAAAGTATAATATTAAATATAGTATTGCGACTACTGTAAGACTCGCGCATTTGTTTTTAAATATATTTTATTTATAGTTATACGGAACCCTTGCCGCGCGAGTTGCACTCGCCCTTGTGCGATCTTGTTTTGAAATTGTACTCTTTAAACATGAATTATTGAAATTTTCACTATTTGCATAATTGAAGCTGTATAATCAGTGATTTTCACAACAAATTAGTGAATTTTCACTAATCTTACTCTCTAAAACTGAAATAGTAAAAATGTCACTATTTGAAATAGTTTCTGATTCACTTCCGGAATAGTGAATTCAAGTAAAATTCACCGTCAGAATAGTGAAACTCCTGATTTTATGCTACTTATTATTATTCATGTAGAATGTTCTATAGCAATTTAATGGTCACTTATATAATTAGTGAATTTTTGTATTCACTAATTCATATTGTGAGTATTTACTAATTCTACGTGGTACTCTAGCATTGACAAATAGTGAATATGCACTTGTAATGAGTAAAAAATCACTGATTCATGTTTAGAGAGTATAAAAATGATTTTTCAAACTTACCGCTCTTGGTGTTGAATTTCTTTAACCATGATATCCGACAACGGATCGCTAAGTGGCCGTTCGCCCAGCAATCGCTGTTGGTCCAAGTCACCCTGCATTTGACTAAACGCGTGTTCACCCAGGTTCACTGAAGTTTCCAACTGGCCGGATAAATCGATTGCCTCGTCTTCCGCTACGAACAAATTTTAAACTTTTTTATAATCAAGGTAAAAATCAATATCTTCTTTGCTTGTGTGCTTGCACAAGTTAATATAATTTTTATTTTCTAAATACTTGTATTATATGCAATGCTATCGTTATCGGTTATCAATTGATTAATTAAAAAAAATGATTAATTTTTATTCACAACGTAAAATGACCATGTTGTCAAAAAAGCAGATAAAATGAGTCATAAGATATAACCTATGTGATTTTTGTTACAATTATTGGACTCTAGTCTACGATATTGGGCCATCTTTTGTTCTTAATTAATACTAATGATTATTCTTGTTCAAATCTTTGATTAACGTCTGAATAGAACTATTCAAATAAATAAAATTGTCGACCAATTTTATTTATTTGATTATTCTTGTTATTAGAAGATTAAGAAGGAAGAATCCTGGTGGCATAGGATCGATGAACAAAGCAAATACTGAAGGTTTTTATAACAATAAAAATGCAATAAAAACCTTCAGTATTTGCTTTGTTCATCGATCCTATGCCACCAGGATTCTTCCTTCTTAATCTTCTAACATTTGAACAGGATCATCATCTCTATAAATTATTAGAGTTTTCTTTCACAATTCTTGTTATTGTTTAAATATCTTGACAGTAATCTAATTGAACTAAATGATTTATTCGGGGCTGTTTATTAACTACCTACGCCTGCCAGGAGAAAAGAGATAATGTATCGAAAATAATCAAATTTTACGAATAGGCTCTTTTATTTTGTTGCAGAAATGATTTTTAGAAAATCTATGACAGGGTCCGTATATTTCTCTATAAGAAAAGCATTGCAGAATTTTAATGCTCGAAAAATAATTGATTGATTTTAACGATATTTTTTGAAATATGTTTTTAACATAGTTTTTTTTGCACAATTTTCATTTCTAAACAACAATTCTCTACGCATTTCGAACAAAATTTACTGATTGAGGATATGTAGATATGTCTGTGAGTACCATCTAATGTTCTACTTGATAGAGAATTTAACAACGACATTATACTGCACTTGCATGTATAAAAATTGTATTTATATGACCACAGTCTAAGGCCAATCAAATTTTTTGACAATGCTTTCTGTAGCCCAGCGTTGTTACTTTTTGTTTATGTAGAACATTAAACTGTACTCATCAAAATTATTGATTTACATAGAAAAAATCGTTTTTTAAGCTAAACTTTGATCAAAATGCGCACAAAAATGTTATTTTGCAGCGAAAATAATACAAAATACTATGTTAAATACATAAATACACCATTTCACAAGAAAATATCGTTATAATCGATATATTTTTTTTTTTGGGTAGGATCGATTTAAAATGATGTGTGGTCATAATTTCAGATCATCGTCAAATCAAATTTCCTGAAAGTGCTTTCTGCCACCCAGCATTAATGTATTATTCTACTCTATAAAATCAAAATTAATTAACATTATAATTAATAAAAGTCGTGTACAGGGGCAGGGATGCCCTTTTAACTTTTTTAAATCTGTTCAATACAAATATTGGGCGAGCAGATTTGAATATATTAATTAGATGTAAGCTACACAAAAATGGTCACATGTTAGCCGCCCTCCAAACATTTGGGGTCATGTGACATACGTAATAGTAAAATTATTTTCAACATGGCGGTCTTGATCATGCGCAATGCGCATAAAAATACATATTGGCCGCTACTGTTTAGGTACTCTTCTATGGTCGATAATACATACATGAAGGCTCGAAGGACTCGTTAATCATTTTGGCACTGGAGTATAAATTACAAATTTGATAAAATAGGTTAAGTATATTATTATTAATGGCACTATAAGCGACACCGAACGCACACACACACAAACATATTGTCTTGTAAAAGTTATGACAACTATTGCTTTAGCATTGTCTCAGCGTCGCTGTTGCAGCTGACATTGGTCTTATCTGATACAATGGGGATTACGCCGAGTGTTGCTTTGATTTACAATTTAAAATATAAACGGTTGTCAGGGCTAACCAAAATATACTTATAATATGGCGTTTGTTATGAATGTTTGCGTGAAATGTTATTGTTTATCATATATTTAATACTCTCTATATTGCTAGCAAAGATCGGGAGAAAGACTTAAACACTACGGTGCAGACATATATGTCGCACTTATTATACTCTGAGTCTCATGCGCATGTCCGTGAATGGATGCCCGTCAGTTTGCACGTGGAACTAAGCTGTGAAAGGGAGGTGGCTTGCTCTATTCCACTTACTAATGGCCCCAATGCAGACGCGACACTTGCGCACAACGGGTCAAGTAAAAAGAAAGAGATAGAAAACAGTAATTTTCTGTCTCAGTTCAAGGGCCACTAGCAATATAGAAGTTATTATTATTATTATTATTATTATTATTATTATTATTATTATTATTATATTTAAATGTATATTCTCTAAGATTATAACGTTAATATTTTTGTTTTATTTTTTGTATTTTATTATGTCCGATCAAGTGGTTGAGCTCCCACCCTAGCACTGGCTTGCCAAGTTGGGTGGGAAAATTCTAACGTTTTTTGTAAATGGATAAAAATGTAATTATATTTAAAGGAATAAAAGAATAAATAAAAATAAATAAATAAATTAAATATATGTTGTTTAGGTACATACTTCAAACAGGGACGAAATTAGTTCCGAGTAGGTTTGCCAACCATACTTTTTATTTTTCACAAACATTCCTTTATACTTTATCATAAAAATAAAGTATGCTAAAATACTTTATTTTTAATCTTTACACCAAACAACAATCTCCGATATTTTTAGGGAAAAATACTGCTGAAAAATGGCAATACCTGTATACTTAAAAATGCACATCAAATGTAAAAAAAATGTTTCTTATTTGCTCTCTGATCACGCAACCTCATATTTGTGCTTTCGGTGATGAATTTAATAAAAAAAATAATTATTTATTTTATTATTATTTTTTTAACAATTATATCAGTTTCACGTTTGTAGTGTGTAGCGTAAAATACACAGTATCATTTTTTCAAGTTATGTTTGTCTACATGGAAAAATTCAACAAGATCGGTAGCGAGAGACAGTTGGAAAAAGTTCAATCTTTGCCAGTTCACGAATGTGAATTCTTACTCTCATTAAACTAATACAAAATAATTCTAATTTGGGCATCCCTGGTTGTTGATTAATCGTCACCAATGCAAATATTTTAATATTACATTGTTTTCTCAAAATATTCCTACCATTTATGTAAAATTTAACAACACAAATATAATTTTAAAAGCATTAAAAAAATTGCTATTCAAATATTATTGTAGAGAAAAGTTCAGTAACAATGTGCCCTTAGTTAAAGAAGTACAGTCACTTACAAAACATTAAAAATTAATTTATGTGGGAATATTATTTTCATAACAGTAATGCATTCATTTTACGAATATTATTTCATTAACAGATTCAGTCGTGTTTACTAGTGAATTTTTAATCACAGAATTTGTGTGCAAAAGCATTTGAATTAAGGTCTGCGTTACACGAATATTGACGCATATTTAATGCAAATTCAAAGGTTAATAGAATGTTAATAGAATGTTTTCGACCGAGAGCTAGTGAATTTTTTGGAATCTGATTTAGGCATGGAAGTGACATATCGTATAGTTTAATCAGTGTAAACAACGAAAATGACATTTTGCATTACCAAGTTCAGTCGTTTTTAGGGGTAATCAACCCCTAAATATGCACTAGTAGGGTTTAAAACATCAACTCATTTTGGCAACGCTAAGATTTTCACAGTACTTCTAATACACCTTTTCTAAACTGTATTTAAAATGTCAGAACAAAATTTCGATCGGAACACCTCGGCAGACTACTTTTAAACATCCCTGATCTCACCACTTCAAGGCAGCCTACCGGGGTGTTCCGATCGGAATTTTGTTCTGCCATTTTAAATACAGTTTAGAAAAGGTGTATTAGAAGTACTGTGAAAATCTCAGCCTTGTCAAAATGAGTTGACGTTTTCAACCCTACTAGTGCATATTTAGGGATTGATCACCCTTAAAAACGACTGGACTTGGTGACACAAAATTTCATTTTCGCTGTTTGCTAGAGCTGTAAAAGTAACGAGAAATTGTGTACCCGTATGTATACGTTACTTAAAGAACCAGTACCCGTTACTTTCGTATCGTTACGTTACTCGTTACTTTTCATACGACCTACAATCGTGTACTACGGTATGACTTCGTTCGTATAACGTATAACCGCATCAAACGAGTCGATCTGACATGGATGCGAAAGATGCGAGTAACGAAATGAATTTGTAAGTAACGATTCGTTACTTCGAGTCAGACGATGTACCCGTTACTCAGTAACGAATACATACGGTTTGTTACAGCTCTACTGTTTGCACTGATTAAACTACATTACAAAGTATGTTACTTCCAGGTCTAAATCAGCTTCCAAAAAATTCACTAGCTCTTGACCTATTTCACAGTAAGACACATGATCATTGACTTTAAGAAGCGAAATTTAAACATTATTACATAATTACGGCATTAATTATAAAGGTATTGAATTATTAGCGGCAGCGTATGAATAAAACAAAATGGCGTACTTCGATTTTTGAAGTAAAACTTCTTTAGCGCCGTATCTGTAACGTTAAAGGAGAAATAATTCAACGGGAGGAAACCTTGATAAAGCAAAATTAAGAGAGAAATAACTTAACGGCAAAATATTAGTGCCCTCTTATTTAGTAAACGCATCATAACTCAAGTTTCACTTCAGCAGTGAGTTTATGCGGGTGAGGCCCGCACGGTATTTTTTATGTAACTACAGTATAGTCTTGATTATCCAATATAAATGATATCGACACGTGGCTGGAGAAAATGACTGAAGAAGGATGTAAGAAACGCAATGGATATTAAAATAAAATTTCATGATAACATGAAAATGTATCTATAATTAGTTTTGATCCAATAAATATTAAACTCTGAACCTTCTTAGACCATTTTAGGGGCCTTAAGGTTCAAAATCGAAATTTAGAAACCTATATGAAGTAGTGATGCGCCGGATCGTTAAAAATGTATATCCGCGGATACGGATCTGAATACGGATTTTTGGTTTCAAGATCCGCGGATACGGATACGGATCTTAACTTTCTTAGTGTACGCGGTGGTAAATATTGCACATCGACCTTTGGAAAGAGACTATCTGTTATGGGAAAAAGTTATTGACCTCTTTAAGAGTTAACTCTCATAACAGATTGTCTCTTTCCAAAGTTCGATGTGCAATATCTCATTATAAAGATAGTTGATTTAGTACCTTTGAGTTATGTACTATTGGTATGGTATTCACTACGATAAATGTTTGCAATATAAAGGTGCCAAATACGATTTAAAAAAATAAAAAATAATCTGAATGGAATTAAACAGGTTTTCATTATTACCTAATCACCATATATAAAATTTCATCTATGAATTGAAAATTTATTAGGTAAAAGATCCGTCAAAAACTAACGGATACGGATACGGACCTTTCTTCTCCCTCGGATATCCGCGGATACGGATACGGATATCCGGCACATCACTAATATGAAGTAACGATTAGTGAAATTTTTCCTCAAAACGAATATTTTAGGTAAAAGTAAGTCAATTATTTCAATTTTAGATATTTATTGTACAAAGGCTCCGAGAATTAAAAAAAATTTCGTATGCAAAATTTTCGCAGAATCCGAATATGGAATAAAAAAAATGGTTCTCATTTAAAATTTCAAAGTTTAGGGTCCTCGAGCCCAAAATCAAATTATGCCATTCGATAGACAGGAAAAATTTATTAAAAAGAAACATTTTTAGTCGGTTTATCTGATAAGAGATTTAAGCCGTTCCGGGACTTTTAAAACACTCTGTATAATATTCCTGAAATTTTTCAGTTATTAATAGCTCTAAAGAATAGGTAAATATTAAAATACATGTCTCTCTTTTACTCGAATTACGTCTCTCTCAAACAAACCGCGAAGGAAAACTGAAATGAAAACTTATTGGTACAAGAAATGAAAATGTTTAAACAGTAGACAAAAAATACCCACGATGTAACGCGTGTTGAGGATTATCGATGATTCTAATTTGTCTGTCCGGTTGTAAAGGTTCGCCGTCAGTGCCGCCAATATCGGCCGGAAGTTGCCAACGGGCGACGTTTTGTTCGTATTCCGAGCGCGGGAAATACAAAGGTAACAGAACCTCGTAAATTCCAACGTCGCAACTTTCCAATGCAAACGCCACGGTGTCCAATGAACCGCTATGCTGCTCCAAGAAACGACGAACGGTACCTGCAAAGAACAAGAGCTGTGTTGTAATTCGTAATAGCAGTGTAGCCATATATTCAATACCCTCCATATTGCTAGCAAAGATCGGGAGAAAGACTTAAACACTACGCTGCAGACATACATACGCCTGTCTCACTTATTATTCTCTGAGCCTCATGCGCATGTCCGTGAATAGATACGCGTCAGTTGCAGCTTAGTTCCATGTGCAAACTACATGGAACTAAGCTGGCTAAGCTGCAGAGCTGCCAGATTTCTCTCCTCAGAAATCCGTCGGTAAGGGGAAAAGTGGTGGGGGAAGTGGTCTGAAAAATCCGTTTCCATCCGTTCGCCCGGTTCACCCATTAATGCAATGAGTGTGACAGAGATAGAGAGTAAAGTGAAGTATGCGGTACCATAAACGACACATCGACGTGTTTCCACCTTCATTATGGCTTTATTATTAACATTATTAAATGAATTTCGTATAAGACGTTGAATTTACTTTTACTTACAAACAGACTTTAAATTGAATAGAAATGATTCATTTTTTCACATCCAATGAATCGATTAGTTCGTAGGTTTTTCACATTTTTTTATTCGCTACAACATAAAAAAAAAACAGGTTTCCATGCTGTCAAAAATGAAATACAATTATTGCAAGTGTACTGGATTTTTTATTACAAAAACTGCGATTTGGCTTGCATATATATTCATCGATATAGGTGTGTGTTTCGCGAACACTTTGTTTCATACACTCTCTTATCTTTTTCTACCCAAATAGAGAGAGAAGTAGGACAGAGGTAGTGAAAGAAACGTGCTCAGATATGCTCGAATGTGCTAAAAATACCCGAATGTCCCCATTTATCGATTATCGAGTGAAGTTTGAATTTATATGTAGTAAAAAAGGTAAAAAATTCGGAAAAGTTAGAAAATCCGTTGAAATCCGTTCAGATCATGAAATCCGTTCCATTATCCGTTCAAATTTATTTCTACTCGAAAAATCCGTTTGGAACGGAAAAATCCGTTCATCTGGCAGCCCTGCTAAGCTGTTAAATTCTATTTACTAATTGCCCCACTACAGACACGACACTTGCGCACAACGGGTCAAGTAAAAAAAAGAGATAGAAAAAAGTCATTTGCTGTCTCACTTTACGGGCCACGCGTCCACTTGCGACCACTAGCAATATAGAGACTCTCTCTCTCTCTCTCTCGAATTTAATATTGTCAAAATTATTTCATTTAGGTATCATCTATACATGTATGAAACTCAAAATATGTCCGTCCGACAAAAACTTTTGAACGGTAAGGCTGAGTATCATGAAATTTGGTTATTTGGACACAACATTCAACTTGGTAAACTAACATGAACGTGCGTATTCATGTACCTCCCCCCCCCCATTCGTTCCGAGATTTTTATTTTTTTTTTGTATCTAATTGCACTGCACAAAATGTACTTTTTATCAGCGCAATATTTTTTTTTTCAGAAATACGTTTCATCCAATGATTCCCTTAACACTAAAAAATAAGAAAAATACCGAGTGATGCGTAAATTTTGACCAAGAATTTATATATATAACTAGCGGTCCGTCCCGGTTTCACCCGGGTGCGATAAATATAATTTTACAAAATGTATTTCGGTTGCGGCCCAGCGTTTGAATTAATAGCTTTGAGCAAATTCTACCAGATTTGCTTCTGAATTGCAGCGAATTCTATCAGATGTAACTTCTTGACACTAAAACAGTTTTTTTTCTGTTTGCTTCTGAACTAATAGCTTTGAGTAAATTCCATGAGATGTCGCTACATGTTACTAAAACTTTTTCACAAAACACCGTAATTTTTGTACAAAATATTTAATAAAAACTATCCTATAGCGTAAATTAAGCACCTAGCAAGATACATTTACAAAATTTTATTAAAATCAGTTCAGTGGTTTCGGAGATTAGCGCGGACGAACTTCGTGACACAAGATTTGTGTTATATATATAGATAGATAAGCACATTTCACACCTTGATATTAAATAATTTTGTTTTGTTTTTTTTTTTTTGTTCGGATTTAAAAAGAAAATTGACAATTCACGTCTAGCATGAGCTCTATTAGAATAATCACTGTTAATAAAAACTGAACATTGCCAAATACTGTGATGTAATGAATTATTAATTTCGTACTTTGCGCTCCGGTCAAGTTCAAAAGTCGGTCGTTAATAAATGAACTACCAAAGTCACAATATTATATACTTGTTTAGCAATTAGCGTACCAGGATGTGTCTTCTTGTTTATCATTTTATTGTATTGTCTCTTCTATGAATTATATTTGTAAAAATAAACTCTAAATGTACATAAACAAAGGTAAGGTACGTATCGTGGGCAATCTGGCAAAATCGCCTATCTATGAATTTGTAGCTTTTGCTATGACAAAATACATTTAGGAACGTTTTTTTAATTTGGCAGACGAAACGCCGAATTCTAAAAAATACATTTCATTCAATCTTGTCCATAACAACACGTATCTGACAAACAGATAGATAACCAAACCTCACCATATGTGTTCCATTTTTGGGATTCCGTACCTCAAAAGGAAAAAGGAACCCTTATAGTACTATCACTATTTTTGGGAATCAAAACCTATAGGGTACTTCCCGTTTACCTAGAATCATGAAATTTGGCAAGAAGCAATGTCTTACAGCACAAGTAAAGAGAAAAATCCAAAACCCGTAAATTTGTAATTACATCACAAAAAAAATGTTTTTAAACCGCAACAACACGCTACGCACGTACACAGTAACAGTTCTAATACAAAACAAGCGTCCGCTACCGGTGAGTTTATACAGCACAATATGAGAACTCTCGCATACAACACGGTACGACAACTAGACTATCAGATATAGCCACGAGGTACAATACAGTTCAGTAGTTCATCTGAACTCATTGCAATTGCACGGTTAGTTGGTAAACTGACCGCGACGTTTGTCGATGTATGGGGACAACAGTTTTCGAACGGCTAAGCGGGAAAAATCTTCAAGACTCGATTCCGATGATGGACGAACTATTTACCTACATACCTACAAGTTTGTATGGAACCCTTGGTGCGCGAATTCGACTCTCACTTGGCCGATTTTTTATTTTGGTAATGAACTCTAAACATGGGCGATTAAATTTGGATAATAATATTATCAGAATAGGTGCCAATTATTAGAGATGCATCTATTCTAAGGTTCTACTATAAAAAGAAAGTAAATGATGCTGAACTAATAAAATGAATGAAAAACAATTGTTTTTTTATGGAACTCGAACCAATATTCTCGGTGAAAGCTGTTAGTAGTGAAAAGAAATCTTCAAATAAATAAAATTATCGACCATTTTTTTCAGACTGTATATTGACAAAAATTATAATTTTATGATTTTTGTCAATACATGTATAGTCTAAAGAAATTGGTCGATATTTTTATTTATTTGATAAAATCGTATTAACTTATTTCGTTTTCAATAAAAATCGAAGATAGGAAGTTTTGCCAGATCGTCCACGATATTATGATCTCTATAAGCTATGCCGATTTTGCTACAGATATAAATATCAACCATTCAAAAATAGCGATTCCATGTAAAAATAAAATTCCTGAAATACCATTTTCTATGAATCAATAAAGTGCTCTGAATGTGTTGCATGACGTTTAGAGCAGCGGTTATCAAATTGCAGTTTGCGAAACATAGATGTCGGGCCGGCTAAATTGTCCCAAAATAGCTGCTTTTCATGCCTGTATAGTGATCGTAAAATTATCCATTTAACACTAGTGTTTTGAATTAAAATAAATACAGTCAATAAATGAGAACTGAGTAAGCGAGAAAACTCTCTAAGTGAGAGTAATTGCCAGGTACAGTCTTTGCAACCATCTAAAACAGGGGTGGGCAAATATTTAGATCGTCGGGCCACATTGCTGATGAAAATTTGACCGTGGGCCAAAAATTTGGAGAACAAAATAAAAAGGGTCCTTTCATTTCCCGCAACAAAAAGGTCTGTTGTGTTTTTATGCGCCAAATTATATTGGAAAACTATTTTCGCTCTTGATAATCATTTATAAAATGCTTCGCGGGCCGGACAAGAGTCTACTGCGGTCCTGATCTAAAACCTCTATAGGTATGTGAGAAACAGAAACCTCGATAAGAGAAAGACGTTTTTCACTCATGACCTTTATAACTGAGACTACTACTTGCCTGTACCTCTATAAGCGATAGTCAAACGTATTAATAGTTCAACGAAATTTATGAATGAGTCATAAATAGGTGATCTAAGTAACTAACATTGTTTTTGTATAGTTTTTATAGACCTCTATAATTGAAAAAAGCCACCCATGTACCTCTATAATAAGCTATAAACTCGAGTTAGTGAAAAACTTCCAAGCTTAGTAATCCAGCAGTAATTTTCATAAGCGACCTGTCAGTTACCATTTAACACTATAAGAGCAATAGAGAAAGCAAGCGTAGTTTTTGTTAACAACCCAAACAGCTTGTAAATGGCAAAGCATACATCTGTCAAAAATAATAAAGATATACTTATTATAGTGTGAAAGTCAGCGATTATATAGAAGGTACGTGCAAAAAATGCAGTTATTTTCTCGAAAGTAATGCTGTTATGATTCGTTTAATTGTTAAAACTCGCTGACTTTCGTTTTTCTATAATGCCGCAACTCATACATAATAAGTGCATTTACGCTCTGGAAGCATAGACTATTATTTTGGTATTTTTTTTAAACAATATTTTTTCGGGGACATAAAAATAATAAGTTTGTTCCAAGCAGCCGCAAACGGTAACAGAACCGTACACAGTCTTGTTTCTGCGCAAGACTGTCTTGCGCAGTATCGATTTTTGAGCTAGTGCGCGAGGCAGTCTTGCGCAGTGACAAGACTGTGAGCGGTTCTGTTACCGTTCGCGGTTGCTTGGAACAAACTTAATGTATTTCGCATGGTGTGAGAAACGAAACATTTCTGGTGGAGGTGACGGGACAGTTACGGAAATTTCGATGACGAAAGAACTGGCTATACAAATTGGATCATTACAAAATATTATTGGAACTACGCAGAGCGGCATACGTGTGCAATATAATAATAATAATGCGATTAACGTCCGTTTCTCGACTTTATGTCATAACAGACGCCATTCGCACCATTACTATTTTCCATCTATCACTTCTCGTTATTTTCTACATTTTTGCAACTTCTACTTAATTAATAGCAATGGGCGAATTAAGGAATTTTAGGACATTATGTTAAGGTAGGCAAATTTTGAACATAGGAGTTTGACAGGTAATCGGCCATGGCCTTGAATAAAGTACCATTTCGATATTTATCTGGAATTATTGAGGAAAACTATGGAAAACCTCAACAAGATGGCCGGTATAGGAATTACCGTTTCTCGGCGAGAGGTAGCAGGGCAAAGTCACAGCCGCATGTGCCCCCGCCGGGATTCGAACCCGGTACCTCCCGAATGCGAGTCTAGTGCTCTCACCACTACGCTACATCGTTCGATACGGGTGCAACATTTCAAATAGATCGAATATGTGGATATGGGTCAAACTTGATTTGCAAAATTTGACCCTAACAAAAGAAGTTTATTATAATCTACACTACTATAATAATAAAGGTGGAGAGTTTGTTTGTTTGAACGCGCTAATCTCTGGAAATACTCATCCGATTTGAAAAATTCTTTTCGCATTAGATAGCCCGTTTATTCAGCAAGGCACTATAGCTCATATAACTGCATGCTATGATCCTAAGTAGCGGCCGCAGCGCGTTGAGTCGAAGGCCGGTTAACCGCACGCCGAGAACCGAACATATCCGAGAAGGACCGAACTGTGAATGCCCAGGTCAGCGATGTACCATGCCGTACGGCTCAGTCATCTAGTCTATTCCTTATGCAACGGTTGTGCTTCATCGAACACATTTTTGTGGCCGTTTAAATACCAACTTATTTGATATTCAATATAATGATCACACTGGAAAGTTCTAGAGTTCCAATAAATGATCCTCCTCACGGTTTGCTTGTTACGTGTTTCACCTTTATATTATAACGGCCGCTACATTAGAACGCCGCTATCTTAGGTTGAAGCGTGCCTACGACTGTTTCCTTAAATTTTTAATTTATAAATAAAATAAATGAAATCCTTACGTAAGGCTATGTGAGCTCCTTCGTCTGGTGGATAATTTCTTCTTACCGAATTCACTACACAGAGAGCCACTGACCTTATCTTCATTTCACAACATTTTTGCAGTACATTTCTGGAAAAAAAACACGTATATTATAGATATATTATCATATATATTAATACGCTAAGGTTTAAGATGTTTGCCTCCCTTTTTAGAAAAAACCTCACAATTACTCCACATAAATTATATATCATTTTACAGATAATTGCTTGCTCTACTGACATCGACAACTAAAAAAAATATTATTGCTTTTGTTTTTGTAAATTAATTAAAATGCAGCAACGCTGAACAACGTCTGCCATCTGAGGGCTTTAATTTTGAAACAACGTCAACACTTCGATCTGTCATCTGACCTTCATATTGTAATACAACAGACACAATACTGCATACTGCCATCTGACGGCTTTAATTTTGAAACAGCCAGCAACGCTGAACAACGTCACAGCAATGCTGCATGATGCCATCTGACAGCTTAGCTCAACGCTTTTGCTACTTGCGCCTCTATATGACAATTTTAGTAAAATATTTCTTCGATCTGTCATCTGAGCTTCATATTGTATAATACAACAAAAAGAAGAACGTTATAAGCAGTGTGCAAAATTAGAAACGAATTGAATACCTGCAATCATATTTAGTGCGAATAATTCGCACAGGCCACTCTAGTAATAATATAAAAAAGAGATAAAGCTTGTAAGTTTGGATGTAGGAGGCAACGTCCGAAACTACTCATCCGATTTCAAAATTTTTTTCACTTTTTGATACAAATTTTATTATTGTATCAAAAGCGAGCGTGCAAAATTTTTTTGGACATACTGTACAAAACTTTTAAGTGTTACTCGATTGTAACATAAAACTACTGCTAGAGTGGACAATTCAACCCCATTACATCTCTCCTCAACCCCCTTTCTTAGTTTCTCGTACTTATCTGCTGAAAGTATGATAAGGCACGAAATTTCACTAAGAACAATTAATAATTACTTCAGATTTTTTTTAATGAACGCTGTTTCTATAACAATCAGTACCGGATTAACCTATAAGCAAGGTAAGCAACTGCTTAGGGCATCACGTCTCAGGGGGCACCAAAAATCACAACCAGAAATGAAAAGTACCTCAACTCAGTATAGAAGTTAAAAATATATTTATTTTTTTTTTGACGTGATAACGTCTTATAAATTGATGAATCACCAATCTTATAAATTGATAAAACACCGACTGCATGCACGAAAAAGTGTAACGTAACGTTCCTAACGCGTAACGTTCCGCCTGACCCTGTGCGTGCTTTTTGCTAATTTCTCGCTCAATTTAAATCAGATCGGTTTGAAACCAGTCTTAAACGAAAGAGGAGAACATTTTACATAGATTTCGTATAACAGAATTTGCCTAAACAGTTTTTTTATACAAATTTATATAGAAAAATAGCTGTATAAATGCAATGTTGTCTAATGCATGACGCGACGCGGTCGGTCGTCTTTGTTTGCCGTACATGGAAATTAGAAAATAACGTATGTCTTGTCTTAACATGAAAACGGCTGCATTTCTAATGTTTAATTCAATTTTTTGACATTAGTATTTTGTGAAATGCAACGCCTTCTAAGTTAAGTATTGGAATAACTAATTATTATTAGAACATAATACTTTGACAGTTGCAAACGTCACTTTTGACATTTCTTATCATTCCGACACCAAGGATAAGCGGATTGAAACCAAATTTTGGGAGGATGTTTGATATGCAAATATGAAGTGGCCTATTGTTTTTGGGGAACATCGGCGCATGCGTAAACGAATATATCTCTTATAATGATGTTTTATATATTAATAATATAGTTTTTAAAACGGTTTTTACTCTATCTATTTTTACTAGAAATTTTTGTAAATTTTTTGGGGAAAATCGGCGCATGCGCAAAAGAGATACATGCCATAGTTGTTTTTTATATAATAATAGTGTACTTTTTATAGTGTTTTATTATTCTACTTAATAAAATTTACCTAAATTTGAAGCGAAAGATGCAATATCATAGATTCGAATTATTATAATTATTATATAAATTTGGGTTATGTATTACGGAATACGTTATCACGTAAAACTATCGTCCGTAAACCGACTTTACAGACAACCAATTTTTTTTTTAATAAAAACGATTTTATTTTTAACTTTAAAGTTTTGTATCTTTTTTTAAATTAACTGTATAAAAATGCCTAAGGACCGATTTTATAGACAATCAAATTTACAATAAGAGCATTGATTGTAAAATAAAATTTTTTCATAAAATTCTATGCTTTTTAACTTTTTTCTATCAATTTTAAGCTTATGACATTCACAATTTGAAATTTTTTTTTATAAATTTAACATGACGGAGACAGATAATATTACAATTTTTTTAGACTGCTGTTAAAGATGCGGGCCCGTAGGCAAAAAATGCTTTGGGCATCAAATAGTCTTAATCCGGCACTGGTAACAATACGGTCATTAATAGAATTATTTACTTAGACTTATTACTGTTATTGGGTATACCTAATATAAATTTAATTTGGATTTCGTCGAGATCTGACGAAAACTCGATTTTCGAAAATCGGGGTGAAAACAATAACTTCCCGATTTTTTTGAAAAAATCATTGATTTTAACTCCCCGCTATAAAAAAAACAATGGATTTTTTCAAAAAAATCGGGAAGTTATTATTATCACCCCGATTTTAGAAAATGGAGTTTTCGTCAAATCCCGACATTTTGAGGTCCTAGGAAGCTATTTTGACTATTTGGGTGATGATGTTCGTAGGGCTGTATGTTAATGTATGTATGTAAGCCTCTTATTATATTTGAACGGAGTGTCCGATTGAAACGCGGCTTGCGGCATCTGATGTGTCTTTGCTGAACTTACATTTCCTGAAAATTTGGAATGATTCGGCCCAATTTCAAAAATACAAGTTTCAAAAATTTTTAGAAATTCGTTTTTTTTTTGAATATTTTCTAAACTACTAAACCGATTAATTTCCAAAATCTATTCAGCTCTTCTCCTCAAAAAACTGCGTCGATTTCCGTAAACCGCAAATAAATCGGTTCGTTTGTTCAAGAGATGACGTGAACGAAAAATTCGTAAAAAGGTGTTTTTTTTTTTGTAAATTACTGGCAAAATTCTTATCAGATAGATTTTTTTGTAATAAATTACTTTCTTAGGTTAAAAAAACTGCGTCGATTGCCGCAAAACACACCAAAATCGGCTCATTTGTTCACCAGATATCGTGGACGAAAAATTCGTAAGAAAGCTTTTTTTAAAAATCGCAGGATTGTGGACAAAAAGTTATTTATTTAGTGTACGACGTTTCGTCTATAGATTTAGACTTTTTCAAGTACCTTCTTGAAAAAGTCTAAATCTATAGAAGAAGGTACTTGAAAAAGTCTAAATCTATAGACAAAACGTCGTACACTAAATAAATAACTTTTTGTCCACAATCCTGCGATTTTTATTATTAATTATCTCGATGGACACGATATCTAATATCTAAAAAATAAACTTCTTGCTATATTTTATATATTTTTGAGCGTTTTGAACTCGAAAATAGCGAGGAGTTTCAGGGATGGCCAGCAGGGTCAACCTTCTTTTCAATTTTTTTTTTATAGCGGGAAGTTAAAAAACATATCTACCTATAACAAGCATGTAAGGTATTTTCAGCTGCTGTTTGATATTTGATGTTGTATTTGGGCCCAACCGTGTGAATAATATAGCGAGCTGGAAGGGCATGACCTTGGGTGACCCGCACCTCGCCGGTACGACATTCTGAAATCATTTCAATCATAACAATCAGACACAATAACGACGTGAATAACAAACAATGATTCTGTTGTGTTGATTCAGAGTATTTAGAAATAAAATTAACAAAATACAGAGAGAGAGAAAAAAAACGTATCACACCTCTAATGTCAGAATATAGTTCTTCTTTTAATTGTGAGCCGGCCCTCGAAAATATTTTATCACTCACTGAACTGCTTTCACTTAAGGTTTCGTTTGTTGAATTTACAATGGCGTCAATTTGCAGCGTCGATATGTCTCCAACCCTGGAACAGATCAATCAATCTTTATTTATATTTTTTAGTCACGAAAATGCAGGTAATGTTGACGCCTTGTTAATTTAAAATTGGCGTTTTTATTAAACCCTTGCATTAGACAGTGAGATTACAATTTCAGGCGTTTAATTATTTGATTAGCATTTATTCCAAATTTTGAGCCTAAATTAATAATTATTTTTTGGTGACCAAAACTACCGTTAGAAATACTTATATGTAAAACAACTGCAGTCGGTAATTGTTATACAATGGAACTGTCAAAAATGTTTGAAATAATATTGAAAACGAAGTAAAAACCAATCATTTTATAGGAGATATATTAAAAAAAAAATACCATATTTACCTCGTGCGTAATCTATTAATACATTATACAAAAAGGTAAAGTTAAGTTTGGATGTAGGAGGAAATCTCCGAAACTACTCATCAGATTTTAAAAATGTTTTCATAAATATTTAGAATGAACCTTCAGGATGGACATAGGCTATATATTATCGCGTTAAAATAAAAGCGCTTTTCATGGAGACCAATTTTGCAAAAAAAAGTCGACGAAAAAACGGTGGCAGACTACAAATTCGGGCGAAGCCAGACCGATCCGCTAATGGTACAATATAGTGACGGATTATAATCTTATTTTTTTGGTTTTTATAACAGGCCTTTGTTTAGTAAATAAACAAGTGTTGACATAAACAAAATTAAACAATATTTAAACAGTAATAATTACCATAAGATAATTTTATGATTTAAATCCGGCCTGTACGGAAACGGGCTGGTCGCATGTCTCGGTGGTTCCCCGGTTGCTGTGTAGTCCGTAACGCATTGCAGCGCCGGTATTTGACTCCAACGTTTCAGTGACGCCGCCGGTATAACCTCAGCCGCCACTCCTAGGGGCTCGCGTTCCATCACCAACCGCATTCAGCTGGAAAGGGAACAAACGATTTATATTGTTGGTATTTTATATTATGTGCGGCGTCGCTGTCTGTTTTAATCTGTCGTTAATATCAGTCTTAATGAAAACCCAAGATTAGTAGATTAAAGACGTTGCCTCGTTCTGTTAACATTAAATTAAAAATGGCGCCCTCTAGAGGACATAAAGTTATGAACTAAAAAAAAAGGGTCTAGTACGATAACTCGATGTGCAAAAATTTTGACTTTTTTTTTAATCATAGAAAACGCTAAATTTTGACATTCCAAAAGAAAACTTTGCGGAATATTCACAAATTTCCTCAAAAATACGCAAAAACTTTACTGTAATTTTTTTAATCTAATCAATCTGAAAACACATCATAACAACTTGGTGTAGAATTACTGTATTACTATCTCACTTTGTATACACGACCCCGTAATTGTTTTTTAAAGAACTCCCCACAGACGCCTTCCCCTTTTCACTGCGCAAAACAAATTAATTTTTTGAAAATCAATTTTCCGCACTTAAAACGGCTAATAATACTGTTATATGTTAATTAAAAAAATTAAATGTGTATTTCCAATGGATATTTTGCGCATCGAGTTATCGTACTCTAACCAAAAAAAAAAGCTTTTTTTATAACGTTTCGAAACACTTTTTTCGTTTCAATCGCATAAAAAGAAAAAGTGATTGATACTTGACAAGTACTTGATAATCGCAATCGTGTTTAATCAATTTAACTAAACATAAATAAAATATAAATTTCTTCACACACGCTGTACTACCACTTCAAAAATGCAGTTTAACACTGCAAATTGTGATTATAATGTATTTGTCAGCTATCAATCACTTTTTCTGTCATTAAAATGTATTTACTTATAAGTGTAACCATACCATAACGTAACTTGGTGTAAATTATGCTTTATATTACTGGGTGGTGTAAACGCGTTTGTCAAAACACTTGTTGCGTATGGGGTTTAATAAAATTAACTTAAAGATGGTTGCGATAACGTAACACCCTCCATTACACAAAATGTTATACTTCCTCGCTACAGTAGGTTTCCTTTAAATGTCTACTAGATTTTAGTTTGACAAACAATAAAAAACTGTTTTAGTACCAAGTAGCGACATCTGATAGAATTCGCTTAAAGCTATTAGTTCAGAAGCAAATCTGTTAGAATTTGCTCAGAGCTATTAGTTCAAACGCCGGTCCGTAAACGACATACATTTTACCGCTAGTATTTTTGTAAATAAATCATTCGACCTGTCTATTTAGTAGAATGATTTTGCAAATTGATTCAGTAGCCTCTGAAAATACTCGCAATAAACAAGCATAGAAATGACGAATCATTTTTATAATAAAAAAAAATTGGTTGTCTGTAAAGTCGGTTTACGGACGATAGTTTTACGTGATAACGTATTCCGTAATACATAACCTAAATTTATATAATAATTACAATAATTCGAATCTACGATATTGCATCTTTCGCTTCAAATTTAGGTAAATTTTATTAAGTAGAATAATAAAACACTATAAAAAATACACTATTATTATATAAAAAACAACTATGGCATGTATCTCTTTTGGGCATGCGCCGATTTTCCCCAAAAAATTTACAAAAATTTCTAGTAAAAATAGATAGAGTAAAAACCGTTTTAAAAACTATATTATTATTATATAAAACATCATTATAAGAGATATATTCTTTTACGCATGCGCCGATGTTCCCCAAAAACAATAGGCCACTTCATATTTGCATATCAAACATCCTCCCAAAATTTGGTTTCAATCCGCTTATCCTTGGTGTCGGAATGATAAGAAATGTCAAAAGTGACGTTTGCAACTGTCAAAGTATTATGTTCTAATAATAATTAGTTATTCCAATAGTTAACTTAGAAGGCGTTGCATTTCAGAAAATACTAATGTCAAAAAATTGAATTAAACATTAGAAATGCAGCCGTTTTCATGTTAAGACAAGACATACGTTATTTTCTAATTTCCATGTACGGCAAACAAAGACGACCGACCGCGTCGCGTCATGCATTAGACAACATTGCATTTATACAGCTATTTTTCTATATAAATTTGTATAAAAAAACTGTTTAGGCAAATTCTGTTATACGAAATCTATGTAAAATGTTCTCCTCTTTCGTTTAAGACTGGTTTCAAACCGATCTGATTTAAATTGAGCGAGAAATTAGCAAAAAACGTTACGCGTTAGGAACGTTACGCGTTTTCGTTACGCGTTACGAACGTTACACTTTTTCGAACATGCAGCCGGTGTTTTATCAATTTATAAGATTGGTGATTCATCAATTTATAATTTATATAATCACGTCAAAAAGTAGTAAAAAATGACGTGTATTAAATTTGAAATTGACGAATTGAGCTAAAAACTTGTTGCTCTGTAATCAAAAGGAAATTAACAGGTGAAAGTGTTGCATGACGATAGTTGGCCACCAAAGGAAGGTCCAATCGACATTAGTAAACACAGTCATATCCTCTCCATGAACTTCAGTAGCGTAACTTGAGAACTTACATAAAAGGTGACGTTTTTATTCGTTTACGAATATAATAAAGTAGATAATATGTCGAAACGATTGTATTTTGTTCACGCAAAATTTAATATAATATAATATTAAAAACAAATAACATTATCCAAATCTTTGATTAACGTCTGAATAGAACTCTTCAAATAAATAAAATTGTCGACCAATTTTTCTCAGAGCGCGAGATACATGCAGAGGGGTATTTAAGAGACATGGTCTTATGACGCTTCCCTGTGTGTATATTTATGAATGTCTTATGTTTGTCAGGAAACATCCGTCAGTTTTTGAAAATTACAAATTGAACCATAATCTCAACACTAGGGGAGCAAATGATTTTCGTTTGCCAGCTCATTCCTTAACTTCCTTTGAGGGAGGTGCACTTTACAACTGTATAAAGTTATACAACACTCTTCCAACTAAAATAAAGAATATTGAGTCGCTGCCTCGTTTCAAGGAAGTTCTAGGGAATGAACTGGTAAACAAAGAATTTTACAAACTAAGTGATTTTATAGTGTAAACAATTTTAAATGACTTGTTACAAACTTTTGTCAATTGTAACGAAAAATATATTATTATTATTATTATTATTATATTGACAAAAAATAAAAAAATAACAAATCCATACAACATAAGATGTATTGATTTGTTATTTTTTTATTTTTTGTTAATATATTGGTCTGAGAAAAATTGGTCGACAATTTTATTTATTTAAAAAGTAACATTATCATAAAAAATACTTTTTTGTGGAAGGGCCGAGTCCCTTTGTTGTGCAACGATTGGATTTTGCATAATTTGTTGATATATGATATATCCACTAAATATACATTTGAACCTGTACTCCCACCATGTAAATCAGAACCTCCACCACATGTCTCAGGTTAATTTGAAAAAAGATCTACTATTCTTTTACCATTCCAACCCACAAGTGAGGAATGGTAGGTACTTGTTTAGGTCAAAATTCACTTTTCACAGTTTTTCAAATATTTTTTCGTTTTGAGGTCCCCCGAATCCAAAAAACAAATTTTTGAAAAAACTGTGCGTCAGATTGAGACTGTGAACACGATACAGGTCAAACGGATGAACGGATTGAAACCAAATTTTGGGAGGATGTTTGATACGCAAATATGAAAAGCCCTATTGTTTTTGAGGAAAATCGGCGCATGCGCAAAAGAGATATATACTATAACGTTGTTTTTATGTAACAAGGGTATACTTATCATAACGGCTTATTATGCTACTTATTTTTTCAAGAATGTTTCTTTAAATTTTTTTTTTATAAACTTTATAGTTTCTAAAATATTTTGAAAATAAAAAAAATCAGGTGTTCTTTCGTTTTGTAGGTCTGTCAGAAAGAAATTAGCTAAGCATGCTTTGATTAATTTTTACACGACATGGAACATATTACGTAGGTAACTATGGCAACGAATAACAAATATCATATTAAAACTAGCCATTACCCGCGGCGCGATATTATAAATTTTATTTTCTTTATTATACTAATATTTTTGGAGTTGGCGGAGTTCCCGTCGCCCGATTGGCAGGAATTTTTTTTTCAAATTATCGATAAAATAAAAGTTTCATTGTATATTTTTAATTATACTATTAATACGAAAATGAAATTATCTCAAAAACTGTATTAGAAAAAAATTAAATCCAACACGCGAACAATGATTTCGAACGGGTGTTACAAATCAAATAAATCTTCGTACTAAATCATGGATCACCATGTTAATTCTTATAACTCTTACCCCCCTAAATAAAATTCTGCGTACGCCCTTGCATTTAACTGTGCGAATTAAAGGACTCTATTAAAAATATTTATATCAGATTAAACTCGCGAGTTTTTTGTTTTATGTTTTGGTGTAGGTTGTGAGGTTTGCACTGCACTGTATAACTGCAGCGAACTGAAAAGCTATATATATGTAAAACTCAACAGGGTACTTCCTTGAAGTACTAAGTGCACAGTCAACATATGATAGTGGTACACTAATTTGAACGTTCATGGGGTTGATTTATTACAATTGGTCACGCTAAAATCGCTTCTTATAACTATCAACAGCGTTTTTTTGAAGATAACTGGATAATCTATACTGTAATATTATAAAGCCCGAAAGTTTGTAAGTTTGAGTGTAGCAGGTAATCTCCGAAACTACTCATCCGATTTCAAACATGTTTCCACCAATATTTCGAATGGACCTTCAGGATGAACATAGAAGCTATAATATAGCTTCTATGTTCATCCTGAAGGATGTAATTTTGCAACGTAAGTCGACTAAAAAAAAGCGAGTGTGCTTTAGACCACACGACTGAAGTAAAACTTCTTCCTGCCATAATTATTTTAAATATTTTTATTAAGAATAATGCGTAAATACCTCAAATTTGGTCATGTTAAATTTATAAACGAACAATAATATGCAGCACATATCTACAAAGACGAAATGTTTGAAATATAATTTTTGATTACTTAATAGGCACATCATCGCCAAAATAGTCAGAATAGCTTCCTAGGACCCCAAAACATCGTGATTTAACGAAAACTCGATTTTCGAAAATCGGGGTAAAAATAATAACTTTCCGATTTTTTTAAATTTTTTTTATAGCGGGAACACGATTCAATTGGCTCAGACCGATACGTTACGTAATCGGGAAAGGGTTAACGTAAGTCACAGTATGAACTTATCACTGGACTGTGTGTTTTATTAACATGCACAACTTATAATATGTCAGATCAGGCCAGGGGAAACAAAATAATGATAGCCGACTTATAAACGACAGTGCAGACGGAAATATTAATGAAACTATTGTGGATCACGCAACCAGAAAAGCTGTAGACATGAAAATGGGAAATCGATCTTAACATTGCTCTTCGTATGGCAATATTCACCGAACGTAAGTAGTTGTTCTTCAGGCAACTATTCCTCCGAATAAATAGCGATAATTCCATTCACCAACCATAATTATGTTTACTGCAGGTATAAATTCTATTCTGTCTTACATCCAGGGTATAAATATTTATTCGCCTAATAAAATAATAACGGCCGCCACGTAGATCATAATACCTAACCTATGAACGCGGAGTATTATATCTACAGTTTGCTCTTGTGAATTTATTTATGCGTTGTTTATTAACCTTTTGTGAAGTACATAGTTGTAAAACATTAAAGTTAGTGGAAGTTTTGTGTGCAATTGGGATAAAACATTATTATTTTGTGAAACTTTTTTTTTGATGTTTACACTAACGCCATCGGTCGGATTTTTGGGTGAACGTCACAATATTCAACAAAAATGCCAAGGAGTATAGTGCAGTGTGTATTTATTCTTCAACTGACTATTTTACCTGATAATTTGGTTAGTCAATTGAAAGTAATTTTATTGTAACGAACAAATTTGTTCCAAGATCTATCTTTAAAGTGTTCGGTCAATATGGGCATTATATAATCTTATATGACGATCGAGTACAATGGCTACACCCTTTTGCTCTTTGTTATGTATTTTAAAATTGAGTTATAATTAACAGCCAACTGGCTCGATGAATTTAAATGTCATTTGAAACCCTATAAATTCATTAAAAAACGAAACTCCTTTAGGTAACCGTGTTATACAGCTCGGTTTATCAATATTGTAACATAGATTTCACAGGGATGTCCAGTGATTGGATTATTGCACAAAATATTTTCTTAAATCGTATTAGGTAGGTATGAAAGTTTTGTTTTTACTTTTTAAAGTTCCTTTGAATATTCTTGAAATAAAAAGAATAACATTTTTAACTAAAAAATGTAATTCTTTATTCCATGAATCGCTATCTACAATTGACACAAATTATATAATAAATTCTAATACCAAAATCATTAGTTACATAATCCAATATTAATCTTTAACAGTTATCGAAACTAAATACATTACAGTTCCATACCTCAAAAGAAAAAAAGGAACCTTTATGAGATCACTTTGTTGTCCGTCTGTTAAGACTCTTGGTAATCAAAACCTATAGGGTACTTTCCGTTGACCTAGAATCATGAAATAAAGGGAAAAATCCGAAAACCGTAAATTTGTAGTTACATCACAAAAAAAAACAATGTTTTTAAACCGCAACATTTAGCAATATTATCTGTTGAACCAGCTTTTAAACGCTTTTTATCGCAAAATTTATCTTGCCCATATCAAATGTAGGTCTTGCCCAGACTCTGTTCGAAAAAAAGCGAGGGTGCTTTAGACCACACGACTGAAGTAAAACTTCTTCTTGCCATAATTATTTTAAATATATTTATTAAGAATAATGCGTAAATACCTCAAAAACGATTTTTCCCATGTCTATAACTGAACAGTGAACAGACCATATTATACTTAATACTCCTATATTGCTAGTAACCTGTAAGTGGAAATGTTGCCCACTAAGAGAGAAAGCAACTGAATAGTTCTATCTCACTCATTTATACTCAATCCGCTATGCGCAAGCATTGCGACTGAAGTGGGGCAAGCGCATGCTCTATTCTCGGACATGCGCACAATAATTGTGGTCTAAATGACGCAGACAGACGTATGTATGTCTGCACCGTTGGGTCGTCATCCTTCTCCACACCCCTATTAGCAATATAAGAGTATTAAAGTATGTGGAACAGATACATTTTTTAATACACTAGTTTATATGCATTCTAATTATAAAAAAAATAGTTTCAATATATCTCGCATGTTATCTATCACGAATTTTTGAAATATTTTGAGAATTTTTGATATCATTCCAGTATTTTACAATGGATTTTGTAAGAACACTAAAGATATTTTCGAAGAAAATCGATGAATTTTACAGATTTTGTACAGTTGATAAACTAAATAACATGGCCTACAAAAACTGTTTGGCTGTATAGACGTATGTTTATAAATGTTTGAATGCAATTAAATATTCAACTGCCAACCTACGAGAGTTCATGACTGAACAGTACAAAAACACACTGACATCAAATGAAACCATTTTAAGTTCACCCGAAGGTATTCGTGTTATTTCGAAG
Source organism: Xanthostigma xanthostigma (assembly GCA_963575645.1). Classification (NCBI taxonomy): domain Eukaryota; kingdom Metazoa; phylum Arthropoda; class Insecta; order Raphidioptera; family Raphidiidae; genus Xanthostigma; species Xanthostigma xanthostigma. The sequence continues at coordinate 46,055,707 of OY754470.1, forward strand.
GTGAAAACAGACGAACAGACTTTTTCTAAAAACTTGTTTTTTAAGACTCGTAGAATTTTCAAACGGAAAAAAATTGAATCTCCTTCAAAATAGGGTCACTAAAAAGCAGGGCCCTCGTAAGGCCTCACGCCGCCCGCGTGCGGATTCAAAATTGACGCCCCTTATTGGGGATAAACTCACTAAACTCCTGTCGTACTTATGAATGAGAGAAAAATTCAGTTTTTACAGCTGAGCTGAGAAAATTCATTAAGTCAAAATAATCATTAGTTTATCAATTAGGAAAAATGAATACCAGTGCAATTAATAAAAACATAAATACCAACTAACCATTACGACTGAATGTGAATCCCCTGGAATTAACTTGCAATTTTTTCCGTATTACACTCACATGAGGGAAAGAATATATTATCAATTATATCATTCAGGTGCACAAGTCTTACGTAAAAAAGTATTTGTTGATTGAAAAATACTTTACTTCACTCGCTCTCTTGCAGGAATCGACAGGAAAATTCAAGATGTAAACATACGCGGGAGTCTCTCGATAGGGGCGCCCTGTCTACGCGCTGATGTGAATTAACTATCGAATCGAAAACTGCGCGCGAAATATTTCGAATTCGAATTTCATTAAAAAATATAAAACTACTCGTAAGAGTTTTCACGCAGGCTTGAGTATGCAAATAAAATTGATATAATATCAGTTATATATTTTTTCTATACAGTACAAAAAACATAACACAACTAGGCCATTTGCCGCCCCTTGAATGTGCCGCCCGCGTGCATCGCACACATCGCACTCTGGGGCGCGAGGGCCCTGCTAAAAAGCGTAAAATAAAATTTTGAGGTCGGTAACAATTTAATATACCTTAGTACACAAAACGTGATAGTAATGAAATTGCAGCCGTCATTATTTTTAAACTTTTTAGTGACTCTTTTTTGAAGGAGGTTCAATTTTTTTTTAAAGTTTTTTGTTTTAAATTTTTTAGTGTCTGATGAAAGCGAAGAGCAACGTTCATGCCGACAACTACAACTTTTCCAATATTCTTTGATTTTTGTAAATTTTCTAAAAGATTTTGCTAAAATTTATATGGGACCAACTTTGAGACATGCTCAATCGAATAAAAAAAGAATCCTCGAAATCTGTTCACAGCCGGCGAAGATATCGACGGACAGACATACAAAAATAACATTAAAAAAATACAATCGAATAGAGAATCTCCTTTTTTTGAAATGGTTGAAAAAGTAAAATATTGAAAAAATAATTCTGACCTGGAAGGTTTATATTGAACAATGCCTAATGTACAAAAATAGATCTCAGAGCATGTGAAATACAGTTGCAAATATCCATTGGGTATTGTTCGGATATGGCATTGTAGAGTAAGTGAATAAGTGATAACTCATTCGCCGCGATAGTGAAAGCTACGGGTTCACAATGGTGTTTCAAAAATAGCATACAAGCAAACAAATAACTTTTGTTGTCAAAAAAATGAATCAATCATATATTAGATATCGTGTCCATCGATAATAATGAATAAGAAAAATCGCAGGTTTGTGGACAAAAGTTATATTTATAAATGAAAAAGTCTAAATTTAGACTTTTTCAAGTACTTGAAAAAGTCTAAATTTATAGACGAAACGTCGTACATTTATAAATATAACTTTTGTCCACAAACCTGCGATTTTTCTTATTCATTTCTGATAATACATTGAGCGTTATGAAACTTTTTCGTATTTGTTATTTGGTGATAGTCATATTGTTTTCGGCATCTAGCATATTTTTAATTATTTCGATTTTGCACGTCAATCAATGCCGTGCCACTAATAATCTGTCGCGTGCCACCTGTGGCACACGTGCCATAGGTTCGCCACCCTTAGCCTATGAGGAATGTTGTCAAAATGCTGACTGACGTTAACCGAAAGAAACTCCGCAAAACGAGGACTGCCTGTTTTGTTTGTGTATATTGATAGCGTGTTCAGTGTTCATGGCAATCTTTTTAAAAATAATATGGTTAACAACGCGCTGTCATCGTGAGCTTAGTGATTACCGTTTCATCATTAAATTACAGTTTGTTAAAAATTCAGATGGGTGTGCATTGTCTTCATGCATGAGTAGCTCAATGGATGCACATTATAAATTTTCGTCATTAGTGCGTCCGGTCCTCCCCTATTCACAAGTCACCTGTTTAATAAAATCTGCAATTTTATTATATTGTAACGAGACACCACTGGAGGCAGCGGCAGTGCTTGGTTGTCAGAGCCGCGTAGACAAAAATGCTTGAATTGTTATCGGAAGTGATCGCATTGTTGTCGGAAGTGCTCGCATTGTAGTCGGAAGTGCTCGAATTGTAGTCGGAAGTGCTCGCATTGTCGTCGGAAGTGCTCGCTTTGTTGTCGGAAGTGCTCACATTGTTGTCAGAACCGCATAGACAACAATGCGCGCATTGTCACGCGTATTGTTACACTCATTGTCATCGGAACTAGAGAAAAATTCCGAAGATTGTTCCAGAACACCGCTGAAAAACGTATATAAACAGCGCTAGCGTGGAAGGCAAGGCAGTCAGTTACGAGTCAGTGTCAGTGACAATAAAGAGTACGCGACATATACATAACCGTTATAAGATAAATAGACATCTGTGAGATATAAATATTATGTGTACTGTAAGAAAGGTGTAGTGCACATACTGTACAGTGTACACAAGCTGTCGTCCACGAGTGTAGCTGTGCCTTCCCACGTGACATGCGGCTGACCAATGACACGAGGGGACGCGTGGAACCAGCCAACACGGGAAGGACATGGACACACGCGGTTGTTGGTATCTAGCCATCAGACGATGAATATACAAAGGGGATGACGCTTGTAATAAAAGATGTGAAGAAGTGTGAAAGAATTAAATAAAATATATTACACACTGAATGATAATTTATTAATAATTCTTATCTCGTTTGTTTTTCGTTATTTGTTCTATTTTATTTTTGCATTATTATAGAGAAGTACTTTTAGTCTGTTTTTTTCTATAAATAAATATTTTTAAGCACCAACAAAGAAGAGTTTTGCGAGTTTTGTTAAAATATAAATTAACGCTGAAAACTCAGTACTTACACTGAAAAAAAAAACATATTGAGTATAATTATTATTTGGAAAAACGTAAAAAAATATATATTATTCTACGTTTACTTCCACGAAGACTACTAGCGCTGCTAGCGGGCAATAGAGCGGCATTGAACTGCCGTGTTATTGTTTTAAACAGCGACGCTTCTTTATAAACGATATGGCAGGCAGCGCGACGAAAACGAATTATGACGGCCAAATGAAATCATACTCTGTAACCGTTGCGTGATTCATTGCCCATTTAGTCCACAGCTCACGCTGCTATCGATTCAGTTGTAGCCACTCTATATTCTGCACCCAGCCAAAAGATAAGTAATATTTTTGCTAGCTAATTATTATTGGTGTTACAAATAACACTTCAGGATTCTTTGACCGTCATTTGTAATATGCGATTGTAATTACGATAAGGGCTCATGATGGAATCAAAGCAGTGTATACTAAGCCACTTCCTACAAATAAGGGTTTCGAGAGTGTCTATTTATAAAGCACTTGTACCACACATGTTCTGCTCGGAAAGCTTGGAGAGTCTACACATCCGGTATTGACTGTATATCTGCGACCAAATAGAAAAAGTGCTTATGTGTCGAATTTGTAATAAAATAAAATTAATGACGCTTTTAGTCCTCGGTTTCACGATTGACTCGATTTTTTATTTTTCGCCACAACGAAAAAATCCAACCATTTCAACTTCAAAAATATTGACATTTGATATTGTATAATAAAGAAAATAAAATTTCGAATATCGCGTGAGGTGACGCGGGTAATGGCTAGTATTCAATATGCAAATCTTTGATTATTATTGTATTTAATATGATATTTGCTATTCATTGTCATGGTTACCTACATAATATGTTCCACGTCATGTAAAAATTAATCAAAGCATCCTTAACTAGTTTATTTCTGACAGATCTATAAAACAAAAGAACAGCTGATTTTTTTGCCATAGTTAAAATATTTCCGAGACTATAAGTTTAAAAAAAATAGAATTAAACTTCCATGAAAAAATGAATAGAATAATAAGCCGTTATAAAAAGTATACCATTATTATATCAAAAACACCGTTATAGCATATATCTCTTCGCCGCATGGGCCGATTTTCCCCAAAAACAATAAGGCTCTTAATATTTGCGTACCAAACATACACCCAAAATTTGGTTTCAATCCGTTCATCCGTTTGACCTGTATCTTGCTTAAAAACAGACGCACAGAGTTTTTCCAAAAATGTGTTTTTTTGGATTCGGGGGGGCTCAAAACGAAAAAATATTGTAAAATTTTGAAAAGTGATTTTTGACCTAAACTAGTACCATAGTGTAGAAAAGTTTAGGAACCACTGCTACAGTAAACGGTGGTTTGGTATGACTTCTTGCAGAGTGATGCATGTTTCACACAACAATTATTATGCAGAAAATAATTACTGCAGGTTTACAGTAAAACCTTATCGGTATAAAATATTTCATGCAAATATGCATAGTTACTAACCAAGACAAAATATGAGGGTCAACGGACGCAAGTATGACCTACAAACGTAAACAACACGTGTTTCACGTACCTTATGATGTGCCTTACATGTAGAGTTGGGTAGTTCCGACTAAATTTTGGATTGAACATGGAGCGATACCGGAGCTCAAAAGAACTAGTTCCCGGAAACGTATCCGCGGAACTATTTAGTTTTACCAACTTTACCTATATGAAAGTTAAACTGACAAATAAGTAATTTTACATGAATTTCTTTCAATACTTTTTATTATGATTTTCATTGCATTGCAACATTTCTTTAAATATATCCAATATCAACCAAACATAGGGTGACATTTAGAACTGTAACAAACCGTATGTATTCGTTACTGAGTAACGGGTACATCGTCTGACTCGAAGTAACGAATTGTTACTTACAAATTCATTTCGTTACTCGCATTTGTCGTATCCATGTCAGTTTGACTCGTTTGATGCGGTTATACGTTATACGAACGAAGTCATACCGTATCACGTATGCGACGCGCCTCGATGCGATGGTACATGCTTGATGCTGTTAGTACACGATTGTATGTCGTATGAAAAGTAACGAGTAACGTAACGATACGAAAGTAACGGGTACTGGTTCTTTAAGTAATGAATACATAATATGGGTACACAATTTCTCGTTACTTTTACAGCTCTAGTGACATTAGCAGCCTGTTACTCTTAATAACAACCATAAGCATCCACGAAAATGACTGAATACGTTCATATAACTATAGTCGCGCGAATAAAATATAAAATTCATATAATATGATTCCGGCACACGGGACTTTAATGCGGGAAAATTCGGAATGAATGGTCACCCTAACCAAACATTCTAGTGGCGTATTTACATACAGGTCAAACGGATGAGCGGTTTGGAACCGAATTTTGGGAGGATGCTTGATACGCCAATATGAAGAGCCCTATTGTTTTTGGGGAAAATCAGCGCATGCGTAAAAGGGATATATGCTATAACGTTGTTTTTATATAACAATGGTATACTTTTCATGACGTCTTATTATTCTATTTATTTTTTCAAAAATGTTTCTTTAAATTTTTTATTCTATATACTTTAGTTTCGGAAATATTTTGAAAATAAAAAAAATCAACTGTTCTGTTTTGTAGATCTGTCAGAAATAAACTAGTTAAGCATGCTTTGATTATTTTTTACATCACGTGAACATATTATGTAGGTAACCATGGCAACGAATAGCAAATATCATATTGAATACTAGCCATTACCCGCGTCACTTCACACGATATCAGAAATTTTATTTTCTTTATTATACTATATCAAATGTCAACATTTTGAAGTTGGAATGGTCCCGTCGCTCAATTGGCTGTATTGCACATACCGCTAAACTAGCGGTATGTGCTTTATTATCGCTTTGTGCGTCAGAGCTGACTTTCGTTCATATAAGAAGTTATATCTAAGTTAATTTCACACGAAATCCATTCAAATTGAAGCTTTTTGAAAAGAGGAGATTCTAATCTATAAAACAGAACCATTTTTAAATCAATTCGAGTTCATAAATACTATTAAAATTGTAATTGAAAATCACAAACAGCAGTTGTCGGTTAGTCTGTACGTATGTACGTATGTACGTACGTCACGACTCTACAGATCGCAATTTTGGTCGGATTGCCTTGGGTTATATTTTATTCACTTTGTTTACTATCAGACCAGAACCCTATTTAAATTCACTAAAATGTGTTCAGTAGTTTTATTTTATTTTTTTTTACAGCTAATAGTTTAAAAAAACAATATAATAATTGCTGTGTAAATATAGTGTAATCCATAAAACAAGTGCTACACTTCTATACCGTGATAACACCACTACACGTAGTAGGGCGCCGTGGCGTAATGGTTATGCCGTTGGATCCCCAAGGGCAAGGTCCTGGGTTCGATTCCTTACGAGATCATTGATTTTTTTCTTTTTTTTCTTTTTATTTTGTTTTATTTTATTCCACTTGATATTAATTATATATAGTATATTATGTATAGTTCTTAATTTTTTTTATTTTTGCAAACTTAAAAAAAATATTTTTTCAATTTTTAATTATTTATTTCTTTAAATTTTTAAATCTTTTTAAATTTATTAAAAATATTTTTTAATTGTTATTTTTTTATCATACAGTGGAAAACTTGCGGGATGTGCACTTTTGGTTTTGCCAACTATTTTTTTTTTTATATTGTTAATGAATTTGAGTCTATTCAATAGAGTAATAAATTGTGATCCATTGAAGTTAATGATATGGGTACTCAAATCTTTGATTAACGTCTGATTAGAACTCTTCAATAAATAAAATTATCGACCAATTTTTCAGACAATATAAGTATTAACAAAAAAATAGGTAAATAATACATTAACGTTTCGATCCGGATTTGGATCTTCGTCAGAACAGATCTAAAAAAATATAAAAATGATAATATTTAACTTCTAATTATCTTTTTATAAAACTCCTTCAAAATTTATAATTAATATCAAAATATTGAAAAAATAATACGTTTTGTATCATGTGACAGCATTTGAAAACTCTGAAGATGAAACGTATCGAAACGTCAGCATTAAATGCAAGTTTAAAAAGTTCAGTATTGCTTCATTTTTTATCCTTATGCGACGGATTTTTTTCCAAATAGCTATCATATATTTTTAATATTTTTGAATTTGCGTGATGCTGATGCATATTTTAATTTTGATTTATTTTCAAATAAAAGCAATGAATCTTTGTCGTTTGAGGTAATCCCTCGAAGAGTAGTTATAGCGTCCCATGAGACCCATTGCATGAAGGCTGGCTTGCGCGATTTATGTAGGCGATATAAAACTTTTAAAATGAAATATTCTTGAGAACACAGCGTAGGAAAATATTATGGTCTATATTCTATAATGTTTATAATAAACTTCGAGACCTTCTTCAATAAATAAAATAACCGGAATGAAAAACTTAAAAAAAATTTGAACCGCCTTCAAAAAAAGCCACTAAAAACAAAGTTTTGAGCTCGGTGCCAATTTAATTACTCTACGTTTTAAATATACTTCCAATATACGCCACACACTGTTTTACGATTATTTTTATTTTTCAATTTAAACACTCCTACCCTAGCACTGACTTAAGTCAAGTTGGGTAGGAAAATTCCATAATTTAAGATTTATAATTTGTTTTTGTTTTGTAAAGATATTTGTGGGAATAAATTTATTATTATTATTACTAAATTGGCGTCGATCTCAAAATTTTGTTATTTTACGCTTTGTGGTGGCCTTTTTTGAAGTAGGTTCAATTTTTTTATTAAAAAGTTCTTTTTATTTTTTATTTTTTAGTAGCTTTGCAAAATGTAGTTTGTACGTTATTAATGGCCGTCTTTCTTAATCTTTTAATACTAAGCTTGAAAAACCTGCCGAACCGATTTACATCCTGAAGATATGCTCTATTAAATAAAATTAATTAAAATCGGCTCACATATGTTGGAGATATGAAGTAGCATACATAAAAAATTTCCTTTTTTGAAGTCAGCTAAAATGACTGGACCGATTAAAAAAAATATATGGTACCAAACAAAATGTTGAAAATTTTCCAATCGGTTAACCCTTCGAAAAGTTATGGCTGAACAAACATAAATAGATTTTTCTTCATACCTCGATCGAAAGTACATACTTTCGGCATCAATTGTAAGGCAGAAAGTCTAACATGGTGGGATTACACGCACTGATGCGGGAAGTACGCACGTTCGGGCGGCTGTAACGAAAAACAACCTATCAACTGCTTTTTAGATGTCGTTTCCATAGCAACTCTATTACATTTAAGTTAATAGTCGCGAACAGCTGTTATTCGTGTTTTTACGTAGTATAACCTCAAAGCTGCTTGCTTGGAATTTAACTGCGTTTTTATGTAATTAAATAGTAATTAATTAATTAATGTACTTAATAAGCGTACTTACAACCGAGGTATGAAGAAAAATAGTGTACACCACGCTGGCCGAAAGTTTGCCTCGGGAATCATGGCGCGCAGGGCAAGAATATCAAACTTTCGGCCCTTGTGGTGTAATATACTATTTTTTATAGAATTTTTCTTATTATCGTTAACACTAAAATTTCTCGACTTGCCATTCGGTTACTTAACTTAATTTCAAGGAATGCAAGAATTGAATATCGAGCCAAGTCGTGAATCTGCAAATATAATACGCTAAAATTCTGAATGCATTTTCTTTTATCCTTCGTGATATTTGTACGAAAAATGGACGCAATATTTACGCCGTCCAGGTTTTTTGATGTCCCAGTGGACACAACATGGTGTATATCAGATTTATTTTATAGCTATACCAAGAAGGGGTTGTAACATCCCAGTAGATAGCTCAGAGCAGTGAATGCTTACATAAAAAACAACTGAATTTTATTACATGTCTACAGGTAAACTCTCCACGACTAGGGCCGTGAAACGTGACTAATGAAAATTTAAAAAATTGAAGCAGATATAAATTTGAAAAACAAAAAATTAGTGACTTCTTAGGCAGGTTGGGTAGGCACTTTTGCGAGGGACGTGGTGTGGGAAAAACTCTATGCCTATGCGCTAGGATGTTTTTTAATTTTTTTTTCGGTCCCATTGGACCTAAAAAAAATTCTCCCAACATTTCAACTTCTTAAGGCTGCTAGATTCCTTGCTATGTGTCAAGCGTGCTGTGCCGCTGGGTTTCGTGATGGCTTTTATGTGTTCGCTTCACACGATGCGTATATTGAAGCTGGTTTTGTAGATGGGTTTGGAGCGCGCAGTGACAGTTAGAATGTTAACAAAAGTGAACGGTTATCGTCTCTGAACCTTATATATTTAATAATTTACTGTATGAACCATTATTGTCTATCTAATAAGGCAACAAAGCGTATCGAAAATATATCTGCGTCTCTTTCTTCGATGTAATTCCCTGATTTCTCCGATGATAGGATTGGTTGATGTACTTGCATTCAATCTGAATAAAGTATCTCTGTTCTAAAAACGTTGTCTTTTTCTATGACGTTAACTTGGGCGTACCCAGCTTTGGGCCCAGGACGGAGCAAATTAGAAATTTCTTAAGCCGGGTCCCCCGTGCTTGTTTTGGATACGCCAGTGCTTACGGCGTAAAAAAGACAGAAGTATATGTTTACACACACTAATGGTTCGATTGCGATTTTATTCCTATGCTCAGTATAGAATAAAAGTATATGCTCTGAACAGAACACACACATGACGCCATGTTTGTTTGCGGGCGTTTGTTTATGTCGCCCGCGTGACATGAAACTGTTTCCTGATCAAAACAAGTAGACAAACAAGCACGAAAAATAGGCCCGGTTCTAATTTTGAAATCCATGTTGTGACCAAGCACGCGAGCCCGCAGTGACGTCACTTCCATCTTCACATCCAGCGCGCCAGCCAGCACAAGTCCCAGCAGCAAAATCAGCCTCGTTTGCAACGACCTTTAGTAATCTTTAGTATGCTACCACGACCTCCAAGTTTACACGTAATAGGAATTTTTTATCAGTACATGTGTTTCATTTAATCTGTATTTTTTAACCGACGAAAAACAAAAACGGAGGAGATTCTCAATTCGACGCGTATATTTTTTTTTTTTTTTTAATTTATGTATGACCACGCATAACTTTTTACAGAGTAGTCCGATTTTGATAATTATTTTTTTGTTTGAAAGGGTATACCCCGAAGTTGGTCCCATATAAATTTTGTAAAAAAATGCCAACTCTAAGGGTAGGAAAACAGGGGATGATTGATTGTTCACTCACTGATTGTAATGTATGACCACACATAACTTTTTACAGAGTGGTCCAATTTTGATAATTAATTGGATAGGGTACCTATACCTCGAGGTTCGTCTCATATAAATTTGGAAAAAAAACTCCTACCCTAAGGGTGGGAAAATAGGGGTGATTTATTGTTCACTCACAGATTTTCATGCTGAGTTGTGTATTATAATTATAAATTATATAGCCACAAAAAATTATAAAATAAAAACTTTTTAACAAAAAAATTAAACCGCCGAAAAACTGAAAAGCAAAAAATAATAAATCTTTTTATTTAACTAAGTTCTATCTAAGTAGTTGAACGTATGTGACAGTCTAGTATATCTAAGTAATTTTGAGTCGGCGTCAAACCATCAATGAACAAATCAATGAACATGCGCTCTCCACACGACCACTCGCAAAGACGTGTGCCCTCAGTGTGCCCGTTCGGGTTGCTCTGTCGCTGACATTAACTTCGTGAACGCTCAGAGATTTCCGGCGAAGGATTGTTGACGCCGACTCAAAATTACTTAGATATACTAGACTGTCACATACGTTTAACTACTTAGATAGAACTTAGTTAAATAAAAAGATTTATTATTTTTTGCTTTTCAGTTTTTCGGCGGTTTAATTTTTTTGTTAAAAAGTTTTTTTATGGTATGAAATGATTCATTTATTAAAATATATATTTTATTATTTTCAGATACCTACATTATGGAAAAGGTCAGTACTATTTTTTTTTTGCTAATTTGTAATCCAGTAGCATCAACTTTAAACCAAAGGTTTTTTCTAATAAACATCGATATATTTAAGGTTTAACAGCAGGTCTTCCTGCTATATTTTTGTTGTTAAAGGAATAACTGAAGTGGGGGCATGTTTTGTTGAAACTAGAATAGATTTTGAAACAATCGGATGCCTGTGAAAGAATATGAGGAAAGTCTGAATAAATTTTCTGCAGGCATAGGATTAAATTAAAACACGACAATAGGAAATTATCGTGTTATTTGATTGGATATCGATGGACACCCCAGCCCTAGTGTAGTGTAGGGCACGAATTATATTATCTAGGACAATACATACAGTTAACCATTCAATGACGTCAAAGCTGTGACGTCAGCATGCAATAGATACCATTCTAAAAATAGAACTATATTCTATATATAAATTCAATACTCTTCCCTCCGTACAGTCAAAAAGAAAATGACACATGCTTATCGTGTCTGCTACAATAATTACTCAAATACCTAATGTTACAATCCCACACATTTACCTGAATTAATTATCAGTTACTAGCAGGGGCGGATATACTGCTACATATAAGCCGTGGGCCCCCAGGTGTCAAAGGTTCACAAAAATTGATAAATTTTCACCATCAACACATAGTAAAAAATAGTTAATAATAATGATTATAATAACTAGTACGGGACACAAGGGTAATAAAAACAATATTTACTAAACATATTATTTAATAGTCAACGTTTCGTCACAAATCTTTGACTTCTTCAGGACCTTAATGATATTATCATTATCATGGGTGAAATTTTGTTAATTTCTTCAGTGGATTTTGACAACTCTTTGAGTGTATTTTGACAATGTTTGTGTGAATTATGATCATTTTTCCTGAAATTTTGACTTTATCGGCAATTTTTTTAGTATTATTTGTTTAGACAGGGCACCAAGTTTCAACGGTGATGTTTATGTTATTTAAAATAAATTTTAAACCTTAGTTTAAAGTTTCTTAATCTAACAAAAATGAGACTCCATTCGGTATCAATTAAGACTGTAAATCATTAATAAAATTGTGGTTCTTCAAATGAGCGATTTTCGGAGTCACTCTGTTACATGATGGCCGATGTCTAACATGATAAAGGGAACATTTTCGTGGTTTTAATAAAAATATAGCATTGCAGATAAACATGTTGAAGCAAGGTTTCATTTGTCTCAGTCCACAAATTTTCCTCCAGAGATGACATAATATTTTTTGACATTAATCTGACATTTAGGCACTCCACACAGGCTTATTAAATGACATTTAAATTTACCAGATTCTGTAGACAAAGTATACCTACGACTACACGTATTATGTAAATGTTCTTAAAACCGGTTGTGACCTTTTTCAGAAATTGTGTAGTTTTACGTACCTACTATGAAACAATATATATTTTTTTATTCTACAATATAAAATGTTGCATTCAAGTGTTTTTTTGACGTGATAACGTCTTATAAATTGATGAATCACCAATCTTATAAATTGATAAAACACCGGCTGCATGTACGAAAAAGTGTAACGTTCCTAACGTAACGTTCGTAACGTTTGTAACGCGTAACGTTCCGCCTGACCCTGTGCGTGCTTTTCTCGAAAACGGCCCTAACGATTTGGATGAAATTTACTGAAAAGGGATTTTGGGGGGCAAAAAATCGTTTTAGCTAGGTCTCAGCTCTCGAAAAAATCGTTTTCTTACAAATTTTATCATTATAAAAATCAATTTTTTGACGTATGAAAATACTTAAATATTGTAAGTAGGTTTTGGAATTTTATATAAACAGTGAAACAATTGTTTTATAAATATTATGACAGCTAATCTTTGAGATTTAAAATAAATACGAAAGAAAGAAAGTTTAAAAAAAACAATTATATTATATGGTGAGTAATTTAAATAAATAAAATTAACCTAAATTTGAAGCGAAAGATGCAATATCATAGATTCGAATTATTATAATTATTATATAAATTTAGGTTATGTATTACGGAATACGTTATCACGTAAAACTATCGTCCGTAAACCGACTTTACAGACAACCAATTTTTTTTTTCGTACTTTTCGATAATCTAGAAGGTTGAACTTCGGCAAGGAGTTTCCTGGAAACTCGAAACTTGTAACACTAATATTTCTTACCGTTCCCGATGGCTCACTTTTGTTAATTCATTTGTGGGTACATCATTACGTCTAGTCAACCGACATTAACGCAAACGAAACCGCATGTAAAGAGTTAATAATAATTGATTATTCGTATTCTTGGTGGTGCCAAACCGTTACCGAAGTTATTGGTCTTTAGTCTGCCGGATGCCAAAAGCTATACATATTGGGTCACTTATGCTAAGCTGCAAAACGCATTATGAGAAACGTGGGGTCAATTGTTACGTCAACAAATCTTCCATACATTACACTGGATATATAATTAAAGATTTAGACAGCATATGCCAAGAAAATCCTTACTCGGCTTGATTTTTTGTCGACTTGCTTCAGTAAACTTGTCACTGCTAATTATTTAGCATAAAATCTGACCAGACAACATTTGTTACTATTGGCGCCCAACGTGGGGCCAATTGTAACACCAACAAATCTTCCATACATTGTATTGGATACATCATTAACGATTTAGGCAGTTTATGCCAAGAAAACCTTCACTCGGCATGGTTTTGTCGACTTGCGTCAATAAAGTCATCACTGGTAGTTTCTTAGCGTAACAAAATATGGACTAAAACCTGACCAGACAACATGTGTTACGATTGGCGCCCAACGTGAGGCCAAAACAAATTTCCCATACATTGCCCTGGATATGTCATTAACGATTTGGGTAGCATATGCCAAGAGAGCCTTTACTCGGATTGTTTTTTTTTTTTTGTTGACTTGCTTCAGTAAAATTGTCACTGCTAATTTCTTAGCGTAACAAAATATAGACTAAAATCTGACCAGACAACATGTGCTACGATTGGCGCCCGACGTGGGGCCAAAACAAATTTCCCAAACATTATGTCATTAACGATTTGGGTAGCATATGCCAAGAGAGCCTTTACTCGGATTGTTTTTTTTTTTTTGTTGACTTGCTTCAGTAAAATTGTCACTGCTAATTTCATAGCGTAACAAATTATCGACTAAAACCTGGCCTGACAACGCACCTATAAATTAAAAAATCAAGTCATAAGCGGAGCAGTATTTTATATTATCTATAGATACAATAATGAGTTTGTTTTGTTTCATTCGTAATTAGCGTTCATTATAATAATTATAATTGTTATGTATACTGGAATTGTAGTTTTGTTCGTCACCTGAAAATCAACTGCAAGGCTGTATATTTTAAGAGTCAATCTGCTTAGTAATCGATGAGTTAAAAAAATATAATACAATATAAAATGTGCGATTGTATTTTGTTACATAACTCTCATGTTAAATTTCACAAAGCGTTGTAAGAACAATGACCTTAAAATGTGACTAACACACACGCACCTATAGGAAAATCTGAGATCATCGAAACAAATGATATAAGAAAACAAATATTATATTTCCACAAAAAAAAAAAAACACAAACAAGACCTTAACTGGCATCTTTAAAGCCAGACATTGTACATAAATAATGCAAAACCAGAAAAATTTCATTTCAGTCAATTAGTTATTAGTTATCGGTCCCGTGTTCCGCAAGGCAGCATAAGTATGACGATAGGGTCAAATCTTGTCTGTCTGTCCTTCGTTCACTGCAAAAATACACCGAATAAAATCATTTTTTAAAGTGAAACTTCTACATCGAGGGTAAATTTGTCAGGCGATGAATCGAAAAAAACGTCATTATGTAGATACATCGATTGAGTAGTAGAGTTAGAACATAACCAATAATTGAGGCACTATTCATGAACTATTTAATGCGGTTTACTTGACACTGCTGTCTATGATTGGGTAAGCAAAGTAGTATATTGTTCCCATATTTCTTAAGAAGACAGAAATATGATAATTTGGTTGAAAATTTGTGTTTGAGGTTCACACTCCTTTGTGTTTTTCGAAAAATGCATCGATTTCAAAGGTTTGTCTCGGTAAAGATGTCAGGTTTTGCAAATATGCGCAAGTGTATATCGTCTAAGTATTGTATAAGGGCTTTTTAAACGACAATGATTAGAGAAAATCCAACCAACGCAGCCATTTAGAATGCTTCTAGGTTGTGGATAATGATGTCTATTTAAATGATGATGACACCACTTAGGTACAGTGTTTCCAAACACTGACTACACATTGAACGATAGGTAAATGACTAATGTATTATTATCTTCTGCGTGTAATATACATAATACCCTTTTGACTCCGTATTCTGTAAGTGACAAAGGTTATCTCAACTATCCAGTCCCATATAAAACAAGTGCTGGTCACGCTGATCAAACTACACTCCTGATCAAAATTGACGCACCACTCTGGTTTTCTCTTGTATTTTTACTAGTGAACTCTCTAAACGTGAATCAGTGATTTTTCACTAATTACATTTGTCAATGCTAGAATCGCACCACGCAGAATTAGTGAATACTCACAATATGAATTAGTGAATATAAAAATTCACTAATTATACAAGTGAATATAAAAATTCACTAATTATTAAATTATTAAATGTCATCTGACATCAACAATTTTTTGACTACAGATTTTTGACGTGATAACGTCTTATAAATTGATGAATCACCAATATTATAAATTGATAAAACACCGGCTGCATGTTCGAAAAAGTGTAACGTAACGTTCCTAACGTTCCGCCTGACCCTGTGCGTGCTTTTTGCTAATTTCTCGCTCAATTTAAATCAGATCGGTTTGAAACCAGTCTTAAACGAAAGAGGAGAACATTTTACATAGATTTCGTATAACAGAATTTGCCTAAACAGTTTTTTTATACAAATTTATATAGAAAAACATTTTATACAAATTTATATAGAAAAATAGCTGTATAAATGCAATGTTGTGTAATGCATGGCGCGACGCGGTCGGTTGTCTTTGTTCGCCGTACATGGAAATTAGAAGCAAACGTATGTCTTGTCTTAACATGAAAACAGCTGCATTTCTAATGTTTAATTCAATTTTTTGACATTAGTATATTGTAAATACAAAGCCTTCTAAGTTAAGTATTGGAATAACTAATTATTATTAGAACATAATACTTTGTAAGTTGCAAACGTCACTTTTGACATTTCTTATCATTCCGACACCAAGGATAAGCGGATTGAAACCAAATTTTGGGAGGTTTAGGTTATGTATTACGGAATACGTTATCACGTAAAACTATCGTCCGTAAACCGACTTTACAGACAACCAATTTTTTTTAAATCTTTATTCATTCGTTACTTTCACTAGTATAATTAACTTTTATATTTTTACAAGTCGATTAAAAATTGAAAACAAAATAAAGAATTAGAGAATTCCCGTCAAAAATAAATTCAAAATATGAGTTAGCCTACTATATGATATAACTTGAAACGAATGTAAATCAAATAGATTTATTTAACATGCAAAGTCAACACGTTGATTGAAATTGTATGTACAAAATTTCGTTATCTTTTTCAAATATCCTGCCAAGTTCAGAATGATTCGAATCTTAGGTTCCGCCATCCAATCAGCGTCAATAGTGTACGTGTCACATTACTATGTATCGGCAAATATCCAAGTTAGAAAAATATTATTGTGAATATTACAGGTAAAAACAATAATCAATTAACGTCTCATTAATTCATTTACGTCAATGAATTTAGTACTATAATAGTAATGTAGGTACTAATCAACGATAATAGGTATTAATTAAACTGATATACAGTAAACCCTCGTTAACACGAACACGGTTAACACGAATTTCGGTTTAACGCGAACAAAAATTTGCTCTCGACAATGGTCACATAAGCTTTAATGTAATTATATTCGGTTAACACGAACCCTCGTTAATACGAACTTCGAACAACTTTTTCGTCCCTTCACGGTTAATTATCGGATAATACGAACTACAAAAATTCTCAAATCATATATTTTGATCATTTTGGTCAATGAATATACAATACAACTAAAAGAAAAGATTCGCTTAAGGGATTACAAAAGTAATTAACTCACATTCTAAAAATAGACAAAGGACTGAGAGATTAAAAATTCATTCGAAATCCTATAAATAGAAACATACCTCAAAATGTTTCCCCTCTTATTTATTGAAATGTATTTTGTAAACAAATAAAAACAAACTTTCAAACTCAGATAATATTTAAGAACAATTAATGTTATTAGATAATTTATAATAAATAATTATTCAATGTTTACTTAAAATAAATCATGATTTGACACTTAAAAAATGACTGTATTTTATGCCATACTCGGTTTACACGAACTCCCACATAACACGAACTTTTTGCCTGATTTTTACGAGTTCGTGTTAACGAGGTTTTACTGTATTTCCATTCATAAATATGGGGCGGTAATATTGGTTAGATATTAATTTAAACGTGCATTCAACATATGAGCTTTAAAAGCCATATTCATTTAATACAGAGTTCAATTTTTTTCAAACCTTTTTTATTGTCTTTTTGAAAATTTCAGTGACAACTTGTAAATCTAAATGTCTAAATATTTGTTGAAATACAATAATTACCCATATTCTACTATTTGTGTTCTAATACCGTTATTACGTAACCACAGTGATAACAAAATTTATAACTATTTGTAATCACCACGAAGTATGTAACAAGGGGACCTAGCTTCCTACGCTTGTTGTGTTTCGAGACGGTCCGTTTTCTGGCTCACGCGAGATGGCACTGTTATCACTGCCTGGGAAAACTTCGGTTCTTTCCGCCTGTTTTCGTCATAGTTGTTTAACTTTACAGACACTGTACACATGTAAGCCATGAACGTGTATGCGTTACCCAGTAACTGACGCCATATTGATTCATGCGTCAGATCACCGCTACGCTTGAGCTGGGTCTCCTGGTTACAGACTTCGTGGTAGTAATCACTAATATTATTGTTGACATGCTATTTAGATAGTCACTTGCTTAGCAGAATAAAAAACAAACAAAAGTGATTACCCAGATTGCTTATTTTAATTAAAAAACTACAAAACAGTATCAACATTCAACATATTGTAATGATGCATTTCGAGGTTACGTTAAGCAACGATTGCGATACGAGCTTAGCAGGTTTTTTAAAAATATATTCTATTTAAACCAAAGACTGGAGAGAGAAAGAGAGTACAGATTATAGACGCTCGACAACTATTTGTGTTTGAAAGCCTATTTTCATTGTTCACATTGGTTTAATACACTAATTTATATAAGCCAATAATAGCGAATTGTTGATTCGATCACTCAAAATTGATTAAAACATATGCAATCAAACGTACAAGTGTTCAATATTAATCAACTATCATTTAATCAAAATAAACTAAAAGCAGTATTAATTATAATTACACACAATAATTAATTAAAATTAATTTTGTTATCGCTTAATTATTTCCGTCGACAATGTGCCTACTTGCATGATTTTTTTTAATTTAATTTTTTTTCTCGTTTTTTTTAAATCCTCGGGGTTAAGAAAACGGTTTATGACTGT
The DNA here is from genome assembly GCA_963575645.1 of Xanthostigma xanthostigma. Classification (NCBI taxonomy): domain Eukaryota; kingdom Metazoa; phylum Arthropoda; class Insecta; order Raphidioptera; family Raphidiidae; genus Xanthostigma; species Xanthostigma xanthostigma. The sequence goes on from OY754470.1 coordinate 46,074,408, forward strand.
TAAAAAAACTATATTTCGCACATCCTCCTACAAAAGAGCTGGTTTTCATGTATTTTTAATATTTAAAATTGGTATAATCTATATACTGATATTATAAAAGAGAGAGTGCAAATTTTGTGAGTTTGTGTGTATGTGGAGGGTAATTTCCGAAACCACTGCTCCTATTTGAAAAATTCTTTCACCATTATTTAAAATGAACCTTCAGGATGGACATAAGCTATATATTATCGAGTTAAACTTTTCGTAAAGACTAAATTTGCATCGTAAGTCGTTGAAAAAACGGTGCAAATCTACAAATTCGGGGGCCTGCCAATTCGGCCGACCGGGCCACTAGTGTTTAGATAATTGTATGAATTTTAAAATTTAGCAAAACTGCAAATAATAAATCAAAATAGAATCAAAACATAATATTATTTTAACACTATTGTCAAATAGACATCAGGTGTTAATAAGAAAATTTTGCACAAATATTGTTTTATTGTAAATATTTATAAAATCTGGACATTTGCATAATTCCATGAATTTAATAATTAAAAATTCAAAGTTTTAGTAATGCACAGAAAGAAATATTTGTTTACAATATCAATTAGTATGACAGAAACTTCATAAATAAATAAATAAATCCAAAATCTGAAACGTGTAAAAAATTGAAATTAAGTCATTGTTGATTAAACTACAACAATAAAATATTTACTATTATTTTATAAACATTACACAGACAGGTGTGGAAAGATGAGTCGCTGTCAAACGTGTATTTATCTATAGGTGTGTTATGTTTTATAAGAGGAAATTATACAGGTACAAGGTCAAGACAAGCCAGTTAAATGAGAGAAAAATGCACACCGATTGTAAAAATTCCAACCGTACTGTAATGGCAATAATTGAAATTATCTACGTACCCAGCAATTAATGACTTCAAAACTTCGACGTCAAAATGCTATTAAAAAAAATTTACTATAGCGCGTATGCAAAAATCACGTAGCACTGTAACAATAAACACTTCTCACCAATGACAACCTCTCACTCATTACAATTTTACTATCCAAATGATGCTACTTCGAATTTCCATCAATAGCTGGCGCTTCAGGCACCTATACATTTACTGTACGTGGACGTCGTCCCCATAGATAACACAGTGTTTGTTGACATGTTGTTGTCGTGCCAGCGTCACCAAAACAGTTCACAAATTATGTGAGGCAAATTTGGTGATTTTTCGAACCCCCTTGCCCCTTGATGAGATGCCGTCAGATATTTCTCGACAACCCTCTCCCCCCTCTAATCTCTCGTGAGATTTTTTAAAATGCATATTTTTAATGTAAATACATAAATTTGTGCTTGATTGTGTTCGATTTATTTAAAAAAACATAATTTGCTTAATTCTTTTTATTTATTAAGACTAGTATTTTAAAGACTTTTTAAAGAACGTAGTATCATAGAAACATAATATTAACCGCGATAAACCGAGCGGGGCGGCGTAGCGGTGAGAGCACTAAACTCGCATTCGAGAGGTACCGGGTTCGAATCCCGGAGGGGGCAGATGTGACTAGGAGTTTTTCCCACTGCCTCTCGCCGAGAAACGGTAATGCCTGTACCGGCCATCTTGTTGAGGTTTTCCATGGTTTCCCTCTACAATTCCAGATAAATATCGAGATGGTTCCTTATTCAAGGTCATGGCCGATTACCTGCCAAACTCCTATGCTCTAAATTTGCCTACCTTATCCTAATGTCCTAAAATTCCTTCATTCACCCATTGCCATTAATTAATTTGAAGTTTAAAAATTGTATAAAATAACGGTAAGTGCGGTAGAAAAAAAATAGTAATGGTGCGAATGGCGTCTGTTATGACATAATGTCGAGAAACGGACGTTAAACGCATTATTATTATTATTATATTATATATTAACCGCGATAAATATTATTAGATATGATTTAGCCATATATTTTAGTGGAGAGAACGGTAACAGAACCGTCACCGGAACTGTTTATATCGATTTTTGAGCTACTGCGCATGACAGTCTTGCGCAGTAGTAAGACTGTGACGGTTCTGTTACCGTCCTCTGGCTGCTTGAAACAAACTTAATATTAGCATGGATTTAGTTTCTCAAATGGTAACAAGTTCTAAATTTGTATACTCTAAGATTTTCTGCTGTTACGCACTGTTTGGAGGTCGCTGTACTACTACACCCGCCTTAAACAAACATGTCGGTAACAATGGCGACGGTTATCGACTCGCGGGTAACCGTTTTGTGGCGCGAAACGCGGCGGATACTGTAACTAACACCGATTTAATATTTTCCTACCAAGCTACAAGATTACGCTCCAACACAATCTTTTCCGTTTTTAATTGACGTTCTACTACACTTGTTGATTTTATTGAATAAACATAATTTCATTGATAAAGGCATTAAATATAATGTGATGAAATGATAAAAAAGAGATATACTATTTTAACTTTTGATTCTGAAAATAAGAAAGCATTTGTAATGCTTTAAATATTTGTTCAATATTGTTTACATGTATTTTATCACGTAGATAATATTCAGAAGGTAAAAGTCACCGTGTTTACTTCTAAGATTATGCTAGGGATGTACAAAGTGTAGAGAAAAAATGTGTAAATCAGTGACATTTTCTGGTATTCGACTTATTTTACTTGCATAGTTACCTCTATATCAGGGGGCACGTCAGTGCCCCCGCCAAGTCGAGCACTATCGTTATCTCGAAGCGACTCAAGGCGCTTTTGACCCCCTTGTGCTTCGTTGTGGATAAAGCAAGAAGTTTGAATTTTTAGTGATCGAGGGGACATACTATAACTGGCTATAATATTGCCAATATACACCGAGTAGGGTGGCGTAGTTATGAAGGCACCAGACTTCGGGAGGTACCGGGTTCTTTGTACAGACGAAATATCTGAACGTGAAACTATCTCGTAACACATTTTTTCCTCTTGTCCAAATGCAATCGGATGATTTTCAACTAGAAGTTTCACTTCTGTAATGCGTTCTCGACTCTCGTAACACATTTGTAAATTTTATAGGTATAGGGTTACTGCAAATATTGTTTTTTTTTTCGCAGTTTTACTGCAAATATTTTTTTTTAGCTCAAGTATTATTCTGATAAATTAGTCGAAAATTTTATGTATAATAGGTAGGTATACTTAAAAATAATAATAAAAAAAAAATGTTGCGCGCATCTCACGGTAATCGAACCCGGGCCGATCGCGTGGTATGCCAGCATTCTACCACTGAGCTACCAATGCTTATAAAGAAGCATTGTTTATATAGGGTTACTATAATAGTACAATTTCGTGACAAAATCCGTTAAGGCCCCCATACACCTCGTTCTTTTTTGGCAGTTTTCATCGTCACGATTAAACACGTCGGTCAAAACCGAAGTGTATGGGCAAAAACTGTCGATGAAACACGGCAGTTTTTTTATCTGCCGAATCTTGATTTTAAACACGACGTGTTTGCTGGTTGTCGTTTTAAATCGTAAATGTGTGGCGCTTTCCGATAAGAATCGACGTGTTTATTCAGTGGTGCGACGTACAGCAAATAAGTCATATTAATTAAATGATTGTAATTAGTTTGAGTATTGATTTATATTTTAACCGTTTTAGTGCTAAGCAATTTTGACAAAAATAAATGAAAATTGCTATAAACATATTGATTAATTTAGAGGAAAAAATAATGGTGTCAAATAAAACACTCTAATTTAGACAAATATCAATCAATTTTATTAATTATTTTTGCATTATATTGTTTATTAATGTTTATTAAACATAAAATAATATCAATATTATTGTATTTTCCATCAAAGCAGATCGTATTAATGATGCCACGACTTCAGAAAAACTGAACGAAACTACGCCTCTGTGTGGATATGGCCGTTGTTCGTGTTTAAATTAACCGTACAGTTTTACCCGTGCGGTTAAAACTGCCATAAAAGAACGAGGTGTATGGGGATGGCCGTTGTTCGTGTTTAACCGTACAGTTTTACCCGGCGGTTAAAACTGCCAAAAAAGAACGAGGTGTATGGGGGCCTTAACAAATTTGTTAGTCGACTTCCGTTTTTCCTGGAAAAAAATATGTACCTACTTACCTACTTATAATATAAGTTTTAATCTATTTTTTTTAAATAATAATTTGTCATTCTAGTGCGTATGATGACATAAGTACTATGTTATACCGAATGTGACATTATGTTAAAAACGAGTATCAGCGAGTTTTAACAGTCACATGAGCCTTAATATTATCACGCACGAGATACACATAATATGTACATTTTTTACACGTATCCCTATAAAATAGCTGATTTTCATACATATATTTTTCAAAATTTTCGACAGTTATTTGTAGGGTTCCCTGGATTTTCATATTTTTACTATGGAAATGGCAATACAATAACGTTTCTTCTAATTTATGCGCTAGTGCGAAATAGGTCACTTTACTATCGCTATGCAGGCATAAAAGCAGCTATTTTATAGGCTAGGTGTGCAAAAGGAATATTTTGTGCGTACTCCCAAATTGAATAGCTGCGCTTTTCACTTCATTTTCAATATATTTTGAAAACTTTTGGCATTTAAGCAAATAATAAATTACAGGTGATCTATGAAAATTATTATTGAAACTGTTATGGCCCATCAAAAAACACGCTTTATTTTAAAATCAAACTCCAATTCAATTTTAAAATATCTCATGCTAGGCTTAAATAAACCTTCCCATTAAAAATAAGGCAATACAGCCCTGTTAGTAATTTCGAACACTTCACGGATAATCATGTTTCAACTGTATAAAGGCCCCCATACACCTTGTTCTTTTTTGGCAGTTTTAACCGCCGGGTAAAACTGTACGGTTAAACACGAACAACGGCCATCCCCATACACCTCGTTCTTTTATGGCAGTTTTAACCGCACGGGTAAAACTGTACGGTTAATTAAACACGAACAACGGCCATATCCACACAGAGGCGTTGTTTCGTTCAGTTTTTCTGAAGTCGTGGCATCATTAATACGATCTGCTTTGATGGATCCTACGACAACGTTAGCAGTTGCAGCCGCAGTGGCTATAAAATTAAAATTTTCAAAAAGAAAACGTTCAAAATGGACTAAAGAATGGTTACTTAAACGCAGGCAATTTTCACACGTAAATCTTCTAAATGAATTACGACTAGAACCAGGAGATTGGTTTAATTTTCTGCGAATGGACGAAGAAACGTATTTAGAGCTGCTCACTTTAGTAACACCATTAACACAAAAGCAAGATACGTTTATGAGACCAAGTATTTCATCACATGAGCGTCTTTATACGTACTTGATTGCTATTTGTCTCTTCATCAATATTAGTTATTGTTTCTCTCGGTGTTTCCTGATCTGTAAGGAATAATAAATATTCGTAGTACCACAAATGGGGCTTGTACACCTCATCAGTCCCCGATCCAGATTTCTTGGATTGGATTCCTTTTTTTAATTCCTTTCGGAAGCAACCACATAGAGAATCTATTTTCTTTTTTACACATTCCTTTGTTGCTGAATTATCTACTTCTCTTAATTTTATAATCATGTCTTCGTAAGCTTTATTTTTTTTATCCCTATCAGAATACTCACTAGATTTTATTTTCCAAAGGCACGAATGGCTTCGATACAATTGTATGAATTGAACGAGCTGAAACTTGAACCTGGCGATTTGGTTCAATTACCTGAGAATGGACGAACATACTTATTTTGAGTTATTATTAAAATATAAATCAATACTCAAACTAATTACAATCATTTAATTAATATGACTTATTTGCTGTACGTCGCACCACTGAATAAACACGTCGATTCTTATCGGAAAGCGCCACACATTACGATTTGAAACGACAACCAGCAAACACGTCGTGTTTAAAATCAAGATTCGGCAGATATAAAAACTGCCGTGTTTCATCGACAGTTTTTGCCCATACACTTCGGTTTTGACCGACGTGTTTTATCGTGACGATGAAAACTGCCAAAAAAGAACGAGGTGTATGGGGGCCTTTACAGAGGGAAATCTACTTCGTTACATAAGGAAACAAGTTTACCCCCGTTTTTTACGAAGTATTCACTTCAAAAATCTGTCACTGTTTGAAAGCCAACTTTGTGACGAATAACATATTTTTTTTATATAATCTACCGACCCCTTTGAGTAAATTGAACTTCCGTCATTGTAATTTCTTTTTTAAGTAAAACTTTTTTATCCGCAGAGATTTCAAAAGGATATTAGATCAAACGTAACGGAAGTAAGCGTTTAGTAGCCGTTTATATAGTGACGGAGATGGTATACGAGTGAAAAATAACAAGAACACGAGAGCTGTCAATATTTGATTTAGGTGTAGTAAGTTAACGGGAGTGAGAGAGTTTTACTTTTACGCCTACATGTGATCCACACATAATTTTTTAGGGCTCCGTAGCCGAATAGCAGTATTTTCTTTTATTGGTCATTCATTTTCGTTTGTAATCCACATGAATGTTTGATTGTGATTTTTTGCTTATTAGATTTGTCATATTGTTTAACTGTCGGCCCGGTCCAGTCTTCGCTCGGATTTGTAGATTGCCACCGTTTTTTTCGTCGACTTATGTTGCACAATTGATCTCCACGAAAAGCGCTTAACATTAAAATGGGTATAGTAATCTCTTCCAAAAAATAAAATTATCGACCAATTTTTCAGACAAATATATTAACAAAAATATATATATATATATTTTTTTTGATAATATATTTGTCTGAAAAATTGGCCAATAATTTTATTTATTGGAAAAGAGTTCTAATCACATTATCAGACGTTAATCAAAGATTGAATGGGTATAATAAGCTATCCTTAAAAGATAGACATAATATGCAATCGCGGACTTTTCTGTAGACCTATAAAAGAGGAACAATTACACCATACGTTGTTTTGTTATATCTCAAAAGGATTAGGCAGCGTTTTCGATTAAAGCTCCCAGTCGGCTTCTTTTTCAACCAATTTACACAAAACACTATTGAATTATACACATACTTTCTCTTGAATCACTCCGTCCATTGGTGAAAACCGTATGAAAATCCGTTCGGTAGTTCTTGAGTTTATTGCGTTCAGACAGACAGACGGGGAGGGGGCGGCTGTGTTTTATAATATGTATTGATTTGCAACTTATAACCACAATGCATCCTATTTGACAATAAAAGCGCACAATGAATCACCAATTTGTATTGTTATTTGATAAACAAAGTAATGAGGTAGTAGCAGAGGGCAGAAGATGGCACCACTGTACTGACTGCTAAAGTTATAAAGGGAATTCCCCTCATGTAAACTAGATTATTGGAAAACTCAAAATGGCATCACATCCAGAGTTGATAAAAATAATTCTGTTTTGTTTACTTACAGCCTCTAGTGAACGAAAGTTTAATTTTGTAATACCTTATTAATTTAATTTAATTTAATTTAGTGGCTCAGAAAATTTTAGGGAAACCCGAAACTCTGACGACGACACGTTGTTTTTAATTTACTCAACTTTACAGTACTAGTGTTAAAAGCAATTATTGTATTTCCGAAAACCTCGAACAGGAAAGTAAGAATCTGAAAAATGAATTTTGACCTAAATTAGTAGGTACACCTACTAGATACGTTTTTTTGTGGAGTTGGAACAGAGATATTAGACTAGAGTACGCGAGTGAATCGGGAAAGTGTCTGCAATTCAGATTTCAGAGAGAGAACAATTCCTTATCTCTATGGTAACTAATGTTGCAAAACAATGCTGATTTGAGTAAAAAAATATCTGCTTTTCTGGGTTTTCTGCAACGTTCTCTCTCTCAACTGAGGACAAGCATACGAACTAGCATACTCTAGTTGCTTATATCTCTATGAGTTGGAATGGTAAAAAATACGAAATGTCCCGATTTTCGATGATTTTCTGTTCCAACCTGTATGTAATCCAATTACAGAAAACGACTTTTTACTTTTATAAATGAACGGTGCATACAAAATATAAAGACTTTTATTTTTAATCCCCGGAGCAAAAAGTTGCAGACCCAAGGTCGTCAAGATAACTGTTTTTCAAATGTTTCACTTTATTGAATTACATTTCTGATATTGTGAAGGAACAAAATATATCTACTACTAGTATATATTATAGTTACCGTTACTTGTATAATAAATTAACCCTTGAGCGAACGCGTTGGTCTCTTTTGGCACGCCATCTCAACTATGGTACGAAAATATTGTAATTGAAATTTTCCTGGGAATAGATCTTTGCGTTTGATACCCAAATGCTGGGCTGCACAAAACATTATCAAAAAAAAATAAAAATTGGTTGTCTGTAAAGTCGGTTTACGGACGATACTTTTACGTGATAACGTATTCCGTAATACATAACCTAAACCTCCCAAAATTTGGTTTCAATCCGCTTATCCTTGGTGTCGGAATGATAAGAAATGTCAAAAGTGACGTTTGCAACTGTCAAAGTATTATGTTCTAATAATAATTAGTTATTCCAATACTTAACTTAGAAGGCGTTGCATTTCACAAAATACTAATGTCAAAAAATTGAATTAAACATTAGAAATGCAGCCGTTTTCATGTTAAGACAAGACATACGTTATCTTCTAATTTCCATGTACGGCAAACAAAGACGACCGACCGCGTCGCGCCATGCATTAGACAACATTGCATTTATATTTTATACAGCTATTTTTCTATATAAATTTGTATAAAAAAACTGTTTAGGCAAATTCTGTTATACGAAATCTATGCAAAATGTTCTCCTCTTTCGTTTAAGACTGGTTTCAAACCGATCTGATTTAAATTGAGAGAGAAATTAGCAAAAAGCACGCACAGGGTCAGGCGGAACGTTACGCGTTACGAACGTTAGGATTTAGGAACGTTACACTGTTTCGTGCATGCATCCGGTGTTTTATCAATTTATAAGATTGGTGATTCATCAATTTATAAGACGTTATCACGTCAAAAAAAATTGACAATGACCTTAGATTGTGATCAAACAATTACAGTTTTCATATACGCAGGAGCAGTCTAATGTCGTATTCAAACTCCCCGTCGTGCACATAAACCAGTCCCGGATTTAGGGGGGGGGGTGTTAAACCGGGGCATGTGTTGATAGTGTTCTGTCGCATTGTTTCTAAATCTATCTCTGTCGTGTTACTTTGAGAGAGAGAGATTGTGAATTATAGACGCTGAACAGCTGCGGTCATCAGCGTCTATTGTGTTACTTTGTTTCATTACATCGTCTATCGACCTTTCTCTTACTATAGAAGTTTCACTTCAAAATGACGAAATTATCACAAAGATAAACTTGTCCACTAAAAGGTTAAATGGTTTTGCATGCGTTTTGAGGTAATAATATTAAATTGCAATCATAATTGCTAATATTTTTTTGTGTAATTATTAGCAGAGTAGAGCATTCTACGCCTTCGCATAAAAAACGCACTCGTATTTTAAAACATTATTTCAATGGTGTTCATTAAATCATTTATACACTACTTTTACCATTCCACCTCCATGAGTGAGGAATTGTACTAATTTAGGTCAAAATTCACTTTTCAAAATTTTACAATATTTTTTTTCGTTTTGAGGTCTCTTTAGTGTCCGTCCGAAATTTCGGTTTCGGCTTAGTTTCGGCCAAAAAACTGGTTTCGGCTTAGTTTTGTTTTTGTAAATTAATTAAAATACAGCAACGCTGAACAACGTCTGCCATCTGACGGTTTTAATTTTGAAACAACGGCAACTCTTCGATCTGTCATCTGACTTTCATATTGTAATACAACAGACACAATACTGCATACTGCCATCTAACGGCTTTAATTTTGAAACAGCGAGCAACGCTGCATGATGCCATCTGACGGCTTAGCTCAACGCTTTTGCTACTTGCGCCTCTATATGACAATTTTAGTAAAATATTTCTTCGATCTGTCATCTGAGCTTCATATTGTAATACAACAAAAAGAAGAACGTTATAAGCAGTGTGCAAAATTAGAAACGAATTGAATACCTGCAATCATATTTAAAAAATAATTTTGTAAAGTGATAATTATTATACTTATTTAGTGCGAATAATTCGCACAGGTCACTCTAGTATTTAATAATTTACTATATGAATCATTGTCTATCTACTCAATGTTCGGTGAGTGAAGACAACAAAGCGTATCGAAAATATATCTGCGTCTCTTATTCGATGTAATTCCCTGATTTCTCCGATGATAGAATTGATTGATGTACTTGCATTCAATCTGAATAAAGTATATCTGTTTCAAAAACTTTGTCTTTTTCTATGACGTTAACATGGGCGTACCCAGTTTTTGGCCCAGGAGGGGGCAAATGAGAAATTTCTTAAGCCGGGTCCCCCGTGCTTGTTTTGCCCTCCTGGATACGCCACTCGCCAGTGCTTACGGCTTAAAAAAGGCAGAAGTGTATGTTTGCACCCTAATGGTTCGATTGCGATTTTATTCCTATGCTCAGTATAGAATAAAAGTATATGCGGCAAACTGAATTTTAGGTTATGTCTTTTTTCACGATTACTTTTCATATTGAAGGCTTGCTTTCTTCTTCTACTTAGTCGGGTTTTCGTTTTTAACTTTAATTTTATTCTTACAACAAGATACTTCGTAAAGGAAAAACTCGGAAATATATTTATTGTATTGGTTCCTCAGATTTAGTTTGATATCGTGATATGCCAAGCAATTTAAATATAATTATTGTAAACTAAAAACAATAGAAAATAGTGGAAGAACACATATTAGTTTAATCGTAAAAGTTATCAAATGTACAAAAAAGAAACTTTCAAAAGCTGAACTAATTTTATTTGTCATGAAAAAAATATTCTCAGGCAAAAAAAGTAAAGTTTTGTAGATTGAAGATAATTAAAAGACCGCGCACACTTGTCAAACATAAACCTGCGGGACCTGCATAACAAACCTGCAACCAGCACGATGTCGTACACTAGACCAGCATAAGTCAGCACAAACTAGCAAATTTTAGTGCAGTTTTCGCGACGTGGGGTAGAAATTTCGCAGTTTTCAAGTAGTCTTATCAGTGCAAAATAATGAAAACGACTCATCACTAGCACACTAGATCGGTCCAGCACGTCTAGACAAAAATTACAGGCGACCGAATGGGGGCAGGTGTTGGTCTAATATGCGCTACTCCGGTAAATAACATGGGTGCCATCACAAACAGGCCTTTCTGCTCCGAGCTGTGCTGGTCGTGTAGGTTTATGCTTGACAAGTATGCGCGGTCTTCAAAATTCTTTTATGTGTAATTTAACAATCCTAACAAATATTTAAATGCGAATGTGAGTTTGTTTGTTACGCTCTCACGCGTAAACCGCTGAACAGATTTCGATAAAATTTGGCAAGGAGATAGATTGCATCCCGAGGAAGAACATAGGCTACTGTTTGTCTCAAAAAACAACTCTGAAGGGGCGGAATAGGAGATGAAAGTTTCTATGGAGAACCGATCATTTCTCAAGTTAGGGATATGAAATTTCATATTTAGACTTTTGGTAAGAAATAAAGAATTACGTGTTTCATCCCTCAAGAAGGTAAACTTGGGGATCACACGTAAGATACATATATACTTGCAATGACTGCAAGCAAAAATGTCAAAGTGTATAAACATTGTTTTTTAACGTGATACTATAATACGGTGGAACCGTTGTCGCTGTTTCATCTCAATCGCGTGCGGAGCCGCGGGTAGCAGCTAGTATAATATAAAACTAACTAACTAATATAACTAAAACTAACTAAGAGTACATTTTTTAAATAGAATTACGATTTAATTTAAAATGTATATTTTCTTCTTTTTAGAGCATTTAAATAAAAGCTTGTTTTTAAAAATGTTTTTTACTACCTATTTATTTCTATAATTTTATTAAATTACTAGCGGTCCCGCCCGGTTTCACCCGGGTGCAAAAAACGAATGGGGAAGAGAGGGACATGAGTACGAACATTCATCTTAGTTTACCGAGATGAATGTTGTGTCCAAACTTCATAATGATCAGATTTACCGTTCAAAAGTTTTTGTCAATAAAAAACAGTATTTATACTTTTTTTAAGTAATCAATTTCTTTTAAAACAATAATTACTGTAATTAATAAAAAATATAATAAATATTTAATTGAAAACACTGTAGGAATATTATTTTTATATAGGTACCTATAGTTGTAACAGTTTTTCAAATGAGTTATTAATTAGATTTATTTGAATTTAATTAGTCGTAATAAAATTTTAAAAAATTGAAATGTAAGCCTTAGAAGAAAGCAATGTAGAAAATAAAAAAAAATAAAAATATATTCGCCGCCTTGGGGCTTGAACTCAAAACCTTAGTATTAAGAGTCTTACGCTCTACCGACTGAGCTATCCGGGCTTATAAATGTGAGCCGCTAATATTGGAATATTTTAGTTAAGGCATTTCACCTGATAATATTTGTCGGACGGACTAATTTTGAGATACAGCTTGCAACATTTTTCATTGATGCTCCGCTCCAATTGGTCGTAGCGTAATATTAGATAGCCTATAGCCTTCCTCGATAAATGGGCTATCCAATACAATTTTTTTTTTCAATTCGAACCAGTAGTTTCTGAGATTAGCGCGTTCAACCAAACAAACAAACTCTTCAGCTTTATATATTAGTATAAATAATCATTTGAGTATATGTATAACGTTTACATACAAACTTAGACGTGTGTGTCCATTAGTGTTTACATAAAATTAAAAACATAAAATATATTATAAAGATATATATTTTTATAATAACAGAAAATTGTTAAACTCGTCGCCATGACCTTTGAAAACATTTTATAATATGAATAGTCAGTTCACTATACACATGACTGCAATAGTATTTACACCTACGTGATGTAAAAATATTTTATCACTTTAATCGCGTCCGTTAAATCGGGAGTGTTGACAGCAGTGGCGTAGCACAGTACATTATTGCGGATTTTTAAATTTTCTAGATTTTTTATAATATAAACTTTTACACTTTTTGTATATTCAACCACTTACCTTCTATCTAACTATTGTAAAAAGGGTGCAGTGTAAGATGTCGACAAAGTAACGATACGATACGAAACTACTCGTTACTCTAGAATACCCGAAGTAACGATTACCGATTTGAAAAGTAAATCGTTACTTTTACTTGAATGATTACTATTGATTATTGATTACTATTGATTATATTGATTACTATTGATTATTTTATTATGCGAGTATAAGGATATTCATTGAGTTCCTGCGAACCTTAAGATTTCGGAGCACTACAAAGGAGCCGCTGATAGCTGATACGTATAATATAAATATGCCGCCGATATCAATAGCCCTTAGCAAAATTAATTGTGTATTATTGTATTGTTGATATGTTGATATTTCGCGGTCAGTAATCGTCTTGTGTCGATATTTATTTTATTCAGTACGTTTTTATACGCAATAATTAATTATTTGTTGGTTCAGACACTACGTACTACATTTTATGTATGTAACTTAAGTAATCAAAGTAACCAGTAGTTGAAATGATTACTTAATACCCAAGTACCTATAGTAGTAACGAATACATAAAAGTAACGATAATCGACATCACTAGTGCAGTGCATATACTGTACACGAGCTGTGGTGATTCTTTGTGCCCAAGAGTGTACTGCGCTTCCCCACGTGATATGCGGTTGACCAATGACACGAGGGGACGCATGTAACCGGCCAACACGGGAAGAACGCGAGCACAAGAATAATATTCTTGTGAACGCGAGCACGGACGGTAGATGGATGCCACTAGACAACGGTCGTCGCATGTAGAAATGAAGAAGTGATACGACTCAATAAAATATGTGCTACAAACTGTTTAAAAATGTATTAATACTAGCGTGACCTGTGCGAATTATTCGCACTAAATAAGTATAATAATTATCACTTTACAAAATTATTTTTTAAATATGATTGCAGGTATTCAATTCGTTTCTAATTTTGCACACTGCTTATAACGTTCTTCTTTTTGTTGTATTACAATATGAAGCTCAGATGACAGATCGAAGAAATATTTTACTAAAATTGTCATATAGAGGCGCAAGTAGCAAAAGCGTTGAGCTAAGCCGTCAGATGGCATCATGCAGCATTGCTGTGACGTTGTTCAGCGTTGCCCGTCAGATGGCAGTATACAGTATTTACAATATGAAGGTCAGATGACAGTTGTTTCAAAATTATAGTCGTCAGATGGCAGACGTTGTTCAGCGTTGCCTTAATTAATTAATTTACAAAAACAAAAGCAATAATAAATTGTTTAGTTGGCGATGTCAGTAGAGCAGGCAATTATCTGTAAAATGATATATAATTTATGTGGAGAAATTGTGTGGTTTTTTCTAAAAAGGGGGACAAACATCTTAAACCTTAGCGTATTAATATATATGATTTTGTGTTTTAGCCTGGTAGCTAACATTATGTAGTACATATATATAACAAAGTTCCTCCGCCGCGTCAGTCTATTTGAACGCGATAAACTCAACAACTACCAAACGAATTTTCATACGCTTTTTACTAATAGAAAGAGATATCAACGAGGAAGGTTTCTATATATAATTTGTAAATCTTTTCTATAAAATAACGGTGTTTTGTCAACAAAAAACTGTTTTCGTACCATGTAGCGACATCAGATGGAATTTACTCAAAGCTAATAGTTCAGACATTTCTGCGCTGTAGTTGTTTTCATAGACTGCAGGTAATAATACCTCAGACTAATAGAATACTTTATACATCGCAGCTGCACGAAACATAGCATGTGCTGTTCACGTGATAAATATATCTGCTGGTGGGAATAACCGTAACTAATGTCGCGTACTGATCATCCCTTTTTTGCAGTAGCGAAATAATAATATAGCCTGTGTTAAAAATAAATAATTGATTTTGATACAAATATAGTACCTATAATATAATCAAATACGGTTGTCTGACGTTTCGATTGACTTTACAATTTACAATTATAATTTTTCTTCAAAAACATATTTTTCTGAATAAATTGTTTCGCTACTGAACTGTGTATGTCAACGCTTGAATTGCCCTAAGCTATTTTCTGTTGTCAGTCTCGACATTTGAGTTTTCAGATTTTTATTTTTACGTTATAAATAATATTTTAAAATATGAACTGATATTATAAGAAACCTCTTTGTTGCAAATTTGATATCCACGAAAAGCGCTTAACATTAAAATGGGTACAGTAATCTTTGATTAACGTCTGATTAAAACTCTTCAATAAATGAAATTATCGACCAATTTTTCAGACAAATATATTAAATAAAAATATTTTTTCAATATTAAAAATCTTTCACGAATTTCATTAAAAATAAATAGAAACTAATTATTAATTACTTTTTATATTTTTAGATCAGTTCTGAAGAAGATCCAAATCCGGATCGAAACGTTATTGTCTTATTTATATTTTTTTGTTAATATATTTGTCTGAAAAATTGGTCGATAATTTTATTTATTGAATAGTAAGCTATCCTTAAAAGATAGACATAATGCCATCGCGGACTTTTCTGTAGATCTCTATATTAGAGGAACAATTCCTCCGTACATTGTTTTTTATATCTCAAAGGGATTAGGCAGCGTTTTCGATGACAGGCCCCAGTCGGCTTGATTTTTTCCAACAACAATCATCGTCATATTTCCATTAATTTATACAAAACATGAATGAATTATACACATAAACCTTTCTCTTGAATTACTCCTCCCATTAGTGAAAACCGTATGAAAATCCGTTCGGTAGTTTTTGAATTTATCACGTTCAGACAGACAGGGGGTACTTTGTCTTATAATAATGTAGTAATGAACGTAATACTTATAGATCTATATTTTAGTGGCGGTCCCGTCTGGTTTCACAAAAGAACGAATGGGGGGAGGGACATCTTAGTGTACCGAGATGAATGTTGTGTCCAAATTTCATGATGATCGGAGTTACCGTTCAAAACTTTTAATCGGACGGACAAATTTTGAATTATAGTTTGCAACATTTTTCATAGATGCTCCGCTACTATTGGTCGTAGCGTGATATTATATAGCCTATAGCCTTCCTCGATAAATGGGCTATCCATCAACAAAAAAAAAATTCAATTCAAATCAGTTGTTCCTGAGATTAGCGCGTTCAGCCAAACAAACAAACTCTTCAGCTTTATATATTAGTATAGATTTATTACAATTCCAGAGTACCTACACCGTCGAACCGGTCACAAAAAAAAATTAAATTCCATCACACAAAATATCGAGACGTCAATTATCATTATAGAACGTTTTAATGGAAGTGTATGTAAGTTTTTTTCGTAATATGAATATTAATTATTAAATGTGTATAATATTAATATTATAATTATTATTTATAAAATAGCAACAGTTTAAATGAAATAACAATCGATGGTTTTATCTCAAATAACCTTGACATTTAATTATTACATTACACTGAACAATAAATAGCGTAAAAGAACTTACAAAATATAAGGTCGAAATCCGTATCTGAATGCCGGTTATCGCCGGTAATGCATGCATAGTTTTTTTTATTTATTTTAACTCTCGCGCGTATAAAAGTCTACTGGACAACACTGCTAAAATTTTGTTTTTGAATTTAAAAGATAATATGATGAAAAACATCAAAACTGTGGCAGATTAATTCAATTTTTTTTTCATTTTTTGTTGTTAGTATCTCTAATATGGATTAACTCTACTTCATGAAATTTATACAGATTAATGGAACAGTGTAAATTATTAAGGGGATATAGTAGTAGACGAAGGGTTTTTGCTGCGGGGAAACAGTAAGGAGGGAAGATGCTCAACAGAAGAAAAAAGGCGTTATACACTTTCGCGGTCACCTGGTTTTTTGGCTCTAGAAAATCGAAAAATCATCCGATTTCGATGAATTTTTTTTTTAAATCTTCGTTTTTATGGCGGATTTATGGAAAAAAATACGAAAATTGAAAAAATCAATATTTCTCACAATTTCATGACTTTAAATGCAAAAAAAAAAATGGTTGTCTGTAAAGTCGGTTTACGGACGATAGTTTTACGTGATAACGTATTCCGTAATACATAACCTAAACCTCCCAAAATTTGGTTTCAATCCGCTTATCCTTGGTGTCGGAATGATAAGAAATGTCAAAAGTGACGTTTGCAACTGTCAAAGTATTATGTTCTAATAATAATTAGTTATTCCAATACTTAACTTAGAAGGCGTTGCTTTTCACAAAATACTAATGTCAAAAAATTGAATTAAACATTAGAAATGCAGCCGTTTTCATGTTGCATTTATATAGCTATTTTTCTATATAAATTTGTATAAAAAAACTGTTTAGGCAAATTCTGTTATACGAAATCTATGTAAAATGTTCTCCTCTTTCGTTTAAGACTGGTTTCAAACCGATCTGATTTAAATTGAGCGAGAAATTAGCAAGAAGCACGCACAGGGTCAGGCGGAACGTTACGCGTTACGAACGTTAGGAACGTTAAGATTTAGGAACGTTACACTTTTTCGTGCATGCAGCCGGTGTTTTATCAATTTATAAGATTGGTGATTCATCAATTTATAAGACGTTATCACGTCAAAAATTGACTTTCTACATATAATTCTTTATAACTGTTTCTGACGTCAATTCCGGGGTGAACGATAAACGGGTATGCGAATTGTAATTCCGGAGTGAACGATAAAGGGGTATGCGAATTGTCTCGCAGTGAAACGGGAAGGGGCAAATGTGGAGTTTTTAAAAAAACAATTCCGGGGTGAACGATAAACGGGTATGTGAATTGTAATTTCGGGGTGAACGATAAAGGGGTATGCGAATTGTAATTCCGGGGTGAACGATAAAGGGGTATGTGAATTGTCTCGCAGTGAAACGGGAAGGGGCAAATGTGGAGTTTTTAAAAAAACAATTCCGGGGTGAACGATAAACGGGTATGCGAATTGTAATTCCGGGGTGAACTAATTTTTTTCATAAATCCGCCTTAAAATGGAACTTTTTGAGACCGAGATCATTGAAATCCATCTATTTTTCGATTTTCTAGAGCCAAAAAACCAGGTGACCGTGAAAGTGTATAATTACCAAATAATAGTATTAACTTCCCTCCCCCGCGTAAGTATTCTTTCTTTCAATATATAGCCACTATCAGATGGGTTAGATGTAGTGCCCGACCGAAACTTCGGCCAAAAACCCACCTTCGGCCAAAATGAGTTTTGGCTGAAACTGAAGGTTTCTAACAAGCGCCGAAATTGAACGAACTGTTACGAATGAGCGAGAGCACGATGGACGTGGCGACTTCTAGAAATGATTAAAATTATCTTTTTATACTGCAAACTTTCAATTTAAAAGTTTTAAAATCATTTATATTGTAGCAGTTGTAGCCAATCTTGAACTGAATTTCTTAGGGTTTTGAAGTCTTCGGCTTCAGCCGAAGGTTGTGGCGATAGGCGATTAGTCGGCTACGGCCAGGAATAGACTTTCGGTTGGACACTAAGTTAGTGATGTAAGTATACACAACATTGTTGGATAATCCGGATTAATTGAAACAGGTGATCTAGATAGTGTGTCCACGGTGAACTAGAACTAGAATTAGGGTTCCGCGCAAAAAAAATAATTTCCACGCGGACGAAGTCGCGGGTTGCAGCTAGTTCAATAATAAAATGTTGGCAGTGTCATTCAGAAGACATGTGCCCGGTCAAAACTTCGACTATATTATTAGAGTATTCGGAACCCAAAGGAATGGTGAGACCTCTGGTGAGAAATGCGCCGAACTGTCCTAAGAGGGGTTTTTGACAGGTAAGCATTGATTTAGAAAGGCATGATGGAGGCTTTTCTAAATCAATGTTTACCTTATGCCTTCATAGTTTACCTGTCAAAAACCCCTCTTAGGACAGTTCGGCGCATTTCTCACCAGAGGTCTCACCATTCCTTTGGGTTCCGAATAAGTTCTTATGCGGGCTCAGGCCATTTAATGTGTAACCATGACAACGAAAAAACAAAAGCACATAACGATCCGGATAACGTAGCTATAGTACTCAGAAGAGTTAAATATAAATCCACTTATTCATATTGTTTTTTATCCTTTTTGTACAAGTAATTTACGATTTGTTTTGATAACTGTGTACTGATGTGTTTTTGTCATCTGAACGTCCTTATTCGTCCAACCACACGTAATGCGACAGCTTTTATTATTCTTCACAATCGAATTTATATAAAACGTCGACTTTCAATAAATTTAAAAGTGTTTGCGTAACGTTTTCAACAATTAAAAATACTGTTTTTAGAATTTTGTAATACGTGTAGTAGATAATGTACTTTCAAACTGTGCAGTCGTGAAATAAGAATATACTTTTTTTATGAAGATATCGTCTAGTGAGTTTTAACTTTGATTTGAACAGTCGTGCTATACCTATTCCTATTGAGTCAGAGAGCATAGACTGAGCATCTCATTGTAGTGCTGCATTTCAGCTCTGTTAGGCGCCGGTGTGTTCAGATTGGCGTGGCGCCCCAGCACTACCCAGCTCCAAAGAACGTAATTAAGTAGCATTGAAATTAAAAAGAAAACTCGGGTCGCAGTGCGAAACCCTGCCGACAATATAGTGTATTTGCTATTATAGGCAGTGTGGCTCCAACTTTATTTTTGAACAAAATAAAAATTTAACCCCTGAATACACCCCTTAAAATACAATCAGTACAACAAATTAAATTCACCCTTCACTAAATAAATTAATATCTAAAATTTTTAAGTCCGGGCCTGTCGGGCCGATTTAAATAAAATTTTGGTAGCACATTTTAATCATTACTAAAGGGTTAAATTTCGATTTTGAAACAATTCGGAGAAATTTTTTGGTATTTTTGGGCCCAAAAATATTTTTCTACCACTAAAACCCACATTTAAAGTGGCCTGAATGGGCCCATTTTAAATAGGCTTCGTGCGGTGATGGATTTCAACATGTGGTCCAAATTTAGTTAATATCAATTACCTCCTTCGAAAGTTATAGCCCGTACATAAAAATAAATAAGAGGCAAGAGTTGATTTTGCACGAAGGATCCGTATTTCTGACGATTCGATCTCGGCCGACATCGGAAAAAAAGCAAACACGAAGATTGTAATGTTAACGGACCGATCAAAAGTTTTTGTTCCTAGCCTGATATCTATTTCCGACGGCACATAACGACAGAAAGTTGTTGATTGTGAGGAATAGTCATACAGTTGTAGTCCTTGATTTTATTCGGGTATAATTTCGTATCGGTTGGCAAGTCCCCTTCAGATCTATTTTCATTAAACTGATGCACACATGCCTTTTTTACATCTCTTATTAAGAATAACGTTCTTCTCTATAGACTCTATCAGAAGAAAATACAAAAAGTCGTCGTCAGATTCGCGTATGATAGCTCTTCAACACATTTGCAGCTGCTTCCTGATCGGAACCAGTGTGAACACTCACGACGGACGACATCGAAACACATAATCAAATCGGATCGGATGAGGAGAAATACGAATGTAACTCAAGGTCGTAGTAGATCTAAACTCATTAAAGTGGTTGGGTTCTGAACCGGTCATGCACCCCTGAAAAAGCATCTACACACAATGGGGAATCGACACAGATTTTGCGAAATGGAGGACGAAACAGCCAACCATTTACTCTTCGATAGCAAGGCCCTAGCCTACAGGAGAACAACCATCTTTGGACACATTGATGAGAGCGGAGTAATTCCTCAATCTAGTCACCAATCTTCTGGAGTTCATGAGGAGATCCAAACCATTAGAGGATTAGATCCAGCGCAAGGAGAAGCACAAAAATGCTTTTAGGATGACGTGCATAACGGTCTTTTAAGCCATAACCCCTAGTTTATTCATCCATTCAACCCAAGGTCGCCGGTCGACACGTTTCAAAAGTAAGTTCTATTGCACTCACTGAATTATAACTACGAACTGGAACGACTGCGCAATGTTCAAAATCCGAGCCGGTATGTTAGAACGGACACGCTGCAAATCGTGGATTTACGTCTTTGTTGCACACATTGCTTGTAATGGGATGATCGAGAGCTTGCGATTTAAAAGTACTTTTATTGTTTGATATAAATGATTTTGCCGACTTCTAAATATATTTAAGGCTAGATAAATGATCTATAATATCATTATTGTTATCATTTTTCAAAGATATTCGCAATAAGTTATAAATTCCATATTTGAAAATATACCTACCTAGTTGTAAGGTTACTTTCTGCTACAGGTGAAATTAAAATGAATCGCAGAATTTTGAATTGAAGTTGTGATATTCATATTACATGAGATTTTATGTAAACAAAACTTTTCATAAAAAAAATAGAACCGCCTTCAAAAAAGCCACTAAAAAGTGGAAAATAAAGTTCTGAGGTCGGCTTCAATTTAATAAGTAAGTAGGTATATAAAAAGTTTTGGTAATAAAATTGGCGCCGACCTCAAAACTTTGTTATTTTCCTCTTTTTAGTGGCTTTTTTTGAAGGTGGTTTAATTTTTTTTTTATAAAAAATTTCGATTTTTTACTTTTCAGTGGCTATGCAATACGTAGTTTACACGTTATTAAATGACTTCTTTCTTGATATTTGATTGCTAAAAAAACTACTGAACCGATTTAAATAAAAATTATAAGGGACCATCCCGTAAACATTCTCAACCCAACGGTTCACAAATATCGCGGGACATACATACATAACAATGACTGGTACACACTTAACAGTCCATATCTTGAAAACTACTGAACCGATTTTGATAAAATTTGCACTCTACCCGAAGTTGAAAGATACTTAGTCCAATAAAAAAAGAATTGTTGCAATTCGATTTCTAGTTTCTGAAAAATACGTAGACAAACATACAAACATGCATACAAACATGCATACAAATTACATACATACAGATCAAACTAATAATCTCTTTTTTTTTGAAGTCAGTTAAATAAAGCTAGTTTCTCAAGCTTTCACAAACTTGTCAGTATTACATAATCATGACTTATTTAATCTCTTCAAGTTAAAACCGTTAAAAAATACGTTTTAATTGACACTTGACGTGACACGCTCATAAACACAAGTGTGCTAAACAGAGAAAACAATACACGCTTTGCAGCCGTACTACTCTGATCGTTTTAATGACGCTCTGCCCGTTTGAGCAATCGTTCCACTTGGTGTATATTTCAGTGATTGCACTCTATGACTCGATTGCGCGGACAGCGTCTGATTGGTCGCTCGAAACCAAACAACCAATCAGATACTTTGTGCGTTCTTATTCCCTACAGCCAGCTGCGATGGATTGACGTAGATTCGTCAATCCTTCGAGTCGATGATCTCGCTATAGCTAGATACTATATTACAATATATCGTAGTTTTTTCTGCAGTAATTAGGTACTTGCAAATGCAGATCATGCCTAATTAGGAATGGTACTGTTTCAACATTAAAAGTCTTCAAATATGGTACGTTTGACACTTTTAACTATACGCCAAGTAATAAAAAAACCGACCAAGCTCGTGTTGGGCACACACAATCGTTGCTTGACAAATATTATACCCTTTTCTAAAAATGCGTCATTGCAATATTATGGTGATACTGTCTTGTAGATTATTATTAAGGAAAGATCAGTTGCACTTCTACAACTTGGTAGTATGAATATAATTTTCGTTGAAAGTATAAATTAAAAAGCGCTACTCTCATTTTTTTTTAATTGCATGACTGCAAAGATAGAGGGGAGGGGGGCACATTATAAACGACTTGAGGAACTTAAATCTCGGAAAAAGTCATTTCTGTTCATCGATACTCCATGCAATAGACTGCGCGAAATATAAACTTCCATTCCTCAGTTTTATATATGGAAAGCTACCCCTAAATAACTTTTTTGAAGTGAAAACTTCTTTAGCGGCGTTGTACACTTTTTTGTAATGGGTAAAAAATGTTAAACTCGCGTCACGACCTGTTCGAAAATTCGTAAGACGGATGGAGAGTAGAGGTATGGGTAAACTGATCGAAAATTCGTAAGACTGATGGAGAGTAGAGGTAATATTCAAGTTTTTACTTCTGCCGGCACTCCCGGAGTGCAACCCGTAATTTCATTACACAATAGGACAATAGGGTATATGCACAATTTTTGAAAATATTTAAAATCAATTATTTTCATATTAAAAGGTATCAAACACATGAAATCAGTCATTAAAACATTTGTATTGAATTAGAAAATAAATTTTCATTTTGGGCAAGATATTTTGATTATTCAAACGCGCCATTTGGCGCGGGATTTCTGTGACGTCATAGGCCATGTGACCAATTTTATTTAAATAAATTTCTATTGAAAAAGAGGTAATTATTCTATGGCAACCATAATATGTTAACGTCCATTTTGACGTCACACTACGGTCTAATCAATAGCATTGGGTTTCGATATTTTATATTTCTCGCGTATTTATTGCATTTTTGTTTAATTAGTATTTATTATTTATTTAGAGTTTAATCAATTGCAATAAAGATTACAAAAAATAATATTTGAACTAAATATATTAAGTTACATGCATAATGCATATACCCTATTGAATGACGGTTCACATAAAACTCCTGCCTGCAAAATTTCATTCGAATCGATGGAAAGATGGCGTGTAATACCTGGCAGGTTTAAGAGAATGTTTTTTTTACAAACGCATACCTTGACACATAGATTATTAGACAGCTGACAGTTGATTCTTCAGCAAGGACGCTGCTGTACTTCAGATTTCTCACTTATTTGTTCCTAAGGAGTCTCCCTTGACAGCATAAGATTGGTTTAATTACTGAAATGAAGTAAGTAAAACTAACGAATTGGTGTATGAACATAATTTATACCGATTTCAATTAAAAACAGCACGATATAATTTACAATTACATAATTGAATTCTCATTACAGAAAATTCGAAAGATAGATATTTGTTCATGGTGTCAAATTAGATTTGTAATAGCAAAACGTATCTAAGATTTTTGGATTGATATCTATACTAATATATTATAAAGCTAAAGAGTTTGTTTGTTTGTTTGTTTGTTTGAACGCGCTTATCTCAGGAACTACTGCTTCGAATTGAAAAATTTTTTTTTTGTTGGATAGCCCATTTATCGAGCATGGCTATAGGCTATATAATATCACGCTACGACCAATAGGAGCGGAGCATCAATGAAAAATGATGCAAAATTTAGCTCAAAATGTGTCCGTCCGAAAAAAAACTTTTGAACGGTAATTCCGATCATTATGAAATTTGGACACAACATGCATCTTGGTAAACTAAGATGAAAGTGCGTACTCATGTACCTCCCCCCCATTCGTTCTTATGCACCCGGGTGTAACCGAGTGGGACCGCTAGTATTATATATAAGGTGACAGGAATTATTGCTTGTATTCCTCTCGGGAGAAGAAACTATAAGTAATTTGGAATGATTAACCTCTATCACTTGAGGGTCGCAAATGCTACATTTCTTTATGATAATGACATTTCTATGAAGAATTTATGTTCTATTTTTTATGGTAAGCTTAACCAACATGAAAACTAACAGTAAATTTCTTGGTTTTTAGCTTTAGGAAGGTTGGCCAATTAGTAAGCTATCAGATCATGGAAAAAATCAGGCCAAAAAAAGAGAATTTTTTTTTAATTTTTAATTTCCATAATTCGCATTTTCATTAAAAGAAAACCGAAGTAGATTTTCTCGAAAATGACGCATTAGTCACAGTTTCCTCTCCCGAGAGGAATACGAACAATTACCGGTCACTCTGTATATACATTCATTTTTGGACCATATCAAAACATTTTTTTTTATTATTTTAATAGAAAGTTTCACTTCGATCACATCCCTTGTTTTTAAAGATCATCAAATAAGTAATAGTTAAGAATCAGTTAGGTACTATATTTTTTCAGTATTTGAATTTTGAATAGTTTCCTATCAGCTCTCTCCTCTATCAGTACGATAAATAATTGACAGGTGTCATATGTTTTGACGTATCATTTTCGTAAGGGTTTTTCCTTTATAAACAAAGAAAACACGACATCAACTTAATTACAGATATTATTTAAGTGACCTTTAAAACAATAAAAAAATGTTCGTGACTATAGCTAAAGAGGATATATATTATAGAGTAACCATGCAGTGGTATAAAAAATAAAACTGTACCAGCCAACGTATCGTTAAAATATAGAACTAATATTTACCAAGCTTCTAAAATCTAGAGTATTGCAAGTCACTAGTCTACAGGGTGTCCGGTAAGTACCGCACGGGATTAATGGGTTGGATAGAGATTAAAATTCTGAGACAAAAAGTCCTTTACCTTTTTTTCACCCCACGTACAGGTAATGAGCAATGTTTTAAAATAAGTATCCAATCAGATGTGCGCTATATTACTATCCATAATCCCATGCGATACTTACCGCGGACATCCTGGATACTAATATTATAAAGAGAAAGTGCGAATGCTGTGAGGGTAATCTCTACTCATCCGATTTGAAAAATTCTTTCACTATACTATTTAGAACGAACCTTCAGGATAGACATAGGCCATATATTATCGCGTTAAAATAAAACCGCTTTTAGACGAAACTAATTTTGCAACGTATAAGTCGACGAAAAACCGGTGGCAATCTACAAATTCGGATGAAGCCGGACCGGGCAACAAGTTTAGTTAAAATATAGAACGCCACAGTCAAGGAAAGGTTTTATTTCTGTTTTATGCAAAATAACAAGTTTAGTTTTTTCACAAATAGATGGCGACACTTACGTGTAGCCAGTCAACTTATATGCTCTATTGTGAGTCTATAATGTACATAGTAAATGATATAACATAAAGTAACACAGATTCATATTGACTGAGAAAAGTTTTGTTTGGTTTGATAATAATTGAAGGAAAACTAATAACAATAGTGTTTGTGTTTATTTCCTGGTAATACCATAAAACAATTGAAACAATTATTGTAAAATAATGTTTGAAAATTTGTTGTTGTTCACTTTGATAGATTTTACTGCTTAAAATTATAATGATTTCTAGGTTAGGGTGTGATATTCGTCAGGCAACGATTGCGATCCAAAATACGTCATTTGAAAAATACTAAACCCTCTCAGGTGTGGGCCCAAGATGTGCTTAACCGTTTTTTTTTTACAATAGAATAGAATAGTTCTTTATTTGAAGAGCCAAGTATGTCAAAACAATATTAGAAAAAAATCAGAATATAATATCTGAGATATTATAAGGCGCAGTCCCTTAAAGATGTGCTTTTAACTTTTTTCAAAGAGATTGTCTTTGAGACATTTTATTTCTTGCGGCAAAGATGAAACATTTTGAGTCCTGTATTTAAAACACTGATTTCTCAAAGAAGGCTGGTTTTTGTTTTAGAGTAATCTCAGTGTTGCGGGTATAATACTTATTTGGCAGTGTTGACACTTTGAGAATTGATTTTCCCCTAACCCTAAAATGAAAATCCCCTAAAAAACATAGTTTTGAAAATATTTTCCCCTAAATTTTTAACATTGAATGTTTGTTATAAATAATAATAAATAATTTTTAAAATGTGTATTAATTATTATCTTACAAATAAATTCTTAAACTTCTACTGTCGGTAATACAGGGTCAGTATTTAAATCAGCTGACGTAGGGGCGTTGTGCAGTATTTTTAAATTGGTATTTTTTAATATTTTAATTACGGCCATGTAAAAATATTGTATCCTAAAAAAATATATACCCTAAAAATTTCCCTGAATAGATAAAATTTCCCTAAATTTAGGGAAAAATACCCTAAGGTGGAAACATTGTTATTTGGCTTTTTAACGCCAAATGAGTCATAGTTCTTGCATATAAAATTAAAACTTCATAGGCTACAAATACTAATTATTAAAATATTAATAATATATTCAATGCAATATTGTGTAATACCTATAGATTTAGGAATAATGTTTACATATTATTTACAATTGTTCGTCGGAATAAATGAGATCACACAATGAACGGATCAAAGCGGAACGAGTATAAAATTCGACCTTATGTTACAATATATAATAATAATATGAAAACATATAATATACATTGCATGCCTATATATTATCTAGGTATAGATATTGTTTTATTAATTGAAATGATATAATAATATAATAAAATAGGTTCAAAAGTAGATTGTGAAGTCACTGTTGGAATGTAAAAAAATCGAATGAGTGGTTCACATAGGCCAGTAAAATGAAGATGATTTGGCCCTAAACATTTCCACAAAATCGCAAAAGGGTACAAAGGACCTCGCACAAACCTGATGGGATTTGGTTCTCGGTTAAATTGATTGAAAATAGTTTTATTTTATAGTTCAAAGGCCACTAAGAAAAAGTGGTCATGGACGCATAGCCTAAAAACCAATAGATTTTTAGCTACAGATATGTTTAGCGTGATTTTAGATATAGGGATATTCATTTAATTCACAAACATGTTCCATGTTCAACTTTTGTGCTTTTTGAAATAGAAAAATAGTCGAAAACTATTAGGTAATGTTGGAAGATGTCACCCTGTATAAAATAATTATGTTATATTCGGATTCAGCGCACTCGAAAACATATTAATAGAGGTTTGCATTTTTTAAGATTATGAATTCAATGGATATCCCTATATCTAAAATCTCGCTAAACATATCTGTAGCTAAAAATCTATTGGTTTTTATAGGCTATGCGCCCATGGACACTTTTCTTACTGACCTTTAAACTATAAAATAAAACCATTTTTGATCAATTTAACCGAGAACCAAATCCCATAAGGTTTGTCGGAGTCCTTTACATTCAAAAATATTTTGTAAGGTTTTGCAATCAATTAAATGGTTGCACAAAAAGATGGGTGTTATTTATTAAATGAATAGAATGTCTCAAAGCGTTTTATTCATAGCATATAAGATACAAAAAATGGTCAACAAAAGTCTATAAATAAAATTGCAATTTTATCTGACCTAACATAATCTAAAATGCCCGTAGTAATAAATATATGTTTTTCAATTTTGTTTGCTGCAGTTTTGACCTGATGCTACAATGTATCTATTTAAGGATCCCTCGTGAAATGTTAAATTTTAATTGACTTTTTGTTTCATAATTAACACATTTTGAATTAGGCGCTATTAGACGAGGAGAGTTTGACGTACGGTTTGGGGCAGTAGCCCTCATCCACAGTCTCGCGCGAGGCCCTCGTGTGTGCTGACTTGAGGCCAAACGCCATGAACTATATTAGACTAGCGGTCCCGTCCGGTTTCACCCGGGTGTAAAAGAACGAATGGGGAAGGAAGGGACATGAGTACGCACATTCATCTTAGTTTACCGAAATGAATATGCTGTGTCCAAACTTCATAATGACCGGAGTTACCGTTCAAAAGTTTTTGCCGTTAAAAAGCAGTATTTATACTTTTTTAAGTAATAAATTTCTTTAAGTATAATAAATATATAATTTAAAACACTGTAGGAAAATAATATTTTTATATAGGTACCTATAGTTGTACAGTTTTCAAATGAGCTATTAATAAAATTTATTTAATTTTAATTAGTCGTAATAAATTTAAAAAAATTGAAATGTAAGTCTTAGAAGAAAGCAATGTAGAAAATTAAAATATATTCGCCGACGTGGGGCTTGACCCCAAGACCCTGGCATTAAGAGTTTTATGCTCTACCGACTGAGCTATCCGGGCTTGTGATCGTGACGCGCTAATATTGTAATATTTAGTTAAGGCATTTCACCTGATAATATTTGTCGGACGGACTAATTTTGAGATACATCTTGAAACATTTTTCATTGATGTTCCACTCCAATTGGTCGTAGCGTGATATTATATAGCCTATAGCCTTCCTCGATAAATGGGCTATCCAACAAAAATTTGTTTTTTCAATTCTAACCAGTAGTTTCTGAGATTAGCGCGTTCAACCAAACAAACAAACTCTTTAGCTTTATATATTAGTATAGATATAGATTTTCTGTTGTATGTCTACATGCAAATATGGTAGAATCACTGCATTGACCTTGGGAAAGAAAAAGGCCTCGCTGAGGTGGACTTCGCCCACATCTAGATTAGTTCACGCTACGCCACTGTTTTGGGGTGAGAAACCGTATACAAATAACTCGTTCTTTCGCAAAATAATCGAAAATATGTTAGGTCAAGATGTTTTTGGATCAAAATTAGTCATAATTACTGCGGTAAAACCTCTCCAAATGCCGTTTTCAATATGAAAACATTTCTTTAGAAATGTGTTTCTTCTATAGATAGGACAAAATAGGTTCGACCCGCCTATCAAAATTTGATATTTGACTCTTGTGGTGTAATATACTATTTGAATAAAAAAAAAACTTAACAAACCCCTTAAATATATCAGTTGTGGCAGTAAGACAGTGCAGTGCCACAACCACATCCTGATTGCTTCTAATTAAACAATGTATCAGACAAATTATTTACCGTCAAATGATAATAATATTGTCTATCTACAAACACGAAAACAAAGCTTGTTTTTTAACATGCTGCCTGAAAAATATTCATAGGTAGATAACAATATGTGATATCGCTTGCAGATGCCATTTTTAAATAGTATAAAATAATAATAATGCATGTAACGTCCGTTTCTCGACTTATGTCATAAGAGACGCCATTCGCACCATTACTATTTTTTTTCTACCACATTTTCCGTTATTTTCTACAATTTGTAAACTTCAACTTAATAAATAGCAATGGGCGAATGAAGGAATTTTCAGCAAATTAGGATAAGGTAGGCAAATTTTGAGCATAGGAGTTGACAGGTAATCGGCCATGGTCTTGAATAAGGAACCATCTCGATATTACTTAACAGGGGTGGCAGTAACAAAAAAAAAATGTCCTACAAAACTTGCTTATTTTTTAGAGATCTTATCGTACCATTTAAAAATCCGGAGTTCTGAACATTCTGGAGCAAACTAATACGGAAGCCGACCTTTCCGGGGGAAAAGTATCAAAATTCGATTCTTCATTAGGGCTTTTATAATACAGATTTTTGACACAACTCTCTACGACTAACCGTTTTCGAAAAAAACTGACTCACCTGTATATACGTACGAAGAAATTATGATTGTAGAAGCTCAAACTTATCGAGCTTTTGTGGGCGTGCGCTAACTGTAATTACATTTACACACACTTTCACGCCCACAAACACACGCACGCACTCACACACACACAGACCAACATAATCAAGCGCCTATTGTTTACATAAGGGAAATTCTATTAATCGCGAAACAATTTGACGTCAATTTATTAGAACTTTGTGAATCTCCAGTAATAGACATGTTTACATGAAACTAAATAATCCGACATGACGTTGTGTCATGTTGACGATTTTTTAATATTAAAAAGCTGTAAATGGGACAAGGCTAAAATTGCCTGCCTTTTATACAAAGGCGGATGGGGTGTAAAAATAGCACTGGGATAGATGAGACCGATATTTAAGGCGGTGAACAGGGCCGTATCGACAATGGGGCAAGCGGAGCGCTGCCCCAGGGCCCCTAATGTTTCAGGTGAAATTTGACGATTTTTTGGTGATTTTTAACACATTCTTCGGTGTTATTTGACAATTCATAGCCTATATACATCCTGAAGGTCTATTCTGATTGTTGGTGAAAGAGTTTTTGAAATCGGATGAGTAGTTTCGGAGATTACTTCCTACATCCAAACTTACAAACTTTACCTCTTAATAATATTAGTATAGATGTAAACCAAGGAGAATGGGCTGTCCATAAATAATTTAAAGAGTTGAACAAGCCCGATTTGTTTTGTTATCCGCTATAAAATGAATTACTTTCTGTATAATCTTAAAAATTAAACCAATTTGTATTTAAGTCAATGTTAAAAAGTCGATCAAATTATCAGCTTTATTGTTTTTTATTTATGAATTTTTAATCTTCAATATTCAGTTGGTAACGAAAACATAGTTTTTTCATTTTTTATTTCAAAATGATATATCAGATGTTTTTAAGTAAATATACAAAGCTATTTTTACACGACAAACCATTTTATAGTCTTTTGTAATATCTATTTTTACTGTTTCAACTCTACAAGTGGGAAATGGTTTTAAATTAAGTAAAAATTCAGTCTTCAAAATTTTACTAAAATGTCAAAAGTCAGAAAAACGGATTTTCTCCAAAAAAGTCCGTTCGCCTCTGTCATTTATAACTGCTGCACACGAGGCTGAATTTGCCGCTAGATTCCTTGACTACTAGATTTCTAGCGCTGGTTTTCTGTGCTCGCTTCACACGGGACGTCTTTTCGCAAGCTTGCTTTATGGATAAGATCTGGTGCAAATATAAACACAGAACAAAACGTGTCTGTTGTCTGACTCTGGGCAGAATGACGCCATGTTGGTTTGTGGGTGTTTGTTCATGTCGCCTACGTGACAAGATACTGCTTCCTGCTGACCTATCAATAAAAATAGCCCCTGTTCTAATTTTAAAATCTATCTTGTGAGTTAGCAGGCGAGCCCGCAGTGACGTTATTTCCAGCCTGCCGGCCTGCAGAAGTCCGAGCAGTGTTTCTAGCCTCGTGTGCAGCGGCCTTAATATCACAATTTAGTCTGCACAAAGAACATCTTATTAAATAGCTGCATTGGTGATCGCACGAAGTATATATTAAGTAATTGTTAAATCTGCAATATGCGTTACTAAATACTAATGCAGAGCATATTTTTTTTTATTATTGGAATGAATATAAAAGTCTTTTTTTATAAAGCTGTGTGATTGGCGAAAGTTGTTGTGCACACGCGTTGTACAATATTATAATGTTGGCAACTCTGTTATATGACGAAATAAAACAGGTGGTTGTGCTGCGACCGGGCAATGGCCAGTCGGCATTGTTGAGCAACTCTCCAGCTACAAGAGTACCAACGCACACAACGAAATCTTATCATTCATCTACACTTGGACTTTTAATGTGTTATACTGTTTATGAGGTAAAATAAAAGATTGTGTCGAAGTAAGGCCAGGTGTCAAGAATTTCCAATGCAGCTATTTATTGATAACTGGATTGTCCGTCCGGCTTCGCCCGGTTATCAATTAACTGTCGTAATCTCCGTTACCCGAGTTCTGCTACTGCACTCTAAATCAGTGATGTCGAAGATAGAACCCGCGACCAGAATCTATCCGTTGAGGATTTTAGACACTTGACATCAATGCGCTTATCAAGAACAAGAGATCTCAGGTGTCTGGATCCTCAAGCTTAATGTAATTAAACTTTTTTAACCGACTTCAAAAAAGGAAGGTTCTATGTTCGACTGTATATATATATATATATATTTTTTTTTTATGTATGTTCACCGATTTCTCCGTCAATTATGGACCGATTTTCAAAATTCTTTTTTATTCGAAAGAGTGCACTTCCGAGGTGGTCCCATCGTAACCAAATCAGGATCTGATGGTAGAATCCGGAGAAATCGTGGCAAACTCTCAAATTTTACCCATTGCAATACTTTATAAAATAACTGCATAATTTATTGAGTAAATATCTAACACTAAAAAGAGAAAAATAAAATATTTTTAACAAAAAAATTGAACCGACTTCAAAATATGCATTAAAAAGTAATAAAATAATAACAATTATTGTTATTTTTGGAGTCGGTGTCAGCCAAGGAAACACTACAATATACCTAGCAATAATAACACCGACTCAAAAAATAACAATAATTGTAATTATTTTATTACTTTTTAGTGCATATTTTGAAGTCGGTTCAATTTTTTTGTTAAAAATATTTTTATTACCTTGAAACTAGATAAATAAAGATTTTAATAACATGTAACGACATGTGATAGATTTTACTCAAAGCTATTAGTTCAGACGCCGGGTCGCAAACGAAATACATTTTACAGAGTTATATATAAAACCGGGACGGAACACTAGTATTCTATAAAAAAAATTGGTTGTCTGTAAAGTCGGTTTACGGACGATAGTTTTACGTGATAACGTATTCCGTAATACATAACCTAAATTTATATAATAATTATAATAATTCGAATCTATGATATTGCATCTTTCGCTTCAAATTTAGGTAAATTTTATTAAGTAGAGTAATAAAACACTATAAAAAGTACACTATTATTATATAAAAAACAACTATGGCATGTATCTCTTTTGCGCATGCGCCGATTTTCCCCAAAAAATTTACAAAAATTTCTAGTAAAAATAGATAGAGTAAAAACCGTTTTAAAAACTATATTATTATTATATAAAACATCATTATAAGAGATATATTCTTTTACGCATGCGCCGATGTTCCCCAAAAACAATAGGCCACTTCATATTTGCATATCAAACATCCTCCCAAAATTTGTTTTCAATCCGCTTATCCTAGGTGTCGGAATGATAAGAAATGTCAAAAGTGACGTTTGCAACTGTCAAAGTATTATGTTCTAATAATAATTAGTTATTCCAATAGTTAACTTAGAAGGCGTTGCATTTCACAAAATACTAATGTCGAAAAATTGAATTAAACATTAGAAATGCAGCCGTTTTCATGTTAAGACAAGACATACGTTATTTTCTAATTTCCATGTACGGCAAACAAAGACGACCGACCGCGTCGCGTCATGCATTAGACAACATGGCATTTATACAGCTATTTTTCTATATAAATTTGTATAAAAAAACTGTTTAGGCAAATTCTGTTATACGAAATCTATGTAAAATGTTCTCCTCTTTCGTTTAAGACTGGTTTCAAACCGATCTGATTTAAATTGAGCGAGAAATTAGCAAAAAGCACGCACAGGGTCAGGCGGAACGTTACGCGTTAGGAACGTTACGTTACACTTTTTCGTGCATGCAGTCGGTGTTTAATAATTTATAAGATTGGTGATTCATCAATTTATAAGACGTTATCACGTCAAAAAAGTCCGCGACAGCATAATAGTTCTATCTTTATAGACAATCTACCACAACACTTTTTAAAAGATAAATAACAGGTAACTATCAACGTGTAAAGCATGCTTTAGTAACGGTAAAGTACGTATATATCAGCACAAGATCGAAAAATATGTTTTACTAAAAAAAAGTGTATAATTATTTTAAACTTTGCGGATGTTAAAATTTCGAGTTTCACTTTCTACATTAACGTAATCGATCGTTGCAATGGTACAGAAGAATTACAGAATCATATTTAAAATATATTTGACATGATGTTTTTTAAATGCATTTAAATAACTATATAACTAGTTTAATATGAAATGGACTCTGATAGTCCTTTTGGATGGTTTAAAATAGTAGTTCTCAATAATATTAATGCGCTAGGTACTCACTTGTCATACATAAATAATGTATCAGTTCAAAGCTGATGATTAGTGATGGGAATAAATCGAAATATGATAATCGATTCATTGGATTATTAACATATCTCGAGATATGTAATCTGTTAACTATATCTACAGTATTTTTATTATAAATTGTTTTTATTTTATAAACATGCATTTTTCAACAGAAGAAGCAATACGTATAATGTTCGTGATTACAAGTATTTTGTACATAAAATTCTACTTTAACAGTACTTAATAATAGTACATATAATTCAATAGTTCGAATTTGTAACAAATTACCATCAAGCATTTTCTCAATGAATGATAAAAAAATAAAACAAACTCTAAAGAAAATATTTTTAAGCGAGGGTTATACTCTGTTGATGAATATTTTAATTAAATTTTAATCGGTATCATAATATATCTCGATTATAATTATACAATTAGTAATTCATTCGATTATGAATCATTTCACTAAAAACTTAACTACCGAATCGAATTACTACTAAAATTAATCGAATGAATGCATGTATCGGAACGGAACACTATACGAAACACTACTAATAATCAAGAGAGAACAGAGATAGATACTACTAATTTAGTTGTATCTCGGTTCCCTGCGGTAGCGGAGAGAGAGAAATACATATAATTCAATTGTTTCGAATCGGTGTTGCCTTCAATGGGCAAACTACTAAATCAGTAAAATGTTTCGATTATGGCATTCATTCGATTACTAATGTCTCGATTATCGAAATGTCTCGATTATTCCCATCATTACTGCTAATAAAACCAAACATAATATTTAAATTAAAGAGTCAAAACCTTGAATCAAGTCGGAAATCTATTTAAATCAACGATAGTTGAATTAAAATAATCATTACCATTTCTTCGCGGGGAGCAGCTATGGATGACTCTAAAAATAAATTTTGCATTTTTAGACAACAATTATTTAGCATCTAAATGGATAAATAAATTATTGTGAAGTTCAAAGTTAAAATACACTTTTTTAAAGAGATACTATACCTCTATACGCAAAGAAGATGCTAAATTTAATAGAATGTCAAGATATCAAAGATCATTGGATATCTTGACATTTTAGTCTGACGTAATAATTTTGTAGTTCAAGGATTTCGATAAAATATTGCATTGAAAGTCTTGAATCGAACGTAATAAAGAAACAAGCGCTCTTTGAAATTCTATTTTCGAACCTTGAGAAAAAATATGTATGAATTATATTTGATTTATGTTGATTTTTAACAATTTACGTATAAAATGTTGACAAAAAAAATCACACATAAATTTGAAGTTTTTTTAATGCAACAGAGCTGTCGAAGCTAGGCCCTTTCGTAATGATTTTTATTTTTAACTGGATTTTAACTCCGTCCCCGTGGATATAGCGGAGTTTTGTGCACTGACCAGCAAAGAGACCTATCAATATTCTCATATTTACCGAGAATAAGGAATTCTGTAGTCATTTTTATTGAATGCGAGATAAATCTCTTCGACTGTCGGACTTCAGGATTGAACATCCAGCGGTTGCGAGCCTCAATTTTGCCAGTGTCACAGAAAGGGTCAGGGCCTATAAAGGTTTTAAGTTCTTCCTTCTTTAGCGAGGGACTCATCTATTTTGTTGCCTTCGATGCCTGTTTGCCCTTCCCAGACCAATCTTAATTTTATGTGCACTTAGAACTCCATAATAGCTGCTCTGCTATCCGATAGGATAAATATTTTTGCGTTTCTATTCGGAACCCAAAGTAATGGTGAGACATCTGGAGAGAAATGCGCCGAACTGTCCTAAGAGGGGTTTTTGACAGGTAAACATTGATTTAGAAAAGCGTGATGGAGGTTAACCTAGCCTCCATCAAGCTTTTCTAAATCAATATTAGCCTCCATCATGCTTTTCTAAATCAATGTTTACCTGTCAAAAACCCCTCTTAGGACAGTTCGGCGCATTTCTCTCCAGATGTCTCACCATTACTTTGGGTTCCGAATAGCCTTTTTCTAGGCAGTTCGAAGCGCATAGCTGTATGGTGTTTTCTGACTAGAGTTGCCAGACGCTTTCATTTTCCTAGAACGTCCTGAATTTTGGCTTATTTAATTAAATATCCTGATGTTTTTAAATATTATGTTCTCAGACAATTGACTTGTAAAAGACGAAGTATGATATTACTTTAATATTGGCAATGGCATGCTCAAGATCACAACTGACATTTTAAATTCTTATATCATCACTTTGGCAAACTAATAGTACTAACAGACGCTCGAACTTGGTCCGGTCCGACAACGGACATGGTACGGCGGATCTTGCAACAGACGACCGAATCTGTTCCCATCGAACCGGGCGGACACGCAGACTACTGTACAGACGAACAGATTTGGTACGGAGCGGACCAGATCCGCTGTCCGCTTCGAACCAAGTACGACCGTCTGTTAGTACTATAAGGTAGTTCGTTACACAAGCCTTTCAATACATGATTTTTAACCTACGGCAAATCAAGCGGAGCATCAAACAAGTTTATCCCCCAATTATATGTTTTTAAGTAACTCACTTTTATGATCAATTATATATTGAGGAAAAAATTACTTTCCTTCTGTAGTGAATTACCGGTATTTCCAAACTTGGTCAATTCTGTTTTATTAAGCCTTTAAAGCAGGGGTGTCAGACAGATTTTTCTAAAGGGACATTATTAAGATTTAGGATGTGTTCGCGGGTCAGACCCTAAATTAAAAACATACTAAATTTAAATCTTTATTTATTTAGTTTAAATCAATTTTCATATAAAGGTAATGAAAAGGGTAATTTATCTTGAGCTTAAGGATCCAGACACCTGAGGTCTCTTGTTTTTGATAAGCTCATTGATGTCAGGTGTCCAAAATCACTGGATAGATTCTCGTCGAGGGCCGTATTGAGATGACTGGATGCGACCCGCGGGCCATATCTTTGACATCACTGCTTTAAAATACCTGTTAAATATCAACCCTATTCTGTACCGTCAACGTTAAAATTAACAGTACTGTTAAATGTTTGTCTTACTTTAATTTATGTGATATGTTAAATTTGTTAGAATGTGATCAAAAATTAACAACTCTTTAAATTCTTACATTGGTTAAACAGAATAGTACCAATAATTTACATATTGTACAGTGTCCAGTACTGTACTTAGCAATATTGAAGCGGCAAGTAAAATAAAATAAAATCTCGAAATCCAGTATGTCCGTTTGTAAGTTTCATTAAGAAATGGTTAAAACCTACAGTCGATTAAAAATTTTTACGGTTTCGTTCTTGAAAAAGAAAAAAACGGAACTCTTAGGGGATTACTTGTTTGTTTGTTCGGCCGCATTCCTGGTGCAATTGAATTTCTCTTGACAAAATAAAGATAACAAGTTGAAATTTGGCATGGTTATAAACCGCAGTAACCCGCAAATATTGCAATAATCAGAATAAACAAAATATTTTCCCGTGGATAGTAACTCGATGTTCTGTCTATAACTTTGGTTTCTTCAAAAAGGATCTTATGGTTGTCCAGAGTCAACGTATGCTCGGCTATTGCAGATTTTTCGATGTGTCCTAGACTACAACTTCTCTTGTGTTCTGTTATGCGTGTTTTTACACTTCGTTTTGTTGTCCCAATATATACTGATCCAAATGTGCAGGGAACGCGATAAATACCGGGTGTTGCCAGTGGGTCTCTGGTATCTTTGGCAGATCTTAGGCACTCTTGAATCTTTTTTGTTGGCTTGTATATAGTTTTTATGTTATATTTCTCCAGGAGTTTGCCGATGCAATCCGTTGTGTTTTTTTATAGACGGTTATAGATACGATGTTCCTATTTGGTCATCTAGAACTGTGTTATTTGGAACGGGTGTTATTTTTGGACGTAAGGCTCGGTTTATGTCTTGTAGTGTTGTATATGCAACGCTGTTTTCAGATGGTCTAGTTCCGACTGGAGATATTTGGGTTCACAAATTCTAGTTGCTCTGTTAACTACTTGATTGGTCCTCTTTTTTGTCTTGGATCATGATTTGACTCTTTGTTTAAATACCGGTTTCTATGAGTTGGTTTTCGGTAGACTCTGTGTCCTAGCTTGCCATTTGTCTTGTCTTTCCAGTAGCACATCCAGGAAGGCTATTTGTTTGTTTTTCTCCTTTTCCATTATATATTAGTACAGATAATTGTCTCGATTCTAAACAAAGGTTGAGTGCAAAATGAGGAATCGTGCGTGCCTTGAGCCGGCCCTGTTTGCGCCTATAAGTATGTGTAATTGATACTATGTGTGTGTAAAATGTTAAGAGTTGTTACAAGGACGTCCTTGCTATGCCCTGAATACCTGAACACCAGTCAGCGTTGCGCCCAGCGAATGCCGCGCAGCTCACTTAGCTGACTTGCTTTAAAATATTGTATTTATTATGTCTCTAAATATTAAATTAAAAAACACACATGCATAGAGCAGTGTGTGCACGCATAATAAAACAACACTGTTTCATTTACTTTTATTTTATACCGAGCATAGGAATAAAATCGCAATCGAATCATTAGGGTTCAAACATATACTTCTGTCTTTTTTTACGCCGTAAGCACTGGCGTATCCAGGAGGGCAAAACAAACACGGGGGACCTGGCTTAAGAAATTTCTAATTTGCTCTCTCCTGGGCCAAAAGCTGGGTACGCCCATGTTAACGTCATCGAAAAAGACAAAGTTTTTGAAACAGAGATACTTTATTCACATTGAATGCAAATACATCGACCAATCCTATCATCGGAGAAATCAGAGAATTGCGTCGAAGAAAGAGAAGCAGCTATATTTTTGATACGCTTTGTTGCCTTCACTCACCGCACATTGAGTAGATAGACAATGATTCTCTATATAGCGACACTCAAAGGACTGCACTTTGTGGCGTTATTGAGAGTTGCCGTTAAACGGAGAGAAGAAATAATCCATTAATATTTTTTACCAAAATTTGTATTTACTCATAAGTCATAAGTATGTATAAAATTTACATATTAATGTCGATACGGTCGAGCGACTAAATCCAAAACGTCTTTCAACATCACTTATTTTTCCTCCCGCCTCTATTATTATACGCGTATTAATAAAATTTTTTCGTCAATACACAAAGATTTTCTTTTACTCGTCATGTTCACAGTTTGCAAATGTGTCGGC
Source organism: Xanthostigma xanthostigma (assembly GCA_963575645.1). Lineage (NCBI taxonomy): Eukaryota > Metazoa > Arthropoda > Insecta > Raphidioptera > Raphidiidae > Xanthostigma > Xanthostigma xanthostigma. Next base: position 46,113,842 of record OY754470.1, read on the forward strand.
AACTAAGAATATAACTTATCGATAAGCAGCTGAGCTAAACGTATGACAGATAATCCCAATAAACAAAAGAACGAATTTCTTAGAATCTTCGGTACGCATGGTACCGACAATAAAGCAACAAAATAACAAACACGTACTGTTTATTGCTTAATGATGACGTATTGTTGTCGTTATTTACAGTGGGTGTATCGTTATTTAGAGTGTATCATTGTATGAGCAACAAGGTAAAACAAAACTAGAGTTAAGAATTTTCGACGTTTTAAGGAGTTTGTCGTTATATCGAGTGACGTTAAATGGAGTTTACACTGCACTTAAAGAGTTTTAATATATTCTGAAGAAATATCTTGCCAACAAATAAACTGGCAGTCCGGTCCGGCTTCGCCCGAATTTGTAGATTGCCTATTAAAGAATATAAACTGATAGACATTATGCTGCAGTGGACGAATAATAGCCATGTTTGTCCGGCGCTGTTTTTTTATTTATTGTTAAATAAATTAATAATTAATTTATTACTAATTTATTAATAGACTAGCGGTCTTCGCCCCATTCTGTAGATTGCTATCGTTTTTTCGTTTAAAAATTGGCCTCCACGAAAAGCGCTTTTATTTTAACGCGATAGCCTGTGTCCATCCTGAAAGTCCATTCTAAATATTGGTGGAAAAATTTTTGAAATCGGATCAGTAGTTTCGGAGTTTACCTCCTACATCCAAACTTACACACTTTACCTCTTTATAATATTTGTATAGATAATTATAAACAAAATGAAATAACTCTGGAAATTTTCATAAAGAAAAAACTTTTGCATCCATAGTGACGTCCGCATTGGATGCCCGTTCGCGCATGCATTAAAGACGTAACTTGGTTTTTCCCTGAACTTATTACCATACACCCTCCGACCAACAACCTTGATAAACGACGTTTCATCGAGATTAACTATTCTGACGCCTATTAAATGTTAGTCATTGTTCTTGTTACATATATACACAAATTGAAAATGGAAAATTCAAAATGATAAAATGACCCATTTAATAAATATTTCAAGAGTCCATCTACAGATCCCGCCATATTGTGCAGAAATCTAAAAATCAATCGACTATTTCACCCACATATCACTTGTATTTGGTACGTACTCAGTAAATAGATAGTATCAATATCAGAACAGTGTTGCCAAATTAAAGATTTAATTCTAAATTTAGATAAAAACTTTAATTAAAAATAACTTGAATATAAATGGTAGGATAATGAGAACAGAAACTAAATGAAGCAAATACTAAATTGTACAAATTTGTAACGTTTCGTAGACTGTTTATCTACTTCATCAAGCGAGTTACAAAAAAAGAAAATAATTTTATACATCAATTTACAATGACTTTACATTGATATTTTTTAGGGTTTCGTATCCGGAGAGTGCCCAACGGGACCCTATTACTAAGTCTTTTTAACTTTTATTTGTTTTAGTTTACAGTACTAGTGTTTAATTGGTCATTTTACTACCGCTATAGAGACATGAGAAAGCAGCTATTTTATCACTAAATCCCGTACATTTTTGTATGCTCTTTTCCATTTTTGCATGCTCTTTCAGTATTTAAGCTAGCTGTGTTAGGTCTTGAAAAATTAAAAAAAAAATATTTTTTGACGTATCGTTTGTTAACGTGAACTTTTTTTTAACTTCCCGCTAAAAAAAAAAATTTTTTTTTCAAAAATCGGGAAGTTATTGGTTTCACCCCGATTTTCGAAAATCGAGTTTTCGCCAGATCTCGACGTTTTGAGGTCCTAGGAAGCTATTGAAACTATTTTGACGATGATGTCCGTAGGGCTGTATTGGTTGGTGTGTGTGCGTGTATGTATGTAAACCTTTTATATCTTTTGAACGGAGTGTCCGACTGAAACGCGGTTTGCGGCATCTGACGTGAACTTGGTGAACTTAGAAAATTTGAAACGATTCGGCCAAAAAAAATTTTGAGAAATCTTAAAAAAACAAGTTTCAAAAATTTTTAAAAATTTGTTTTTGTAAAATATTTTCTAAACTACTAAACTGATTAACTCCAAAATCTAATCAGCTCTTCTTAACAAACTGCGTCGATTTCCGCAAACCGCATCAAAATCGGTTCATTTATTCACGAGATACCGTGAACGAAAAAATCTTAAAAAAGTGTTTTTTTAAAATGACCCTTAAAATTGTTATCAGATCGATTTTTTTGTAATAAATTACTTTCTTAGGCTATAAAAATCTGCGTTGATCGCCGCAAACCAGATCAAAATTGGTTCATTTGTTCATGAGATAACGTGAACGAAAAATTTGTAAAAAAGTGTTTTTTTTTTAAATTGCTCGTAAAATTCCTATGAGATCGATTTTTCTGTAATAAATTACTTTTTTAGGTTAAAAAATTGCGTCGACTGCCGCAAATCGCATCAAAATCGGTTCATTTGTTCATGAGATATCGTGAACGAAAATTTCGTAACAAAGTGTTTTTTTTTGAGCTCGAAGAGCTAAAAAATAAACTTCTTGCTATATTTTATATATTTTTGAGCGTTTTGAACTCGAAAATAGCGGGAAGTTACAGGGATGCCCTGCAGGGTCAAACTTCTTTTCAAATTTTTTATTTTCTGCATAACACTTTTTGCACACTAATTGATGGCGTTCATCTGTTAATATTTATTACGATATTCTATCAATGCAATGATAACTTAATTTAAAGTGAGCATGCCTGTTAATTAGTACTATAAAGCGCACTGAATTCGCGAATACAGCACCAAAAGAGCACTAAATTTTAAGCCAAAAATTATTTTATTCTGTCCATTTTACACTGGCAGCTTTACGGACCTTTTAGAGTCCATATATTGCTGGTTCATGGGTGATTGTATTAGCAACTTGGCAACACCTGTACGTGTAAGTGTAGACGCAGACATCAGAGTGGATAAACTGTATTATGAAAGTGAGAGTTTAAAACTATACACAGCTGGCTGCGACCTTCATCGGCATTCTTATGCTACATTACCTGACCAACCTGACTGCAATATCACTCGGTCTGTACTTTACCTATCGCTCCAGAATAACAAATATAATATACTAGCGGTCCGTCCCGGTTTCACTCGGGTGCGATAGATATAATTCTGCAAAATGTATTTCGTTTGCGGCCCGGCGTCTGAACTAATACCAGATTTGCTTCTGAACTAATAGCTTTGAGCGAATTATAACAGATGTCGCTACTTCGTACTAAAACATTTTTTGTTTTTGAACTAATAGCCTTGAGTAAATTCTATCAGATGTTACTAAAACAGTATTTTTAAGAAAACATCGTAATTTCGTACAAAATATTTAATTAAAACTATCCTATAGCGTAAGTTGCACCAAGCAAGACACGTTTACAAAATGTCATTAAAATCGGTTCAGTGGTTTCGGAGATTAGCGCGGCCAAAATTTTCAACACCATCTATCTCCTGATGTTACTCATGTATTTTCAAGTTATTGCTATGCTGCTCATCAATGGGAAAATACGTTTGACAACATTTAGCCTCAAATTGGTAAAGGTTTTTTTCTGATTGGTCGATGACTGCCACGGAATGAGGACGAAGGAGTAGTTGAAAATACATGGGTCTGTTAGTTTCGGTTTCAGGTCACAGCACGAGTGGATTATTTTAATACCGATATACAGACATGAAAAAGAGGGTGTGCAAAAAAATTGTACTTTCTGGTACCGCAACTAGTAAAAAAATGTAGTACATTCTATTTGTATTTGTAAATATGTGAAATCGATCAAATGCCTCCTACAATAATTTTATTCGCATTTTGCTATTGGCCTCAACTAATTAACGCTGACCTTGCATAAAATATCCAAATGTAGGTATATGTTATTATGAAGGTATTTGACTGTAATTACATACAGAGTGTTCCAGAATAATCGGCACGAGAACATTACAGAAAAAAGTAAGTTCAATAACTAAAACCCGACTACTTAAAAATCACGCTCTAAAAAATATGAAACAAGAACATAGCCGTGGTCGTATGCCACCTCATATATATGGTCATTTAGCGCCCTCTAGATGTATAGCATGATGCACTTTGCCCTAAAGCTTATGATCCCTTACTATACTGTTACAATGCATTGTTTTATTAGGGTAGGTGGCATACGACCACGGCCAGAACATATAGTCTTCTGTAGACTATTAGTATAGATAAATTAAAAAAAAACAACAAACAAATATAGCTCTCTTTTAACAAAATACAGAAAACTGAAAATTTTCGTTATCAAAATAAAAAATATATCCATTCTTTTGGATAAAACCGAAAGATATTTATTAAAAAATAACAATTTCAAACTCTTGAAAAATATCAAAAAGTTTGTAATTAAAAGTACACAAACAAAAGCCGGATAGGCCGGACACGACCGTAAAAAACTGGACACCTGACAACCCTACTGTGGTCGTTTTTTTAATTGTCGAATGGCGACAGATCTCATGATGAAATAAATAAAAAATTTAAAATAATAGTTTTGTGGTCGCCGCCTATTTAATTACTATCATGTTTTATGTACCTACCTACTTTTTTTAAATTGGTGTCGACCTCAAAATTTTGTTATTTTACGCTAGTGACCCTTTTTGAAGGAGGTTCAATTTTTTAAGTTTTTTTTTATTTTTTACTTTTTGGTAGCTTTGCAATAGTTTGCACATTATTAATCGTCTTTTTGCTTAATATTTTAATACTTAACTAAAAAAAAAACCTGGTCAATCGATTTAAGTAAAATTTATATAAGACGACCTTAAAGGTATGCCCTATTGAACAGTTTATATTTATTGACTTCTACTCTGCAAGCCAGAAGCCTAATTACAGAGTAATTAGATAATGTAACATCACAGTACATGTGTACAACGCTAGGAAAGTATCTCTGACACGCGACCTTCGCACCATCTCGTGTTTGATTTTTTCAAAAGTGGTTCATCCAAAACTTATAAACACATGGAAACCAGCGTTATTCCTAATTATAAAAAAATATTTACGCACAATGTCAGTCAAAAAACTACATAAATGATATAGATTATTTATTTCAAAATTTTTTAAATCTTATTTTTGTTAACAAAATAACAATTATGATATTTTTCATGTATTTAATAATGATTACAGACGTAAAATAAAATTTAATTATCCTTGACGACGTATAGGTACTGCTGCAGTAAATTTTTTTCCTCTCTAATTCATAAGAAGATCCAGGAAAACGGTGAAATTGTAATTCTGGATGTTTAGTTGGTGTATCTTTACAATCAACAACACAGCACTTCCGATTTGATATCTTTTTACCCATTTTATTCGAAAATTAATCCTTATTAAAATGCACGTATAACATATGACACTAAGGTTTTGACTGAACCATTTAAAAAAAAAAACCACGAGAGGGTGCAAAAGTCGCCTGTCAAAAGATACTTTCCTATCGTATACCGTATCACAAAAAATAGAAAAAAAATATACAAAAATTTTAAAAATATGGACACTTCATTCGGCTTGTACTTGACCGCTTTTTAAGCTTGCAAGTTTGGATGTAGCAGGTAATCTACGAAACTACTCATCCGATTTCAATTTTTTTTCATCGATATTTAGAATGGACCTTCAGGATGGACATAGGTTATATATTATCGCGTTAAAATAAAAGCGCTTTTCGTGGAGACCAATTTTCAACGTAAGGTGACGAAAAAACGGTGGCAATCTGCAAATTCGGGCGAAGCTAGGCCGGACCGCTAATATTCAATAAATTAACTCTGTTCCAAATTTCAACTTCTACAAAACACTAGCTTTTAAAGCGCCTCGATGCCAGGTGTCCCAAACCGCAGACCAGCTGATCTCAAAATGTGAACCTTTACAAAATTCTTGCACTTTGAGCTTTTGGACTAATACCTCACAGTCTATCTTAAACCACAATTTAAATAATCGATAGACTATTATCGAACTTCGACTGTATTTGATAATATAATTAATGCGGTATAATATAGTATGTACTTGTAAAATAATTTTATTGTTGTTTGAGTGTTATGCGTGAGAACCTAACAGCAAATTGATATCGATTCTTGATGTCATCGACGAAGGTGAAGTTCAAGAATAAACGCACATTCGAAAACACCTTCACACAGTTTAAAACGTATACCTATTTGATCATTTATGACTCAAGTTGTGATGTTGGTACAATACCAGAGGTGGACTATCACGAAAAAAAAAATTTATATAAAAGACCCCGCACAAACTTTATGGGATTTGGTTCTTGGTTAAACCGTTCGCAAATGATTTTATTGTATAGTTTAAAGGTCACTAAGAAAAAGTGTTCATGGGCGCATAGCCTAAAAACCAATAGATTTTTAGCTACAGATATGTTTAACGAGATTTTAGATATATCCATTGAATTCACAAACATGTTCCATGTTCAACTTTCAGCTTTTTTTAGAAATGGAAAAATAGTCGAAAACTAGGTAATGGTGGAAGGTGTCACCCTGTATAAAATAATAATGTCGTATTCGGATTCAGCGCACGCGAAAACATTTCTAGAGCTTAGGATTATTTAAGATTGTGAATTCAATGGATATGCCTATATCTAAAATCTCGCTTAACATATCTGTAACTAAAAATCTATTGGTTTTTAGGCTATGTGACACTTTTTCTTAGTGACCCTTAAACTATTAAATTAAACCATTTTCGATCAGGCATCGAAGGCAACGAAATAGCAGACCCCCTCGTTAAAGGAAAAACTCCAAAAACCTTTATTGGTCCTGAGACTTTTTGTGGCTATTCTAAAAGCAAACGGATGATTTAAAGAAAGACTCAACTTGGTAATTCATTCCTGAAATCCGGCAATCAAAGAGATTTATCTCGCATTCAGTTAAAAGGACTAAATTCCTTACTCTCAGTAAACCAGAACTGCGAATATACTGACAAGATTCTTCACTGACCACTGCCCTCTAAGATATCATCTTTGAAAGATGAGCAAGGTTCAGAATGGTTAATGTTGCTTCTGCAAGAAAGCCAAAGAAACTGCTGAACACATCTTTGCGCCTGTGAAGCAATAAAATTTTGCAATATCTCAACATGCCTTTTCTAGAACCGGAAGCCGATTGTCAGCAAGGTTATAAGGTTTATCAAAAGTATTCCACGGGACTGGGTAAAAGATCTTTTATGTCACAGTGATTGGAAGTAATTTACTGCCTTATCGCTCCCATGTGAATCTATCTAATCAAGTACATGAGTATATTTTAAGGACGTGTGTGAACTGCGCACTTTCTTAATCTTTTAATGAGGGTTCATTTTATTACCTGTAATATTTAACATCAATTCCGAACTAGTCCAATTGCTGGTATTTACAGAAAAAAATTATTAATCCTTTTTCTTAATTGATTTATCTTCGCATTGTCAGGTAGATGTGCATTTGCTTTTGATGAAAATGTTCATTTTTCAATAATTGTTCTTCAGATTTGTTTTGTCGAGGAGCTTGTAGTGAAGTTTTGCTAAAGTTACTCTAGCGTCTGATATTCATTATGAATCCTGTTTTTGAGTATAGTGAAAGAGGAAACGAAGTTTTGGTTTTGGAAGGTGTGAAGTTTTCATTTTCGAAGGTTTTAAAAAATGGCGAGTCGTTTTGGCGCTGTGCTTTTAAAACTTGCAGAGCTGTTAAGTTTTATTTTTCTTTCCTTTGATCATACATAATTATTATTATAATTGCCTGGTGCGCAGTTCGTGTACTGTGAATTTTTATGGTCTTTTGTACAGTGCGCAGTTCGAGGCCGTCGTATTTTAAGCCTTATAATCTTCATCGTTTTTGCGACTCAATTTTATAAAACCCTAGAGTCCGGCACTGGCGCATTGCCGGTACTAATTGTGACATTTGAAAAATACAAAAAATAAAATAAAAAAACTTTTAATTTTGTACATACTAACCGGATACAGTAATCTATAGATAATTATTGACGTTCTATATGGATAGATACATTATAATAATTATGTATTTTGTTACGATTTTCATGACCCAGAGAGTGTCCGCGCTGTTCTTGGAATAAATAATGATTTTCACAGTCGCAATAACAAACGTGATGTCATAAAATTTAACGCTATTTTTTAAACGTCACAATCACATAAATAAATTACACAACAATTCTATGACTCAATTTATTAGCATATAAGAACGGTAAATTTCATTTTGTGTCTTTTTTCCCGTATCCGTGGACCATCCCTGTTTTGAACATTTAGAGCAGGACGCTTATTGAATTGGATCTGTTCGAGAGTGGAAGGATATAAAACAATCCACGCATAGAAAACATTAAAGGGCTTTTCGAACTAACGAGGCTCACGCGGAGAACGAGATGCGAATTAATGCGTGCATAATGACTATTTTTTTATGTCAGTAGGGCCGCGACTTTTTTTTTCAATGAGCATTTAGGGGCCGCGAAGAAAGAAATTTAAAGACCTCCGAAACGACTCATCCGATTTAAAATTTTCTTTCACCAATATGTAGAATGTACCTTCAGGATGAACATAGGCTATATATTACCGCATTTCAATAAATAAATTTATAGACCAATTTTTCACACAATTATAACAAAAATATATATGTAATAATAAATTTTATTATTTTTCCAATATTTCGATATTATAAAAAAGAATAAGGCGAATTTTATTAGAAACTAATTATTAATTAATTTTTATATTTTTTATGTCAATTTTGAAGAAGATCCAAATCCGGACCGAAACGTTAATGTATTGAATTATTATTATATATGTTTGTTAATATAATTGTCTGAAAAATTGGTCGATAATTTTATTTATTCAACACGCGTGAGTAATAAATAATTTCGGGGCCCTGCTAAATTCGGGAGAAACAATAAATTACTTCGTGTTGACGCGTAGAGTGCTAATAATGAGCCGAAACTGTACGATAATGTATTACTGCATAGTTTCTGGACCAATAGGAACGCGGTAGCGAGCCGAAACTGTACGCTAATGATCTATTACTGCATAGTTTCTGGACCAATAGGAACCATCGCAATTCAGCGAAAGTCAGGGCCATCTTGTGTGCATCGAGGGCGGTGGGTACGTCAATCAATGAAGTGATTTATTATTTTTCCCTCTTTTATCAGGGCCCCGATTACATATTACTCGTGCTAGTTGAATAAAGTATTATGTGCGACCATATATTCTCCTTCTCTCACTAGTCGCACAATATACTATTACTGAAGAGTTTTAATCAGACATTAATCAAAGATTGGCATATAACATTATCGCGTTAAAATAAAATCGCTTTTAGTAGGGACCAATTTTGCAACGTAAGTCGACAAATAATCGGTAGCAATCTACAAATTCGGGCGAAGTCAGACCGGGCCACTGGTATCAATATAATTTTATTAAAAATGACAAAAAAGGACAAAACAATTCGTTAAAGTTTTAGAGAGTTTGATCCATATTTTTCAAGCTCGCTGTATAAAGAAAAGTGATTCGAGTTTTGAATATTTTTGTTTTTATTTGCAATATCTGTACGTAATTATGCATATATCTATGTGGTAATATCACGCAGCAACGTAATGTTGAGTATTTTCAAATGCAGCGTGTAGTAGACCTGTCTATCACTTAAGTTATACTTAGTTTGCATAATATTGCGATTATTCTTAAAATAAACCAACCGATTAAACAAAAACAAAACAAAAATCGCGTATGTGCGAGTCAGACCGACGCGCCGAGGATTCCGTGCCATGATCAACTATTTTATTTAACTCATGCATTTAGAAAACTACAGCTGTTGAAAACATCTTTTTTATACAGGGTGAGTCAGACCACCCGTATCAGTCGTTTTTTTCGAAAACGGTTAGTCGTAGAGAGTTGTCTCAAAAATCTGTATTATAAAAGCCCTAATGAAGAATCGAATGGTGATATTTTTCCCCCCCGGAAAGGTCGGCTTCCCTGTTAGTTTGCTCCGGAATTGTCAGAACTCCGGAATGCTAAATGGCACGATAGGTCGAAAGTGGTATTGTTAAAAAGATCTTTAAAAAATAAGCAAGTTTTGTAGGACATTTTTTTTTTGTTACCGCCACCCCTGTTAAGTAATATTCGTTTGAAATTATTAAATTAACATGTCAGAACAACAAAAAAGTCGGCATTTAAAATCTAGTTACCTAATTAAACAATGTCACAATAAGTTTTCAATAATTGCAATTGTTTTTTTTTTTGTCGGAAAATACTTCCAGGTACTCATAACATATCTAGAAGAGCTCTGCAGTGAAGTAAATTGAAGACAGTTTGAACATTTGTGACATTGTTAATTAGGTAACTAGATTTTAAATGCCAGCTTTTAAAATTAAGTTTGTTATTCTTACATGTTAATTTAATAATTTCAAACGAATAATACTTAATAGGGGTGGCAGTAACAAAAAAAAAATGTCCTACAAAACTTGCTTATTTTTTAAAGATCTTTTCAACAATACTACTTTCGACCTATCGTGCCATTTAATATTCCGGAGTTCTGAACATTTCGGAGCTAACTAACAGGGAAGCCGACCTTTCCGGGGGGAAAAAATATCACCATTCGATTCTTCATTAGGGCTTTTATAATACAGATTTTTGACACAACTCTCTACGACTAACAGTTTTCGAAAAAAACGACTGATACGGGTGGTCTGACTCACCCTGTATAATTATACAGTATACCTACGATATTACTTAGGTATTCCGAACGTAAGTAGTTATCATATTATTATATGAATCATTGTCTACCTACCTACTCAATGTGCGGTGAGTGAAGGCAACAAAGCGTATCGAAAATATATCTGCGTCTCTTTCTTCGACGTAATTCCCTGATTTCTCCGATGGTAGGTTTGGTTGATGTACTTGCATTCAAGCTGAATAAAGTATCTCTGGTTCAATAACTTTGTCTTTTTCTATGACGTTAACATGGGCGTACCTACCTTTTGGCCCAGGAGGGAAGAAATTAGAAATTTTTTAAACCGGGTCCCCCGTGCGTTTGTTTTGCTGTAAGCACGCCAGTGCTTACAGCTTAAAAAATATATATGTTTGCTCCCTAAGGGTTCGATTGCGATTTTATTCCTATGCTCAGTATAGAATAAAAGTATATGGTTCGGTTCATTTGTTTCATTCCTCCGAATAAATAGCGATTATTCAATTCATCAAGCACAATATATTGTAACAAAACTGTTTCACTATTATAGTGAAACGTTAACAAAACAGTTAAACACTCAAACAAAAGAACTTCTCTATGTTTGAACAATCATGCCGATTGTTGTTCCACAAGAATCCGCGAGTGTCATTTGTTAGAATGACGAGCCGATTGTTGTCTCACGAAATTCTTCGTCGTCCCAACGGGGAGTGTGTAACAATATGTTTACTGCAGTTATAAATCTATTCTGTCATAATTCTCGGGTATAAATAGGTATTTATTCGCCTAAGAAAATAATAATGGCCGCCATATAAACGTGGAGTATTATATCTGCAGTGTGCTCCTGTAAATTTATTTATGTGTTGCTTATTAACCTTTTGTGAAGTTATAAAACATTAAAATTAGTGGATGTTTTGTGTGCAATTGGGTTGGGATAAAACGTTATTATTTTAATGAAAGTTTTCTTTGGCGTTAACACTAACGCCAAAGATCGGATTTTTGGGTGAACGTCACAATATTCAACAAAAATACCAAGGAGTATAGTGCAGTGTGTATTTATTCTTCATTTTACCTGATAATTTGATTGATGAATTGAAAGTAAATTTTATTGTAACTAATAACTTTGTTCCAAGATTACTAATTTCTATCTGATGAATATGGCCATAACTCATTTGTTTTATTTACAGGTACGCAATTTAAATCAGTGGCTCGCAACCTTTTTTGCCTACTACCAGACACTATACCAGTATACGACTTTAAAGTAAGTATAAAAATTGTTTTTATATATCTACTAGCTTTCCTTGTAAAGCAAAAAAGATATTTTTTTAAAGTTTCGTTAACACAAGAATAGTCACGAATGAAGGTGTCAAGAAAAATATTAATTACTAAACCAAATTTTCAAATTTGTTTTCAAGAAATATTTCTAAATTTTATTTTTTGTTAGGTAGGTATTCGTTATATTTTCAGTTTTATTTTTTATTATTATGGTCCCAGGGGGAAATAATACCCCCTTTACCCCCATATCTACGCCCTTGAATCAAGCGCCCTATAGAATGGCGAACGATTGCGGTACTTTGTCAAATTTAGTAACTTTATAGTTCGTGTATCATCACACACCAGTTGAGAACCTCTTGTCTAATCGTTACACTGGTAGAAAATTACTAGATAATTGTTGAATCGATGATCTGGAAAATGCTCTATCGACTATCAAATGGGATATAATAGGATTGTCGAAGGAGTGGAGAAAAATGGGAAAACGAAGCAAAAAACTGATGGAATCGGAAACATTAAAGAATCTGCGACGGTTTGCAAGTAATTCAAGGTTTCAATAAATCAATGTAAATATTGAAATGGGATAGAGTAAAGGTACCAGTGGTTCACCGATGAAGCAACACCTTCCATCGACACAGCTGGATATTACATAAGAAACGTTTCAGGTTACCCATATACTTTTATTCTATACTGAGCATAGGAATAAAATCGTAATCCAACTATTAGGGTGCAAACATATACTTCTGTCTTTTTTTACGCCGTAAGCACTGGCGTATCCAGGAGGGAAAAACGGGGGAACCGGCTTAACAGATTTCTAATTTGCCCCCTCCTGGGCCAAAAGGTGGGTACGCCCATGTTAACGTCATAGAAAAAGACAAAGTTTTTGAAACAGAGATACTTTATTCAGATTGAATGCAAGTACATCAACCAATCCTAACATCGGAAAAATCAGGGAATTACATCGAAGAAAGAGACGCAGATATATTTTCGATACGCTTTGTTGCGTTCACTCACCGCACATTGAGTAGATAGGCAATGAATCATATAGTTAATTAATAGATATGAGGTTACCGTTCAAATATGCCTGGGTTGAAATGTCACAATGTGACAGGAGCGTTAGCACAAAATCGTTCGTCTGTTTTCATGCCGCTTTCCCTAAATAAGGGACCCTATGCTCATTCTTTTAATAGGTTTACTTTCTTCAGTGACAGTACATTAACTCTTTAATTAACCTCACAGTAAAATGTCATACATTTTCTCTTCAAATATTTATCCTCTTTTATCCTTCGGTAAAAAACTTCCAAGATAATTAAGATGAAATGTCGGTAATTAAATTGAATATAAAATATTAATATGTTCAATAATGGGCATTTATGTCGTTATGTAAGTTATTTATAATAATTTATTGGTTAATTATTAATTTAATTAACAAATTAATTATGTTTATGTAACGATATATATTTCACAACGCCTACGTTATCTTAATATCCATATCAAAACAGTATTTAACTCGATAAATCATTTTCCAAAAATATATTAAAACAATTTTATTAAATTTAATTTTAAATGGATGTGCCAAGTAGCAGATCCAGGAAGGAGCTAAGGGGCTTATATCTGGGCCCACCCCTGACAAATTTACTGTGACACTCTGGAATCGAAGGCAACAAAGAAGCTGATGAGCTGGCGAGGAAAGGATCGTTAACTCCATACATTGGCCTAGAACCTGCCCTGGGAGTGTCCAAATAAGGGAATGGATAAAAAATTAACACAAGACGTACTGCAATCAAATTTCCGGGCAGAAACATGGCAAGACTTTTATTAAAAGGCCGTCCTGAAAGATGAATGAAGAACTACTACAACTCAGTAGGATCAATCTTCGTCTCGTGGTAGGCCTCCTGACAGGACACCTTCAAAGAATCGGACTGTTTAATGGGGACATAAAGTGCAGATAGTGCCATAAGGAGATGGAAACTGCGTATATCCTGTGTGAATGCGAGGCTTTGGATCGTAGAAGACAGATAATTTATGGGCACTGTAGAATGAGTCCAGAAGATGATTTCAATCACCCAGTCCACGGACTGCACAAGCTAGTGCAAGCAACGAGGATACTGGATCGAGTGATATAAGAGATTGGAAGCTCAATAAACTCAAGAGGCTGCGGTGTTCCCGGTGACAAGTCGACTCCCGAAAATTAAAAAAACGGAAAAATCTTAAATTACCTACCTAACAAAAACAAAATATATAAAAATTAATTATTATTAATTAGTTGATAATAAAATTCAGTTTCAGTTGTCTTACAATTTTTTTTCATTAATATTTAAATATTATAAAAAAACTGAAACTTTATTTTATTATAAACTAATGAATATTTTTTATTAGTAGAAGTTTTGTTCCAAAATATGTATTGAAGGAGATTTATTTGGTTGAGGAACAATAGAAATAAGCTGTAGCAAAGTATCGCTTGTGGCAATTTACCATCTCAACTTGCATTGAGGCCTTGAGGACGAAAAATATAATTTTTGAAACGTTGGCCACAAACGATACTTTGCTAAAGCTAATTTCTATTGTTCCTCAACCAAATAAATTTTCTTCAACTAATTTTTATATAATTTTTAGATCAATTCTGAAGAAAGTCGAAATCCAGACCAAAACGCGTAAATTTATTGAATTATAATCTATATATATAAAAATGAATCCCTATATCCTTTGGTCACGCCATCACGCGTGAACGGCTGGACCGATTTCAATATTTTTTTTTGTTGTGTTTGTTATTGTCAGGAGAAGGTTCTTATGACAGAAAAAATTTAAAAAATAGTGCGGAAAAAGAGAAAATTTAAGAATCCTTATTTAAGAAAACTTAACAACCATATATCTAGATCGAAGATGTAAAAAAAACTGAATATCGTTTAAAACAAATGCTTTTTTTTCGAGCACGACGGCGCAGCCGGAGTGCTCGAAATAGAGCAAGTGTTTTAAAGACCAGTTATCCACGAATACTTTACGCTATTTTTTTTCGAGCACGACGGCGCAGCCGGGGTGCTCGACATACACACATATACGCCCATGTATATTTTAAAATAGCTAGCAATTAATAAAATAGATAGATAGATAGATGTTCCAATTAAAATGGTATATTATTTCACTTTATACGTAGCGAAGCACGTACAGGGCCGCTAGTTATATATATTTGTCAATATAATTGTCTGAAAAATTGGGCGATAATTTTATTTATTAAAGAGCACTAATCAGACGTTAATCAAAGATTTGGACAAAAGAACCTCAATAAAGTTCAAACTTAAAAATTACGGTCGAACTTCGACCACTAGTAAAGATTAATAAATTTTTTTGTATATCCGTCGGGGATGCGCGTAATTCAATTTGAGATGCAATTAAGTGTGTATTGTTTAAATGTCAAGTATTAAAAAGTAATAATATTGTCAAGTAAATATTAGAATGCAATAGTTATCGAGTTACAGTTAAGATTGTAAGAACATTCAATAGACATGCGTAGAGATACAAAACATATATTGCACTAGGCAGGCCTTGGCCGAGTTTTACCACTCCAATACGAGAGTATAGTAGTTTTTTTTAGTGTGAGGAACCAGATCTGGTTACTTTGGTTGTAATCGAGCATTTTTTGAAAAACGACTTTAGTTAAAAATTTAGTGATTTTAAAAATCGCGTCTGCCAAAAATGGCACAATAACTTGTCTTTTAAAAATACACTAAGGAGGTTGGGTGGACACTTATTCCGGTACAGGCCAGTTCGACGCCAACGTTTCGACGCGTGGTCAGTTCGACGCGAGGTCGTTTCGACGCGGGGTCAGTTCGACGCCATACTTTTTTTCGTGTTTTTTTTATTTTTAGAATAACTTTGCATCATCATTCAAATAAATGCGATATGCCTGATATAATTAAATATATATTTTATATGTTATATATATGAAGCGTGATTCAAATAAATAAGTAATATGACTGATATAATAGATATTATATATAATAAATGTTAATGTGAAACCCAAAAAGCTATAACAAAGAATTCGACAGGAATTACTTCGTTGATAAGAAAAACCTGTCGTTGTATACTTTACTAAGTATTAAAATTTCCCGTTGAACTTTACGTGGAACGATTCACAACAATTTGTTGTCATGTCCATACTGGCAGTAAAGTCTGCCCAAATGTGCGGTGTAAAAGTTGCATTTTCGTCAATATAAGTATCGAACAAAAAAAAGTTTTTTAAAATCAGTTAAGCCGTTCTTGAGTTATAAATGGTGTAACTAACACGACTTTGTTTTATATCTATAAATATAAAATATATGTTATATTATATCAGGCATATCGCATTTATTTCAATGATGATGCAAAGTTATTCTAAAAATAAAAAAAGCACGAAAAAAGAGTATGGCGTCGAACTGACCCCGCGTCGAAACGTACGGCGTCGAACTGACCACGCGTCGAAACGTTGGCGTCGAACCGTTGGCGTCGAACCGTCGGCGTCGCAACGACCTGCTTCGCACTTATTCGGGGTATGCGTTGCGGAGAAAACTCTATGCTTATAATTTTATATATGACTAGCGGTCCCGCCCGGTTTCACCCGGGTGCAAAAGAACGTATGGGGGGGGGGAAGCATGAGTGCACACGTTCAGATGAATGTTGTGTCCAAATTTCATGATGATCGGAGTTACCGTTCAAAAGTTTTTGTCGGACGGACAAATTTTGAATTATATTTTGCAACATTTTTCATTGATGCTCCGCTCCTATTGGTCGTAGCGTGATATTATATAGCCTATAGCCTTCCTCGATAAATGGACTATCCAACAAAAAAATTGTTTTAATTCGAACCAGTAATTCCTGAGATTAGCGCGTTCAACCAAACAAACAAACAAACTCTTCAGCTTTATATATTAGTATAGATTGCAATTTACTTATTGAGAATTTATGTAAAACGCACTAAATCGGGGTTTTTGTGTTTTATTTAATTACATTCTTATTAATAGTACAGAGAAAAGTTCTAGTTTTTTTTTCTATAAAATGTATGTACTTAACTACTTATATATATAAAATGACAGCCTATTTTTTATGGCTATGGGCTGGCATGAAAATGAATATTTAATTTTCAATGAACACACCAGAAAAAACATCAAAATAAATTATCAAATTTTCCTTAGTTCCGCACACTAACTAAGCGACTGTACACAGAGAAAAATGAATTGTACCATGTAACTAATATTTTTTAATAACTTTTTTTTTCGTGAGAGGTACAAATATTTTTATAAATTTAGAGAAAAGTATTGGTTTTAAATGTCTAACAACAACTTTATTAGTTATTTTAATAAAGTGACATTGGTACTATTGGACAATTTTTTTAGTTATTTATTTCTTAGTACTATTAAGAGAAATATTGGTTAGAAAAACCAATCGCGTTACTTATTTTCACTCCAACAAAAAATATTAGTAATAAGAAGAAATAGGCTTTGGTTCCCCTAACCAATTTTATTGGCAGTGGGAATAAATAAAATTTGGTATCAAGACTTGTTTTTTTTTTGTTGATTTAGAAAATAACAGCGATACTGGTAAATATTATTTTTATCATAATAAATAAACCAAAGTAGTAACTTTCAAAAGTTATATTTTGCTGTACTAACAGAATACTATATGAGTCTATACAGTAGAGACGCGTTAATCCGAACCTTCATAATCCGGATTCTTTGGTAATTCGGACAGTCGTTTGATAGTATTACGTACATTGTAGTCCGGATTTTTCCAGTTTCAGTAATCCGGATCATGATACTTAGTTATTGAGTAGCTGTACCGGCACTATTTGCGTCAACACTATTGGCCGGCGGTGTGTTACAAACAGTTACATACATATTTGTTGTCAGAGAAGTGAGAGAAGTTAGGTGGTTTTAGTATGTATGTAGTCGTTGTCAAACTCAGAATTACATAGAGAACGCACTATGGCGCTGCGTAAACGATCACACGTTACTTTATCACTGCAAGTAAAAAACGAAATTCTTGACAAATTAAAAAAGGGAGCCTCAAATAAACAGTTAGCCGCAAAATATGAGCATTTTAGTTTGTTTTCTTGATAATTAAAATTACATCCAGTAATCCGGACATTTTGATAATCCGGATCAGCTGTGTTTTAATTAGTCCGGATTATCGCGTCTCTACTGTATGCAGAAAATTTCATACAGTGTTATAATTTATTATTGAAATAAACTTATAACTAAAATCTTTAGTTATTTTACACAAAGGACTTTCATAAGTCTTGATGAAGCAGTTACTTATTGTGTCTATGCGGGTTGCAACTTGTGTGTCCAGTGTCCACACATCAGATCAATGTAAGCCATTGTGCAAAACGGATTCAAATCTTCAAATTGTGTAACCTGCGACGCCTTGCAATTGCAATATTTCTTCATCAAAACTTCGAGTTGGTTTAAAATATTTAAGTAATTGGTAATAAGTTCGTGGATAAAATATTTATAGGTATACATAACTATTCTATAAATGTGCAAAAATAAAGTGTCCACATTTTTGTGTTTGCGAATACCTAATTGCCGCCGGTTCAATATTAATTTGGAAAACGTAGCACAATCTGTGACAGATCTTCTAAATGAATGGAACCTTCCACATTTGTCGCCAATTTTTGAAGGTAAGTAATGAAAACTATTTCAGTGAACATACTTTGAAAAGTTTACTCTACTAGTAAAATTTGCTTATAGATGTCTTGCATTTTTAATATATTAATCTACAAAGAAAATTAGTAATTCTTTATGAGTTTAGTAAAATTTCCGTGTGTAGTAAATTTTTTGTAAAAATTATTATCTATATAATGACCATAAAGTATATATAGTGTTTTCTTGTTTGTTTGCAATGATGATTGATGAATCGTTCCTAAACTTTTGCAGAGGACTTGACCCTGATTTTATTTAAAAAAATAGAAATTCCGATTAGAAAAAAGAAAAAGATTTTTTAGTTATGCATGCTACTTTTTGTCATACAATTTTGCGATTAAGTCACTTGAAGATCGTCATAATATGTAAACTGTAGCTACCAATAGGTCGCACATTCTTCACTGACATTCACAAGTGATGTACCTATCACAAAAAATTTCAAGAAGCTGAATAATTGTCAAATCATGATTTGGTTTCCAAAATTGCGTGTTTTCTATACAAAAAGTAATACGTGTGTGTCGGTCGTTAAATATGTCGAGATCTTAGTTCATTATTTTTTTTTTATTTTATTTTTTTTTATTTTAGAAAAAGCTGTGGATATGAACGAGTTCAAACAATTAAATGATGAATTAATAAAGGAGTTCATTCCAAAAATTGGAGAAAGTTTATGGCATTTTTCAGTTTATTTAAAAGTATAATCTTTTATTTAATGGACAAACCAATATGGAAAATATATTAAACGAGAAGGTAAAAAATATGTATAATTATGTATAATTCCATAAGAATTAGGCGTCAATTTTATTGTAGCCAATAATTTGTATTCTATAGTCTATAATGTTCATAAAAGTTAAAAATCGTGTGTTTTACACTTTAAAATTAATATAATGTTATTACATTGTTTTTATCTAAAATAATTAAGTAACAATGTTAACTTTTTAAAATCAATCAATCAATCAAATTTATTAACCATAAGCTAGATACAGAAGGTGTCGTTACAGTAATAAAATTAATATTAAAAATTTAAAATCATCAACAGAGTACAAGCAAAATTCAGAAATGTACTGTCTTAGTTTACATTTAAATTTTATTGAAGGCAACATGGCAAAATCATCGGATAATTTGTTGAAAAGTTGCAAAGCAGTAGGTTCCATACTATAATAATAAAGCGACAAATTAATTTTTGGCTGTAGAAGTTTATTATTATTTCGTGTGTTATGATTATTCTGTGAACTTATAAAGAATCATATTTGTCAATATGTCTATAAATTTTTGTAGTAAGATACGATCCTGGATGTATGTAATAGAATTTGAAGAAGTTTTTCTTAACATAAGGATTAATAAAACACAGAGTTATTGATGGTATATCTATAGTTTTGCATTTAACTACTAATGTTTCGATAGATTTAATCTCATCGTCAGAGCTCTATGAATACAAAACTTGATAGTTCGACTGTAAATAGTATAATTTGGTACAAAATTTGTAGTTACTTTTGTCAAAAAAAAGCTCTGAAATTGACAGTAAATCTCCCGAAATATTAGCGGTTAAATGCAAAACTATATCATCAATTACCCTGTGTTTTATTAATTCTTACGCTAAGAAGAACTTCAAAGTTCCTAGATATGTTAACGTTTCTTTTCATTTTTTAATTTATATATGTAAAACATACGTAATATGTAATATTATTTTGTGACTATAATTTCTTTTCAAATAAATTATTATTATTGCAAGCTGTACTTATATATTTCTTTTTTATATTTATTTTTCAGCTGTCTTAAATAGAGTGGTAAATTAAACGAAAGTTCACACAAAAATTCAGCCACGGAAAAGCAGTGAAGTTTTAAATTGAATACTACCTATGGGCTACAGCACTGAATTTCAATGGTTGAATTTTTAAATGGACTTTTGTTCAATTTATTCGTGTATTTAAGGCAGCTGAAAAAACATCCTTAACTTTCAACTAATATTTTTAGTTGCTTATTAAAAACCACTTTTTTCATTTTAACTAATATTATTAACACGCCGTATTAATTATTTTATAATGAAGTAACAATGCTTTTTATTAGTATAGCATATGCCGTCAGTACTAGCTAAAAATAATTTAACTATTATTGTAAGTGAGTTAGATAAGCAGAAACAATAATTTTGTTTAACGTTAGCATGAAAGTTTACAAAATAAAGTAATATAATTTTTTACTTTTCATAATTCATTTATTAAATATAACTAAATTGAATATTACCTATATATAAAGTATTCATTGACAGTATGAACAATATTACTAAACAGTAAGAAAATATATTATTCAGTTTAATAAAACATTTTAGTAACTGGTACAAAATTTTAAGCAATCAAAAAACTTGGTTATGCCAACTAAGAAAACTGTTGTCAAATAACGCATTAAAAAAATTGGTAACAGTAACCAATTTCTTACTTCCAATGACTAATCTGTTTTCTCTGTGTATATATTCGGTTTTTTGGACTTTTAACGAACTCATAATATAATTTGACTTGCTCTGAATGACTGCGTGGAGTCTAGTGAGTGATGTTTAAGTCATACAGTAGGTACAGTCGCTACGAATGTATTTGCGTTGTGGGAGTATATATAGTCCCTGAGCCGACCGTCAAACTTCTTATGTATTGAATACACAAAGTTTATGCGAGCTAGAATTATTTTTATTCTGCCGGAAATTGAAAAATTAAGGCTGCCACGGAGTTGCGGTAGAATGAACTTTGGCGCTTCATGGGATCATGGATTGGTGCGCCGGCCAACCTCTCGCAAAGCATTATGCACTATATTTATTTAGAGCCCTAGTTTCAGAACTGAATTTTTTCAGGGGGGAGCTGGTTAAGGTTATCATAAAAAAGTAGTATTTCAAATTTCGTACCTCTATGTGGAATAGTTCCCAAGATACGAGTGTCCAAAAATTACAATTTTGGGCGTTCACTAACTGACTGACTGATAAATCATTGTAATTCACAAGAGTCTAGCCGGTGCTAGGAGCATCAACCCGAATGCATCAACCGGTCATCCAAAGACTACTCGCCTCTAGTCGGATATACATGACGTGTGATGTAATGATGTAGATAAAAATAATAATAATTGTGCCTCTGTATTTGTTTGCCACCAATAGTTCAAGGTCTAACAGTACAAAAGTCTATTGGACTAAAATCGGTGGCAAAGAAATTTAATTTTTTTATCTTTTTCTATTTATCAGTATCTGAAATAATAAATCAATATGGGATCTACAACCAAATTAAAAAAAAATATTGTATGGCAAACGAGGGCAATTGTAAATAATTGAAACTATTCTACAATCTGTTTTAACAATTTGTATTGAGCCGTGTCGAGATTAGATATGAGCGCCGATGGGTAAAGGAGCGGCGGCGGCGCGCCGACTTTTTGAGGTCGGCGGCGGCGGCGTAGTCGGCGGCGTGACCTTAGGAGCATTTTTTAATGATGGGCAGGATACAATAAAACAAAACATGTAGTTTAACAATCAGAATTATTATTTATTTAACACAAATTATTTTTATAAGGAAATGGTTTCTAGCCTAGAGCTAAAATATTTTTGGCACTTCGATTGGCAGAAAAAAATCAACGTTGTCATAAAGTTCTAATAACAATTAACAAGAAAATAAATCTTAGAGAAAACAAAGATGTTTCTTTTAAGTCATAAAAAAATATAAAGTAGTCTTTAAAAATATGTTTTCAACATTTTCTGATCGTTTAAACATATGCCTTTTCGCTCGGCGCGCCGTTACATTTTCACGGCGGCGGCGGCGGGAGGGAATCGTCGGCGGCGACGGCGCGTCGGCGCGGCGCTCATATCTAGTCGAGATACTGACTACAAAACGTGATAAAAAAATTGAATTAAATGTTTTTCACCATAATATCATATGTTAAATTTAATATAAAAATTTTATTAGTGTTGTCCAGTAGATTTTTGTATGGACAGAGCTTGGACTATATCTTAGCCAAGCTTAGTATATTGTTTGATTCATATAGAAAATCTGACGGTGGCCTCTCCGTCTATTGCTATATGCTGACCACGTTCAACAAACACTACGACTGGGGAAAATCAATAAAGAAATAAATAAAACGCAAAATATATACATACATACAAGCTGTCCCATAGTTGTATGTCCAATTTTTGAATTGTTTGTTTTTCAGAAATGATTATCTGCTAGCTCTTACCAAAATGTTTCGTAGTTCAGCAATAAAAAAAATGTTTTAACTGACTGATTTGTCAAAGACCGGGTAAAACCGTTGAAGCTATAAACTTGAAATTTGGACTGTAGATTCCTTTTGTGACGTAAGCACCCACTAAGAAGATTTTTTTGAAATTCAACTCCTAAGGTGGTCAAAACGGGGTGTGTAGGTGTTTGACAAAATATCTCACGATTGTTAAAGTGACAGGTATTGAATTGAACATACGAACTCTTCATCTATACTAAATATTATAAAGAGGTTAAGTTTGTAAGTTTGAATGCAGAAGGTACTCTCCGAAACTACTCATGAGATTTTAAAAATGGTTTCACAAATATTTAGAATGAACTAATAAGAAAAATCGCAGGTTTGTGAACAAAAGTTATATTTATAAATGTACGTACATTTATAAATATAACTTTTGTCCACAAACCTGCGTTTTTTCTTATTAATTATTATCGATGGACACGATATTTAATATATATTTAGAATGAACCTTCAGGATGGACATAGGCTATATATTATCGCGTTAAAATAAAAGCGCTTTTCGTAGATACCAATTTTGTAACGTAAGTCGACGAAAAAACGGTGGCAATCTACAAATTAGAGCAAAGCCGGACCAGGCCGCTATTAAAAAAAATTGGTTGTCTGTAAAGTCGGTTTACGGACGATAGTTTTACGTGATAACGTATTCCGTAATACATAACCTAAATTTATATAATAATTATAATAATTCGAATCTATGATATTGCATCTTTCGCTTCAAATTTAGGTAAATTTTATTTATTAAATTACTCACCACCTATAAAAATAATTTTTATTAACTTTCTTTCTTTCGTATTTATTTAAGTCTCAAAGATTAACTGTCATACTATTTATAAAACAATTGTTTCACTGTTTATATAAAATTCCAAAACCTACTTACAATATTTAAGTATTTTCATACGTCAAAAAATTGATTTTTAACTATAAAAAGTACACTATTATTATATAAAAAACAACTATGGCATGTATCTCTTTTGCGCATGCGCCGATTTTCCCCAAAAAATTTACAAAAATTTCTAGTAAAAATAGATAGAGTAAAAACCGTTTTAAAAACTATATTATTATTATATAAAACATCATTATAAGAGATATATTCTTTTACGCATGCGCCGATGTTCCCCAAAAACAATAGGCCACTTCATATTTGCATATCAAACATCCTCCCAAAATTTGGTTTCAATCCGCTTATCCTTGGTGTCGGAATGATAAGAAATGTCAAAAGTGACGTTTGCAACTGTCAAAGTATTATGTTCTAATAATAATTAGTTATTCCAATACTTAACTTAGAAGGCGTTGCATTTCACAAAATACTAATGTCAAAAAATTGAATTAAACATTAGAAATGCAGCCGTTTTCATGTTAAGACAAGACATACGTTATCTTCTAATTTCCATGTACGGCAAACAAAGACGACCGACCGCGTCGCGCCATGCATTAGACAACATTGCATTTATACAGCTATTTTTCTATATAAATTTGTATAAAAAAACTGTTTAGGCAAATTCTGTTATACGAAATCTATGTAAAATGTTCTCCTCTTTCGTTTAAGACTGGTTTCAAACCGATGTGATTTAAATTGAGCGAGAAATTAGCAAAAAGCACGCACAGGGTCAGGCGGAACGTTACGCGTTACGAACGTTAGGAACGTTACACTTTTTCGTGCATGCAGCCGGTGTTTTATCAATTTATAAGATTGGTGATTCATCAATTTATAAGACGTTATCACGTCAATAAGCACTTAAATGTTTTTTTTTCAACACTTAGTGAGGAGGAGGGATTATAAAAGTAGTCTTTTTCTGAAAGTGAGTTAGAAACTCAAAATTTAACATGAGTTCTTTTTTAAAATCAAAGAGATCTGTGTTCAACAAATTATCCAAATTCGTATCTCAAGGGATGAAAATAGGAATGGAAACCTCCATGAAAAATAGGCTGTATCTCTGTTTTTTTTTAAAACTTAACAGATGTTTCATGTTTTCATAAAAAAATAGGAGAGAGTATAGAACAACTGTACTTATAAGTAATACCACGAAGTCTGTAACCAGGAGACCTAGCTTCCTATGGTTGCCGTGTTTCGAGACGCACCATTTTCTGGCACACGCGAGATGGCGCTGTTATCACTACCTGGGAAAACTTCGGTTTTTTCCGCCTGTTTTCGCCATAGTTACCAAAGTTGTTTAACTTCACAGACACTACACACATGCAAGCCATGAACAACTGACGCCATATTGGTTCATGCGACAGATATCGGTCCACCGCTGCGCTCGAACTGGGTCTCCTGGTGATGCATTTAGTGTAGTGACGTCACAGTGGCTATAATACATAAACCCTAATGACGTCATTTCGATTAAAATATCATGATGACGTTACTATAGTTAAACATGTGATGTCATTGCGGTTAAATTATATAAAAAAATAAGGTCGTTGATTTTCTGACAATATTTTCTGCGACCCAGCATAAAATTGCACCTTAAGTTGTAAATTATAATATCAATTGAAGTTTAACTTTTACAGAAAAACCTTACGTGAGAATATCGTTACAACAAGAAAACGTCCTCTAGTCTTGATTTATTACGCTATTTTGAATAATAAAATAACATTAAAATTAACAGTGCTGTTTAAGTTTTGTTACTCTGTAACAAGATGAAAATTGCATAAGCTAAAGAGAAAAAGGTTAATAGCGCTATTAATTTTTACATTTATGATGTTATAGAATAACATAATATTGAAGACAGGAGTTAAAACATAATTAATAGTATAGTACGAGTTTCGAACAGTTATCTATACAGGTCGACCATTTTTTTTTATTAATACGAAAATAACTCTCATCTGTCTGTTACGCTTTCACGGCCAAACCGCTGGGCCGATTGCGATGACATTTAATATGGAGATAGTTTGAAGCCTTTTTCAAAATTCAACCCCCATGGGGATGAAGTGGGGGTTGTAATATTGTATGAAGGCACTTACTGGCATTCATTTAGAAAAACCATATTTCTCGCGCGGTCTGCTGTACGTGGCGTGCAAAATGTAGTAAAAACATTGTTTTTAAGGCCCTCTAAAATTAGAGTCTTGCTGGAATTTATGATTTTTTTAATCAATTATATCAATTGTTCATACTGATTCCATGCGGACGAAACCGCCGGTAAAACTACAAATTACAATAAATGAAAATTCTTAAATCAGCGATTGAAAAACCCGCGGTTGAAGAAGGACTACTGTATCGCACACATAGATAATCTGATGTGAGGCTCGTACTTCCATATTTTACCCTCTGGTAGTCACGTCCTTGAGATTTCGTCACTTGTTTAATTTCACGTTTATATGAACATATATACGACGCAGAAGTTTAGAACAATACGAATTGTTTAGCAACGAGACAAGTTTAGCGTTAATTTTAAACCCGATATTATACTATCATTTAGTTTATTCGAACATTCGAAACACGCAGGGTATCTAATTTATGGTTCTCAATGAACTTAAAGGCCGCTGTGCACGAGACTGGATTTGCCACTAGATTTCTAGCTAGATTTCACTACTAGTTTTCTTAATTGCTTTTATGTGCTCGCTTCACACGAGACGACTTTTCAAGCTTTTTGACGTGATAACGTCTTATAAATTGATGAATCACCAATCTTATAAATTGATAAAACACCGACTGCATGCACGAAAAAGTGTAACGTAACGTTCCTAACGCGTAACGTTCCGCCTGACCCTGTGCGTGCTTTTTGCTAATTTCTCGCTCAATTTAAATCAGATCGGTTTGAAACCAGTCTTAAACGAAAGAGGAGAACATTTTACATAGATTTCGTATAACAGAATTTGCCTAAACAGTTTTTTTATACAAATTTATATAGAAAAATATGAAGTGGACTATTGTTTTTGGGGAACATCGGCGCATGCGTAAAAGAATATATCTCTTATAATGATGTTTTATATAATAATAATATAGTTTTTAAAACGGTTTTTACTCTATCTATTTTTACTAGAAATTTTTGTAAATTTTTTGGGGAAAATCGGCTCATGCGGAAAAGAGATACATGCCATAGTTGTTTTTTATATAATAATAGTGTACTTTTTATAGTGTTTTATTATTCTACTTAATAAAATTTACCTAAATTTGAAGCGAAAGATGCAATATCATAGATTCGAATTATTATAATTATTATATAAATTTAGGTTATGTATTACGGAATACGTTATCACGTAAAACTATCGTCCGTAAACCGACTTTACAGACAACCAATTTTTTTTATTTTAATTATTATTATGAGGCTTCGGCAGCAAGGCCATTAGCTCTAGGTATGAAATAGGTTGCTGTGAATAACGAGGTTTAATCGATGCTTAGATTTTGTTGAAAAGTTCGGTATTTTTTAGGAACTGGAATAATTTTTCAAAATTTTCTCTGTTGTCACTGAGGATGTCTTGAAGTTGAGCGGGGAATTGTAGTCTGTGTGCTTGACATTCGGTGAGGATGTGACTTTTGAAGCTTATTTTGCGGTTGAATCTGGTGTGTTCAAATATAAACACAGAGCAAAACGTGTCTGTTGTATGTATATATTTAATAACTTCTATATTGCTAGTGGTCGTAAGTGGAAGCGTGGCCCATGAAGTGAGACAGCATATGACTGTGTTTCTATCTCTTTCTTTTTACTTGACCGTCGTTTTTTCGTCAAATGACGTTGTAAAATTGGTCTCCACACGAAACGCAAAGGCGTAGATACGAGGGGGGATGCTACGTCATAACAACTATCTGTGTGCCAAATTTCAGCCTAAATCATCCAGTGGTTTGAGTTGTGCGTTGATAGATCAGTCAGTCACGGCTTCATTTTATATACTTATTTAGATTATATCCAAGTGTTGATTATTTTCAATTAGAAATTGGCATTTGCCTAAACTGTTAGCATTATTATAAAAAATAAAGCATATTTACTTCTAACCACAACAGTTTTATTAGCGGATATACATTTCGAGAGCTATGCTCTTCAATTAAAAACTTAATATCAGCCCGTAAAAATGTTATTCTAAGGTTATACTTAAAAAATAAATTAGGCTCATTTGGCCGAAAAGATGAGAGCATAGCTCCCGAAATGTACATCCGCTAATAACACTGTTGTGGTAAGAAGTAACTATTCTTTATTTTTTATTTTTGTTTCAACCACAGTGCTCTTAATATTTGTATGTTAGCATTAACTTTTAATTTTTTTTTACACATGAATAAATTTTATCAGAGAAAATTATTGAGCAACAAAGTGTAATAGAACAATTATAATTGTTGAGCAACAATTAAAGAGTCAGGAAAACTTAAATACACTATTCACTGATATACTTTTGTAGAAACGTAAGGTCAGGAAATGTTTTTTTTTCTCAGATTCCAGGATACAGGTAATTGAGCGGTCTATAGTTAAAAATAAATACGCATTTTTATGGTACTTTCATATATCAGTATTATTCTCTTCAAAACTGTCTTTTACAAAAATTTTCAAAATAAACAAGTTTTTTAACATAAAATTAAATCTCTCCACCAATCATCACAGATATTAGAGATGCCATCATAATCAATATAATTTTAATAAAATCTCAAATTTAAAAATAACACATTGTTAGATCTAAAAGTTTAATCCTGCTACACAGGTAAATAACTATTTAAAATTTTGAAAAATAGTTTACAATAAATATAGATATATCTTAGCCTTCTTTTTTTGAACTCTCCATGCGACTGCGTGAATCAATTGTCTATTTTTACAAAAACAAAACAGCACTTCTGTTCACGGGAACGTTATGACAAACTTTGTTTAATCAACGAGATTTTTTTAAATCGAAATGTCTCTGACAGGAGTAAGATAGTGATAGACGCTCGATAAGGTACTCAGAAATTCGAGATCAGATGTGCTGAGTGTTTGTAAAAAACAGACTAATGAATTATCCACGCGCTTATCAAAGAGTTACTGCAAAGTATTATTTAGATACCCGTTCTACTTTAGTACGTTTTACGGAAAATACACTAAAATAATTTATTTTTCCTCGCATTATTAAATTTCTTAAATTCTTTATGAATGTATATTATTTTTTACATTAATTTATTTTTACAAATGATTGAACAACATAGACTCTTATTTACAGATCAACATTTATATTATTAATGATTCACAACAATTATTGTATTTTTTTAATTTTTTTAATCCTCCTGGGCATGGATCAGTAGTCTATTTCTTGCTGCCATGAAATATGAATTCACAGCACTTAGATGCCTTTTGATACTTTCCTATACGATACGAGCAACAATGTACATTTTTTAAATATAAACTCGCGAGAACAATGAGCCCACCCCTTGAGAGGGCTCGCGTGGTTTTTGCAAGTTTAGTCCAAAATGAACATCGGCCGACGAATTTCATAGAATAATTGTAGGCAGCACAAGAGATGTGCAGTTGGTAGTCTTTTCATTTCAGCAAAAAAAAATAGGCAACTATGATCCAAGCTCGCATAGACGGATTAAAATGATAGGCATCTCTAACTGCCCAACTTACTCGGTACCCAAAAATACTCATAAGCTATTTCAAAACGAAAATACATCACGAAGTTTTCTATCTTTCGTTTTACTGTAAATTACATTTACAGTAAGGAAATACTTTTCTCAAGAGTTTAAGAAATCCTTGAACATGGCTGATGCTTTTTACAGCTAGTTTGTAAAAAACATCTTTACCGTTTGTATCTTTCGAAATGCGAGTATTTCGTTACTGGGACTGAATAAGTTTGGGCAAAAAATTGTATAGGATTAACTCAACATGAGTAGGGGCTCCAAGAGTGTATGAACGTGGCTTATACGCTGTGGAACTGAATGGTATTTAAGTACAGGTTTAAATTTTCAACTTTTAGTTTCGTGATTTAATACGCTTCCAGAAATCAAGTCACCTGTATTCATAGATACTTTAGATAAGGTGATAAGTGTTCCTCGAATTCTTGTCGAAAATTTCTAGATAATACAAGTTGCAATATTGTGCAATAGATCTGTTTGGTACGCAAGAGTATTGCATTCAATACAGGTGCTGCAAGGGAAGATGAAATCCGTTTTTTTAATTGAAAATCTAGACAGTTATAAAAAACGAGGATTTTAATTAATTTCCTACATTTTTAAATAAAAAAAAACGGATTTTATTATCCACCTTGCGATATAGAGAATGGACCATTGATTAGAACGATACAAAAATATTGATCCATTTTTACACTAACATTTCTGGAAGAAGAAACCAAATCGATTTTATGTTACGCAAAACAAATTCATACACAATTTTCAGCCAAGATGGAAATATTTTTTTAAAAAATATAAAATGATTTTTTTTTTTGTAATATAGTATAGACTTTTCATTATATCTAATCTTAAACACTAAGCCACAATGGTAAAATTCAAAATATTTTTCCGTCTCCATTATTGTTTCTGCTCCTGCGTTTTAAATTAAAAAAAAATTGTCACATGATTGCTTTTAATGATTAGATTTTATAGAAAATGGCAATGGCACCGAGTCCTCGTACCGAACACGAAAAATTAAATATTTTTGTACTTCAAATCTGACCCCTTGTAATCATTACTCAATTAGGTGACTAGTTTTTATGACTAAACTTTTAGTAAAGTTGGAATGATTTCAAAAACGAACAAAAGTCCTATAAGTCCAGGAACATTATTGATTTCACAATTATTACATTCATGTCCCACGTGAGGTTTATTTTTAATACTAAAACTTTCAAATTTTTTACTGTTAACCTTCCAGTGGAGCGCATGGGTATTCCAGATGTCTATTTTTACATTGCATTGGATTGCAAATGACAGAAATTGCATTCTGCATTTTATTCGTTCAACTCATGCAGCAGTAAGGTCTATTTTTTTTATTATCAGATGAAATCTGGATTACTAAACTGAAATAATTTTACGCGCCCCGCGAAAAGTTAAAAACATTTTTTAATTAAAGGGGTCAACTGTATGCATACATACAGCACGAAAAATACAATTAGGAGCAATCTGGCAAGATTTGGAGACGTATTTACAAAAACATCCGAAATTCTAATCAACCATAATTATTTTAATTGTATGGGACATCTTAAATTCTAAATAAATCTGTTATGGACTTAATTTAAATATTATGTCGAATTAATCTGAGATGTTCAGCGATCGCCCAGATAGTATTTATATATTATCAATATCTTATTAGTTCATTTTTTCTCACAATTTTTAAATAAATCTATCATACACATCGTTGGACACCGTACTAAAATAATTTGGTAACAGTAACAAACATTCAATATACTTGTAACTTTTATGTTCAATACGATATTCTTTATATAATAAATACATGAATTTTGCTTATGTTACCGAGATATGTATTTCAAAATCTCAAAAAAAAAAAATTAAAATGAAAAATTGTTTTATATAAAATTAAGTATAATTTTGGCCAAATTTGAGAAGAAAAAAAAATCAGCATAAAACCCGGTTAAAAATAGTTTTAAAAAAATCATTCCCGGGTTAATTTATTTTGTTAAATTAAATCACAATGGAATCCAAATTCCCAGAATAATTTATTAAAATTAATAATCTGGATCCGAGATCTCATATCAACCAAACAATATTAATGGAATACAATCACAGAAAAAGTTCACGTTGTTAAAATATATGTAAAATGTTAACTAATTATGTATGTTTACACTCACACATCGACGTATCCCAACGTAACAACAGTTGAAATTGGGACTCCCGGTCATCCGATCAAATCTGAACTCCTTTTAGTGCCACAGCAGACAGAGCAGAACTACCGATGAAAGATTTGAATCCACCATTTTTACATAGCTATTATAGCTACATTTGCAGTACGTGTTGTTGTAATAATAATAATAGAGCACTGTATTATTAACGTCCGCCAATTTGTATTTATTAATTGTTGAAGATTATGTTTTTTTTTCGTTTTTTTAAATTATCGTATTGAAACAAGAGACGAACATAACACACTATGCATATTACGTATTATTACTACCTTTATTATTTAGTATTTTACTTAGTAGATTGTTTCACAGCCTCACACACATTGTAAGTCTTCAACAATCATATTATCGTTATAAGAAAGCGACTGCGTCGCAATCAATACATACATATAGACAAGGAATGGTCGCGAGAAACATATTTCTAATATCGTACATTATACATTATTAGTGTGTACTGCAACATATATATAATACAATATTATTTTTATATTCTCTTATAATGTTATATTATATTATTATGTACAACAGAGAGAAAGAGTAGGTGAGTGAGAGAGTTGTCGTTTTTCACACAATGCATAGTGCATTTATTTGCACTGCACTGCACTACTACAGCACTATAGAGATAGATAGAAAGGGGGGGCGGGGGCGAGAGAAGAGACGGGGTGGGAGGACGCGGTGTACGTCGTCGCGAAAGGGTTCACACTACTAGCGAGCGATACGATCAGTCTGCGAGGGCGGCGGCGATTTACAGCAGTCGCCGCATCACGTGGAGCAAGCCGCCATCCAGGACGTGCAGGTGCAGGGATAACATCCGGTCGGGATAACTGGAGCGTAGTAGTAACCGTTGGCGTAGACGAACGTGGTCGGCTGAGGCTGTTGAGCGAGCATCCTCTGCTGTTCCTGACACATCACCTGGAAAGCTAGGCTTTCTATCAGCAACAGCGTCTGGCGCCTCTCGTGTCCCATCAGACACACGGTGCTTTCTTCGACTACGTTATGAAGCAGGGTCAGGTACTGATACTTGAGCGATTCTTCCTCCGGACCGACGAAATGGTTCCACAGGTAGTTCTCTAGTTTGGCGCGCTGCTGCCCTATGTCGGGAAAGTCTATGAAGAACCTCGAGCACATGTATCGCTCTAATGTTTTTATGTAATCAGGCCGAGCCGCTCGGTAATTTTTCACCAGAAGATAGCAATATTTAAGTAGGCCGCCGCCACGGATTTCTTCCGGATGTCGTGTCGAGATCAATTTTTTGTGTAAATGATACAACGCCTCCTGGAAGTCTCCGTAAACCGATTCACCAACCACTGTAGGATAGAAATTTTCACTTATTGGACAAGTGCTGTATTCGTAGAACAACAGTAACGAGTCGAGGACAATTTGAAACGAATCGACCGAAAACTCAAACTGACGTCTCATTGTGTCGACAAATTTCAGTTCGACATTTTTGTGGCCGCGCGAATTTCCCAACGATATAAGAGACCACCTGTCGCCGTCATTGTTGACTTTAACCATTTTACTAACGTAGGCTTCTTTTAGGCTGCACGTTGAAATACGTTTGCGACTAACGCCTTCTGGCAGGAGATCATAAAGAGAACTTAGGACGGCAGTCTTTACTCGATCGTAATTTCTCCCGCTGGATAGTTCGACGGCGAAAATTAAATCGAGATCGTTGTACGGTTGGGATTCTGTTGCAAGGACGTGTGACGCTGCGCCTCCATTGAGTCGGATGTCGCGTACTCGCATTCCGGCACCTCCGGACGCCGTGTCCGCTTCCAATTTGGCGCGCACAACGGTCACCAAATCGCGTAGACGCACTTCGAGCGTTGGAAAATTGCCACGACCATGGATACTAACCATTTCGTCCATGACGTCGTTCAAGCGTCGTACCTGCTCGAAACTGAGCACGGCAATCCGCTGTTGAGAATCGACAGTACTCTTGTTATTGTTATCATTGGAAGTATTGTTGTTTGTGATGGTAGTTGTTGTAGTTGTTGTTGTTGTTGTGTTGGTTATAGCGGCGGTGCTTTTGCTGGAGTTGGATGACGATATCTGAAGACCTTCCATCATGGAGACAAGACGACCGCGCTCCTCTCCAATCTCCAAGGAGCCACACTGCAACAAACAAAACAAACGACCTTATTAGTTACAAACACTGGACCGACTATCATGGTATACCACTCAACAGTCGCATCATAACATAACAGCTGTGCGACTTTAAAATAACATTCATCTAACATTACGTAATGGAAAGACGTATTTAGTGAATGTATTAAAGCATTCCAATGCAAGATGTTCAAAGATGTACTTTCACTTTAAATCAAAACCAGTCATCCAATATGTTACAGTTAACACTGCTTATAATCTGTCTGCTGTCTACAATCATAATTGCCATTTAAATATTACGTATTAAGGTAGGTTGTATCATCCCAATAATAACATCTTGTTAACTAAAATTAATTAGCAACATAAAAACTACTGACGTTAATTACAGTACTTAAATGATTATTTACGGTAACAATCAAACAACGTAACAAAAAAAAACAGTAAACAATTCGAAAAAAAAAACAGTAACAATAATCCACATGTTAAAAATATCGTCACATCGACTGTATTCATTTAATTAGACAATCGAATAAAACGTTAACGATAATCCAAAAGTGGAGTTTTGAAGCTAACACTATTTGAAACTGTTTATTTAATTACGAAATCGTCGATGCTATTATTTGCAATTAAACGTTAAAAATGTAATAGAAGAAACAAATCATTACCAAGTGAATTTTTGACAAAATACAATATTTTTCGAACGATCAGTTTAACATAACGACCTCACGACACTAACGTTTTAACGCTACTGTGGTTCGTAGCCGATGCGGTAGATTTCTCAATTCACTCCGCACAACAGAACAGCAACTGGTGCGCAGTCGAGGACAACGCATCCTACGTTCGCTGTTTTATTAGAGTGGGGTGATTAGTTACTATTCACTTGTCGGCATGGTACATTCAAATATTAACACAATATTGTACGCCTTACGGACTTTGATTATATCGTGAAATAATACATACGTAATTGTTACAACTTACGTTAACAAATACAGTGAAATTCAACAAACATCGACCGTTCATAATCAATTTTTAGGCAACAAATACGGAATTGTTAATAGGTTTTCGTATATTCGTCTTGTAGAAATGAACCCCACGCCAAATACAGTGGAAAATGTCTTTCGGTGAATTTTTTTCTAACTGGCGGGAATGAATTTGTCAATTTGATGCTGATTTCCAATACAACTTGAGTCTGAAAATTACGGTGTCCAAAGTTACAAGCTTATCAAAAACGGCTGGTCTGCAGTGGCAATAGGTCATATGCATAAAACTCCAAATTGGTTAAAATTTTTATTTCGAAATATATTTTAGTTCTTGATCATAACGTAATGGTTATTTTATTAATCTAATCACTGAAAAAAATACAAATAATAAAAAAAAATGTAGAAAATAAGCGCTATTTTCGAATTTTCAAAACGCATCGTGACGTCAAAGTATATATCAACAACAGTTTTCATGACGACTGTGTCGTCTCACAGTAAGATTATGTCAGTATTTAGAGAAAACAACAAATAAACTTCATTTAGAACATTGACAATTTGACATCAAGGTTGGCATGCATCGTATATCATGACGTCACATAAGCCCGCGAACATGGCCGATTGTTTAAACTGTCTATTTTTGAATGTGAAATTTAATATTTTTTTTCTTATGATAATATTACATTTTTAAATGATTATCAATTTTTTTCCGTATTATGGTAGACTAAATAATCTATTAAAAATATAAAAAAAATGCATGCATAATATGACCTATTAATGAACAATGTGCAATATGTAGGCATCCGTGGATGTATATATTATGATACTAGCGGTCCCACAATGGGGGGAGGGACAAAAGTACGCACATTCATCTTAGTTTACCGAGATTAATGTTGTGTCTAAAATTTCATGATGATCGGAGTTACCGTTCAAAAGTTGTTGTCGGACGGACAAATTTTGAGTTATATTTTGCAACATTTTTCATTGATGCTCCGCTCCTATTGGTCGTAGCGTGATGTTATATAGTCTATAGCCTTCCTCGAGAAATAGGCTATCCAACAAAAAAAAATTCAATTCGAACCAGTAGTTCCGAAGATTAGCGCGTTCAAACAAACAAACAAAATCTGCAGCTTTATATATTCGTATAGATATTTGTTTGTATAGATATAATGGGATTTTCAGACCCAAGTTGTATTAAACTTTGTTCAGCATCAAATGACTGATTTATTCCCACCAGTTCGAAAGAATTTTATCGAAAGACATTTTCCCATGTATTTGGTGCGGGGTTTTTTATCTAAAAAAATGTACCTTTTTTTAGATTTTAGTGTTTTCTATTATTGAAAACATTGAGCAGCTTGGGTGTCCCGAACTTTTTTAACTTCTTAGATTACGAAGTGTTTTACTTTTAAATCGGACCGAATTACTTCACATTCTAAAAAAAAGATTATACGTGGTATCAAATGACAATGTGGCATTTGTGCCAAAAAACTCTTGGGGGTTTTTCATGTTCCACCGAGGTCAATGCCCAAAGTTTCATTTCGATCGAAGATGGCCGGTATTCGAAACTATATCCGAAATATCAAAACCTGCTCCGTTCGCTGAAGGGAGATTTCTACCATTCAAAAGACGAAGCAAGTCCTGATTAATAATAAATCAGAATTTCGTTTTCCGTGTTGGTTGAAAGAAGAAGGCACTACGCGATAATATAACAGGCTTGAACAAGATCTGAAAAATTGTTTTCAAAGAGATGTGTCAATATTTACGAGAGTTTACCGTATATGTGCTGGCATATTATATTATGAAATTATTACAATATCAAATGCGAAAAACATCGCGACATATTAAATCATTAGTCATTTAAAAGGTCAATTTATAATTTGATAAAAGAGGTACGGCTAAATTGAAATGAAGAAGGTATTCGTCATTGCTTTAGATTAAACAGTGAGAAAGAGGGTGAATGCCAAGGTCAAAAAAGAAGATATGGGACTCTAAAAAGACGCATCCTGAACATATTTTCAGATTTTTCCATTTTGTTTCTTTGTTATCTAATTATATAAAACTCAAAATTTGTCTATCCGACAAAAACTTTTGAACGGTAACTCCGATCATCATGAAATTTGGACACAACATTCACCTCGGTAAACTAAGATGAATGTTCTGACTCCCATATCCGTTCTTTTGCACCAGATAAAATAAAAAAGTAAAAATTTACTACTAGTTAAAGACAGACGAATTACAAGGGTTTGGGTAATCAATATCTCAGAAGTTGCAAAATGTTAACTCATTATTTATTTATTTAATCTTTTGATATCTATCCTCTACCTTCAATAAGATTAAAATTTTAAAATATGAATCGTGCGAATCCTTTAGAATTTAACGTCATTTTTTATTACGTAATGATTATTAAATATCTAAAATCATTCGGTAAGCAAGCATTGAATTTAAATAAAGAGCCTAGATACTTGATTAATATTTTTTTAAATCGTTTGAAAATCCAATTTGTAGCTTCGTCAGTTCCAATTAAAATCTGAAAACTGGATTTAAATAAATTATAATAGACGAGCTATACAAACACAATATAAAATTTATTTTTAAAAACCCGTTTTTGAAGCTATTTCCGTTAATAGAAACCGAATACAGTATGTTTTTGTTTAAACGATATAATGACCTTACTTGTCGAGCGTCTATAATAATCTACAATATTCTAAGTTAGTAATAATCATTTTTAGGCAAACCATGAATTCGAGAACGTATCGAAGAGTTTTTTTGCTGTGGACTCGTTTTTAAAAAGAAAGTTAAACAATTATCTCCAATACAAAGAACGAAAACACATATAATATATTTATTTGTTTTTTGGTACAAATAAAAAAAAACAATATATATTAGATATCTATAAGATATAAATTAAAAGATAATAAATCAACTTGAAAGTTGCCACCAATTTATTTTAAGAATACACATTAATTTTGATAAGTTAATAACTGTCATATTTTGATGCATTAGCATAGAAAAAATGAAAAATCTGGCTTACGCACGACTTTATAGAAAGCTGAAAAATACAATATCCGAAATAGCATTGTTCAATCATTGTTTATATACAGATTACAGAAACATATTGAAGAATGAAAGTCAATATTTAAACAAGATATAATTCTAATTTACAGATGTGCCAGAAGATCCTACCATTTTCCATTTCAATTCCAAAATAGAAAAATCGAACTTGGTCCTTTTTTCACATTTGTTTTTGGTGGGATTGCAATACTTTTTGTAGTTATATTCTTACGTATTTTATCAACATGTTATATATACCACACTTCATTAAATCACACGACTAGACGCGAATAGTCTTCGGAAGACCGGTTGATGCATTCGGGTTGATGCTCCCAGCACCGGCTAGGCGCTTGTGAATTATGATCTATCAGTCAACCTTTCAAATCGTGATTTTTGGACATTCGTATCTTTGAAACTATTCCACCCAGACGTATAAAATTTGGAATGCTGTTTCTTTATGGTAACCTTAACCACCTTGAACA
Source organism: Xanthostigma xanthostigma (assembly GCA_963575645.1). NCBI lineage: Eukaryota > Metazoa > Arthropoda > Insecta > Raphidioptera > Raphidiidae > Xanthostigma > Xanthostigma xanthostigma. The sequence continues at coordinate 46,152,034 of OY754470.1, forward strand.
AATACAGTTCTGTAACGTAACTAACGTCAGAGATAGATGGGGGTCGAAAAAGGCTCGAAATGATCCGTGTAAATATAGTGCACAGTGCTTTGCGAGAAATTGCGGAGTACGCCGGGGGTTTGATAATAATTAATTATCTAGAGAACGGACTATAACTTCTTTCCATCTGCAATCAGAAGTATTATTAAACACTTTTTGGACTTCTGCTGGCCGACAGACTGGGTACGAGGCTGGAAATGACGTACCTGCCGGCTCGCCTGTTAGCTCATTAAATAGATTTTAAAATTAGAACAGGAGCTATTTTTCTCGCTAGGTCCTCTGCTTGTTCTGAGCAAGAACCAATCAGGAAACAGTATCATGTCACGTGGGTACTTGAACAAACACTCACAAACCAACATGGTGTCGCATTCTGTCAGACAACAGACACGTTTTATTCTGTGTTTATATTTGAACTGTCACTGCGGGCGCAACAGATCTATCCACAAAACAAGCTTGAGAAGACGTTTCGTGTGAAGCGAGCACATAAGAGCAATCAAGAAAACCAACGCTAGAAAGCTAGTAGTCAAGGAATCTAGCGGCAAATCCAGCCTCGTGTACAAGGCCTTAGGGCCGCTGCACACGAAGCTAGATTTGCCTACTAGTTTTCTAGCGCTGGTTTTCTTGATTGCTGTTAAGTGCTCACTTCACACGAGACTATTTTTCAAGCTTGATTTGTGGATAGATCCGGTGCGCGCACAGTGACAGTTCGAATATAAACACAAAGCAAAAGTGTCTGTTGTCTGACAGAATGCAACACCATGTTGGTTTGTAGGTGTTTGTTCAAGTACCCACGTGACAAGATACTGCTTCCTGATTGGTTTTTGCTCATACCTAGCAGCAAATCTCGCAGGGAAAATAGCCCTTGTTCTAATTTTAAAACCTTTCCTGTGAGCTAGCAGGCCAGCTCGCAGTGACGTCATTTCTAGCTTCGTACCCAGCCTACCGGCTAGCAGAACTCCAAACAGCGTTTCTAGCCTCGTGTGCAGCGGCCTTAAGTTATAAATGGAACTTTTTCGGCGAAATTCATCATCTTTGGCAAGCATTGCGGAACGTCATGTATGCAATGTTGAAAATGAATGTACACCGTGAATAAAGCAACAGTCTGTACAAAGAGACGACGCTAACGGCCGTTAGTGTGGACTATTCCCATAGACTGTTCCAGACGCGGTACACTTTGGCGCCGGCGCACAACGTTCACCGTGTACCGCAGTGTAGAGTACATGCCGGCGTTATTTCGAGAACTTCGCGAACATGCTAGACTGTCGCCATAGACTTTTCCCTGTGTGTCTGTAAGCATTGTGTTTGTATGTGTTGTATGGAACATAAACAACATCGCATCGTGTTATATCAAGTGTAGCTCTTTTAACAGGCTTTCAAATGGAAAATGATTGCGATGACGCGTGGGCGAAATCGTCAGGAAAAACCTTACTACGTACACGTTACCTACTTTTGCCACTACACTTTGCAAATGCAACATTTTATGGTGATCACGAATTGCTTACAGATCCGGTGTCTTTGTCAGGCGCAATATCGATGTCCAAGAATTCAAAATGATTTTTTTTTACGTGATAACGTCTTATAAATTGATGAATCACCAATATTATAAATTGATAAAACACCGGCTGCATGTACGAAAAAGTGTAACGTAACGTTCCTAACGTTCGTAACGCGTAACGCATAACGCGTAACGTTCCGCCTGACCCTGTGCGTGCTTTTCTCGAAAACGGCCCTAACGATTTGGATGAAATTTACTGAAAAGGGATTTTGGGGGGCAAAAAATCGTTTTAGCTAGGTCTCATCTCTCGAAAAAATCGTTTTCTTACAAATTTTATCATTATAAAAATCAATTTTTTGACGTATGAAAATACAATATTGTAAGTAGGTTTTGGAATTTTATATTATAAACAGTGAAGCAATTGTTTTATAAATATTATGACAGCTAATCTTTGAGACTTAAACTAAATACGAAAGAAAGTTAAAAAAAACAATTATATTATATGGTAAGTGATTTAAATAAATAAAATTAACCTAAATTTGAAGCGAAAGATGCAATATCATAAATTCGAATTATTATACAAATCTATTAATTTTGTGAAAAAATATATGCAGGCAACCCAAATTACGCTGCTGTGCTACATATAGTCGATAGCAGGCATTTTCAGTAAATGCCTTTATATTATGCGACTGTTTACTTATGTTATTCTGATTTAATTTTTTTCAATTGTATAATTTTTACTGCACTTTCGGAACTGAATAATTAAATGTTTATTTATCGACTGTTAATTGTGTTATTTGTGAGTTGTTTCTTTTGATATTTCTATTTCAGCCTACCACAATCTGTAAGCTTATTGTCGGTTTCCTGTTCGGTTTCAAGGTGTAGTAATTCTACTCTTTACCCCCATTACTGCTTCAAAGTTTCATCTACTTACTGTATGACCATATATTTTTTTATACAAATTTATATAGAAAAATAGCTGTATAAATGCAACATGAAAACGGCTGAATTTCTAATGTTTAATTCAATTTTTTGACATTAGTATTCTGTGAAATGCAACGCCTTCTAAGTTAAGTATTGGAATAACTAATTATTATTAAAACATAATACTTTGACAGTTGCAAACGTCACTTTTGACATTTCTTATCATTCCGACACCAAGGATAAGCGGATTGAAACCAAATTTTGGGAGGTTTAGGTTATGTATTACGGAATACGTTATCACGTAAAACTATCGTCCGTAAACCGACTTTACAGACAACCAATTTTTTTTGACATAATAATAATGCGTTTAACGTCCGTTTCTCGACTTTGTGTCATAACAGACGCTATTCGCACCATTACTAATTCCATTTACCACAACTTCCCGTTATATTCTACTGAACTTCAGCTTGCAATAGCAATGGGCGAATGAAGGAATTTTAGGACATTAGGATAAGATAAGCAAATTTTTAACATAGGAGTTTGACAGGCAGTCGGCCTTGAATAAGAAATCAACTCGATATTTACCTGGAATTATTGAGGGAAACCATGGAAAACCCATAGAGATATAAGTAACGAGTTCGCTAGTTCGTATGCTTGCCATAAGTGAAAGTGTCCTCAGTTGAGAGAGAGAACGCTGCAGCGGGTCCAGAAAACCAAGATATATTATGTTTACTCAAATCAGTATTGTTTTGTATCATTAATTACTATAGAGATAAGGAACTTTTCTCTGTATGAATTGCAGACACTTTCACGGCTCACTCGCGTACTCTAGTCTAATATCTCTATGGGAAAATCTCAACACGATGACCGGTACAGGAATTGCTGTTTCTCGGCGAGAGGCAGTAGGAAAAATTTCCAGCCACATCTGCCTCCGACGGGATTAGAACCCGGTACCTTCCGAATATGAGTAAAGTGCTCTCACCACTGTGCTACATATAATATAGAAGGTTTTTTTTAGAAAACTCCTCCGGGGAGAAAATCGAAATTTCGACTCCGTTTGCTCCGCGTTCTATACTATTTATTTAGTTTTCTAAGCACTGTGTATTCCTTGTATCTATAAGCGGGTAAAACAGCTGGCAAAAGTTATATTATGCTACCTGTCTATATAAAAATATTTGTCTTAAATGAAAAAGTTCAATAACTCTAAAGAACTTTTCAATAGAATAGAATAGTTCTTTATTTGTAGAGCCAAGTATGGATACAGTCGTCAAAACAATTAGATAAAAAAATCAAAATATGTCTGAGATATTATAAGGCACAGTTCCTACAAGATGTGCTTTTAACTTTTTTTTTAAACTGATTGCTTTTGAGACATTTTATTTCTTGCGGTAAGGAGTGAAACATAATGAATCCTGTATAAGAGACTGATTTCTCAAAGAAGGCTGTTTTATGGCATAAAGTAGTGTTGATCCAATAGAATGTTACGCTAGTGGCCACTAGCAAAACATTGGTAAAGCTTATTTATTTATGATCCTCAACCAAAACCTTCCTTCGTCGTAAGGCGTTTTATGTTTAAGAGTACCTAATCTGTGTGTTGCGGATATTATATTTATTTGGCTTTTTAACGCCAAATGAGTCATAATTCTTACATAAAATAGTTAAAACTTCATAGGCATAAATACCGTAATAGGTTAAAAGATCATTATTTTTAAAAGTTGGCCGACATGAGTCTCTATTTTTAATTAAAAATTTAATCGAATTATTCTTTTTTGAATTTTTTTTTTTTTTTTTAATATATGGTTTATTGGCCTCTACATCCTCTGACATAATCAGCCATGTCAATACTGTGGGAACAATTCCAGTGTAAGAATAGAAGAAAATAATATTAAAAAAAAAGAACTGTTTAAATAAGATAAAAAATAATATTAAATAATTATCATATCGGTAGGTATCCATAGGTAAGTGATTTACTTTTATATGATTATATTATATCTATATTTAGTGCGATTTTTTTTTCCTTAATTATTAATCTTAACTATACTATTTCAGCACAGGGACACATAAGAAGGATGGACAACAGGACATATGATGAGGACAATGGACAGCACCGGCCGATAGAGCATCTTTTTTGAATTAGAAAAACTTCTATCTCTATCAGTTGCACGACCCTAAACCAGTTTATATAAAATTAATGTCAAATTACTTTTCAGTACTTTAAATTTTAAAGAATTGACTCATTGTGTAAGTAATATTTTTAATTTGTTTGCGCTTTTAACATTTTGCACGTAATCATTGCGTACTTGCTTTCCATATTATTGTAGATCGGAAGTGTTTAATAAAATTATTGGAAACATTTCTAAACGTAAAGTCATCTAAATAAATATTTTAATTTTCACGCAATGTGTTTGAAATAAAAATTTTCATGCCACATTAATTTTTAAGGTGTCCGGTCAACGATGCAATATTTCAATTATTACATATTGGAAATTTACAACAATTTTCTATATGAGTGAATTTATTTCACAAACTAATTATCAATTCTGACTTACATATCTGCAATTTTAATTACACGGTGGGTGTAGAACGAAATAATTGAGTCAACATTTCTATGATTTTTTTAGAAATCAAATACTTACTTCTCTTAATAGTCGAGGTCAGGAGTCGGAAGGAGTACCTTTTTTTGCCAGAGCACTAATCTATAGAGACCACCCCCCGTTTTCGAGGTCACTGAAGACGATGGTGAGAGTCCCACAATTTTTTTCCTCGGTAACCCCTTCAAATTGGCCCCCCTGATTTTCATCCCTTGGAAAAAAAAAATTTAGACTCAACAGTTTTGTACGAAAATTAATTCTCTACAAAAGATCTTTCTCGTTTTTTTACTGTAAATGTGATACTTAAAGGAGAAAAAGATGATCATTTATGGAAATATCTCGGACACCAATTTTCAACCGTCTCGGACGACACACAATTCCTTATGGAATATGGAAGTAAAAATCAAATCTTGTAATTGCAAAGATTCGATTTATTTTTATAGTTCACTGTTTAACAATTTTACTGAAATAAGTAACATTGAAATCAGCTCTAATGCATTTCCCTGTTGGGTATTCAAACTTATAATAATAATAATAATAATGGTAGACAGAATATCATTTCCTGATCAATAACGCACCTACCATATTAATGATATTACAATTCATTACAATAATACATTATCACAAAACGCGTATAAGAATGTATACGTATTTCAATTTTCAACCAGCTATGTTTTTACCCGAGTTTATCAATAAATTCGACATGTAGATATATATTTTATACAATAATGGTATACTTTTCATATAACGGTTTTTATGTTAGTTCAGCCATAAGTTTTTGAGGGGTGTTTCCCAACGTGTGGCCCACGCCCCACAGGGGGGCAATTCGAAAATGGACTCCACGCAAGTTTAACCCTTTCGCTCCGGGCCATTTAAATGCAATGCTAGATTTCGGTGCCAAATTTTACGAAAAGAGCAAATTATAATATGTTTTGAAAATTTACTTACTGTGTTTCGTTAACAATTTCCTAGTGATTTCTTCCTAAAACCTATCATTTAAGTTTCTTAAGTGAACAATTCAATTTTTTAATATTAAAAATTATTTATGTCTCATAGGGGGGGGGGGGGCATAAGAATTTTAGAAAGGCTAAGATGGTGCATGGCACAAAAAATGTTAGGAAACACTGGGTTAATCGATTAAAAAAATTCAACACCATTTTGTTCAGAATGTTTACGGAATGGTCTCATATTTTTTTTTTAACAGTCGTTTTATAACTGACTTCAAAAAGGAATTTTTTTGTTTTATTTTTGAACCGATTTTGATGGTTCTTTTTCTATTTAATAGTGTACGCCTTCAGCGTGGTCTCACATAAGTTTAAACAGAAATCGGTTCAGCAGTTTTTTCTACTTTAGTAAATGAATATTAAGGAAGAGGCGGCTAATTGCGTATTGCAAAACTACCAAAAAGTTAAAATTAAAAAATATAAAAACTGAATCTCCTTCACAAAAAAACATTTAAAAACGTAAAATAATAGAAACTTTGGGGTCAGCGCCAATTTAATAAAAAGTTATAGTTTTAAATTGACGCTGACCTCTAAATTTTGGTAAGAGTACGATAACTTGCTATGCAAAATATCCACTGGAAATTCACAATTATTGTTTTATATAACATATAACAGCGTTATTGGTCGTTTTAAGTGCGGAAAATTAATTTTTAAAAATTAATTTAAAAAAAATAAATAATTATCGTATAGTAAGTTGAGAGTATATTATTTACTATAGCGATCGCTATCTTGTCTCATATAGTGATAAGAAAAGAGAAAGTTATATATACCTGTATCTATGATAAACAAAGATAGAAATATCAATTGGTTGGAATGAAATACAATTGAACGTTCAGGGCAGAGTCGTATTTGGAAATTTTAATTTATAAAACGAATTTTAAATTTAAAACACATTTTCATGAAGATTGAAAACCACCGCTTTTTTTGATAAAGGGGTATGCGAATTGTCTCGTAGTGAAACGGGAAGGGGCAAATGTGGAGTTTTTAAAAAAACAATTCCGGGGTGAACGATAAACGGGTATGCGAATTGTAATTCTGGGGTGAACGATAAAGGGGTATGCGAATTGTCTCGCAGTGAAACGGGAAGGGGCAAATGTTGAGTTTTTAAAAAAACAATTCCGGGGTGAACGATAAACGGGTATGCGAATCTAAATACGACCCTGCTTCCATAACACAATCGAAAGCTGCATACAAAGTGGGATAGTTATACAATAATTCTACACCAGCTGCTATGACGTGTATTTGTGATTTTTGATTGGTTAGATTCAAAAAATGACAGTGAAAGACGAAAAGTGGTTCCATTTTTTTCACGTATTTTTGAGGAAATTTGTGAATAATCCGCAAAGTTTTTTTTTTTGAACGTCAAAATTTAGCGTTTTCTATGACTTAAAAAAAAAAATTTCAAAATTTGGGTGCATAGTGTTATCGTACTAGACCCCTAAATTTTTACTATTTACATTTTTAGTGGCCTTTTTTAAAGTAGGTTCTATTTTGTTTTATTTAATCCTTTATTTGGTGCACGGATCCAATGCAAGAGACATGGCTGCGATAAAAAGCCCTCCATCAAAAGTTTTTGTATTCAGACTTAAAAAACCTAACTATCAAAAAACCATATTTGGCGGCAGAAGATGACATTTTTTATTGTAAACATTTAAATCCTAATATTTAAACAATTGCATACATTTTTTCTTTCTTCTGGGGTCCCTAATCCCTGAGGCATTCCTGTGCCAATGGATCTTAAGTACCTTTCCATTAGAAAAATTAATTTATTCATCCACGACTATTTTAAACATAAAGAAACTCGCCAAAATTTTTTTTAAAAATGTTACAAATTATATGTCACAAAAATAATTTATAATACCTAATAGCAACATTCCAATTCGATAATTGAATATAAATGACATTTAAATGTCGCCATTTTTATAAAAAAAATATGATAGTAACCTTCAGATGTTTTTTTTCTTTTGGATATATTATTGACATATTTCACTACACGATTCTTGACACCCGTTTCTGCTCATAATCTCCGATTCCTGAGGTACAACTTTCTTATCTTATCACATTTAAGGTCTAGCGTTGGCGCAATTTTCAATTGCGCAATTATTCAGCCAGACAATCGACGTTCAATGCACACAAAATCAACTAAATGATTGACAAGCTATTTGAAGACCGCGCACACTTATTCAGCACGACCAAAAAAACCTGTTAGTGAAGGTGCTCATTTTATTTAACGGAGTAGCGCACATTAGATCAACATCTGAAACCAGCAACGACCGTCAGTCGGCGGTCAGCCTGCAAAGTCTGTCTATAGCCGTGCTGGACCGATCAGGTTTGCTAGTGATGTGTCGTTTTCATTGATACGGTGAACCCAAAACCATATTTTTTTTCTGGCATCTTTCTCCAAATAGTCATTACTTGAAAACTCCAAAATGTCTGCCGCACACGGAATCGGCACTAAAAGTTGCTGGTCCGTGCTGATGCGAACCTGAAGGCTATTGCTGTGCTGATCCGTGTTTGATAGGTGTGCGCGATCTTTTAATTGGCCGATTTAACAGTTGCAGGTTAAGGCCGCTGAATTTGCCGCTAGATTCCTGGTTAGATTTGACTACTAGTTTTCTAGCGCTGGTTTTCTTAATTGCTTTTATGTGCACGCTTCACACGAGACGACTTTTCAAGCTTGCTTATGTTTGTTTGTGGGCGTTTGTTTAAGTCGCCCACGTGACAAGATACTGTTTCCGCATGATTGGTTCTTGCTTAGAGCAAGCAGCGGACCGGGTAAGAAAAATAGCCCCTGTTCTAATTTTAAAACCTATCTTATGAGCTATCAGCTAGTAGAAGTCCCAGCAGTGTTTCCAGCCTTGTGTACAGCAGCCTTTAGATCTTATAGGAATGTCTTGATAGTCATCCGGCCGACTAAAAATTGTCTGTCAGTGGCAGACCCAACGGATTTGTGCAATTCAATAAAAAAAATAATATGTAATGATTTTTCAATCAGTCTGTACAAAGTATAACGGAATTTAAACGAGCCACCGCAACTGGGTTCGGGATGAACGGCTGGAGTTGAGACCAGTGACGTCATAGCAGCGTCGCGTGGGCGGATGACGGTGGCGGCAGCGACGACGAGAGAGAGAGAGAAAGATACTTGAATGAACGTGGGCGGTCGACGGGCATAGAGAAACATCATCCTACATAATATGTGCGGTCATTAGGACAAATGGTTTATGTAAAATTTTTGGGCTTTTTTATACGAAACTGATGTACAGAGTGCGTTTGATTTCAACCAACATAACATTGCCTTTACATTGAATTCAAGTTAAAGAAAATAGTAGGTTATATCTTTATTTGATTTACATTGTATTCAATTTAAAGAAAGTAGTAGGCTAAATATCTTCATTTGATTATTGGATTTAAGTTAAAGAAAATAATAAGCTAAATTTGTAATCCACTCAAAAATGAGTACTTGGTATTCACGGTGGTAATTGTTAATGGAATGAATATTACAGAAACAATATATTTTTTCAATCTAATAACTTTACAACCGTTTCCTCTTTTAAGGTTGTTAGACTGAAAAAATAAATTATTAATTCTGATTTTGCGTCTTTGAACATTTGTTAGTTGATATCACGAAGTCATAACCAGGAGAACCAACTCGAGCGTAGCGGTGGACCGATATTTGTATCATGAACCAATATGGCGTCAGCTATTGGGTAACGCATACACGTTCATGGGTTACATGTACGTAATGTCTGCAAACTTAAACAACATTGGTAACTATGGCGAAAACAGGTGGAAAGAACCGACCCAAGTAGTGATAACAGCGCCATCTTGCGTGCGCCAGAAAATGGTCCGTCTCGAAACACAGCAAGCATTTAAGAAGCTAGGTCTCCTGGTTAAAGACTTCGTGGTTGATTCAAACAAAGTAATGATAATCCCATTGCTCCTAAAACCCTGATTGCTAGGCTCTAGTTAGTATATTTGGACCATCAAATAATATATTTTAATTTTGTTATTGACTGTCCCACGGAACGACGTAACTCCTCCACTAACTTTACAGCTTGGAAGTACCATATATATAATAACTTCTATATTGCTAGTGGCCGTAAGTGGAAGAGTGGCCCATGAAGTGAGACAGCAAATGGCTGTTTTCTATCTCTTTCTTTTTACTTGACCTGTTGTGCGCAAGTGTCACGTCTGTAGTGGGGCAATTAGTAAATGGAATAGAGCAAGCCACCTCCCTTTCACAGCTTAGTTCCATGTGCAAACTGACGGGCATCCATTCACGGACATGCGCATGAGACTCAGAGTATAAGTGAGACATGTCTGCACCGTAGTGTTTAAGTCTTTCTCCCGATCTTTTCTAGCAATTAAGAGGGATTAAATATATATGGGAAGTACAATGCAAATTACAGTCGACATAGTATATACGTCATTTTGTTGTGTATCCATAGATGTTATACCCACCATTTTATTACACCCACGCAACTCGAGCTGTTTCAACTGTATGTAGTGCACCACCCCCGCCGTTTGGGACCCCGGGCTTCCAGCTGGATAGGGGATATTGGAACGAACGTGGAATTATATACGAGCGTTACAGTAACGATGCATTACAAGGCGCGAAAAATGATATATATATATACATAATGGATTTTCTTTTACATAAGCTGATGACGTACGAGAATTTTTACAAATTCTGACACAACTAAGAGCAACAATATTGATTATTATTAGGGTAACGTGCACCAGCTGATCTCTTTTTTTATTTATTGCTCTATTCAGAACATCTCATCTCGGTTTTGATATTAAAAATGCAACCATTTAGTCACCACAACAATTAATATTGAAAGTACACTGTGTGACCTATACTTCCGTCTTCCGTCATCAGTAAAAACTAAACTTTGACGGAAAACTTAAGTCCGCTGCACACGAGGCTGGATTTGCGCTGGGAAACCAGCGCTAGAAAACTAATAGTTTTCTAGCGTTGGTTTTCTTAATTACTATTATGTGCTCGCTTCACACGAGACGTCTCTCCAAGCTTGCTCTGCGGTAATAAAGAACGGTAACAAAAGGGCATGTTTATTGTCTCTAAACAGCACACACACTATGGCATAGTGTTTGTTTGTGGGCGTTTGTTCAAGTCACCCACGTGGCAAGATACTACTTCCTGATTGGTTCTCGACATACCTAGCAGCGGACCTAGCAAGGAAAATAGCCCCTGTTCTAATTTTAAAACCTATCTTGTGAGCTAGCAGACGAGCCCGCAGTGAAGTCATTTCCAGCTTCGTACCCAGCCTACCAGCCAGCAGAAGTACAAGCAGTGTTTCTAGCCTCGTGTGCAGCGGCCATTATTTTAATCTGAGATAAAAATAAAGTAGGGAAAAAAGCTGTTTTAAGTAAAACGGTTTTATTGTACAATCGATAATGTACTAAAAGGTAGGAACTAGGAAATAATTAAAGCTCAGTTCAGTGTGTTCAGACTGAAATAAACTCGTTGGTCGTATTTAGTAAACAATTTTTTTTAAAGCCTCCCACGATTTTATTTTCAAACAGTTTTTACCAATTTTATTTTAGCGTTTTTAATGTGCTTTATTACTATTTTATGTATTAGACCAGTGGTTCCCAAACTTATTTGGCCTACCGCCCTCTTTCCAGACAAAATATTACTCAGCGCCCCCTGAAAATTATCCTTTTTTAAATTTTAATAGAAATTAAACAGAAAAATATATGTATTAATGTTTCTACCTTTTTCATAAAATATAGTAAACTAGAAACATTGAAGTTTGAAATTATGAAAATATTTATTGAACTCATCGCTCTCAAATGCATCTGCGGCAATCACCGCACCCCTGGACTGCTGCAGCACCCACCAGGGGGCGGTAGCGCCTACTTTGGGAATCACTGTATTAGAGTAACGTGACAGTGTTTAACGAAAATTGCGCATACTATAGATATTATTCTCTCCTTTCTGTATTATAATTATTATATCATTCTTGTTTATTACATAATCATTGTATCCTTCAAATAACAAGTATAACTTAAGTTTTTAGTTCTGTTCTTGATTTCATTAAAAACACATTTGAAATAAAACATTTAATTTTCTATATTTAAAAAGAATAGCGAAAAAACTCAGTTATCAAAATTTATTTCTCCGAATCCACAGATTAATAATATAATAATTTGTATAAATATTTGAGGTAAGAGTACGATAACTTGCTATGCAAAATATCCACTGGAAATTCACAATTATTGTTTTATATAACATATAACAGCGTTATTGGTCGTTTTAAATGCGGAAAATTAATTTTTATAAATTAATTTAAAAAAATTAAATATGGTATAGTAAGTTGATTTAGAGTATATAATTTACTATAGCGATCGCTATCTTGTCTTATATAGTGATAAGAAAAGAGAAAGTTATATATACCTGTATCTATGATAAACAAAGATAGAAATATCAATTGGTTGGAATGAAATACAATTGAACGTTCAGGGCAGAGTCGTATTTGGAAATTTTAATTTATTAAACGAATTTTAAATTCAAAACTCACATTTTCATGAAGATTGAAAACCACCGCTTTTTTTGATAAAGGGGTATGCGAATTGTCTCGCAGTGAAACGGGAAGGGGCAAATGTGGAGTTTTTAAAAAAACAATTCCGTGGTGAACGATAAACGGGTATGCGAATTGTAATTCTGGGGTGAACGATAAAGGGGTATGCGAATTGCCTCGTAGTGAAACGGGAAGGGGCAAATGTTGAGTTTTTAAAAAAACAATTCCGGGGTGAACGATAAACGGGTATGCGAATCTAAATACGACCCTGCTTGCATAACACAATCGAAAGCTGCATACAAAGTGAGATAGTTATACAATAATTCTACACCAGTTGCTATGACGTGTATTTGTGATTTTTGATTGGTTAGATTCAAAAAATGACAGTGAAAGACGAAAAGTAGTTCCATTTTTTTCACGTATTTTTGAGGAAATTTGTGAATAATCCGCAAAGTTTTTTTTTTTTGAACGTCATAATTTAGCGTTTTCTATGACTTAAAAAAAAAAATTTTTAAATTTGGGTGCATAGTGTTATCGAACTGGACCCATATTTGAAAATAAAGTTTCATAAAAAATTTATCGCGAAAAATGTCTATATTATATCGTATCTACGGCTGTTTTTAGTTGAAGATATATTTGAATCAAGCCGTTTAAGCTGAATCCAAATATGTCTTCATCTAAAAAACGGCCAAATTTGTAGATACGAGATATGGGCTTAATACGGCAGTATACGAGTTACATATTTTACGACCACCAACTGTCGTGATATCTGGGCCAATAATAACTTAAAAATGTCTATTTTAGTTTTTACCCGTTATCAGATCATAACCTGGGACTCAATCAATTCGTTATATCCGAAGTTCGGGATAATTTTACATTTTAAATTGTTATAATACAAAAGCTAGTTGTGAACCCGGGTTCATTCGGATCAAGTTCTGTGCGGATACAATCTTTAAATTGGAAGAGTGTGAGTAGAGGTACTGGCTTGTTATTAATGCTGTAATTTAATTACGGACAAAGAGAACTGTAGTTTGTGATAAATAATTAATATAGATTACGGGAATTGAAATTTAGTTCGCTATAAACGGTTCGCTGTACGTAAAGAGACGACATAAACTGTACATAATCAAATTAAAAATTCAAGAACAAAGAGAAGAGACACTAAATGGAGAATTTCTTGGTGCCATTTCATTTTATGCTGTTTGATGTAAGTAAACATGATGTTCCGGCTATAGATATAGATAGATAGATAGCTAGATGGTAAATTTATTTGCGAAGCTATATATATGTTACGGTCTATACCTAAATTCGCTCAATACCGAAATAAATGCGCAAAACTAGTTTTGACCAACGAATATTATGATTATCCAAACTCGGAAATCTTACATTTCAACGGGTATTGAGTGTTATAAAATGAGAAAAACTAGTTTTGCGAATTTTCAATTGAACAAAAATAGTTCTGTCCATTTTTTAACGGACAGTAGTACTAGTATGGCATCGGAATCTTCTTTGCGTTTTTTTATTAACTTTTCCACATCAATGATACTTATTATATCAAAGCTATTTATTCTTCTGTATTGTTTAGCAGACAGAGATTTTAATTCAGCTTTCAACAAATTTCTTTCTTAACCTCAGTGTAGTAACACACCTGCTAGTTACACCCTTTTAGGGGTTGAATTTTCAAAAATCCGTTCTTGGCGGATGCCTACGTCATAATAATTATACGTGTGCCAAATTTCAGCTCAATCCGTCTAGTGGTTTGAGCTGTGCGTTGATAGATCTGTCAGTCAGTCAATGAGTCAATCATTCAGTCAGTCAGTCAGTGAAGGTTTCCTTTTAGATATTTAGATTAAAATTAATTTAAATAAATAAAAACATTAAATAATAACATTACTTCTGAAACACTGTAGGGTGAAAGGTTTATTAATTATTTTACTTATAAAAAATTAACCAAAAATTCTACATGAGCGGCTTTGCTTTGCGGCCGCTGATTTAAGCCTGGTGAAGATCCACATTTGATAGAATATTAGATAATAGCAGCGTTCCATAATGTAATTAACATTTAAAGACATTTAATTAATAGTAAGTGAAGGCAATAACTGATTGATCAGCACATTCAGCGGACAACAGCGCTACGATTTAGTCGGCTTTAATGTCAAACCACTTCACCAACTAGTGTGGCCTTGTAAAATAGCAGTCCACTACCAATTGTTAGGGTAAAGACACCAATTCCCGATCACTTTCATATTAATACTTGACAACGGATTATTGAATAATATAATATTAATACGCTAAGGTTAAGAATGTTTGCCTCCCTTTTTAGAAAAAAACTCACAATTTCTCCACATAAATTATATATCATTTTACAGATAATTGCTTGCTCTACTGACATCGACAACTAAAAAATGTATTATTGCTTTTGTTTTTGTAAATTAATTAAAATACAGCAACGCTCAACAACGTCTGCCATCTGACGGCTTTAATTTTGAAACAACGTCAACACTTCGATCTGTCATCTGACCTTCATATTGTAATACAACAGACACAATACTGCATACTACCATCTGACGGCTTTAATTTTGAAACAGCGAGCAACGTTGAACAACGTCACAGCAATGCTGCATGATGCCATCTGACGGCTTAGCTCAACGCTTTTGCTACTTGCGTCTCTATATGACAATTTAGTAAAATATTTCTTCGATCTGTCATCTGAGCTTCATATTGTAATACAACAAAAAGAAGAACGTTATAAGCAGTGTGCAAAATTAGAAACGAATTGAATACCTGCAATCATATTTAAAAAATAATTTTGTAAAGTGATAATTATTATACTTATTTAGTGCGAATAACTCGCACAGGTCACACTAGTTTTCAATATTTATTGAAGATTACTAATCAGACGTTAATCAAATATTAAAAAAGTTGTATTTGTTGGGAAGTTCTCAACTGGTTCCGAACTGCTGAAGTGCTTGTCGGCGATGCAAAATTCTTGGGACACAACTGCGTGTTTGTTGGTCAATTTCTGGGACTAATCGGACTGTTTGAACTTAATTCTAGCAGTTATAGGCTCCTAGAATAGCTAAAAACAGGTTCAAACAGTCTGAAGAGTCCGAGAAACAAACCAGTAAACACGCAGTTGTGTACGATGAGCTCTGTATTGTCGACAGAACAGTGATGTCAAAGATAAGGCAAGCGGGCCGCATCCGGCCCTCAAACCATCTCAATACGGCCCGTGACCAAAATCTATCCAGAAAATAACTACCTCAAATATGACACCTGACATCAAAGAGCTTATATCAAAAACAAGAGACCTCAGGTGTCTGGATCCTCAAGCTCAAGATAATTTAGTGATTTACCCTTTTTATTACCTTTATATGAAAATTGATTTATTGTAAATAAATAATGATTTTAATTTAGTATGTGTTTTAGTTTTTAATTTATAGTCTGGCCCGCTAACACACCCTAAATATTATAAACGGCTCTTTAGAAAAATCAGTCTGACACCCCTGGTTTAGAACTTGCCAACAAAACTTGTACAATACACGCCACGAATCGAAAAGGCTCGGAAGTTAGATACTATTTGTCTGTTTCGGAGATCCATGTGCGTCGAGTGTTTATTTTTATTCTACCGCTATAAATGGATATTATTCCACACGCCACTGTCTGCGGGCAAGTAGGCGTTCACTAGCATATTATTGATGACGTGCCTGGCTTCATCTCTCACCGCGGGAACTATAAGTGGCCGGAAACTGGTTCCTTTACCCTATACGTGTTTTAGTGTATAGTACGCTACAATAACGTACTGTTAGCTGTTACCGTTTAAAATATCACGATTATATTTACATATATTTAACAATATTTAATATATAACAATTTACTGTAGACTTTCATTAAGTCAGCGCCTACGGGGCTACTGTCCGGGAAGAAAAAAACAGACTGCTATTTCTTCTAAGTTCAAGACAAACATACTTTCAGATCGTAGCACACCGAGTCTATTTACACCAGTGATTCCAAAAGTGGGTGCTCCAGCGATCCAGGGGGGAGGTGATGGCCACAGGTGCATATTTTGGGGGAGATAAATTCTGAGTCAATTTCAATCTTCAATGTTTCTAATTTACACCCTTCTTTACTATTTATATTTTACGAAAAAGATAGAAACATTAATACATATATCTTTCTCTTTAATTTCTATTAAAATTTAAAAAAAAAATCCTGAAGGCGCTGAGTAATATTCTTGCTGGCGGTAGGTCAAATAAGTTTGAGAACCACTGATCTACACAAACTAAATTAAAATCTATATGGGAATGCGTTTTTTTTTATGTCCACATCTGCAGTGCGGAAGCGGATTTCGAAATAATAAGAATAATAATAATATTTTTGACAATGAGTGTAACTTCTGATTGGTAAATATTGATTTTTCGTGAAACTAAGGGAAAGAGACTGTAAATTATTGTTTTATTATTTTTATTGAGAAGTCATTTTTTGCATTATAAGGTGGCCTAACCACCTTGGCGCTCGGAAAACTAGGTATAAAAAGAAACCGTTTTTTTTGGCGCAGCCGTTAAATAGGTATATAAAGTGATCCTTATTTTACCCATAAATATAGCAGTTTTATGAACAATTTGCAATATTGACGGTTAAAAAAAAACGTATGAGCCGATCAGTAGGAAAAATAAAAAAGGGCCCCAAGAAAGCTAGTTGCGGCCCTGGTGGTGAATATTATTGTTGATTGAGATGTTTTTTCTTCCATATTTTTGCATATTTCAATGACTTAATAAATTATAAACACATACTTTTTATTGTTACAGGTAAATGACACGTAGCTAAAGATATTTTACGTGTGTCGTTGTATCCTCCAGACTCACAAGTTGAAGTAGTAAGTTTATCTTTCATAATCGTTTAATTAATTCTGACAAAACAGTAGAATGTTTTATAATATATATGTATTTAACATTGCAAAATATGCATAAACAGTGTATCTTTTTTTGTTCCGTAAACAATTCAATAATACGAAAAGCTGTCGCAAATGTTGAATGATATATTCGACATTGGGATTTTTTCTGATTTTTCGTCCTAATAATATTCAAAAAACGCTATCCTATTGTATAACGGATCGACCTTTCAACTCAATATTTATATATAGATAGGTATTTGTTAGCAATTTATTTTACAATACATGTGTGATTTCTTCAGATTTGACAGATCACGAAATTATATTGTTTGAAACTAGGCTAGATACTAAACAACAGCATACTGTTATTAAAAAAATAAGGCCAATATCTGAAAACCAACTTCAACTACTAAATTATAAACTAGCTGAAACTGATTGGAGTTCTGTTTATAATGAACTTAATCCTAATAAAAGTTTTCAAAACTTTTTTAGTATATATAACTACTATTTCAATATGATTGTTCCGGAGACAAAAGTGAAAATCAATAATAGTAAAACCAAAAAAAAAAACTTATGGATAACAAAAGGTATAAAAATCTCAAGTAGTAGAAAACGTGAGCTATTTGAAAGAATTGTCATACTAAGGCGACTTAACATAAATATTGAAATACTGTTATTGTACTATAAAAGATACACATTAATATTTAAAAAAGTTATCAGACAGGCCAAAAAATTGTACTATAATGAAAAAATAAATAACTCGGACAATAAAATGAAAACTTCATGGGATATCATAAAAATGAATAGCAGTCAATACTCTGATAAATCAGTAATTGAAAATAATATTGTGGATACAAATGGTATTATTTTGCCTCCTGGTGAAGAGGTAGCTGAAAAGTTTAATAGTCACTTTATAAACATAACTGAGCATTTAAACATTAATAAAAATAAAACAGTGGTAGAAATAAAAAGACCCAGTGAACAAAATATGTTCCTATTTCCCACGTGTCCTGAGGAAATAATAAATATTTGTTTAGATCTAAAAAATAAGAAATCCACAGGCTGGGATCATATCCCTGTATCAGTGCTTAAAGCGACTATTTTCTACATATCAAAGCCTATTTCTAATATATTAAATAAAGTATTATCATCTGGAATTTTCCCAAATATGTTAAAATTAAGTACTGTCACACCATGCTTTAAAAAAGGTGATAAATCGGACATAAATAATTACAGACCTATATCGGTTAATACAAACATATCCAAGATATTCGAAAAAGCAATTGCAAATAGGCTAAATAATTTTATTAATAAGTTCGGTGTTATTTGTAAGGAACAAAACGGTTTTGTAAAAGGAGGTTCCACTATTAAAGCAATATTTGATGTTACCGACAGCCTATACGATGCGTGGGACAAAAAACAACCAACGGTTGCTCTCCTGCTTGATTTGTCTAAGGCTTTTGATTGTGTAAGTCACTGGAGATTAATTGAAAAATTAGAACATTATGGTATAAGGGGTGTCACTTTAGAGCTCTTTAAATCCTACTTAACTGACCGTGTACAACAAGTCCAAATTAAATGTAAGGATAATTATGGTAAAATAAATATCTACAAATCTCAGTGTCAAATTGTCAGCAGGGGAGTACCCCAAGGCTCTATTTTGGGCCCGATTTTATTTATATTGTATGTCAATGACTTTTCTTCATCTATTCCGGATCAATGTTATCAATTTGCAGATGATATCTGTATCATTGCTCAAATGAATACTTTCTGTGAACTTACTCATAAAATAAATAACATCTTATTATTAGTGTCAAATTGGTTCGAAAAAAATGAATTAGTAATGAACGCTGCTAAAACTCAAGTGTTCCGTGTAGGAAATTACGATAACAGTTATCAAAATATCATCTTAAATAATAATAATAATAACAGCGTTCTTACCTTTCAAGAAACTGTAAAATTTCTAGGCATTTTGATGGATAACAAAATGACATATAAAAATCACATTTCTGCTGTACTAAATAAACTAGCAAAATCCCACTACATATTATGTAACCTAAAACATATCTTATGCCGAGAAACACTTTTAATCACTTACCATTCCTATGTAGAAAGCCATTTGACATACGGTATCATATTTTGGGGAAATTCCACAGATTTTATTAATGTTTTTAAGAGACAAAAGAAAATTGTCCGTGTTATCGCTGGTGTACACGCAAGACACTCATGTCGACTTTTATTTAAAGATTTTAATATTTTAACTGCATATAGTATCTTCATTCTAAACTGCATATTATTTTATAAGAACAATGGAAACTACTTCTGTAAGAGGAATACTGTTCATTACCATAACACCAGAAATAGAGAAAATATTAACTTTAAAACTAGTAATCTACATATCACTTTGAACTCTCCGTACAATACAATTGTCAAAATATGTAACAAATTACCATCTAATATTTTAAACCTTAATAATAAAAAATTAAAATCAGTACTGAAAAACATCTTTCTCAATAAAGTAATATACAGTTTGGAAGAATACTATAATATAATAATAATAATAATAATACATCTTTATTAATGCCACTAGCACCAATAGGCGAGGTTCAGCCATCGGCTGCTTTACAACCTAACCTTTACATAAAATACACATTAAAAACAGAAGATACAGCAACACGTGTAAATAAAATACAAACAATAAAATATATAATATAGATTCATACTTAAAAGAATGGATGACTTTGATTCAATTACCACAGCGAAAACTCAGTTGAATCAATCCACCCTTTGATTTTACTTTTAAATGAATTCAAATTTAGGGACTTGAATGCAACTGGTAATTTATTGTACCACTTTGCCGCCATGTATGAGAAGCTACTTTTAAATTTGTTAGTGCGGTGCCTTGGTATTGAAATTTGATCGTGATTGCGAAGATTTAAATGACCAATTGATGTGTCTCTCCAGAGCAGTTTCTCAAATAAATAATCAGGTTCGCCAGTTAACACAACTTTATGAAGTAAAATGAGAAAATGTGCCAGCATATTATTATATACACTATTCATATTACATATTAATCTATGTTGTGAAATATGGTCAAATTTGCGTATCCCGTAAGAAAATCTAACGCAGGAATTTTGTAGCAGACGCAGTCTATTTAGATCAATCATTCTGAGATTAGGGACATATACGGTATCACAGTATTCAATAATAGAAAGAACTAAAGACCTACAAAGTTTGAGTTTGATTGAATTACACAAGCCAGATCTGAAAGGAAAGATAGATTTCAAGCGACTGTAGGCACATTTTAATTTTTTATTGACATGCTCAGTGAAATTTAGCTCTTCATCAATATATATTCCAAGGCTTTTTACGCAAGAAGAGAATGGCAGAGTTTTACCGTCAAAAATTACATTCAGATTGTGGGCAAGGAATTTATGGCGATTATATTTATTACCTACTGCTAAAACCATAGATTTGCTTGGATTTACTGTTAAGCCATTTTTTGTAACCCAAGATGCCAGTCGCAAAAGATCATCGTTTAGATTTAGTACAGATACTCTAGAAAGATCCGGATCAAAACTAAATACAAGTTGTGTGTCATCAGCGTATGAGTGCACTGAACAGTATTTTAAAACAGAGGGCATGTCAGATATAAAAATTAAGAAAAATACAGGTCCGAGAATTGAGCCCTGTGGTACGCCACATGTTATGTTCTGATAGCTTGATTCCGATCCATTACTAAGGATAACCTTGCTGGCTCTATTCGATAAATAGTTCCTGCACCAAGCAAGAGCGGAGGAAGCGAAACCAATGCGCCGTAGTTTGGCTAGGAGTAATTCGTGATTAATAGAATCAAAAGCTTTTGAGAAATCGATTTGTGTCAAAATGGAAATTTTAGATGCATCATAAGCACCAAGTAATTCATCAGTGAGATTTAGTAAGCTAGAGACTGTACTGAAATTTTTCCGGAATCCTGATTGACTAGGCGGGAGTATGTTTTTACTGTCAAGGAATTTTACAATTTGTTTATGACATATTTTTTCCTGAATCTTAGATAAAACGGGGAGAATGCTAATTGGTCGCAGGTCATTAACTGAAAGTACGTTACTAGTTTTAGGAAGCGGATTAATGGAGGCAAGCTTCCAAGTAGACGGAAAATTCGATTCTAATATGGAAGTATTAACTATATGCGTAAGATAAGGTGCGGCATATGGGAGACATAATGAAATCATCGTGGCGCTGATACCATCATTTCCAATGGCAGATGTTTTTATAGAATGAACGGCTTCGCAAACATCAGATACATCAATACTATGGAATTCAAAATTACTGGAAGAATTTAAACTAGAGTCTGTTTCATACTCAGTGATTACTGAACCATTAACAGGTTTTGCTTGTACGGAAAATGAATTATTGATTTTGTTGGCATCACCAATCTCTGAAGGAATTTGAGTAGGCCCCTTTTCATTTATCCCCAGGTGTTTTAAATTATGCCACAGTTGGGAACTGTTTTTACTATTTTTATTACAATAGGAGATGAATGCTTGTTTTTCTCGTCTAATAGCAGCCGTGGTGTAGTTGCGAAGGGACTTATAAAATAACCATTTGCTGTTACATTTAGTCCTTTTGTATGTAAGTAGGGCCTTATCGCGGAGTTTCATCATGATTTTGATGACTGGGGTAATCCAAGGCGCATACTTATGTTTAACAGTAATAGTTTTTACTGGCGCATGTTTGTCAAACAATTCTATAAAAGTAGAATTTAAACATTGAACTTTGTTGTCTATACCGGATTTGTCTATAATTTCACTCCAGTTTGCAAATTGAGCGTCATTAGTGAAATCATCCCAGTTAATATTTTTAAAATCTCGAAATGTAAAAGTATTAAACCTGACCTTGGGTTTCGGAAAATTCAATGTGCAGAAAATAAGCTTGTGATCCGTAATGGAGGATAATTGGTCAACTCCACTATTTATGACTAAGGAATGGTCTGAGGCAAAGAATAGATCGATTAGAGATGTGGTAGTTGGCGTTACACGCGTTGGAGAACAAATCATTTGTTGCATATTAAATAAGTTAAAAATATTACTCAGAAATGTATATTCAGCAGTGTTTTTGTTAAGGAAGTTAATATTAAAATCACCTGTGCATAATACATAGTCAGAGTTGGGAACAACAGTAGAGAGAACGTGTTCAACAACAGCCAGGTTAGTATAAGTAACATTAGGAGGTTTGTAAATAACGCCAAAAGCGCAGTTGACTTTATGTAACGAAAATTTAATCCACAATTGTTCGGTCGGATTATTAGTGCTATCAAAATCAAATTCCAATTTACTGAACCGCACCGAGTTACGTACATATATCGCAACACCACCACCACGCATGTTTAGCCTATCTTCACGCAAGAAATTGTAACCATCAATAGCAAAAGTTTTAGAATCATGACCATCAGTTAACCAAGTTTCGGTTAGCGCAATTAAATCAAAATCATTATCTAAAATATATGTTTTAAAATCATTAAATCCAGAACTGAGGGATCGAATGTTTACATGAACAGCAGTAAAAAAATTGTCATTAATAGAGTTCATAGTTATTATAAAATCAAATATGACAATTAAAAATATCAATATAAAATGTATCAATATAATTTGTTAAAAATTCTAAAAATAAGAGTAATTTGGACAATCAAAATACAAAAATTATATACATGTTTAGAACACACAAAATTTGCATAAAAGGTACAGTATTAGACCTCCTCTACGCCTACATTTGTTAAATCATCATGATTTTTTATTACGAGAACCTGTGAATTATCATCTTTTTTCAGTTTAACACCATTATTATCAAACCATACATACTTGAAGTTCATTTCTTTCTTTAATTTTCTAGCTTCATAAAATAGCGAGTTAAAATATGGCGTTAAGTGATGATTTACAAATATTTTGGTATCACTATGAGTAGTTTTCCATATGAGCGAAGCCGATAATCTAGCCGCTTTGCATTGCCGAAACACCCTGTTACGGAGCCTGGACTCTTCAAATTTTACAATAACTGAACGCTGAGCATCAGGTCGGCGAAATTTAGGTCTGAAGACCTCTGAAACGTTATTAGCAGTTATTGAAACGTCAGCAGCTTTACAAATGTCTATAACCTTCTCGACAAGATTCTCATCTTCTTCTTCAGGAATACCGTTTATAGACAAATTACAAGACAACGACGCTTGCTTGACAAATTCAACTTCTGTCTGTAAATTTAGTATCTGTTTTTTCAATTGTTGATTTTCCTTTTGCAATGATTTGATCGTATCTGAGAAGTTGCTTATAACGGTCATAAAAGAATCAAGCTTATCGGTATAGGGCTTCAAATTATTATTAATGGCAGTTTGGATGAGTTCATTCAAATTATCTCTTTTGGATTGTTCAGATTCCCCCTGTTTAGGTTTAACTAATTTACAGTTAGCACATTTCCACTCAAGTTTTTTAGAATTATACGATGCCGCTCTTAAAGAAGCACACTCGAAATGGTATTTTAAAGTACACTGAGTGCATATTGCGCAATCGAAATCCGATTGTATCGCAGAATTGCACGAAGAACAAATAACCATATCTGTTCTATGATATAAATTTTAACGAATTTTAAATTTTATTGTATATCAATTGATATTTTTTTATGACGCAATCTACGCTGTACTGGCAATATTGAATAAAGAAAATATTATTATTATTATTATTATTATGCCTCAATATTCAAGATTTATGTACCGGTATCGGTTTACAATAAAATTCCCGCAATTTATTGACGAATTCTAACAATCTGTAAAAAATAAAACGTACAATATATAAAATACTAACTTTCCGGCCCGGCTTCGTCCGGATGGAGACTTCGCTTTGGTAACGATATAATCGAAAATAACAAATTTCTCATATGTCAATACTCAGGCCCGCCAGACTCACAAGTCAGATAGTTAAATGTATAATTGAACATGCCGAATTTAGCGCGCTTGGCGAGTGTTGGACGAGTCTGGTAAGGCTTTCGGAGTGTCCCACATTATCCAGACTATATTTGCAGCTGTAATTATAATATAAACTATCATCTGACAAATTTTTAGGACTGAGAAAATAAGGGCAATGGTTTTGATTATTTTTTTCCAATTTTTTACCTCCCTACATATACCTATATGAATTTTGCTTAGAATAACAAACCGAATAATTCTATTGGTGTTTGCTGACTGGGAAAATAAGTACCAAAAATCTTCACTGCCTTCTGGACTATATATTATTATTCTCAATGACCTACTGAAACATATTTTAATATTATCAACTGACATACAAATAATATGTATTTTTATAATCCATAAACCACGGCTATAAAAGATATTGATATGAAAATTTAAGTCATTTTAAATATCATTTTGTTCATTTGTATGTAAAATAAGTATCAATGTGGACATGTATTTTTATCGGTTTATTACAGCACTATATTTTTTTCAATAATGCGGGCAATTGAATAATGGTGTTATTCACCTTTATCGTGACAATACTTTTAAATAATAAATTATTCGGTAACTTTAATCGTAAATATAAAATAGGTTCGGTAAATGAATGTTTTATATTTTACTAGAGGTCCGTCCCGGTTTCACCCGGGCGCGTAAGAACGAATGGGTAGGGCGGGTAAACTCCAAATTTCATGATGATCGGAGTTACCGTTCAAAAATTTTTGTCGGACGGACAATTTTTAAGTTACATTTTTCAACATTTTTTCATTGATGCTCCGCTCCTATTGGTTGTAGCCTATAGCTTTGATCGATAAATGACCTATCCAACAAAAAAATGTTTCAATTCGAACCAGTAGTTCCTGAAATTAACGCGTTCAACCAAACAAACAAACAAACTCTTCAGTTTTTTGTCAGACAGACAATTTTTTTTTATTTAAGAAAAAAAATGTGCTTTGACTACCATGGTCATTAGCACTGCTGCCATAAGGCATAAGACAAATTTTGATTTTGAGTTTTATATATATAGATAATTACTTGAAAATAATTTAAGAAGTCGCGTTGTATTGCACGAAACTTGCTTGCGCTTGTACAGTCTGTTGAAAAACTACAAACTCACAACTCAGCAAGACTAAAATAACAATAACAACTTGACAATAGCGTACTCGACTGTACTTTAAAGCAGGAAAACGACAAGTGACAAGGGCAACGAGCGATCACGACCAATCACCGACGAGCGCACGTTCCGTGCTGGTAGCTGGGAGGTGATGGGAGTCACAACGGCTCTAAAATGTGTTTTTGCGACGCGGTTTGTGACTAACTTCCGAACCTTTGGTGGTGGCGCGTATTATACATCAAAATGAAAACCGGAAGTGATGTTTCCCGCTGTCAGATCAGGTTCTCGCAGCGTTGCCTAGGCAAGTACTGTATTAAGTATTTTCTGAATTTTTAATTCTCTATAAAATCAGAACTATTTCTTACGTCGCCCGCTTGGCTTGTAAGATTTGGTAATGAATGTTATTCTATAAATGCCAGTTGCCACCAACAATATTTTAGACATTTGCTGCGTTTATTGTTGACACATTTAAAAATATAAAACGTATACAGAATAAGAAAAAAATGTTTTAATGTCCGAAACTCGGCCGTTATAGAGATAATTTTCACGTAGTTACAATTTAATATGTAAGACAGCGTTAACCTTGCAATTGCTTTTCAAGTTCTTATTTAAAAACCTATTTATATAAATAATTAATTCTTACAAACAATGATGTGTATAAACAAATGCCAGTGCATGATTTTTTGTACCAATAGTAAAACAAGAACAATTATCTGCAAATAAACTAGTCTGTTAAAAAAATGTACAATTAAATGAAATACAAATAGATAATAATAGCTGGCAACAATTACATTATACAGCTGTGTTAATGACCTTCAAAGCTAATAAAAGAAATTCAGATAATATAGATATATACTTTTGTTTTTTGCAACAACAAAAAATAACAATTATTTATCTATCTACGGACTATTGTGTACTTCTAGGTTTTAAGACATTATTGTTAACAATTGACAGTCCATTGAATAAGAATGATTCGTTTTCACGGTACTGTCACGTGATCAATAATAAGACAAATTTGTTAAAAAGGATAAAACTAATTTTGAAAACAACAGGCTTACTTTGCTTATGTATGCGCGTATACACCCGGCTGTTCTGTGTGGTTCATTTGTGGTTGTGCCAACGTCTGCGTGACCACAAAACTGTTGTTGGAAAGTGGTTGAGTTCAACCACATTAGGACCACTTTTTTGTGGTCGGAAAGTGGTTCGTGTGAGTTAAGCCTAACTCATACAACGCTTTTTATAAAACAGGCCAATCGCTGTAGCCTTGTAAAAAGCAAAGGGCTGAGGTGTGTTTTGAAAGTCAAAGAAGTCCAGTTCCATTATCACTTAAAAATTTTAATGTGCGTTTGTTAGTTTAATTTGTAGATATACAATTAAAAAAAAAAAAACATTGTACACCACAAGGGCTGTAAGTTTGATATTCTTGCGCCATGATGCCCGAGGCGAAGCCGAAAGCACTAAGACGCGCAGTGCAAGGTATCAAACTTACGCTCTTTCTATTAGTGAAAACCGTATGAAAATCCGTTCGGTAGTTTTTGAGTTTATCGCTTTCAGACATACAGACGCGGCGGAAGGACTTTTTTATATATATGTTACGGTTAATACAAGAAAGTAGTTTATTCGCGAATTAACCGGCTAATACCCGAATTAACCAACGTGAAGGATTGGTTAATTCGAATAATTAGCCGATTAATTCGCGAATTAACTACTTTCTTGTATTAACCGTAACATATAGATTAGATGCTGTGCGATTGTTCGCTGAAGGAAGTGCATTTTAATTTAATGCTATATGATCTAAGACTATTGCATTATGGGACAATATACACCTGCTTATATTTTCACTTATATATTATTAGATTATTTGTACGCACTTTAATATATTTATGTACATAGCTTATAGAAGTGATTTTCACTTGCGAAATAATTTAACAAAATGCAATTATGGACAGTATTACGGTAAATAGGAATGTTTGAACATATTAATTGAAAAGTGAAATGTCAACGAATAATTTTAATATACAACAGTCATCAATAAAATAACTTATTTATTATAATAAAAAATTTGCATGTAATATTATATTGAATGTTTCAAAAGCCAGTTAAGGTAGTACGAGCACCAAGGCAATTTTAAATAAAAGGCATGATTTTTTTATATGAAGTTGGACTAAGTCTAAATCAATTCTGAAAATTTTAGGGGGAGTTGTCCGATTATTTAAATAAATAAATGACTTCAAAAGTAGGCATGTTTAACATTGGCTTTATTGTAAAACGGTAGATGGATATGTTTT
Source organism: Xanthostigma xanthostigma (assembly GCA_963575645.1). NCBI lineage: Eukaryota > Metazoa > Arthropoda > Insecta > Raphidioptera > Raphidiidae > Xanthostigma > Xanthostigma xanthostigma. Next base: position 46,179,919 of record OY754470.1, read on the forward strand.
CATTGATTTCTCCAAAACTAGTCGGTGGAAATTATAAAAAAAATATTTAAATTAAAGTTAAAACCTTAATAAATTATTGAAAACAAAAAAAGCGGTTCTGCCCGACTAATTAAAAAGATATTTAATCTTTTTATTTAAATATCTTTTTAATTAGTCGGGCACAACGGATTTTTTTCTTTGTTTTCAATAATTTATTAAGGTTTTAACTTTAATTTAAATAGTTTTTTTTTTAATTTCCATCGACTAGTTTTGGAGAAATCAATGAAAACATATCATTCATTTACCGAAATATAAAAAAATCAAGCCTTTTATTTAAAATTGCCTTGGTGCTCGTACTACCTTAATTAATATATAAAACCATTAAAAAACAGTTTAGAGGACACATAAAGAAACCCCTATCATTTCGTTTAGATGTAAATTTTATCTGTAAATTTTGTTAAAGCGCTTTTATTTTACCGCGATAATATATAGCCTATATTCATTCTGAAGGTCTATTCTAAATATTGGTAAAAAAAAATTTGAAATCGGATTGGTAGTTTCGGAGATTAGCTCCCACATCCAGACTTACAAACTTTACCTCTTTATAACATTAGTATAGATTTACAATTATGATTGACTGCTTTGTAGATTTTTTTGTCAGACTTTTTCAAAATAAATGAATGTTTAATATGAGATCTGCCAGGTCCGAGCAAAAAATAATTTTGCAAGGCAGAACAATTGATATTTTTTTTTAGTCTGTATAAAATATAAATTTCACTAATTATTGTTGGGCCGTACCTACTCGACACACAGACAACAAATAATGATAAAAAAATTGAACTAGTCTGCTAACGATTTGATGTGTTTAATTAATTATTTATCTTTATATAAATATATAAATCATGTCACGATGTCATCCGCGCTAATCCCGAAACCACTGAATCGTTTTTAATGAAATGTTGTAAATGTGTTTTGCTTGGTCCAACTTACGCTACAGGATAGTTTTTATTAAATATTTTGTACAAAATTACGATGTTTTGTGAAAATAAATTGTTTTAGTATCAAGTGGCGACATCTAATAGAATTCACTCAAAGCTATTAGTTCAGACACTGGACCGCAAACGAAATACATTTTGCAGAATTTTATCTATCGCAGTCGGGTGAAACCGGGACGGACCGCTAGTTATTTATAGAATTCAATAATAAAATTGTAGTTGTGTTGTCCAGTAGACTTTTGTACGGTCACAGCTTGGACTATTTGTATGCTATAATATTATGTGTATTAGTGTTTACTATTTGCACCTTAAAGATCACTTGCTTCTCTCTCTCTCTCTCTCTCTCTCTCTCTCTCTCTCTCTTAGCTCTCTTCGGTAAGATGCCAATGGAAAACCTTGACATCTATTTCTAATTGTCTGCGTTAAAATTATAAATTCCACTCGGACCTCGTAAGATTACTTTTCTATTGCAAATGAAAATAATTGGACAATCCGTCGGGTGGACCGTGTATTGAACCTCTACAAGTGCGACCTTTGAAGTTCACACCACTAATTTCCCAGTATAATGAATATTGAACAATGAACATTATATTAATATTAAAAAAATAAGCATTTTATTCATAAAAAAATATTAATTAAATTTTACCAATCCATGTAATGATAAATATGAATTTGATTAATAATATTAACTTATACAGAGTGACCGGTAATAGCTCGTATTCCCCCGGGAGAAGAAACTATGACTAATTTGGAATGATTTAACCTCTATCACTTGGGGGTCGGAAATGCGTTTCGAGAAAATCCCACAGAACTAAACGCTAGTTTATGTCCTCTATAAAATTACAAAAACAAAATCAACGCTTATTTTGTCACAGAAATAAAATTTTGAATATTGAAAAGGCCCTTTTTTTTCGTATTTCGACATCGTAACTTTTTTTAATAAAATAAAATGAGACACCTTGGTATTATGGTATTGGTATGATAAAATTATACGGGATATAAGGCTAAAATATTAAAACAATTTTTATTCCCTAGAACATTATTTATTGGTCAACGTTTCAGCAAAATTCCTGGTCTTTTTCAGGACCTTAAAAATTTTTAAAAAATTTTTAAGATTTTTACAAAGAAAGGATAATTATTATTTTTATTATTATTGAAGTTTGGGTTTTTAAAAAAGTTTTATTCAACTCATGCGCGTTATTCATGTTTTATCATGCCTAAAAACCGAACCCTAAATAGCCATTTACCGACTGGTGACAATTACTTGTCATAACTCAATGAAGATTCCTACTAGCTCGGCCATTGTGGAGTAATGAAAATAAACGTAACTATTTTCTGAGCCGTAACGAAATAGTCGGTAACAACAACTCCGTTGTTACCCATTGAGGCTAAAATTGAGAGGCCGAATGTTTTCGACATGGAGTTTATTCATAACCGGCTAACTCAAACCAAAACATTGAATCGTGCTGTTTGGTGCTGTTAGTATTGACAGTTTTTTTTTATAAAGAAATAAATAGATATTTACAACATCTCATTAATAACAATAAATAAAACATGAATAACGCGCAATTGTTGAATAAAATTATGGGCGTAACTTGTAGGCTAAGTCATGACCTGTCAGCGCGATGTTTTCAGCACGAGTCGTAGGTGAGCAGGCACGAGCGAAGCGAGTGCATACTGCGCACCGGAGACGAGTGCTGAAAACATCGCGCTGACACGCCATGAATGACTTAGACTACTAGTTACGCTAATAACTATTATATGTTTGACAATACTGATTTTAACTTATTTTATGTCTTTAATTTTGTGACTTTTCACTAAAGATTTTAAGGTCCTGAAGAAGACAAGAAATTTTGCTGAAACGTTGACTAATAAATAATGTTCTAGTGAATAAAATTGTTTTAATATTTTAGCTTTGTATCCCGTATAATTTTATCGTAATTTTTTTTTAACAATGAAGGTTGTAAACCTATAGGTAGCAAAAAATGACAATTTTTGGAAACTTTTTAGGTCAAACTTCGATTCTCCAGATTTCCGAAATTAATTAGCGGTAATTTTGTTCGTAATTTTATACAGAATAAAAAAAACTAACATAAAAATCTTTTACAATTATCATTTTTCACAGCTACAGAAAAGTTCGTTTTAATAATACATAGAATAAATGTTAGTCAAAAGGTTAATGTCGATGTTAAATGTAAATTAACAACGTACTTGTCAGAAGTTCCGCATGTCAGTTGTTTCCATAACTTCACAAAGTGACACAAAACGTGTTAAGTGCGTACTCGGGCGAGAGAAAACAATATTCATACTTTTATCTCAATAATTAGTTTCTATAATCTATAATGATATGCATAAATAAATATTATCTTTTGTAAATAGAACATCAATATGATTATTGATTTTTTGCTTGTCAGTAATGCTTTTTATATATAGGCTGTTCCGCAATTAAGCCCCTCAAGATTTGGAAAATTGTAAAAAAAATTGGTTGTCTGTAAAGTCGGTTTACGGACGATAGTTTTACGTGATAACGTATTCCGTAATACATAACCTAAACTTCCCAAGGTTTCAATCCGCTTATCCTTGGTGTCGGAATGATAAGAAATGTCAAAAGTGACGTTTGCAACTGTCAAAGTATTATGTTCTAATAATAATTAGTTATTCCAATACTTAACTTAGAAGGCGTTGCATTTCACAAAATACTAATGTCAAAAAATTGAATTAAACATTAGAAATGCAGCCGTTTTCATGTTGCATTTATACAGCTATTTTTCTATATAAATTTGTATAAAAAAACTGTTTAGGCAAATTCTGTTATACGAAATCTATGTAAAATGTTCTCCTCTTTCGTTTAAGACTGGTTTCAAACCGATCTGATTTAAATTGAGCGAGAAATTAGCAAAAAGCACGCACAGGGTCAGGCGGAACGTTACGCGTTACGAACGTTAGGAACGTTAGGATTTAGGAACGTTACACTTTTTCGTGCATGCAGCCGGTGTTTTATCAATTTATAAGATTGGTGATTCATCAATTTATAAGATGTTATCACGTCAAAATGCGATTATGGGGTCGGCTTCCTTTTTATTTTGACGGTTAGAAGCTACATTATATAAAAATCACGTGTCACAATTTTGGCCGCGCTAATCTCCGAAACCACTGAACCGATTTTAATGAAATTTTGTAAATTTGTCTTATTTGTTGCAACTGACCCTATAGGATACTTTTCAAGATTTTGTACAAAATGATACGGTGTTTTGTGAAAAACACTGTTTTAGTAACATGTAACGACATCTCATATAATTTACTCAAAGCTATTAGTTCAGAAGCAAACTAAAAAAGACTTTGTTAGCACCAAATAGCGACATCTGATAGAATTCGCTCAAAGCTATTAATTCAGCAATTTAATCGGTCGGTAGAACTATCGGTTAGTAATAATAACAACGGATGGTAAATCGGTCATAAAATCTGTCTATTTTGTGTCGGTTCTAAATTTATCTTTCATCGGCAATCTACGCTGTAGTGGAAATATTGAATAAAGAAATATTATTATTATTATTATTATAGCCTAAGTTAGTCGATCGAATTTTCAAAATTTTTGTATAATTGAATAATACAAACAAGCTCATAAATTACTCAAAAAATATCAATTTTGAATTCAAATCGAGTAAAATTTCCAGCTGACAAATCGTTATCTGTTTGTTTTTAATAGTTCTAAGTAAAGCGTGCCCTTTATTTGATTTTATCACCGTAATATATAAATGTATTTAAATGAGCTATATAAATTTATGTAGAACTTTATAATATGTAAAGTCAATGACTTTATAAGTCGAAACAATTTTTACTGGACATTTTAAATTTTGAAAAGCGTTTTCATTTATTTACGTCATTGGCGTAGCAAGAGGGGGGTACTATAAACTCGAATAAATCTAAAAATGATCTCACTTTATACAATAGAATGTTCCCGTTTCAAAAATACACGATTTGAATGGAAACCGTGATAAAATTCACTGTTAAAAATACTTCTAACATAAGTCTACTTTCAGAAACCGAGCGTTAATTTATTTGAATTATAATTCACGACGAACGCATCGGTAAAGGCAATGACTTTATAAGTTAAACCGCAGATAAACAGAAATACTTTTATTTGTATTTATTGCAAAACCGCAGCTGTATTTGTGAAATGTTTATGAATGCAGGGAAAACGTTCATAAACAAATTGTTTATTCGCAATTGGCAATCTATTTTTATTTCTGATTTAACTTTATAAATATGTTTGCAAATCATTGATTTTTAAGTGTAGTCTGTTTGCTTTGTTGAATCGAACAAATTTAGGTATACAGATAATTTTCATCTACTAATATAATATTGACTCAGCCTATTCGACATTTTTTTAATTACGTGCTGATCATATATCTATTAATTAACTATATGAATCATTGTCTATCTACTCAATGTGCGGTGAGTGAACGCAACAAAGCGTATCAAAAATATATCTGCGTCTCTTTCTTCGATGTAATTCCCTGATTTCTCCATAGGATTGGTTGATGTACTTGCATTCAATTTGAATAAAGTATCTCTGTTTCATAAACTTTGTTTTCTTCTATGACGTTAACATGGGCGTACCCAGCTTTTGGCCCAGGAGGGGGCAAATTAGAAATTTCTTAAGCCGGGTCCCCCGTGCTTGTTTTGTCCTCCTGGATACGCCAGTGCTTATGGCGTAAAAAAGACAGAAGTATATTTTTGCACCTTAATAGTTCGATTGCGATTTTATTTCTATGCTCAATATAGAACAAAAATATATATGGTGGTGATATATTCTCTCTCTCACATCTCTATCTACCCATAACGTCTTACTCCACTAAATAATCTGGCTTATTTATTTTTTAATTTATTCAATACTAAATTTGAAGGTATTAAAATTTCAAAATGCACAAGGCCTTTTTTTGCAAATAAAATTCGCAAAATTAAAAATTCACAGCTTGACTAGTCCAAACTACCCTTCAGCCAGGTCCTTGATTTTGTGTTCAGACATTACAAATATCTCCCAAAAATGTTTGATAGCTCTTTGGCTATAATACCACAGTAGGCCTAAGGCTGCTGGATTTGCCGCTAGATTCTTTGCTAGATTTGAGTACCAGTTTTCTAGCGCTGATTTTCTTAATTGCCTTTATGTGCTCGCTTCACACGAGACGTCTTTTCAAGCTTGCTTTGGGGATAGATCTGGTGCGCCCGCTGTCAAATATAAACACAAACGTGTCTGTTGTTTAACTCTGAGCAGAATGACGCCTTGTTGGTTTGTGGGCGTTTGTTCATGTCGCTCACGTGACAAGATACTGTTTCCTGATTGGTTTTTGCTCAGAGTAAGCCGAGAACCTAGCAAGGAACATAGCCCTCGTTCTAATTTTAAAATCTGTCTTGTGAGCCAACAGGGGAGCCCGCTGTGACCTCGTAGCCAGCCTGCCGGCCAGCAGAAGTCCAAGCAGTGTTTCCAGCCTCGTGTGCAGAGGCCTTTAGTGTGTTGGTAATAAACATTCTTTATAGTTAGATGAGAATGATACATAATATAGTAATTATTATAATATATTACAGAGTAGCTACTGATAGTTTGATAGTTGTGTCACTGTGGTGTAATGTAACTCGGTCCGCCGTGATAGTGGAAAGATTCGGGGTTCGTATCCCGACGGTGACATTGTTTGTAAATAAACTAATTTTTCTATGTTGATAGCGTTGTAACAATGGGTGTTTCTTAACAATTGTAGCAAACAGTAGCTACTCTGTAATATATTATAATAATTACTATATTATGTATCATTCTCATCTAAATATTAAAGGATCGTTTCAATCCAAAAGAAACATGAAGTTTCTACTATTAACGGTCCTGACGATATAGAAAAAACGTCTGTGACTTGGGATCGTATTTAATATAAGGAAACAATTTCACCTTTGATTCACTCATAGCTCTCACTACTGTGATGGTTCACATCTAGCGTTAACTAATATAATTGGCTCTCGCATGATGTGAAAAAATCAGTTACCAATGCTATTAATATTAGAATGATAGTTTGATAGTTGTGTCACTGTGGTGTAATGTAACTCAGTCCGCCGCGATAGTGGAAAGATTCGGGGTTCGTATCCCGACGGTGACATTGTTTGTAAATAAACTAATTTTTCTATGTTGATAGCGTTGTAACAATGGGTGTTTCTTAACAATTGTAGCAAACAGTAGCTACTCTGTAATATATTCTTTATAGTATTTGTTTACCTGGTTATTTATCTAAAAAAAAAGAAATTACGTTACGCACTTTTGTTGTTTAATGAACGCCATTATTTATGAAATCTATCAGTTTTTCAATGGGTCAGCGATTAGTGAACACTGATAGTGACAATTATTTGAATTCAGCTGGCCTCCGCTCATCAATTATAATTTCATGATAAGCGATTAATTGACAAAACTATAGAGTTCAATGCATTATAATGTGTAAAATAGATTACACAATGTACTTAGGAAATATACTAAGTGACAATAAACTGCCTACCAGTTAGTTGCTTATTTTATAAAAAAAAATTGAAACAAACAACTGTTGTTTATGATTCAGCAGATAAAAATTTTAAAAAATAATTTTATGCCTAAAACAAATGCCAGTGAATTGTAACAGTCACATGCGAGTCGTAAAACCATGAGGTCCAAGATATAGATGGTATTTTCTCACGTAGGTACTACCTAAAAAATAGCTGGTTTTTACTTCGTTTTCTAAAATTTGGACAGTTCATTTTTGAACAGATGTCACATCCGATTGTAAGTTCTATATTTTTTTTCCTCTATAAATTCGTACCAAATTTTCATAAGGATGCCTACATAAGAAAATATTCGAGAAAAAAAATTGGTTGTCTGTAAAGTCGGTTTACGGATGATAGTTTTACGTGATAACGTATTCCGTAATACATAACCTAAACCTCCCAAAATTTGGTTTCAATCCGCTTATCCTTGATGGCGGAATGATAAGAAATGTCAAAAGTGACGTTTGCAACTGTCAAAGTATTATGTTCTAATAATAATTAGTTATTCCAATACTTAACTTAGAAGGCGTTGCATTTCACAAAATACTAATGTCAAAAAATTGAATTAAACATTAGAAATGCAGCCGTTTTCATGTTAAGACAAGGCATACGTTATTTTCTAATTTCCATGTACGGCAAACAAAGACGACCGACCGCGTCGCGCCATGCATTAGACAACATTGCATTTATACAGCTATTTATCTATATAAATTTGTATAAAAAAACTGTTTAGGCAAATTCTGTTATACGAAATCTATGTAAAATGTTCTCCTCTTTCGTTTAAGACTGGTTTCAAACCGATCTGATTTAAATTGAGCGAGAAATTAGCAACAAGCACGCACAGGGTCAGGCGGAACGTTACGCGTTAGGAACGTTACGCGTTACGAACGTTACGCGTTACGAACGTTAGGAACGTTACACTTTTTCGTGCATGCAGCCGGTGTTTTATCAATTTATAAGATTGGTGATTCATCAATTTATAAGACGTTATCACGTCAAAAACGTTATACAAAAAACAAAAAACGATTTAAACTTTTTTTCACAGTTACTACTTTCGGCAAACTCACTGTATACAGAATAATTTTTAAGTTGATTCTTCTTTTATAACAGCGTGTAGAAATCAAATAGACGAACAAATATTTTAAGTAACTTTTTTATCAAAACTCAAAAATAAAAGAGAAATAGCCGTTAAAAGTTGAATTAAATTTTTTTAAATGTTATTTAATTAATTCAAAAGTCCGGTTAGCACGAATCGGAAATGCATCCCAAATAATTCTCGGTGGGCCCTTACCGCTACTACAAGCATGTACAGCATGGTTAGGACGCACGCATCTTTGTGTCCAGCAAAACGGGGACAACTTCAAACAATATCTGTGAATACGTGATAATATTAATGACATATTTCCATAGTGACATAACATAACGCCAGGACCGATCTCAAAATTTGATAAGATTTAATAAAACTTTGAAAGCCCGTTCCTCTTTCATTTTTGAGTTTTGATAAAACAGTTACTTGAAATATTTGTTCGTCTATTTGATTATTACACGCTGTTAAAAAAAGAATCACCCCTTTGCTTTGCAATCTTTCAAATTTTAAACGATTTAAAAATATAGAATATCCTGACGATAGTAAAACAATTTTAATTATTTTGAGCTTTGCCTGTCCTGGGAGGGCATTGGCGTATTATTTTGCAATAATTGAATTAATGAACCCTAGATACCTTGTATAGTTTGTACCTACCTAATAATATGATATAATTCACTGATCCGCTTAGACATGTAAACTTTAATTTAATACATAGAAAGTAATTCTTATAAGTTCTATTTGGCATGTTGATGCAATGGTGTGAAAAAAATCATAGACTATAGCCTAGTATAGATCAGGAACAGCGACAGGACCATTCCAACTTCAAAAATAATGACATTTGATATAGTATTAAAAAGAAAATAAAATTTCTGATATCCCGTGAGGTGACGCGGGTAATGGTTAGTATTCAATATGATACCTGCTATTCGTTGCCATGATTACCTACATATGTTCCACGTCATGTAAGAATTAATCAAAGCATATGCTAAACTAGTTTATTTCAAAACAAAAGAAAAAAATTTTTTAACGAAGCTTTCTTAAAAAAATAAACAAAATAATAATCCGTTATGAAAAGTATACCTTTATTATATGAAAAACATCGTTATAGCGTATATCACTTCAGCGCATCCGCCAATTTTCCCTTGAAACAATAGGGCTCTTCATATTTGCATACCAAACATCCTCCCAAAATTTGTTTTCAATCCGTTCATCCGTTTGACCTGTATCGTACTCACAGACTAACAGACGCACAGTTTTTTTTTTATATATAGATGTGTAAGAAAAAAACTAGTTAAGCATGCTTTGATTAAATATCGTATTGAATACTAGCCATTACCCGCGTCACTTCACCTGATATCAGAATTTTTTTTTTTATTATACTATATCAAATGTTAACCTTTTGAAGTTGAAATGGTCCCGTCGCTCAATTGGCTGGAATTTTTAATTTAACATGCTCGGCAGCTAAGACTAGTTGCATGGTAGGGTGTACTTTAATAATATTAATTAATTATATAGAATGGCGCCACTAATGTCGGCATGGGAGAACTTAGCGATAAGATAACGGTGGTTCCAACAGGTGTGTCGAACCTAAGTCAAGGTTAGTGGTGCATTTATCAAGTACAGTGCAATCGAAATTTATTTACGTCACGGCGAGTCACGTGGACCGAGAGGAGGCGGCATTGCCATGCGTTTCCTGAGCTCGCGCGGAGGTCTTGCCTCTGAAACCGTATAAGGCTTGTACATTGTTTATTAGTGACCGTATGGTGTCGAACAATACATTGTACAGAATGTTACAGAAATATCTAGATGAGATAGATAGTTTATTCATCATAGCGTCAAAACGTAGTTTGCATATATGATCATTCAACATATAAAATGCAAGAATTATAGAACATAGATAAATAAAATAGTAAGAAAGTGCCAATATACACAACTTATGAGGTATAAAAATCGTCTAGTGAATAAAAACATTGCTCAATTATTTTTTGTTTTTTTTTAATACGCTTGAAGCTGTTAAAGTCAATGATGCGTTGGATTGATTCAGGCAATTTATTATAAACTACCGGTCCCGTCCGGTTTCACCCGGGTGTAAAAGAACGAATGGGGAAGGGAAGAACATGAGTACACACATTCATCTTAGTTTACCGAGATGAATATTATGTCCAAATTTCATGATGATCGGAGTTACCGTTCAAAAGTTTTTGTCGATAAAAAGCAGTATTTATACTTTTTTTAACTAATATTTTTTTTAATTAATTAAATAAAATTAAAATAAATTTAAATGTAAGCCTTAGAAGTAGGGCATGCAGAACCGGGTCCGGTTCTATATTTTGCACACCCGGTTCTAGGGGTAGTCGGAACCGGTTCACCCGGTTCTACCCGGTTCCAAGCGAACAAATCGTATTTTTTATATATTTTTTTGTATAAATGATAATGGAGAGTTTGGTTACGTAGGAATTATAATGAGATAATAAATAAAATACAATTTGATATTAAATGATTATATAATTAACAAAAACTAACTTTTGAAACTATTATTAAATAATCAACAAAAACTTACTCTTGGAACACTTATTCAATAATCAACAAAAACCTACTCTTGGAACTATTATTAAATGATCTACAAGAACTGACTCTTGAAACAATTTAAATAATTTGGTTTGAATTTTTTTGGTTTGCAGATGACAGAAAATTAGGAAATAATAGTACCTACTTAAATAATAGATACTAAAACACTTAAAACAGAACACGCGCGTAATTTAAATTAGCAAATAATACAAAATTATAATAATCTTATCAGAACCGGGCCAACCCGGTTCCATCGCTCAGAACCGGTTCCACAGACTTATTGAAATACCCGGATATACCCGGGTATTTCAGAACCGGGTACACCCGGGTGCATGCCCTACTTAGAAGAAAGCAATGTAGAAAATAAAAAAAAAAATAAAAATGTATATAAAAAATAAAAATGTATTCGCCCAACGATCCTGATATTGACAGTCGTGTGCTCTACCCATTGAGCATTTCACCTGAATAGAAGCTTATTTTTGAGATACATTTTGCAACATTTTTCATTAATGCTCCGCTCCTAATGGTCGTAGCCTGATTTTATATAGCCTATAGCCTTCCTCGATAAATGGGCTATCCAACAAAAAATTTTTTTTTTTCAATTTGAACCAGTAGTTCCTGAAATTAGCGCGTTCAAACAAACAAACAAACAAATAAACAAACAAACTCTTCAGCTTTATATATTAGTATAGAGTATAGATAATTGCCTATATAAGCATTATTATTTTTTCGCGTGTTATACTCATGTTACTCCATTATTATGAGTGAAGGAAGCAATATTTTGTTTTGCATATTTTCAAAATATAGATGCAAGGAAATATAAGAATGTTGAATTTGATAAAGCAGGGACGACAGGATACCCTATAACCAAGTTTTAAAATGTGTCTTAGTATGCGCTTCTGTAGAATAAAAATTCTTCTCCACTGAAAATTATTTCCCCAAATAATGACATTGAAGCTTAGAGCTGAATAAACGAAATCGTAATATACATTGAGCAGAGCTTTGGTATTAAATGTTGAGCAAAGAGATCTGATGGAACAAAAATGGAAACAAAATTTTTTCCACACGAAATCAAGATGCTCGGAAATAAAAATAAAGAAATTGACAATGCGTTTAGTTGATGACAGGACAAAATTTAGTTGCAGGGTGAAATTTAGTTACAGGGCGATATTTAGTTACTAGAATTTCCCTTAATTTGTTTCACATCTACCACGCGTCCCACGACGGTTCCTATTTAAAAAAAAAATGGTTGTCTGTAAAGTCGGTTTACGGACGATAGTTTTACGTGATAACGTATTCCGTAATACATAACCTAAACCTCCCAAAATTTGGTTTCAATCCGCTTATCCTTGGTGTCGGAATGATAAGAAATGTCAAAAGTGACGTTTGCAACTTACAAAGTATTATGTTCTAATAATAATTAGTTATTCCAATACTTAACTTAGCAGGCTTTGCATTTCACAATATACTAATGTCAAAAAATTGAATTAAACATTAGAAATGCAGCTGTTTTCATGTTAAGACAAGACATACGTTTGCTTCTAATTTCCATGTACGGCAAACAAAGACAACCGACCGCGTCGCGTCATGCATTACACAACATTGCATTTATACAGCTATTTTTCTATATAAGTTTGTATAAAATATTTTTCTATATAAATTTGTATAAAAAAACTGTTTAGGCAAATTCTGTTATACGAAATCTATGTAAAATGTTCTCCTCTTTCGTTTAAGACTGGTTTCAAACCGATCTGATTTAAATTGAGCGAGAAATTAGCAAAAAGCACGCACAGGGTCAGGCGGAACGTTACGCGTTAGGAACGTTACGTTACACTTTTTCGAACATGCAGCCGGTGTTTTATCAATTTATAAGATTGGTGATTCATCAATTTATAAGACGTTATCACGTCAAAAAATTAAATATTCATTGTCTTCACGCAAAAGGTTCCATAATTCTCCAAAATGTTCATTAATAAACTAATTATGTGATTACGAGTGAGACAAAATACACACGTTGTAGGGCTTCTTTACACATGCATCTGACTTTGCGATGGGACGGAGGGTACCCCGCTTAGATTAAGTTCACGCGGTAAAACAAAAACTGCGGTGTCTATCCACACCACGTAAGCACTGCAAGGTCAAAGGCAACTGATTTTTTTTACAGTCCAGAACGAACAGGCTGCGAGAGCTAGTTAGTATTAACAAAAAAAAGTGACTGTATTTTCTTTACTCATTATAGAAGTGAAACTTCTAATCGCCTCAACTATAGACAGACAGAGAGAGAGAGAGAGATCGCAAAAAACACTGTCTAACAACTACAACCTCTCGCGAGAAGCTCCCCCTGCGTGGAACTCTGTCCCTGCTAGAAGCAATTCTAAAATAGCTGATATTATAAATGCGAAAATCACTCTGTCAGACTGTCTGTCTGTTACGCTTTCACGGCCAAACCGCTTAGTCGATTATGATGAAATTTAATATGGAGATAGTGTCAACTCTGGAAAAGAACATAAAGTACTTTTATTTTAAAACTTACGCCCTAAGGGGGTTAAATGTTTTCTCATAAATTAAGATTAAAAGCGGGTGTTTCGGTACTTTTAATGCGAAATCTTAATGCGCCCAAATTGTGTAATGGTACACGTTTACAAGTTTCTCATCTGGGTCGAAATATTGTTAGAGCTATTATAATTAGTGGCAAATCTAAAGGAGACAGTGTTTTAATACCACGAATACCAATTATACCAACGGATTTGTCTTTTCAATTTAAAAAAAATTCCATTCCAGACTGTTTTGGGAATAACTATAAACAGAGCCCAGAGGTAAACACATAAGGTAGCCGGCATTCATTTAGAAAAACCATGTTTTTCGCACGACCAGCTGTATGTGGCTTGCTCACGTGCATCGAATCCACAAAATCTTAGTGTTTTTGCAAAAGATGGTAAAACAGAAATCATTGTTATTGGAACGTCATTAGAGTCTTGCTTGAATTTATGAATCAATTATTTAATCAATTATATTAACTGTACACACTGATTCGACGCGAACGAAGCCGCGAATAAAAGTTAGTTTTAAATATGATCTGTATTTATATAGTGCATGTGATATTTGTGAAATTTGATATGAGCATCATAATTACTTGACTAGTCTAAGCAAAGAGCGTGCTTAGATTAAAATACTGTATAGCACTCATGCCATAATAGAGTATATAGTTATGTATTTATTACCTATCGTTGCATATTATGTAGGCATACCTAATTATACAGAGAAGAAAGAACGAGCATATAACAACTTTCAAACAAGTCATTTATTCGTCACAGTTCAGTTACTGTGAAGATGAAACTTCCTTGTTCGAGCTGGATGATGGCCACTCTACTGTAGTTATGCTACTTATAACCGATTGCCTCACTTTTACTTACTTAATTTTGTATTGACTAATTAAAGAATAGGGTGTTAGAAAAAATCTAATATTACATAGACATTCTTGAATAATTTTGTAAAAATCAACCAAATATTGTTGCTTTCTATTCATAATAATACAATATAAATTTTAAAATTCAATTTCAAGAGTTGTATTTTTTAATCTGCTCTTCAAAAGTCTAAAACGCTGTTCGCCATGTTGGATTCCGGCGTGACGTCACTTCGTCTGTAAATTACCTACGTTTATATTGAGCTGTGTGTTATTTTGAAGTTATTTCAAGTTATTAACACGTTTATAGACTTATATTCCGTATTTTATTGATTTGGCATCATGGAAGACGGTTTTTTTAAAAGCAGAAAGTACTAATCTACCAAGGATAAATACGTTTAATAAATAAATAAAGTTTTCAAATCTTTATTAACGTCTGATTAGTACTCTGCAATAAATAAAGTTATCGACCAATTGTTCAGACAATTATATTGTCAAAAATGTACCTATAGTTATAATTCAATACTCAATTTTTAATAATTCGAACACAACCACAAAAAAAAATTCCCTTAATGCTCAATTAGATACGGAAAATTTAAGTAATATTTATAATATTATTTTGATATTTTGTTTTTAAAGAATTTTTCTTTCTTTTTTTAGGTACGTACAATAATATATCCATGACTATACTTATAACACGTTTAGCTAAATTCTAAAGAAGTCCAAATCCGGACCGAAACGTAAATGTATTGAATTATAAATAATTATATATTTTTGTCAGTATATTTGTCTGAAAAATTGATCGATAATTTTATTTATTGAAAAGTAATCACACATTAATCAAAGATTTGAATATATTTCTAGATTCTAGAACAGTTCGAAAATTATGATTGTTACTATTATTGCGTCCCATCACTATTTCATAACCTTAAACCGAAGATAACCTCAAAAGTTCAGGTTATTATTTTGTCTCCGAACTTCACTGATTGACTAAATAGAAGTGCAATGTTGTGCAAGTCGTATAGAGTTTTAAAATAAAATTTACTGTTTGTTATAAAAAGAAAACTATTGTTTTATAACATCAATGTGTGTAATCTTTAATGTTTAATTTAAGGGTCTCTCAAAAGTGTTGAACAAGTACAAATCTATTTTATAAACTGACGGAAACAACACCAAACAAAACTTTCATGGAAACAATGCGAATATAATGGGTTCAAGTAATGTTAGTTCGTGAGAAGACCTTGGAGTACATAATTCTTCACTTTTTAATGCAATAAATTATTATGTAACTTCAAACAGCGGAATGTGAAAATAAATTCTCTCTACTCTTTTTAATAATACAAAACTATTACAAACACCATAAAATATAATATGTACCTAATAATAATTATCCAGCGTTTCTTAAACATTATCACCTCCGGGGCCCATTAAATATTAGCGAAATAGACTATTACACCGTTTTTTGAAAAGTATTTTAAATGAATCCTAAAATGATAAAGAAGCACTACAATTTTTATAATATTTTATAACCGAATAGTGCCATAAAAACGACTTTTAATTTACCATTATGAATTTTCGCGCGAAAACAATTGGTGACGCCACTATGATTGTAAATAATAACGATAGTGGACAGTAACCCATAATAACAGTGTACAATTAAAAATATAAGATTGCTATGATTATTACATTAATGTAAGTAGTACGTTAGTACTAATTAGTACGTTAGTGTAAGTAAGTGTACAAATTATTTATTAAACGTGTTTATCCTTGGTAGATTAGTACTTTCTGCTTTTACGAAACCCATGAAGCAAAATCAATAAAATACGCGATACTAGTCTATAAACGTGATAACAATTTGAAATAACTTCAAAATAACACACAGCTCAATATAAACGTAGGTAGTTTACAGACGAAGTGACGTCACGCCGGAATCCAACGAACAGCGTTTTAGAATTTTAAAGAACAGATTAAAATATATCTACAATTCTTAAAATTGAATTATAAAATTTATAGTTCATTATTATGAATAGAAATTAACATTTCTCGTTTGCTTTTTACAAAATCTATCAAGAATATGCATTATTAGATTTTTCTTACATGCTGCAAAATACCCTATTGCCGCGGATTCTTGTTAATATAAAACAGCGTACGTAATTCATTTATCCTCAATACATTAACAATGTAAACTTGAAGTTCGCGTCAAAAATAGCCATATCAAATTTCGAGAGTATAGTAAGAATAAAATTAATAGGATGAACTCTCATCGATCGACGGAAAATAAAGTCTTTGCTTCATATGTCGGCGATCGATGAGTTCGTTCTATTAACTTTATTCTTTCTACACTCTCAAAACTTGAAATTCGGTTTCGGTTGTAAAAACTAGTTTTGGTCGGACACTGATGTACTGTAAACAATATAATATTGTTTGCTGGACAGTGCTCATACAGTTCGGCCGGCGACGTCCGAACTGAGATGAATCTGCGAACCCTCTTGGGTATAATTACGGATCTTTGGGGGTCCGCGACCCACAGTTTTGGACGCGCTGTTGTACACTAAATAATAATAGTCATAATTGACATGAACGCTTTAAATGTTTTTTGTTATTACATGAAACTGGTGGACTGAAGGTCGTTTGCTATAAACTATAACAGTTTTTTACTCTTTAACAATATTTCCACGCCTTAAATTTGCATAGCGAGTTTACAAAAAGATTTTTTATCGTTTTTAATTGATTACGATCAACCAGCGTCAATAAAATAATAATAAAAAATACATTAAAAAGCCGTAATAAAAAATGAAATTGGAAAGGATTTTTTTTATATTAAAAATACAGTGCGCAATGATTTGACACCACTGAGCTCTAATTTTAAAGATTGTTTTATAGTCGCGTCAATGAATACGTAAAACAGGGAATATTCCCAAGTCCTCAAGAATAGCTTCGATTTTGTTGATTTTAAAAAAAAATAATATATTTTTGAAAATTGGAAACCTTTTGAAGGAGAAATGAAAGTATTTATACAATATACCTTCAAAAGGTTTCCGATTTTCAAAACATTGTTTAAACAAAATTTATGCTATTGTAAAAATACATTTTTCAAACGATATTCACTAAAAACTTTTAAAAAAAGTATATATTGGCTATTTTTTTCATATTGCTGTCGTAAATAGTTTTAAATTATTAGTCAATATGCCAAAAAATGTTATATAAGCAATTACTTAAATAAGCTTTTTTAAGTAATAATGGCATACAATGAGCCTTTTTCCTGAGAATAGTGCAGCGAAAGTGTCACGAGAGGCAGCACTAGTAGTAGGGACAAACATAAAATATTTACATGCAAACCAATGTTATTTACGTGATATTATTTTATTATTTAAAAATATAAATCTGAAATAAAAAATTTTTTTTGAACTTGTACAATGCCAACGAAGCATTGCAGTTTTGCTAATTGTACGTCGGATAATCGATATCCAGAAGAGAACGTGTTTTTTATACCATTTATAAAACCTCATATTGATGAGGTTAGATGTATACCAATAAAAGATTTCCAAAATATTAAATACTAAACTAACTGATAAACTTATCACTGAGAGTCATCATTTACATATGTTATCGAAATTATTTTTAAAATTAATTAAATGAATAAAAAATGAATAGTAAATTTTTGACAGTTTATTACCATTGATTAGAATGAGATATAACCACAATCTTTTATTAAATTATATTCATTTATTATATTTAATTAAATTTATTTTATTACCATATATTTTTGATTCATATTTCATTTGGAAATAAATCTGAAATTCATAATTATTTTCAATTTCTCTTATTACAGTTTGTTTTACCGCTAATATTTTACTAGAGTCTGCATACTAACCTGTCTATTAATTCATTTTTTTCCAGATACTTTTAAATTACGACACGCAAGCCAACGTTTTAATGTTACTACATTGTTATCTTTTACAGTTGCAAATTTTAGTTTTGCTCCAGGAACATCATCTTCTGTTAAAAACATTTTTTTTCAAGTACACTTTAATGTGTGTTTATATGGGGATTTGACAGTGTTTGTCCCTACCGAACTACTAGCGCTACTAGTGAGTGATTTTTCGTACTTCAGGAAAAAGGCTCATTAAGATATATTTATTAACTGTGGAAACCATAGAGATATAAGTACTAGAGTACGCTAGCGGGTATGCTTGCCATAAGTGAAGTGTCTGCCGTTCAGAGAGAGAACACTGCAAACGTTCCGTATCATTATATATGTTTACTTTTCTCTCTCTAAATTGCAGACACTTTCAGGGCTCACTCGCGTACTCTAGTATAATATCTCTATGTTGGAAACCGTAGACATAAAAGTGTCCACCGTGGACATAAGTGCAGTCAATATGTCAATTTTCCCCAAAAACAATAGAGTTCTTCGTATTTACATGTCTTTCCAAAATTTGGTTTTGATTCGCTCAGCTGTTTGATCTGTATTGCGTTTACAGACGAACAGACTTTTCCAAAAATATTAAACGAAAAAAGATTGTACAATTTTTAAAAGTAGATTTTGATCTAAATTAGAACTGTTCCCCTCTTGTGCACTTGGAGTGGTAAAAAAAAATTTAATATATTTGCAAACTGTTTTTCTAATAAAACTAAATTCTTGTCTTTTTTGTAAATAGCACATTGCAATATCAAGTTAGACTTTTCCTGATTTATGCCGGTACAAAAAAATGTATTACCTAAAGGCCAAAAAAAAACAAAAAAGTAATAATAACAACATCAAATTAGGTAAAATTGATAGATAGTATTGTCGTTATCAAAGTGGATTATTAACAAATAACAATTAAAGTTTGTTTTGTCATTTCACTATATTACGATAAGAAATGAAATACGTATATATACGAATATAAATCGTATATTTTAACGATAAGTTTGTTTACCATTAAATATATAAGCGGTTAGTAACAAGTTGTTCTCTTTTTTAATAATTATACACTGATAAGAAGTTGTAGAACACGAACAGCGCCATATTGATGCGGAACTTTAAGCGCGGGCTGTTGGAATTTGATGATTTTTTGACGTGATAACGTCTTATAAATTGATGAATCACCAATCTTATAAATTGATAAAACACCGACTGCATGCACGAAAAAGTGTAACGTAACGTTCCTAACGTTCGTAACGCGTAACGCGTAACGTTCCGCCTGACCCTGTGCGTGCTTTTTGCTAATTTCTCGCTCAATTTAAATCAGATCGGTTTGAAACCAGTCTTAAACGAAAGAGGAGAACATTTTACATAGATTTCGTATAACAGAATTTGCCTAAACAGTTTTTTTATACAAATTTATATAGAAAAATAGCTGTATAAATGCAATGTTGTCTAATGCATGGCGCGACGCGGTCGGTCGTCTTTGTTTGCCGTACATGGAAATTAGAAAATAACGTATGTCTTGTCTTAACATGAAAACGGCTGCATTTCTAATGTTTAATTCAATTTCTTGACATTAGTATTTTGTGAAATGCAACGCCTTCTAAGTTAACTATTGGAATAACTAATTATTATTAGAACATAATACTTTGACAGTTGCAAACGTCACTTTTGACATTTCTTATCATTCCGACACCAAGGATAAGCGGATTGAAACCAAATTTTGGGAGGATGTTTGATATGCAAATATGAAGTGGCCGATTGTTTTTGGGGAACATCGGCGCATGCGTAAAAGAATATATCTCTTATAATGATGTTTTATATAATAATAATATAGTTTTTAAAACGGTTTTTACTCTATCTATTTTTACTAGATATTTTTGTAAATTTTTTGGCAAAAATCAGCGCATGCGCAAAAGAGATACATGCCATAGTTGTTTTTTATATAATAATAGTGTACTTTTTATGGTGTTTTATTATTCTACTTAATAAAATTTACCTAAATTTGAAGCGAACGATGCAATATCATAGATTCGAATTATTATAATTATTATATAAATTTGGGTTATGTATTACGGAATACGTTATCACGTAAAACTATCGTCCGTAAAACGACTTTACAGACAACCAATTTTTTTAAAACATACAAGTAACCATATCAACACGTGACGTACTTTAAGAGAGAGAGATCTATAAAACGTCACGAAGCATCACGCAAGGGAGGTTTGTAGTTTTAAAAAAAGTATGCTTGATACTCTCGCACGTTAGAAGTGAAACTTCTAAGGTTCTATAGCAGTTGTTGACGATATTATTATTTAAGGATTAGGAAATGGTTATGTGAAATTTGTTACTGCGCCTGGAGAAAATGCTACGTACACACACAGTACGCACTGCGCATGCGTGTAGAGTGCGCATGACGCTTTGACTGAAAGAGTGAAGAAACGATTCTTCCACTCTTTCCTCACAACTCGGAGAAGGGGAAGTATTTCACTTTTCGTCTGATGCAGGCCGATTTACCTCCCTAGCGCGTGTAAACAGTTTCACTTCAAAAAGTCACGTGGCTAAAGCGTATTAATTCAATTTTTCTGCTAACATTATCATCCAAATCTCTCTCTTTCTCTCTCTCTCTCTATCAGCTCGTATAGTGGATTTCGGTTATAGCGACGACAGAGGGACCATATAATTCCGTCGCTATATCCGGATGTCGCTATATAGAAAGAAAAGTATACTTTAAATTCAAGGAACTTAAGTGTTACGTCGCTATAACCGAAAAGTCGTTACAATGGAAGTCGTTATCAATGTAATCCACTGTATTATCCCTTCTAAGAAGCTTCAGGCATTGTATATAGGGAACTAACCGACTGTTCACAATCCATTCGATAAGAGATCAGTAGAAAAATCCGAACTGACAATGACCTTAGATTGTGAATTATAGTTTTTTTTTAGACATAAGAACCGTTTGAGGTCGTTGTCAAACTTTTTTTATTGTGTAGAATAGTAGAAAATATATTTTTGCTCAATTGCATAAAGCATTGTCAGAAAATTTGAACTTAGATTGTGGACATACATATTTCCCCGTACCTAATTGATCGATTGAAACGATATTTTTCTTAAATTATGTATAAATGTATTTACGATCGTTTTATGTACAGTATTTAGTTCAAGACAACTTTTTTCTACGCATTATCAAAATTTAACTTGAAAAATGATCTTTTCTATTTAGAACAATCACTTGTTTTTGTGTGAGTACAATAACTACGCTAGACCAGCATAAACAAAAGGAGTAGTTATTATTTTATTTTTTTGGGGTGGCGTAAAACAAAAAAAAACAATATTTTTTTAAGTTTTATTAATAACACACAATGATATACCTACTCACGAAGGAAGGTGTCAAGCCAAATATTAATTCCCAAACCAATTTTACAAATTTTTTTTCAAGAAGTATTTCAAAATTTTAATAGCCAGGTATTCATATTATTTTCAGTTTTATTTTTTATTATTATCTTGGAGGGGTGATTACCCCCTTTACTCCCCATATCTACGCCCTTGGCAAAAACCAGCTCAAACCAGCAAGGTTTCGTGGTGTGCGGTAGACATTTCAAGTAGTTAAATTAATTAATGAAAACGACACCTCACTAGCACACTCGATCCAGCACTGCTAGACAGAAATTGCAGGCGACCGACTGACGATCGTCCTTGGATGCAGGTGCTGGTGTAATGTGCGCTACTCCGTTAAATAACATGGGTACCTTCACGAGCAGGCTTTTATGCTCCGCGCAGTGCTGGTTCTGCAGGCTTATCAGGCTTATGCTTGACAAGTGTGCGCGGTCTTTCAAAGGAATATTGAATTTTTCATTGTCTCGAGTAGTTTCATGTTTCATAATATATATGTCATAAAACACCTCTCTAATGACTTGTAGAAATCAAAATGTTACTATTATTTGATTGAATTACAGTTTAATATGTATTCCTGGTATCACAATGGAGCACATTAACATATAGTATTTTTTATGATAATGCTCAAATCATTTTTTGATTGTTAATGTTGACGATTATACAATTAATAGAGCTCAGTTTTATATACTTAGTTACTAATTAGTTTACAGATAATGTCACTATAAATAATGTGAATCACAGTTGACCCGCGATAATCCGGCCCCTGTCTAATCCGGCACCCTTTATAAACCGACACAAATTACGTGGAGAAAGCCTAGCCGAACCTCATCCAATATTACGTGGGGGAGAGGGGAGGGGTCTCGGCAAATATCATGTTAATTTTTTTCCCGCAAGAAAAAGTGTAAAATTAACTGGGTTAAAAATACGCATTTTGAAAAATCTCACGTGCGATTAGAGGGAGGAAGGATCGAGAAAAAACTCACGGCATCTCACCATAGGGGAGAGGGTCGAAAAATCGCCAAATTTGCCTCGCGTAATTTGTGAAACAGTACTTCTTTTCAAAAAAGTTCCGGACTACAAGGAGTCGGTGGCAGTACATAGTCCAACAAATTCGATCATTCGACATCGCCTTACAAAACGTTTGTCGGATTACCGCGTGTCTACTGTACATACAAGGCACATTTATTGCGGCAAATCTTCGTCAACGCATGGACTACACCAGGAGTGGCAAACCTATGGCTAGCGACAGAGTATTGTTGGCACGGCATTGATTGAGGCGATATAACTAAAAATATGATGCTGAAAACAGTTGACAATCATCAAATAACAAATACGTAAAAGTTGCATGGCGCTCAATGTATTATCAAAATCATAATTTTTGTCTATGATTGATTCATTTTTTTGACGCCTAAATTTTTTTGTTTGCTTGTCGGCACGTCATGGTTTCGTTAAAATATTTTTGAAAAAAATTGACTCGTAGGTGTAGAAAGGTTTGCCACCCCTGGACTACACCGTTAAATGACATGGAATCATGCTTGACAAGATGTGCTCGGTCTTTTTCTTCTATATAGCGTTTAGAAGCGTGGGGCATTCATTTTATTTGACGAGTGCCCCACGGTTCTAAACGTTATAAAGAAATTTATTTTATACTTTTTAGTTTATTGATATACCTAAGCGTGTTTTTTAGATTTTTTCAAATCATCATTTTTTTTTCTTTTTAGTCTAATAAAACGAAAAATTAGAATCAAGACTTCAAAGTTTCACGTCAATTACACATTCGACAGAGGAAATTTGAAAAAAAAATTCTTTTCGATAATTTAATGTGATCATCTATAAATGACACTCAAAAAAATGCACTTGAATAATGTACTAATTTGACCTTGAATATATTATATCAACATCGTTTTTTTTATACTAATATAATTATTATTTATGAATTTTGATGATTTTAAATATTTATGTAGAAGTAATCAGCAAAAAAGTATAACAATGGATCATTATAAATAATAAAAAAAGTGTAAAGTGAAAAATGTCACATAAGAACTATTATATTAACAGCTGAAATTATGTAATTACATTTGATATACAGGATGTTTAGAGACGGAAATTTTAATGTACCTAATAATATAAAGTCTGTGCTTTACATAAAATAGCAGATTGTAAATAATAATTGCCGAAATAACGAGGTGTGTAATATCATTACGCACGAGATATACACTATGCAATACAATTCAGTTTTTATTATAATATAACCATATTAGACTTTGACGGACAAACCGGCTTAGACCGTCATAAACAAAACTTCAAAAGTTTGACACGACGGCTGAAGCCGTCGTATACTACGGAACGTTTTATATAGCCAGACGGGTGTAGCAGTCTATTTTCCAGTGTAGAATGCATACCCTGTGTGCTTTGTGTCACCGTACAAATATCTACTAAGGCAATATTGTCACAACATAACAACTTATAAAAGTAATTCAATTTCAAACATGAAAAAAAACTATAGTGTCAAAATTGGAACAAAACTGAATTTTTAAGTGTCCGTCAAAGTGTTAAAATGAATTACAACTAAGTGTTAAAATCGCTTAAAATTTAATAATAATGGTATCTTTTGCACGTTTCTCCTATAAGATAGCTGCTTTTCACTTCATTTTCAAAATGTTTAACAGTCAAATTTTGAACAAACATAGCTTATAATCCGCATATAGGTTATAAAAAAAAAACTAACAAACTAACAGTCAAACAATGGTTATGACTTACTATGGAATTGGTATATTTGCTACACTCGTGCGTAATGAGTAACTTTATATGCCTGGCTGCATTCATCTAAAGCAGCTATTTTATGGAGGGTAGTGCAACAAACATTTTTTTGGCAACGTAAAAAAATTAAACGACCTAGATAATTAGCCAAGCTAGAACAAATGGGGCACCGAACTCATGGGAAAAAAAATCAAAATCAATTTTCTGTGTAGTTTTCAAAAAATATAAAAACCAGGGCAAAACCCTTGCTGACCAGTGAAAATGTGTGTTTGGAATATAAATACTCATTTTAAAACGATGTTTTAGAAAGATTCGCGGAAGGTTCAAAATGCTTTGTTTTCTTCAAAACTTGATTTTTGAAGTAAAACTTTTTTAGGCGCGACTTGAGAAGAACTCAGAACTTTTTTCGAACGGAAGTAACGTTCAGTAATATCTGTAGTCTGTTAACGCAGTTCCCGTTGCCGTAGTAATAAAGATATCTCACAGATGGCGGCATCAAAACTCATCTATAGAAACCATCTTGAACGAATCTGGCTACGGACCAAAACCAATTTTGTGATTGGCCGAATAATTTTGAGCATTTTCATCGATCCTCTAGAATAGTGTTTTTCAATCTTTTTCATGGCGCGACAAAATATTTTGGGCCCCCTACCCTCCGCTGTTCCTAACCTATATAGTGTATTTTAATATATTACAAATATCAAATCCGTATCTTCATTTTTATTTTTATTGAGGCTTCGCGACTCTCTGAGACCCCTTTGTGGAGACTTTGCAACCCCCCAGGGGGTCGCAAACCACACTTTGAAAAACACTGCTCTAGAAAACGATACTCGAAAAATGTTTTGTCTTGAAATTCGAGACGAGAACGAAAAAGACCATTTCGAGAGGAAACGAGACGGAAACAATATTGATAAGAAACTGCATGTGAAATAATTGTATTCTTGCATTAATCTTGTGCTGTTAATAAAATAAACATACAAACGTATGCACATGTACAAATATAATTATTTTTTACACAATTACCATGCATAAAAAAAATTCGTTCAGCATGTGAACTCATTAGTAGCCATGAATATTGTGTGAATTTGTGTATTGCAAATAACGTCATTTATATGTGGAAAATCTATGATCACATTTATGTTACGAAAATGGGATTTATAAGTCTCTAAATTATATTTAGATAAACCAAAAAATCCCACTGCTAATTGAAAAGTTACATGTAATTTTTTTTAATTGCGCAAAACAACAATATCAAGTTACTATTTCAGCAAAAAAATGTTGAACATTTATTTCTAAAGGGAACATTCCAGGATAACGTAAAGTTTTTTCGGTATTTAGAACCGCCCACGCTGTAACATATCGAAATATTTATGTTACGCAGCATTATATAATTTCTTTCAGAAAAAGCGCTAAATTTGAATTCATGGAGAGCGTAATTTTTTTAATGCCTGATGATAATAATACGCCCTCCTGTGAGATATAACTAACAGTAAATTTTATCTAGTGCCGTAATGGATGACATTACGTTGAGTTGTGTCATTATGTTAAAAAGGAGCGCTAGAGCAAGTTTTAACACCCACACGAGTCGTAACACCATTACACGCGAGATATGTTTTTTTTTCTACGTACCGCGTATAAAATAACTACTTTTACTTCATTTTCAAAATTTTTGAACAAACGTCTTTTCTTATAGTAGTTGTGATTTAAAAAAAAAAACAACTGGCAGACAAGCAGTAATTTACTGCGGAACTGATATAGCGCGACCAGTTTTGTTTTATTTTACAACACTAGAGCTGTAATGAGTTACTTTACAACTTATATGCCTGCGTGCATGAATAGTGGCTGTTTCATAAGGGCTAGAGCACAAAAGTAATTGTGATTGGTATACTAGATTGACTAATTATTGTAGAATTAATTAATTTGAGATAAATTATTATCAACAGTTTGTGACCACATAAAAATTGCACCTTATCGCTTCTCAACTACTTACTGTGTCGTGGGGCTGATTATCAGGAAGTCAGGAGTGCATAGCACTTTAAAATTATTTAGAATCAGAACCTCGAGAACATATTTTTTTAGGAATACATGCGTAGCTTGTAAATATAGTGTATACCAGTCCTAAAGTAGGTATTTGAGACATAGGTAACACGGGATTATGATGTTTTGTTATGGTTTTTGTTAATTTCATTCGCGAATAAAATAGAAAATTGTATAGGATGTTCCATTAAGGATTTTTTTTAATTAAAAAAAAAACAATGTTTACATTGAAAGTATGAAAGTTAAAGGTTTGCCATTTACGTTTGAAAAAGAATATTATGTAAATAATCACCTTTTGATGCTCTACAGATGGTGACTCTTGTAAAAATTTTCGATGACTTTTTCACACAAATTGGGCTGAGTCTCACCAATAACACAAATAATCGCCGCTTTAAATTCATCAATTTTTTATGGATTATTGCTGTAGACTTGTGATTAGCCCCAGAGAAAGAAGTCTAAAGGCGTCAAATCACACGTTCTTAGTAACTATGCAACAGCACCATTTTTTTGGGATAATTCGTCCAAGAAATTTATGGCTCAATAAATCCACTGCTAGAGCTCCTGTAGGACAAGTGGCTCCATCCTGTTGAAACCACGTGTCAGGCAGATCAATATTCATTAATTCACGTCACAAAAATTAAAAAAACAAATTAAAATTTTTTTTTATTGTGTACATAGTCGTTGAGATGAAAATGTGATTCATTGCTGAAGATGATTTTTCTTGGAAAATTTCGTACTACACGATGACATTTTAACAAATTGTAAACCTTCCTCTTCCCAAATGGAGGTCAATACGGTTGAATTGACAGCTGTCAAGAAAAAAAAACCCTAATGGAACACCCGTTATTATCCGAAATAGTTGTACGCAGGATTCGTCAATTAATTACAATTAGAAAATATATCAGATAAATTTATTAGTAGAATATAAATAAGCTTTAATTAACAATGACTTAAGCTCACTTTTAAATTTGGGTAATGGTAATGTCTTCATGTCAGTAGGAAGACAGTTGTAGTATTTTAAAGCAGAGTATGAACTGCTTCTAAACATTCTTAGCAATGGCCTTGTCAAAAATTCTCTTTAAGAAATAAAGAAAAGACAATCGTTTTTCATAATTATAATTAGAACTGCATTTTGCAAAGCAGTTTTAAAGCACCCAAGACCCGGATCAGACAAAAGAGACATGAACAAAAATGTAAAACCAGCCGAGAATCCCACACGCGATTCCTGAGTTAATAATAATATTTCTCTTTATTTGTTACATCTAGAGATAACAGTGTCAAAGTCAAATATAATTAAGTGGGATTTCCAAAGAATTCATCGAGACAGTAAAACGCCTGTTCAATTAAATAGAGCTTTAGAGAACTTTTAAATTTATTGTAACTTTCAATCTGTCGTATATCAGAAAGTAAGTTATTGTATATCCTTTGATACACATGTCTAGGCCCCTTACTGCCTAATGTAGTACTGAAAGACTTAAATTTGTATACGCGTTTTTGACGTGATAACGTCTTATAAATTGATGAATCACCAATCTTATAAATTGATAAAACACCGGCTGCATGCACGAAAAAGTGTAACGTTCCTAACGCTCGTAACGCGTAACGTTCCTAACGCGTAACGTTCCTCCTGACCCTGTGCGTGCTTTTTGCTAATTTCTCGCTCAATTTAAATCAGATCGGTTTGAAACCAGTCTTAAACGAAAGAGGAGAACATTTTACATAGATTTCGTATAACGGAATTTGCCTAAACAGTTTTTATACAAATTTATATAGAAAAATAGCTGTATAAATGCAATGTTGTCTAATGCATGGCGCGACGCGGTCGGTCGTCTTTGTTTGCCGTACATGGAAATTAGAAGAGAACGTATGTCTTGTCTTAACATGAAAACGGCTGCATTTCTAATGTTTAATTCAATTTTTTGACATTAGTATTTTGTGAAATGCAACGCCTTCTAAGTTAAGTATTGGAATAACTAATTATTATTAGAACATAATACTTTGACAGTTGCAAACGTCACTTTTGATATTTCTTATCATTCCGACACCAAGGCTAAGCGGATTGAAACCAAATTTTGGGAGGATGTTTGATATGCAAATATGAAGTGGCCTATTGTTTTTGGGGAACATCGGCGCATGCGTAAAAGAATATACCTCTTATAATGATGTTTTATATAATAATAACATAGTTTTTAAAACGGTTTTTACTCTATCTATTTTTACTAGAAATTTTTGTAAATTTTTTGGGGAAAATCGGCGCATGCGCAAAAGAGATATATGCCATAGTTGTTTTTTATATAATAATAGTATACTTTTTATAGTGTTTTATTATTCTACTTAATAAAATTTACCTAAATTTGAAGCGAAAGATGCAATATCATAGATTCGAATTATTATAATTATTATATAAATTTAGGTTATGTATTACGGAATACGTTATCACGTAAAACTATCGTCCGTAAACCGACTTTACAGACAACCAATTTTTTTTATTTAGTAGCATTTTAAATCAATCGATTTTTTTTAATGCATTATCTAAATGTCTTCCATAACTAAACTATCAAATAAGCGAAGCTCGCATATGTTGCGTCTTAAGTGCAATTCACTGTAAAACAACAGGGTTCAGTGACTACGAGCCTGAAGCTTAGCAAAATTATAAACATCAAGGTGTGAAATATCTTTGACCTAGGTCACCGTTGGTTAACCTTTGACGCTCGTGGCTTACTCAACTGACACGCCAGGCAAATTATCCCTCAAGTGAATTCCACGGTCAAAAACCCGTGTCCAGTCCTGACACCTTTGTACTCTGTCGGAACGTTTGTTTTGAATATACGCAAATTTCTAAGAATTAATATCTACCAGCTGCAAATCCTGATTGCCTGATAGATTTAAAAATATTGTCATTTACGATTCTACTAAACCAAATTTCAAATAGAGAAACAAAGCAATAGGTACCTATTTTTCGTAAAGCCATTTATTTTAAATTAGTAGCCTGGTCCGGCTTCGCTCGAATTTGTAGATTGCCACCGTTTTTTCATCAACTTACGTTACAAAATTAGTTTCGTCTAAAAGCAATTTTATTTTAACGCGATAATATATAGTATATGTCTATCGTGAAGGTTCGTTCTAAATAGAAAATGAATTTTTTAAATAGGTGTAGTGGTTCCGGAGATTACCCTTGACATACACACAAATTCACGAAATTCTCGCTCTTTCATAGATATCCTTTCGTGTACCGCAATTTAAGAATTTATGGACTAAAATAATTATTATTATTTAAAGTAAATATATATTATATATAGATATTTGACTTACAATTCTATAGAAGTGTATAGAAGCTTTAAATATAACGCATAATATAGGTACTAAATTGTTCGATGTAATTGTTTGCTGCACATTTCACGCAAAAATAATTTCGCGACAATACTAAACAAAAGTGTTTATAATGTTTATAATGCCAACGATAAAACAATTTAATAATATTAATTTATGAGAGCCGGCACAAGAAGTCAATTGTCAACACTGTCTCAAGTGTACTGTACATCCATGCGCACCACTTGTATGTATGTGTGTATGTAGGTAATTTCAGACAAATGAATGTCGCGAGATGGCGTTTGTTTTAGCGAATGCCACCGAACACTTGCTCTGTCGTTGAACAACTAAAAGCAACCGGTCTTGTTAATTTTCCTCTCACTCGCCGTTGTTTGCAATATTGACCAAGGATGCGAGAAATTCATATACTTTTATTCTATACTGAGCATAGGAAAAAATCGCAATCGAACCATTAGGGTGCCAGCGTACAGGCGGAAAATCTGTAAATCCGCCACTGGTAATGAGCACTGCTTTATTCCACTAACTTGCATGGATGACCTTAACAAATCAAATTCGAAAACCTCTGATGCCTACGTTTGCGCAAAACAGTACCAAAAATGGAATGAACATGGAACAATTGTTGAGCGGAACGGAAAAATGTCTGCGGAATGTTCCGTTTTCCACTGTTACCTTTGTGTTGCAAGCAAGAAAGTATGCACTTTCGGCATCATTTGTATAAGGCAGAAATTCTAACATTTAAGTACTCCTTGGTGGGATTACATGCACCATTGCGGGAATCTCGTACGTTCTAAAACAACTAATCAATAATCTCGTTTAGATATAGTTTCCTTAGCAACCCTATTATATTTTAGCTAATAGTCGTGAACAGCTGTCATTCGTCTTTTTACGTATAAACTCAAAGCCGCTTGCTTGGAATTTATCTGTATTTTTAAGTAATTAATAAGTAATTAATTCATTAATGCATTTAATAATCGTGCTTACGACCGAGGTATGAAAAAAAACAATATACACCACACTGACCGAGAGTGTGATATACTGTTACAAAATGCCGCAACATTTGACGTTTTTGGAAAGAGATAGTCACTCAAGAGGAACATGTGCCTACTTAGCAGTTAGGTGATTTTTTGGCTGCGGCAATGATACTAACGTCACAACAATAAACTTCTTTTGTTTCCGTCAATTGTTTTTCAAAAATAATTTCTGAGCCAACTTTGTAGAAACATATTGTATTGCAAAATACGTGCCACTTGTGGATTATATCTGACGGCAGCAAATTACAATGTTGCAGACGGTGTGTGGCGGTGCGGGTGCCTGTGGGAGATGATGGTAGGCGTCGGCTGCCGTCATTGGCCCAGACGACGCGGTGGCTGGATAGGCGCCAATCTCACACATGAAGCTGACGATGCCGTTCATTACAGATGGGTATGTAATATTATCATATCCCATGGATTTACTATAATAATTATCACCTACAGTCATACCTTACTGAGTGAGAATTGGGTAAGCGAAAAAACTGGCCATATTCATCGGACACTATTGAAGATAGAAATTACTAATCTTGAAACAAATTCATTCGTTACAATAAAATTTACTTTCAATTCTGAATTCACCAATCAAATTATAAGGTAAAATAGTTAGTTGAAGAATAAATACACACTGCACTATACTCCTTGGTATTTTTTGTGACGTTCACCCAAAAATCCTACCGATGGCTTTAGTGTAAACGTCAGAAAAAAGTTTCACCAAATATTTATGTTTTATTCTAACCCAATTGTACACACAACTTCCACTAACTTTAATGTTATAACTGTGTTACGTCTTGTGTGACAGTTTAAATTTGTTGGCACTCGTTTTAAACATAATGCCGCAACTCGTCGGAATATAACACATTACGGCACTGGATATGTACTGTTTAAAAAATTGTTGTTCTAGCGTGAAACAAAACCAACTTACTTTGTACTACTTGGGATAGGTGTCCTGATTTATATGCAACACGCGAATAAGCCGTAACTTTATTATTCCTTGATAATACATTATGGTGGAGAAACACAACAAACAAAGTTTTGTCTTACGTACAATGAGAAACTAAACTAACTGCAATAAATTTCACTTTTACGATAATGGCATCTCTGTTCGGGTTACATGAATTATTGCAAATCACAACTCTTCACGCAAAACTTGTGTAACCCAAATATCGCAAAGGATCAATGAATTTCACATTTAAAAATATCAGCCAAGTGCGAGTCGGACTTGCACACAAAAGTTTTTGCACCAAATTTGCATGGCGGCCATTTTAAAATTCGCCATTTTGTTTTCTTTTATTTTCGTATACTTATTGTTAATAAGACTGAACATAAAATCTCCGATTGAGCTGATACTAAAGCTCAATCGGAGATTTTTTCAAATTTGCATGGCGGCCATTTTGAAATTCGCAATTTTGCTTTCTTTAAATTATTTTCGTATATTGTTAATAGGACTGAAAAAAAAATGTCCGATTGAGCGGATATTAAAGCTCAATAGGAGATTTTCTTTCAAATTTGCATGGCGGCCATTTTGAAATTCGCCATATTGGTTTTTCATTGGTTGTTGGTATAGCGGCAATAGAAATACACACTCTGTGAAAATTTCAACTCTCTACCTATTACGGTTCACGAGATACAGAGCCCGCTGACAGACGGACGAACGGACAGCGGAGGCTTAAGTAATAGGGTCCCGTCGGGCACCCTTCGGGCACGGAGCCCTAAAACAAAATGCCTTCGTTTAAGAACCGATCTGATTTTAATTGAGGGACCTTACTACAAAATATACACCCCGACTTGTATTGTAAAGTGAGGAGATTGCATATCAAGCGTTCCATAATTCTTTCCGGGGAGTCAGCAGGCGGGGAGTAGTTCACCGCGCCTGTCACCCTGTATCGTGTCGCGTAGAGTCGGTAGTGTCGTCGTACTCCGCTGACCTAAATCTCCGCGGACACGGACGACGCGTCGGCCTTCAGACACTGTATTCTTACTTATATAAAACAGTTGCTGTATCACAAATCAATATAATAAACTTATATTAATAACAGAGACTTTACCCGCGTTTTGCTCGCGATAATTGCAATTCCATTCTTTTTTACTCTCAATCATAGTCATAAAAAATTAACTTTAAAAACTAAAACCGAACAACGGAAAAATCACTTTCTAAAAAGTATGAAACAAGAAAATAGCCGCGGTCGTATGCCACCTACTCTAAAAAAAAATTGGTTGTCTGTAAAGTCGGTTTACGGACGATAGTTTTACGTGATAACGTATTCCGTAATACATAACCTAAACCTCCCAAAATTTGGTTTCAATCCGCTTATCCTTGGTGTCGGAATGATAAGAAATGTCAAAAGTGACGTTTGCAACTGTCAAAGTATTATGTTCTAATAATAATTAGTTATTCCAATACTTAACTTAGAAGGCGTTGCATTTCACAAAATACTAATGTCAAAAAATTGAATTAAACATTAGAAATGCAGCCGTTTTCATGTTGCATTTATACAGCTATTTTTCTATATAAATTTGTATAAAAAAACTGTTTAGGCAAATTCTGTTATACGAAATCTATGTAAAATGTTCTCCTCTTTCGTTTAAGACTGGTTTCAAACCGATCTGATTTAAATTGAGCGAGAAATTAGCAAAAAGCACGCACAGGGTCAGGCGGAACGTTACGCGTTACGCGTTACGAACGTTAGGAACGTTAGGATTTAGGAACGTTACACTTTTTCGTGCATGCAGCCGGTGTTTTATCAATTTATAAGATTGGTGATTCATCAATTTATAAGACGTTATCACGTCAAAAAAAACAATACATTTTAACAGTTGTAAGCATAGAGATATAAGTAACTAGAGTACGCTAGTTTGTATGCTTGCCATAAGTGAAAGTGTCCTCAGTTGGGTAGGAAAACTTACATATTATAATTGCATTTTGTAAAAATAATGTAAAAGTAAGTAAATAAATTCAAATTCAAATTCAAATTCAAATAGATGTTTACTCAAATCAGCTTTGTTTTGTGTCATTAGTTACCATAGAGATAAGGAAATGTTCTCTCTCTGAATTGCAGACACTTTCACGGCTCACTCGCGTACTCTAGTTTAATTTCTATGGTTGTAAGCGATCATAAGCGTCTTGTTTTACAATTTTTAGAGCGTGATTTTTCCGTTTTTGGGTTTTAGTTTTTGAACTTACTTTTTGTTTAAATTATTTTGGAGTTGCAATTTCGTGATTATTCCCAATTATCGGATGCATGCAAGCAAAGCCGCGAGCAACAGCTAGCAACATATATATTTTTGACGCCATTTCTCGATGACAAACAAACCTGTAGAAATTTTGGAAAAACGGTTTCCCATCTAGGTGCCATTCAAAATACTCAAAATGTGCAAGAAAAGAAAAGTACAAACAGAAATTCCGTTAGAATTTTATAGTATTTATGAACAAAAGCCGAAAAACGTCAACGGCCCTGCACTAGACTCTAAGTTCGTAGCCCTGAAGATTGACCACCTTGGTTGAGGTTTTTTATGGTTTACCTCAATCACTCCAGACAAATGTCAAGGTTGTTATTTACTTGAAAATAAACCAGCCATGAGCGTATCCTTCTGGTACTGTTTCTGTTGTATTTGTCTACTGTGTGTCGTTTGATAATTAGAACCACGAAGTCTGTAACTAGGAGACGTAGCTTCCTATGCTTGCTGTATTTCGAGACGGACCGTTTTCTGGCGCAACGAGATGGCGCTGTTATCACTACCTGGGGAAACTTCGGTTCTTTCCACCTGTTTTCGCAGAACCTATACACGCATGTAAGTCATGAACGTGTGTGCATTACCCTGTAACTGATGCCATATTGGTTCTTGCGACAGATATCGGTCCACCGCATATACTGTTATTCTATACTGAGCATAGGAATAAAATCGCAATCGAACTATTAGGGTGCAAACATATACTTTTGTCTTTTTTTACGCCGTAAGCACTGGCAGTATCAAGCACGGGGGACCCGGTTTAAAAATATCTGATTTTCCCCCTCCTGGGCCAAAAGCTGGGTACGCCCATGTTAACGTCTTAAAAAAATACAAAGTTTTTGAAACAGAGATACTTTATTCAGATTGAATGCAAGTACATCAACCAATCCTATCATCAGAGAAATCAGGGAATTACATCGAAGAAAGAGACGCAGATATATTTTCGATACGCTTTGTTGCGATCACTCACCGCACATTGAGTAGATAGGCAATGATGCATAATATAGTTAATTAATAGTTATATATGGTCCACCGCTACCCTCGAGCTGGGTCTCCTGGTTATGACTTCGCGATAACGATACATAAACAACAGATAGCCTTCTTTTAGATCACAGATAAATCAGGTGATCTAGGAGGTCAAAATACTGATGCATTGTCAGAAAATCTGATTTGACAATGACCTTCCCAACAACAGAATGTAGAATTTTAAATTGATCCCGTTCGAAAAAATATTCATCGATTGAAACGGTGTGTTTATTTCGAACTGTATTTTTGTGAATGTTATTTTTTACAGTCTACGTATTTGAATAGTCAAATGGAATTGTAAAAATGCATGTCATGTTACAGTGGTACCACACTGTTGGAACTAAATAAGCGTATTTCCCTAGAATGTACCGGCTTTTGTTCATCTAAGGTCTTTTCAGAGATTACCTCACAAGTACACAAAAATGATAGTTATGCAAAAAGTCAGTTTAGATTTTTTTTACTGTCGTTAATCAGAGAATTTAACTCCAATAAAATTAAATCCGTGAATTGAGGATACAATCATTCAATAAATACGTATTTATTGTCTGTCTATACCTATAGCAGCACTGAATATTATTGCCAGCAAATCGCCGGCAAAATAAAAGCTCACGCAACAGAAGTTGCAGTCAAAAGCTAGTCGTGATATGCGAAAAGAATATTCTAGTTATTATTACTAGTGGTCGAAAGTCGAAACTCGGCCGTAATAAATTCATAAAATTTATGTTTGCACGTTATTGAGGTTCTTTAGTCATTATATGGATTTTTCCTGAATCGATTTTACCTATGTTAATTCGTACATATCGTGATGAAATATATATTGTGCACTTCTCCTCTGCATTAAAACGAAGAGAACGATGTATGTTTCATCACAATGTGTGCGAATTAATACATTCAAATCGGTACCACACTCTTTTCTTTCCTTCCCGTATTTAAAGAAGTGGAACAATCCAATCTCATCTAAAAATCTGATTGATTTATTTTTAAACTATTTATATATAATATCGTTATCAAATTTGATAAACAGTTTATTTTCACGAAAAAATTATTTCAAAAATCCTATACCGTATCTCGCTGTATTGCGTTTACAAAAGGAAAAAAAGATATTTCTATATTATATAATATAAATATAATATAATGTCAAAAGAACAAAAAATTTTGCTTATCTTGAAGAATATTTATCCATGATCAAATACCAGATTATTTAGTTAACTTCTCACCTTTTTCAACACGTAATTCAATTCTTATACAGTTATGAGTTGAAGTATTAATAACTGGTTTGTTTCAAGTCAAGGAAAAATTTTTGTTCGTTTAACATTTTTTTGTAAAATCGAAAATATTCAATCTGGGAACATACGGTAGACTAAGACAACGGAGCCCCAAAAATTCAAAAAATTTTAAAAAATAAGATCATTTTTTATTTCGTGTTTCGAATATAGGTATAGGTATTAACTATAAAATACATTATTGTGAGTCATTAAATATTAATAGGTACTATAGGTGTTCTTTTTACATTTTTATGTAAACTTGGCAGCTCAACTTGAATGTTTTGATTATTATAAGAATTATTCGAGCAAGACACGTTTCAAATAATCCAACTTATTGGTGGATCCCCTCTTTATCTCACGTTACGT
This sequence comes from Xanthostigma xanthostigma, assembly GCA_963575645.1. NCBI lineage: Eukaryota > Metazoa > Arthropoda > Insecta > Raphidioptera > Raphidiidae > Xanthostigma > Xanthostigma xanthostigma. The sequence continues at coordinate 46,216,855 of OY754470.1, forward strand.
CGAAACAAAATGTTTTATTTACCACAAAAAATATTACATTTTTATTAATATTTTTCGAAAATATAGACAATAATTAATCTCAAACAAATTTAATTTTTACCTCAAAATGACATATAACAGTTCAAAACACGTGTACAAACTGAAAATCAGTCAAATTCGACAATAAATACAAAACGAACATTTTTGGCCGCCATCTTTATTTTTAATAGCATCGAACGCAAAATGCCCGTGTACAAGACGTGAAAATACTGTACAAACTGAAAATCCATCAAGTCAAATCATTTTTATCAAGGTCAGTAAATTACAGAGGTTACCTAGTTCTGTTGGATAGTAGTGGGGGGATGACGTCATGCGGCGGATCTGTCAATTGATATTGCGTGACTGATAAAAATATTAATGATCCGCAAACCGATACCATGCATACTGACCTTGATTGTTATTAGATTTTGAAATTTTGGCCGCCATCTTGGATTTTAACGGTTTCAACTTTCAGGCAACATATCCGAATATCTTTTTATCCTGTGGCCTCTTAGGGCAGGAGTATCACTGATTTTTCTAAAGGGCCATTTATAAAATTTAGGGCCAGACTCTAAATTAAAAATGTAACAATTATTATTATTTTATTCAACATATTTGTTAACGAAAGTTTGTAACATGAATATTATTTAATTCAATACATCTATTAATTTATGTTTTTTAACATGAACACTCTACTTCCTAGTTCATACGCTCCGCTGCCATCTTGCCTCTGTTTCTCCACATGACCACCAGGGTACACCAGTGGCGGCGTGGCTTTTTTAAGACGTGCGGTGTTACAAAAACTAAAACACATAGTACATTAAAATCTTTATTTATTTAGTTTAAATCAATTTTCATATAAACGTAATAAAAAGGGTAAATTATCTTGAGCTTGAGAATCCAGCAATTTTAAAAATACGTAGTAGGCATCGAATGCCATCTAGAATCCTTACTGAACAGATTGTGGTCGCGGGCCGTATTCAGGTTGGCTTGAGGGCCGGATGGGGCCCGCGGGACGTATCTATGATATCACTGCCAGGGTATACCTATGCATCATACTAACAATTTTTTATGCTAAAGTGAATAATTTTGTTGGTTATCGCAATCGATTCCGCTGCACTATTTATCTATTTTGGTAATACGCAAATATTAATTAAGGTTAAAATATTTGTGTGTTCGTTAATTATTTTAAGTCGATTCCAAGGCACTGTTTGACGATTCTCTAACCCAGATTGTACTGAAATCCCATCGTTTGTACGTAATTTGGCAGTGTTCCCATTCGTTACCTAAAGATAGACCCGGCATGAGACAAAATACAACACTTATACATTTTCCTCCACGTGATTATTTTTTGCCGGTCGCCTATATATAAATACGGTTGGCAACAGTGATAAAACTGTTCAAAATAGTCACACGACCAGAATCTCGTGTTGGAAAACGTTGTAAAGGTAAACAGATTAACCTTGCATTTTTTTGTAAATATATAGATTTGAGTCATAATATTTTATCACGCAATCAACGTGTGAACTATAAAGGGCTTTACTAATTTAGAAAATTGAAGAATAAGGCTATACTTGACTTTTATTTCTAAATCGTCTTATAATGTTTAAATTCAGAACCCAAAGGAATGGTGAGACATCTGGTGAGAAATGCGCCGAACTGTCCTAAGGGCACGATGGAGGCTAACCTAGCCTCCATCATGCTTTTCTAAATCAATGTTTACCTGTCAAAAACCCCCCTTAGGACAGTTCGGCGCATTTCTCACCAGATGTCTCACCATTCCTTTGGGTTCTGAATATCAGTTATTAATTGATCCCCGAATACACTGACTATTTATGGTGATTTTATGAACTAAAAAAAAACACTTGCTGAAATTGTAAAAACTAAATTTAATTTTTGCAACCTCGTGTTTTGGTTTGTTTAAATAAAATCAAACTAATGTTAAAAAGTCTTGAAATTAGCAATAAAGAAGGTACTGTATACTATATTGTTTCAATGATAGATTAATTTGTTTATGGAATGTTAATTATTTTTTGTTATAATTTACGAAACATACTTTCAACGTGTAAAAGATAAATATTTAATTTAAAAATAACTGTGGTCTGATAAACAGTATCAAGGACCATTGTTGCCACAGTACACTGTCAGGGTTGGAGTTCATTTTTAGGCTACCATACTAAACTGGTAAATAAAGCACAGGGGCGGACTAGGGGCCAAAAGCCCCCTATGCCTTTGAAAAGAAGAGCCCCGAAATTGCATTATTTGTTGCACGATAGTGTAGTAATAGGTGATGAAGAAATTTATCGATAATTAATTTTGAACCGTCTGAAAATACTGTGGGTGGCCCCTTCAACCCCATGTCATTTTAAAATTCTAGAATATATTATATTTACGCCGCTGTATCGAAATTTTCAAAATTTTTCACAAGAGTTTCCTCTCAAGTCACCTGAGCGTATGTGGGGCCCCATATATCTTGGGGCCCAGCAGCTCAATATTCGAAAACCGTAGAATATACACATCCTAGCCACTATAAAGAATAATCCTTCTCTTTTTATCGAGAATAATTTTGAGCATAGCTATACTCGATAAGAAATAAAAATAATTTTAAAACGCTAGCATCTTTGCTAACAGTAATTCAGAGAGGTGTCCGCAACGCTATGATTCAGATACATAATAAAGTACCTGCACATATAAAACCTGGGGTTAATCTGAAAAAAAATCTAAAAGAATTTTTATTTACGGAAACGAATATAAAGGCTCGAATCTTGTATATGAAAATTCGCAAACAACTTTACAAGAGTATTTTTGCTTTTAAAGTACTGGGCGTACTGCAGGGTCACTTGCGCACTAAAGTAAAATGTTTCTCTCGAGTTCAAAAAAATCTTTGCCGGGGGCCGGGGCCCACCGGGCATTTTCCCAGATGCTCGGCGGCCCAGTCCGCCCCTGATGAAGTAGGTAAAAAAGTTTTTTTTTCAAGTTGAACGGTTATTATTGTACAATTGATGATTTACTAAAAACTAGATAATAATTACCATAGGGGGCTTTGATTAAACTAAAATAAAATCGTGGAGCGCGTTCAGTAAAAAAACTTTTATTTGTTTGAGATTAGAAATCATATTTAGCTTTCGACTGTCTTCTTCGACCATAATGTAAATATAAATGACCACCACGATTTTATTTCAGTCTAATCAAAACCGCCTAGTTTTTAGTTCATCGTCGGTACAATAAAACCGTTTACTTAAAAAGCTTTTTTACCTATTTTTTTTTTTTTAAGTTTTAAGTTTTTTCATGTCTGTATAAAGGTAGAAAATGACCCATTTCGCACTAGTGTTTAAAGTAAAACAAAAGTAATGCGATTTTATCAATGTAATACTGGTACCTATCTCTACTATTATTATTTTTTCAATATTTTGATATTAATTAATAATTTTGAAGGAATTTTATAAAAAGCTAATTAGAAATTAAATATTAATTATTTTTTATATTTTTTAGATCAGTTCTGAAGAAGGTCCAAATCCGGATCGAAACGTTAATGTATTAATTATATTTTTTTTTGTTAATATATTGTCGATAATTTTATTTATTGGTATCTCTACTAGTTGTCATTCAATTCCATATGAGCAAAGAGACGACAAAATAGGTTTGGAAACTATAGGGCAAAACAATTTCGAAATATTGACGCTGAAAAATACCCAACTTTATGACTACGTCCCTGTGATTTCTTGTGACGACAATAAATTATTACAATAAAACAATCAATAACGGTAGTTACCTACGTCATGTAAAATTGACTTCGGTTATAGTTTTTCACGAGTCATTTAAAATATGAATGAGTTTTCTACAAACCGCGTATTTCGTAACTATTGGAAAAAGTGGTAGATATAACAACTCACGGGGCTATTCTATATGGTCAATGTTACATATTAAGTGTACTGCTAAATTTCCGTCTCACTTTAACTTGTGCGATGTTAAATTCGCTAGAAAGTGACATAAAATTGACATCACGCGGTAATTTCTTACATTGATCCGTACCGAATAGCACAATATAAGTATTATTATTTATTATAGACGAATCCATCTATATTCTGTACTAATATTATAAAGAGCTAAAGTTTGTAAGTTTGGATGTATGAGGTAGTACTCATCCGATTTCAAAATTTTTTCACAAAAATATCTATAACTATAATGAATCGTCTCGACTGTTGAAAGGCTTGGAGCAAATTGTCTCTTATGCGTCTGGTTTATCGAGATACGTGTTTTATTTAAAGAAAATCGTAAATATATAAATTAATTAGGTACGCCTATGGACCAGCAATATTAGTTCATCTTTTACTTGGAACCAATGTCACGAATCCGCCGGTACTTACATAAAAGGCTCCGCCTCCGAATAATACTTCTGTTTGTTTGTTTATTTTTGTGGTGAAGATTACCGGAAAACTATAGCAAATGTTTTTACAAAAAAGTATGAAGTTCCATACATTCGTATTTATATTTTCATAAATCTAAAATCTACTTCATGTGCAAAAAATGTATATTTATTAATAATTCATAGAAAGAACCAAGCGGTGTAGCGTAGTGGTTAGAGCACTAGACTCGCATTCGGAAGGTACCGGATTCGAATCCCGGCGGGGGCAGGTGTGACTGGGACTTTTTCCTGCTGCCTCTTGCCGAGAAACGGTAATTCCTGTACCGGCGATCTTGTTAAACGTTCCATGGTTTCCCTCAGATAAATATCGAGATGGTTCCTCATTCAAGGCCATGGCCAATTACCTGTCAAACTCCTATGCTCTAAATTTGCTTACCTTATCCTAATTTCCCAAAAATTCCTTCATTCACCCATTGCTATTAATTAAGTGGAAGTTTAAAAATGTAGAAAAGAACGGGAAATGTGATAGATGGAAAATAGTAATGGTGCGAATGGCGTCTGTTATGACATAAAGTGAAAAAACGGACGTTAAACGCATTATTATTATTAATTAATAGAAAGACGTTTCCAATATTTTCTCGGCGGAAATAGAGTTTCAGAACGACTAAATTCTATGTTAAGAGTTGTACCTGTAAAGACATCAGTCACTCCAGACACGCTACGTTTTCCGCTTTCCTTCTTTCATTGTGCAAGTTTATGCGGTCCAACAATTTCTTCGTCAAAGTATCTATGTCAGACTTGTGTCTGCTTAGACATTGTCGGCACCCGGAATTAACAAGGATAGGCTAAAACATGCTCCAGTAGAACGTCCAAAACAATAGTGAAGCAGTGAATCCCATGTTAAAATTTAATTGGAGAATGGAAGTTTTGTGAGAAAGAGTAACCTATTACACAGTATACTTCTCCCATTATCACTACAGTCAAGGCCGACCGGTATCCCGTCTTCTCCCGCGACTGTTGTTTTATGATTGTAAAACGTGAAACTGCCCGTGCAGTGGCAAGTCATTATGATAGTCTATATGAAATATTTTGTACAAAATTACGGTGTTTTAGTAACATGTAACGACATCTGATAGAATTTACTCAAAGCTATTAGTTCAGAAGCAAACCAAAAAACTGTTTTAGTACCAAGTAGTGACATCTGATAGAATTCGCTTAAAGTTATTAGTTCAGAAGCAAATCTGGTAGAATTTTCTCAGAGCTATTAGTTCAGACGCCGGGCCGCAAACGAAATACATTTTGCACAATTATATCTATCGCACCCGGGTGAAACCGGGCCGGACCGCTAGTACGACTATATAAAAAGAAATCCGCGCCAGCAAAATAAATCTGTCTTTTGTAGGCAATCTACAAATTCGAGCGAAGCCAAATATAATTTGGCATCCAAATTGACTGATTGAATGACATTAATTAATTATTGTGGATAATAAATTGAAGTTTAGCCTTAACGTATTAGAAGCTGCTCTTATCTGCCAAAAAATAAATATAGTTTAAAAAAACTAAAAAACACGCTTTTAAAAACTAAAAAGTGAAAAATAATTCTTAATATAAGCAGAAAATAATAATGAACAAAAAATATTAGTATTATTGTGAAAACAGTATAAAGCGCCTCACGCTTTTTTCACAACGAAAGTGATTCTAGAAGGGTTGTGCTTTTTCATCGAATGTACGGAGCTCTAAAAATTCAGTTATCAGATGTAACACGGTCCTACAAGAAAATATATATAACTTTCGAAAATTCTAAATTGAAAACGAACTGCAACAGCGGTTTATATTATCGATTTTTTATTTAATTTGAGTTATTTTTATTCATCCCTGACACATATACACTAGAATATTAAATATATATCTCACACGATAAACATACAAAACACACTGAAATACAAGAAGAATGAGTGTATATTGTTACAAACATGTTCTAAACTTGTAAGCAAGTTTTCCAATGTTCTTTATAACAGCTAGACTTGGAATAATCTAATGATTTTAATAATCGAAAAGTTGTAATTCGAATGTTTCTTGCTATAGCGGGAAAGGAACCCACACAAACCTTATGGGATTTGGTTCTCGGTTAAATTGATCATAAATGGTTTTATTTTATAGTTTAAAGGTCACTAAGAAAAAGTGTCCATAAGCGCATAGCCTAAAAATCAATAGATTTTTAGCAACAGATATGTTTAGCGAGATTTTAGATATAGGGATATCCATTGATTCACAAACATGATCCGCATGTTCAACTTTTGTGCTTTTATTATAGAAATAGAAAAATAATCGAATACTAGGTAATGTTGGAAGGTGTCACCCTGTATAAAAATAATAATGTCATATTCGGATTCAGCGCACTCGAAAACATATTTCTAGAGCTTAGGATTTTTTTGAGATTGTGAATTCAATGGATATCCATTATCCCTATATCTAAAATCTCGCTAAGCATATCTGTGGCTAAAAATCTATTGATTTTTATAGGCTATGCGCCCATGGACACTTTTTCTTAGTGACCTTTAAACTATAAAATAAAGCCTTTTTCGATCAATTTAATCGAGAACCAAATCCCATAAGGTTTGTGCAGGGTCCTTTGAATTTGAGCATAATATATTTATAGATATTAGATAGTGTACCCAAACTAGCATTAAGAATTTAAAATTCGCAAATTTTTAGAGTGTGTGACATAGCAGAAATCAAATCAAAGTTACCGCTTCCAATATTTTACGCTCGCAAACTAAGGTCGAAAAGAAATTCATGCTTTTTTAGAATAAGAACGTGTTAAAATCCGACTGAAAAGACAGTACAATTTGGAAAGAAAATATACACTTGAGTTCTGGCTTTTGTCCAATTTACATATTTCATATAACATTCACGCAAACAAGATAATTAACTGAACAAACTCTGAAATCATGTTATGAAGTGAGAATTTTTTTAATTAACAATATTAGTTTCATTTTTCTATATGCAAATCTCTGTTTCACAAAACCAAAGGGGAAAGAGGCATTTTGATTATACGGTTTTGGTTTTGAAGTTTAATGAGATTTTTTTAATCAACCTCGTTGATTCACGTAAAATAACGTCTTACAACTTTTTTCATGTCTGTGTAGCGCGGTGGTGACATTACGCATTTATCACTAGTGCTGTAAAATTTAATAATAATTTCCTATTAGTAATTGTAGTGTCATTATGTTGAGGCCTGCAGTACAGATTCGCCGAGCGCGCTCGCCGAGAGGTCTCGCCGAGAAATTAAGTAAAGCGAGCGTCTACGAATGTCTCTGTGTACACACTCGGCGTGGCTCGGCTTCAGTTAAATGGATCTGGACGTTGTTTGTGATGCTGCTGTTGCAGCTTATTGTTCATATAGCTATTACAAACATATTTATATAATAAAAAAAATCAAAAAGTCCTGGAAGCCAAGAAGATGGTTGTTGGCTCATTTTGGTAATGTTCTAAGAAATCAATTACTGTGTCATTGGTTCAGTCCGCAATAATTTTTTTGTCATTAAAAGTTACACTTTAACCAACAAAAATGACAACTTAAGTACATTTAAATTCGCACGAGGCGACGAGTGTGTACTGACTGCGCTCGTACTCGCCGCTCGGTTCCTTTGACTCGCGGTAGAAAAACCGATTTTATACGGAGCGCTGGCGAGGCGAGCGCGAGACAATGCGCTACGAGATCAGGCGAGCGTTTCCAGTACGCATTCGCGTTCGCTTAGTCTCGGTATCCCTCGGCGAATGTGTACTGCAGGCGAAATTTGTTATACAAATGAAATGTCGGAAATTTTGAAAGCATGCCTACCTGCCTCTTTTTAATTTAATCCTTTTTCTATTACAACGTTTACATCCGTCGTGGGTTTTTTCAAAATTTTTAATTTTGGTATTTATTTTAAAGGAGATTTATTTGGTTGAGGAACAATTGAAAATAAGCTTTACCAGTGTATCGCTTGTGGCCAAGGTTTCGAAAAATATATTTTCATCATCAGGGCCTCAATGCAAGTTAAGATGGTAAATTGTAAAAATCTTAACTTGCATTGAGGCCCTGATGATGAAAATATATTTTTCGAAACGTTGGCCACAAGCGATACACTGGTAAAGCTTATTTTCAATTGTTCCTCAACCAAATAAATCTCCTTCAATACATATTTTGGAACAAAACTTCTACTAACAATTTATTTTAAACTTAGAGATTTCTTACACAAATCATTTACAAAAAACCGCATAAATGGTAACATTCGAGTACACACACAAACAAATAAACAATCTCTCACCTTAAACGCATATACCTTCTCTGTTCCGTCGTGGGTAAAAAGGAACTGAAAGATTACATTTTCCATTTTTTTCTTGAAACGTAAGACGGATTCCATGCATTCATATGCAATATCTTTAAATAGTTGCCAAAGTGCAACAATTGCATATGTGAAACATTATAGTGTGCACGTTTCCAGCATTTTTAATTGATAAACAAATTGCAAATGTGACACGACTGATAAACGAAAACAAGTAAACAATATAAATCATCATATTATGCTACAATGTAAATGTATACCGAATGTACTTATTGCACATACCGCTAAACTAGCGGTATGTGCTTTATTATCGCTTTGTGCGTCAGAGCTGACTTTCGTTCATATAAGAAGTTATATCTAAGTTAATTTCACACGAAATCCATTCAAATTGAAGCTTTTTGAAAAGAGGAGATTCTAATCTATAAAATAGAACCATTTTTAAATCAATTTGAGTTCATAAATACTATTAAAATTGTAATTGAAAATCACAAACAGCAGTTGTCGGTTGGTCTGTACGTATGTACGTACGTCACGACTCTACAGATCGCAATTTTGGTCGGATTGCCTTGGGTTATATTTTATTCACTTTGTTTACTATCAGACCAGAACCTTATTTAAATTCACTAAAATGTGTTCAGTAGTTTAATTTTTATAAACAGTTTTATTTTTTATTATTTTTGACAGCTAATAGTTTAAAAACAATATAATAATTGCTGTGTAAATATAATGTAATCCATAAAACAAGTGCTACACTTGTATACCGTGATAACACCACTACACGTATTAGGCCGCCGTGGCGTAATGGTTATGCCGTTGGATCCCCAAGGGCAAGGTCCTGGGTTCGATTCCTTACGAAATCATTGAAATTTTTCTTTTTTTTTTCTTTTTATTTTGTTTTATTTTATTCCACTTGATATTAATTATATATTATATTATGTATAGTTCTTAATTTTTTTTATTTTTGCAAACATAAAAAAAATATTTTTTCAATTTTTAATTATTTATTTCTTTAAATTTTTAAATCTTTTTAAATTTATTAAAAATATTTTTTAATTGTTATTTTTTTATCATACAGTGGAAAACTTGCGGGATGTGCACTTTTGGTTTTGCCAACTATTTAAAGTTTCGATCCATTTTGATGAAGACGCGTAATAGTTGGAGAACTAACGCGTAAAAAAAACATTTCGTCCCAATCTTTTGCCGCTTGGTAAATAGGTAAGCTATTTAAGTAATTTAGAGCATTTTTTCTTATATGATATATAGCAGGAATCTGGACCCATTTTAAGATAAGGGGAACACAAAATTTCAAAGGTGGTAAAAAAAATGGTTAAACTTTGAAATAATATCTGCCGCTTCGTTTTTAAGTTCTGTTAGAGTCAAATGACCGAGAAATATCAGCGGCAGAAATTTTTATCCAATTGTGCAATCTCCAAGCCACTCTTAAGAAAGTGGATTTATGATCATAAATACACTTTCTTTTCAGTGGCTTGGGAAGGATGCAATTGGTTAAAAATTTCAGCCGCTGATATTTCTCGGTCATTTGACTTTAACAGAAATTAAAAACGAGACGGAAGAAATTATTTCAATTTTAACCGTTTTTTACCACCTGTGAAATTTTTTATCCCCTTAAAATGGGTTCAGATTTCGGCTATATATCATATAATAAAAAATTCTAAGTGTATCAGACGAAATTGAACCTCAAATATTTAAGGCACGGCTACCTTATGGGTTACGGCTTCCGACAAATCGATATTTTCTTACAAATAATAATAATAATAATAGTGCGTTTAATGTCCGTTTCTCGACTTTATGTCATAACAGACGCCATTCGCACCATTACTATTTTCAATCTATCACACTTCCTGTTATTTTCTACAATTTTTCAACTTCAACTTAATTAACAGCAATGGGCGAATGAAGGAATTTTTTGGAAATTAGGATAAGGTAGGCAAATTTAGAGCATAGGAGTTTGACAGGTAATCGGCCATGATCTTGAATAAGAAACCATCTTGATATTTATCTGGAATTGTTGAGGGAAACCATGGAAAACCTCAAAAAGATGGCCAGTACAGGAATTACCGTTTCTTCGCGAGAAGCAGTGGGAAAAACACCCAGCCACATCTGCTTCCGGCTCCCGCCGGGATTCGACCCCGGTACCTCCCGAATGCGAGTCTAGTGCTCTCACCGCTATGCCACCCCGCTTGGTTATTTTCTTACAAATATGTTTCCTTTTTAAACGTTTGTGGCAAAAGATCGACGCATTTTGCACTGGAGCCGGGTCTCGTACAAGACCCGTTCTACCATGAATTTATTCGGTTTGGCGGTGATGCGTACGCCATTAAAATTAATCAGCTGGATTACGTCAAAAACTTGTTCAATTTGCATTTTATAAATAACAGTGATATAGGTTACCTATGGGTCAGAGAATAGAGTATCAAAAAGTTCCACAAAAATTTGACTTGTTAAAAATGACCAAAAAAAAGATCCGCGTCATTTAGAACAGAGGTGTCAAACTGGCGACTCGCGATGGGTTGTTTTGTGGTCGCCAGGGAATAAAACACTAGCAAATAAAAAAAAGTTACAAACATCGTTACAGTAGACTGTTTGACTCTTATTTTTTTCGTCTTCATACTATGTTTATCTTCATGTCGTATCATATATATTAATACGCTAAGGTTAAGAATGTTTGCCTCCCTTTTTAGAAAAAACCTCACTATTTCTCCACATAAATTATATATCATTTTACAGATAATTGCTTGCTCTACTGACATCGACAACTAAAAAATTTATTATTGCTATTGTTTTTGTAAATTAATTAAAATCTGAACAACGTCTGTCATCTGACGGCGTAACGTTAACATTTCGATCTGTCATCTGACCATCATATTGTAAATACTGCATACTGCCATCTGACGGGCAACGCTGAACAACGCTTTTGCTACTTTCGCCTCTATATGACAATTTTAGTAAAATATTTCTTTTACAACAAAAAGAAGAACGTTATAAGCAGTGTACAAAATTAGAAACGATTTGAATACCTGCTTTAAATTTTGATTCATTAAATTGAGTTGAATGATTTATTTACATAATATATACATTAAGACACAATACTGCATACTGCCATCTGACGGCTTTAATTTTGAAACAGCGAGCATTGCTGAACAACGTCACAGCAATGCTGCATGATGCCATCTGACGGCTTAGCTCAACGCTTTTGCTACTTGCGCCTCTATATGACAATTTTAGTAAAATATTTCTTCGATCTGTCATCTGAGCTTCATATTGTAATCAACAAAAAGAAGAACGTTACAAGCAGTGTGCAAAATTAGAAACGAATTGAATACCTGCAATCATATTTAAAAAATAATTTTGTAAAGTGATAATTATTACACTTATTTAGTGCGAATAATTCGCACAGGCCACGCTAGTTATTTTTTATTTCGCTTAAATGTAATCGTTAAGTATTTATATACCGTCTCTTAATTTTAGACTAAAATATATTAACGATAATTTACCACATTGAAAAAAAATTTAGTTCCTTCAAATCACGTAAATTTCAAATCAATTCGAGTAGTCGAAATAATTTGCATGTCGACATATTGTAAACATTACTAGAGTAGTCAACCGTTTGTTGTTGACACATTTTGCTGTTTATATTATTGAATAGTTCATATTGTCGACTGTTCACACTAGCGCGAATTTACTGTATTTATTACGTTTATGAAATACTAGCGAGTAGCGGTCCGGTTCGGCTTCGTCAGAAATTAAAATGGCAGAAAATGACTGAACAGCATCTAGGGGATCTCCTAATTGCAGGAAGTAAATTGGCAGAAAATATTTTTTCTGCAACTAGGAAGGGGACCTCCTAGTTGCTATTTAGTAGAGGAATTTTGAAATTTGCCGTTTTTTTTTTAATGCCCCAGCGTCGTATCGCAACGCGCTAGACCTCCACTAAGCGGATTTGTAGAGGGGGACTACACGAAAGAGAACGTTTCTGTCACCAAGTTATCCTTGATCATTTCTGTCACCATCTTCCAACTATTTAATGTTTCTGTTAAATTCAACAATAAAATTTTACTACTGTTGTCTAGTAGACTTTTATACGGTCAAATCTTGGACTATGGGGTTATCATAACAATTGAACTAACACTGGTCACTATTTTATGCTTGTTATTTGTGAATTAACAACTGTTTACGACTTTTTTATCCACACTTGTTTATACTCATTTGTTTAATAAAAATAAAAGTATTTATCAATAAAATGTGGTCTGTATTTGTATGATCTCAGTATTTTTGTTATCATTAATGGATATTTTAATAATTATTATCTGTGCATTATATTTTAACACTTTCGCTGCCCAGAACCATGTAGCGTCACAGCAACAGTATAGTAGTCTATAATCATTTCAAACATGAAAATAACAGAAATATTAAACACTTTTTAGTAGAACGGGTCTTTTATAGTGTTAATGAATTTTTATGTGGCTGATAGCTTTATAATTTTATCTTGTATTTCGTTGACGTGTCAAATAGATGTATGTCTCAACCGACCAAATAAATATCTATCTATCTATCTATCATGGTTATCTACTGTTAAAAAAGAGACTGTGTATTTTACACTATACAATACAGAAGTTAAACTGGTATAATTGTAAAAACAATGGCACTGACCACTTAGATCAAACTTTCGACTTTTAGGTTATGAGTCAACTGTTCAATCTCGCCGCCAGCTTAGATTAATGTTCTACAGCCCATTTTTATATTATACTAGCGACCCGTCCCGGTTTCACCCGGGTGCAAAACTGTTCTGGAAATATTATATTGACATTCCCATCTACACAGCAGAACTATCAAAGTACATTATTTTGATGTATCTTTAAAAATTTAGCTAGCGTTAGCCATGTAAGCATACGAAAACAGTTTATTTTTTGACAGAACACCATCACAGTTCAGCCATTTTGTACAAAATATTTACAAATTATATACAGAAACCTTCCTCGTTTATCGCTCTTTCTATTAGTGATAACCGTTTGAAAATCCGTTTGGTAATTTTTGAGTTTATCGCGTTCAGACAGTGCTTGCTTTGCCCTCCTGAATACGCCAGATCTTACGCTTAAAAAAAGACAGAAGTATATGTTTGCACCCTAATGGTTCGATTGCGATTTTATTCGTATGCTAAGTATATATAGTAAAAGTATATGGATTGAACTGACAATTCTAGTTGTCTTTTTTTAATGTAAAGTACATAAGGAAAGGTTGTTATTCTTTAATATAATTTAAACAAAACGATTATATATTCAAGTGCTAGTGGCAAATGCCGATGCACATTTTTTTTTATTTAATATGAAAAAAAAAATATATATTCAGCTTTATTACACTTGTATGCGCAGGTGACGATGACTTCAAAATAAAATAGCTGCGGTTTATAAAAACAAAAAAAAAATATCTAAATTTCTCGATTCTAAATAAAATTTTTTGTCATCTAGAACCATTTCTTGTGTGATATATTTTAATCCTCTTTATGTGAATGTTACGAACATTGTTCGTAGGATGTGCAGCAAAGTTGTCCATAGAATAAATAAAAGCTTACTCTTTTTTACAAGCTTTCATAACTATGTAGTTTTACTGACAAGAAAAACAAGTGTGGGTGTAACATTTACGCGCGGCTGCAGTAAAACATGTTAACAATACATATATTGGGTTAGAGTACGATAACTCGATGTGCAAAATATCCATTGGAAATACACAATTATAATTATTTTAAATAAATTATTAGGCGTTTAAAATGCGGAAAATCGATTTTTAAAAATTATTTTTTTGCGCAGTGAAAAGGGGAAGGCGTTTGGGGGAGTTCTTTAAAAAACAATCACGGGGCCGTGTTGATGCGATGGCGTTTTTTTCCGCAGTGAAAAGGAGAGGGCTTTTGGGGGAAAAACAATGATGGGGCCGTGTCGATGCGATGACGTTTTCTTGCGCAGTGAAAAGGGGAGGGCCTTTGGAGTGAATTCTTTAAAAAAAGAATTACGGGGTCGTGTATACAAAGTGAGATAGTAATATAGTAATTCTACACTAATTATTATGACGTGTATCACTGCATATGTGTTTTCTGATTGGTTAGATTCGAAAAATTACAGTGAAAGACGAAAAGTTTTCACGTATTTTTGAAGAAATTTGTGAATAATCCACAGTTTTTTTTTTTGGAACGGCAAAATTTAGCATTTTCTATGACTTAAAAAAAAGTCAAAATTTGAGTATATCGAGTTGTCACTGGAGTTATTTTCTAGTCTGACTGTCTTACTTGCCTCTCTACTTAGCTTATACGATATACTACGGCAACTCATGGAGTTGCCCCTTCGAGAAATTTACAAAATGCACCTAAAAAAAAATTGGTTGTCTGTAAAGTCGGTTTACGGACGATAGTTTTACGTGATAACGTATTCCGTAATACATAACCTAAATTTATATAATAATTATAATAATTCGAATCTATGATATTGCATCTATCGCTTCAAATTTAGGTAAATTTTATTAAGTAGAATAATAAAACACTATAAAAAGTACACTATTATTATATAAAAAACAACTATGGCATGTATCTCTTTTGCGCATGCGCCGATTTTCCCCAAAAAATTTACAAAAATTTCTAGTAAAAATAGATAGAGTAAAAACCGTTTTAAAAACTATATTATTATTATATAAAACATCATTATAAGAGATATATTCTTTTACGCATGCGCCGATGTTCCCCAAAAACAATAGGCCACTTCATATTTGCATATCAAACATCCTCCCAAAATTTGGTTTCAATCCGCTTATCCTTGGTGTCGGAATGATAAGAAATGTCAAAAGTGACGTTTGCAACTGTCAAAGTATTATGTTCTAATAATAATTAGTTATTCCAATACTTAACTTAGAAGGCGTTGCATTTCACAAAATACTAATGTCAAAAAATTGAATTAAACATTAGAAATGCAGCCGTTTTCATGTTAAGACAAGACATACGTTCTCTTCTAATTTATATGTACGGCAAACAAAGACGACCGACCGCGTCGCGCCATGCATTAGACAACATTGCATTTATACAGCTATTTTTCTATATAAATTTGTATAAAAAAACTGTTTAGGCAAATTCTGTTATACGAAATCTATGTAAAATGTTCTCCTCTTTCGTTTAAGACTGGTTTCAAACCGATCTGATTTAAATTGAGCGAGAAATTAGCAAAAAGCACGCACAGGGTCAGGCGGAACGTTACGCGTTAGGAACGTTAGGAACGTTACGCGTTACGAACGTTAGGAACGTTACGCGTTAGGAACGTTACACTTTTTCGTGCATGCAGCCGGTGTTTTATCAATTTATAAGATTGGTGATTCATCAATTTATAAGACGTTATCACGTCAAAAGTTTTACTTAAAAAAATCCGTGTTCTCGCCAGCACCATTATAACACTAGAAAAAAAGAAGACCTTATCGTTCCTTTTTTTAATACGAAACATTCAACATATGGACCTAATTATTTAGGAATGAAATTTTTTAATAAATTGTCTTTGGACCTCCGTGATCAGAGCCTTGAAACTTAAAAAAAAACACTTTTTAAATATCTAAGTAAAGAATGTTTTTACACTTATAAAGAATTTTTAGAGGCGAGCAATGTTCCTTAAATACTACATTTACTGATTATATATATTTTCTTTTTTCTGACGTGTTTTTTAACAATGATTTGTATATCTAAACAAATAAATTTATCTATCTATCTATATATCTATCTATCTATATACCGGCTCTGATTTGGTCTAAAATACTAAAAGTAAAATATTGTATTAATTAAGTCATCGGAACTACAAAATTTTCAAGTCGATCGGACAAGTTGAAATGGATCAAAATTGACTTACAAGATTAATTGACCCAAACATGAAACGAGTAAACATTCTAGAATACAGACACTCGACAACCAAGTATGTATTACAAAGCCACTAAATAGTAAATAATATTTTTAAAAAAATGAGCTTTTTTAAAAAAATGCCACAAACAAGAAAAAAAACAGTTGTGTGGTTTTAAGAAACCACGACGCAAGTGAAACTTTTATTGGATTGTAGGCGTTGGATTGTAGACACTTATCCATCACGATTAATTATAACTAACAATATTCACATGAATACACGAATAAAAACATGTAAACACTGTACAGCACTTGCCCGCATGACAGACTGACTATGTGTTATACATACTACACGGTCAGCTGATGCTAACCATGGGCGCCGCCGTATTGGCCTTGGCTGCTCTACCGAGCGCCTACTCCGAACGCCTTTCACTTTACCCCTACTCCGCGGCCGCCTGTAATGCGACATGCAACAGACGGCCAGAAAAATTCGTGGCGATAGAATAAAAGTTTCACTTTAATAATTTAATTTTGAGTAAAAGTAGATTTGTATATAAAAAATTTTTGTAATTGGCGCCGACTTCAAAATGTTATCATTTTTCTCTTTTTCGGGTTTTTTTTAAATGAGGTTCAATAATTTTACAAAAAGTTTTTTGGCAAGGAGTGTTTCTATCATGAAGTTTCGAGACTACATAGAAAATCGTATACCTATTGTCGTGTGCTATTTGGTGTAGTTCAAGTCCGGCATCGTGAACCAGGAAGTGGTGACATAACCATTAAAGGAAACAAAGAATTCACAATGCATACATGAACGTCTGCTATACATTTTATATACAACATGCATTATAAACAAGCAGTTCCCGTCAAACGTCAAGAAGTGTTATTGGAAAAAAAAATTGGTTGTCTGTAAAGTCGGTTTACGGACGATAGTTTTACGTGATAACGTATTCCGTAATACATAACCTAAACCTCCCAAAATTTGGTTTCAATCCGCTTATCCTTGGTGTCGGAATGATAAGAAATGTCAAAAGTGACGTTTGCAACTGTCAAAGTATTATGTTCTAATAATAATTAGTTATTCCAATACTTAACTTAGAAGGCGTTGCATTTCACAAAATACTAATGTCAAAAAATTGAATTAAACATTAGAAATGCAGCCGTTTTCATGTAAAGACAAGACATACGTTATCTTCTAATTTCCATGTACGGCAAACAAAGACGACCGACCGCGTCGCGCCATGCATTAGACAACATTGCATTTATACAGCTATTTTTCTATATAAATTTGTATAAAAAAACTGTTTAGGCAAATTCTGTTATACGAAATCTATGTAAAATGTTCTCCTCTTTCGTTTAAGACTGGTTTCAAACCGATCTGATTTAAATTGAGCGAGAAATTAGCAAAAAGCACGCACAGGGTCAGGCGGAACGTTACGCGTTACGAACGTTAGGAACGTTAGGATTTTAGGAACGTTACACTTTTTCGTGCATGCAGCCGGTGTTTTATCAATTTATAAGATTGGTGATTCATCAATTTATAAGACGTTATCACGTCAAAAAATTGCATTAACTAATTTAACTTTCAACGTATCCCGGCGGTCTTCTTCCTGGCCATAATGTCTGTCTAGAACCTGCCGAGAATGGCTCGAGGCTAATCTATGTTCCATGTCCCATGACACCTTTCTTTGGGAGTATTGTTGTTTGATATTAATGAAATTAAAAAAATGAATTTTTTGGCCTTAAAGGAAAAAATCTACTCTTCGTCAAGTTAGTGTTATTTCACCAGGTAAGGCAAGTTTTTACTGATTCAAGATTTTCGCATTTTTATCATGCGTGCTTGGCGAGGACTTCTTGTACTAAATTAATAATCAAAACGGTTTGTATGTGTGTGTTGCATTGCGTTTACAAGAGACATGAATGTCATGGCAGTGAGAGTAAAAAAATGAAACAAAACTAAATCGTCGTCATTCACATGTCCCCGTGACTTACCTACTACGTAAAGCATATATTATTATACGTCTGTCATTTGTTTGTTTCATTCAGGTCACTGGGATCTTAAAAACGATGAACAAATATGCGTCAGTTTTTCTTCAAACAGACCATATATTTTTATTTGCAAAATATTTGCATGTACCTGTTATATAATTATATGAAATGCGTTGTATTCAAGGTCGCAAATGGCATATTACCGTCAAAGTCAAAGCTGTGAGTTTACACATTTCCAGATTACATCTTAAGGCCACTGCCCACGAGGCTGGTTTTGGAACTCGCGCTGGTTGGCGCGCTGGTTGGATTAAACTAAAAAACCGAGGATATTTTTGTGCTTGTCATGGCGTCATAGTGTTTGTCATACTGACTGGGTAGATTCTGGTCGCGGGCCGTATTGAGATGGCTTGAGAACCGGATGCGGCCCGCGGGCCCTATCTTTGACATTACTGTTTTAGACTATGTAATTTCCTAAATTTTACATTGCTTACATTGCACATATAAGAGCTTCTACTTCAAACATAAACGATTTTAGTTAAAAGTGGACACTTGGACGACGTGGTGTAATGGCCTTTGGATCGCACTGTCGTGGGTTCGAATCCCACCTCTGCTCATGGATATTTTGTGTTTGTCGTTTAGATCAAGCTTTGATATTTAATTCTACTGGCCAGATACCAAGAGGTAGTGCCACCCCCCCCCCCCCCCCCAAGTGATATTCTCTTATATATAATATGTTATAGACTATGTGATTAATATAGAGCATTATGTATAATGCCCGGGCAATATGAATAATGACAAGTCAAATCGGGCCATGTAATAAATAATCAATAAAACTTCAATATTTATCACAGTGCCCGGTCACTATGAATATTGCTATGTGATTGTTGGGCAATTTGATAATTTAGGTTCATTTGGCAAGACGTAGAGAGCAGGGACAAATATGAGATACGCACTAGCCAATCAGAGCACACAACTCATCCCCTGCTCACAACAGAGCGTATTTTACAATATTTTTTCGTTTTAAGGTCCCCCGAACCCAAAAAACATTTTTTTAATTTAACACTAATTATCTTAAAAAAACCCGAATCTGTCAAAAATTGGTTGTCTGTAAAGTCGGTTTACGGACGATAGTTTTACGTGATAACGTATTCCGTAATACATAACCTAAATTTATATAATAATTATAATAATTCGAATCTATGATATTGCATCTTTTGCTTCAAATTTAGGTTAATTTTATTTATTAAATTACTCACCACCTATAAAAATAATTTTTTTTATTAACTTTCTTTCTTTCGTATTTATTTAAGTCTCAAAGATTAACTGTCATACTATTTATAAAACAATTGTTTCACTGTTTATATAAAATTCCAAAACCTACTTACAATATTTAAGTATTTTCATACGTCAAAAAATTGATTTTTATAATGATTAAATTTGTAAGAAAACGATTTTTTCGAGAGATGAGACCTAGCTAAAACGATTTTTTGCCCCCCAAAATCCCTTTTTAGTAAATTTCATCCAAATCGTTAGGGCCGTTTTCGAGAAAAGCACGCACAGGGTCAGGCGGAACGTTACGAACGTTACGAACGTTAGGAACGTTACACTTTTTCGTGCATGCAGCCGGTGTTTTATCAATTTATAAGATTGGTGATTCATCAATTTATAAGACGTTATCACGTCAAAAAATTAATATTCGTTTTATATTTTGAATTAGTTACTAAGTAGTATTCGTACCTTCCTACCAGGGCCGTAACTAGGCAGGGGCAATAGGGGCACTTGGGGGGCCCCGGAGGGGCCTAAGAAGACCCCGATAAAAATTATCTAAATTATTTTCATTCGTATTTTAATGAATATTACAAATCACATATATAAGTAACACCACTGGTGGCTCAGATAGACGGGGCCCAAAAAAGCCAGAATATGCTATTAGAATTTTTATTTAAAAAAAACATATTTATTTAATTCTCAATACTTAGGCCCGGTATTATAAAACAAGATTAAAACTTAATCTTGGATTAAACTAACTTAACTGTCATCGATGTCATCTGCTTCATCGGTATACATGATTTCGAATTAGTCGAATCGTACCAAAACATCGTTGTTGCTTTAAGAATATTTCTAACCCTACCAGTCACCACCGCTTCTTGCGAGAGAAGTTTTAGTAAACTGAAGTTAATTAAAAACTATTTAAGATCGTCGCTCTCACAACAGCCATGGGAAGTTTTTTCTCAATTTTTTTTTTATTGAGGGGGGCCCAATTTGAAGGTCTTGCCCAGGGCCCACAAAATCCACGTTACGGCCCTGCTTCCTACCATAATTATTTTATAATAATAATGTATGTCAACATTAAAATAACTTAATAAAACTATCTTTTTATTATTCTGCCCAATAGGTGAAGGGCATTATTCATAATGCCCTGTCAATTTAATTATTTCAATAGTTTTTATCACACTGCCCTCTCATATTGGGCATTTTTCAAACTGCCCGGGCATTATGAATAATGCCCTATTTATCACTTGGTCCACAACATATGCTCTATATATGTGGATAGGTATATACAATTGGATATATCTTTGTAAGAAAAAAAAAGTGGACACTATTTTATAATGAATATAAATTGTAAATACAATGTTCGTAGATATTAATAATTATTATTAACAACACTTTTAAAATAAATCAAATAAAGTCGTCATTAATTTCGCTCTATTTAGAAAGAAAGTGTTGCTTGCATTACAAAATGTCTTCATTTCAAACTTCAATATGTGGAGGCCATACAATTATTTATACACGGTATACCTAGCGTATTAATTTTTAAAAGTATGGCGGAGCTACACTGTTTGCGAATGTCACGCTCGCGGCGGCAAAATAATAAAACTTTTGCATAGTTCGTAGCTATGGTTTGTCGCGTCTATGTTTGTTGCATTGCCAACCGTAGAGATATCAGACTAGAGTACGCGAGTGAGCCGTGAAAGTGTCTGCAATTCAGACAGAAAACAGTTCCTTATCTCTATGGTAACTAATAATACAAAACAATGCTGATTTGAGTTAACAAATATCTGGTTTTCTGCAATTTCTGCAGCGTTCTCTCTCTCAACTGAGGACATTTTCACTTATGGCAAGCGTACGAACTAGCGTACTCTAGTTACTTATATCTCTATGATGCCAACACGTAAAAACCATCATGAAACCTATAACGTCACAGCACGCTTGAAACCTAGCAGCCAAATCTAGCAAGGAATCTAGCAGCACAAACAGTTTTAATAGCCCATGTGGATATCTATGTGTTCCTAAAGCGTGAATAAACGAATCAATTTTCATGAAACAAACGCCGTACGATTGCTCTTTATCCTGGAGGGAGACACTGGGTATTTGAAACCGGGGAAAACAAAATTGTAAACACTTTTTCCTGTAATAATACACCCTGTATATTGGTTCTTTATAGTTAAACAATTCCAGCCAATTGGGCGACGTATCCATTCCAACTTCAAAACTGTTGACATTTGATTATAATAGAGAAAATAAAATTTCTGATATCGCGTGAGGTGACGCGGGTTATGGCTAGTAATCAGTATGATATTAGCTATTCGTTGCCATGGTTACCTACATAATATGTTCCACGTCGTGTAAAAATTAATCAAAGCATACTTAACTAGTTTATTTCTGACAGATCTACAAAACAAAAGAACAGCTGATTTTTTTTATTTTTAAAATATTTCCGAAACAACAAAGTTTAGAAATAAAAAATTCAACGAAACTTTCCTGAAAAATAAATAGAATAATAAGCCGTTATGAAAAGTATTCCATTATTATATAAAAAACACCATTATAGCATATTATTATTCTGCACATGCGCCGATTTTCCCCCAAAAACAATAGGGTCTTCATATTTGCATACTAAACGTCCTCCCAAAATTGGGTTGCAATGCGTTGATCCGTTTGACCTGTATCGTGCTCACAGCCAAACAGACGCACAGAGTTGTTCCAAAAATATATTTTTTGTATTCGGGGAACCTCAAAATGAAAAGATATTGTAAAATTGTGAACAGTCATTTTTGACCTAAATTAGTACCATTCCCCACTTGTGGGTTGGAATGGTAAGAAATGCAAGTATAGTATATTGTTGATTCTTAATACCGATCAAGGTACAAACAAATGATTCGTACCTATTATTCTTTTGATATTTATACAAATAGGTTTTATGACGGGCTTACGTGACGCTGTTAAAGGATAATAGAATTTAAAAAAAAAATAATTTTTTTCTATAGCAATGGAATTAATGTGAACATTGAGTAATACCAATAAAATGGCACGTGCAGAATAGGCACGTGGATACAAGCTATTAATAATGCCACACAGCAGTGAATATGTAAAACACATCTCTATTCTATACTAATACTAGCGGTCCGTCCCGGTTTCACCCGGGTGCGACAGATATAATTTTGAAAAATGTATTTCGTTTGCGGCCCGGCGTCTGAACTATAGCTTTGAGCAAATTTTATCAGATTTGATTCTGAACTAATAGCTTTAGGTAAATTCTGTCAGATGTCGTTACATTTTACTAAAACAGTTTTTTTGAGAAAACACCGTAATTTTGTTCAAAATATTTAATAAAAAATATCCTATAGAGTAAGTTGCATCAAGTAATACACATTTACAAAATTTCATTAAAATCGGTTCAGTGGCTTCGAAGATTCGCGCGGTCAAAATTGTGACACGGGAATTTATATATATATAGATGTAAAAAAAAATTAAAGCGCCTAAAAACATTTAATAAAAAAATATTCGGCTGGGTTGTTACATAAAAACAACACAAAAATTGTTTACAGCATCCTCAATCACTCTGAATTTACTAAAACCTCGTAAGTCATTATTAATTCATTTCATTTATTTTCTTTCCATTTTTTTCTTATTTTATTCGTATTGTGATAATATTATACCTACACTACAAATATTAAATTGTAAAATGTTTTGTTTCCTACCCTGGAACTGGCTCTGCCAAGTTGGGTAGGAAAACTTACATTTGTAAAAATAATAATATGTAAAAGTAAGTTAATAAATTCAAATTCAAATATTTTTGAAGTTGGAATGGTCCCGCCTTCCAATTGGTTGGAATTTTTTTTGTTGAAACAAGTGAAATGAATAACGAAATAATTGTTACAAGTGTAAATTGTATATGTGTATAATAAAAGTAGCATAATAACGATGTGGTTATGTTATGTGTAGGTATATTGGCCTGATTAAATCGTTGTACGTCTATCAAATTAAATTTTCATTATGGATTCAATGCATTCAATTAAAACGTTATTTGTAAATTCGAAAGTCATGTTCAACAGTTATTTAGCACTGGCTACTGTACTACTATAATTGTGTGTATGTGTATGTAGAATATCTTCGTACAATTTATCAGGCTGTAACAAAAAACCATTCGAAGAAAATTAAACATTTTTATCTCTTAATATAAAATATAAGTCATACTAAGAGCAAAAACTGGAAAGAGAAGTTGTGTGTCTTTTTCGTCATAACTCTAAAACCTCTAATTTCAATGCGTATACTATATGCTTCGTTCCTTCTCTATATTAGCTGTGTGCTGCGTTTGTATACAGGGTGAAATTTTACCATTCCAGCCCACAACCGGGAAATGTTACTAGTTTAGGTCAAAAAAAAAAAAAAAAAAAAAAGTAAAAAAAAAAAAAAATGTTTTTTGTGCGTCTGTTTGTCTGTGAACACGATACAGGTCAAACGGATAAACGGATTGAAACCAGATTTTGTGAGTATGTTTAATATGCCAATATGAATATCCCTATTGTTTTTGAGAAAAACCGGCGCATGCGCAGAAGAGATGTTTGCCATAACGGTGTTTTTTATATAATAATGGTATACTTTTCATAACGGCTTATTGTTCTATTTATTTTTCAAGATATTTTCGTTAAATTTTTTTTTCTAAACTTTATAGTTTCATAAATATTTTGAAAATAAAAAAAAATCAGCTGTTTTTATGTTTTGTAGATCTGTCAGAAATAAACTATAATTAAGCGTGCTTTCATTAATTTTTACACGATGTGGAACATATTATGTAGGTTAAACCATGGCAACTAATAGCAAATATCATATTGTTCACTAGCCATTACCCGCCTCACGCAATAGCAGAAATTTTATTTTCTTTATTATACCATATCAAATGTCAACATTTTTGGAGTTGGAATGGTCTCGTCGCCCAATTAGCTGAATTTTTTTTAATATGACTTTGCAAAATTTAGCTACAGGGTGAAATTTTGTTAGAGGGCGTTTAGTTAATAGAATTTCGCTTAAATGCATGTTTCACATCTGTCATCAGGCGTCCCATTTTTATTTAGTTTTTAGAATATCTCACAGCAACCTCGAGTTTCCAGGAATCTATGCAAAATTTCAACCTTCTAGTTTACCGCGAAAAAGCCTCAGACACGGCATATATATTATACATTACTTTATTCAATGCAAATTTCAATTATTTTATAATTAGGTGACATGACAAAGTACTTTTTTAAACGGCTACCTTCTTTCACGTAATTCATTACAAAATAATATTACTGTATTTAAAATCATTTCAAGCATTTTATCGTGTATGCAAAATCCCAATTTTATATTTTAACTTCCATTATAGATAATTTAAATACTAACTGATTTATTTTTAGCTCTTTTGAGGCATCGTAATCGTTTTTCAAATAAAAACATTTTTGAAATCAATTTTTACTACTGTTTAATTACTACATTGGAAAAAAATATGGAAAGGCACCGGTTGCTGATGCTGAAATAAAAAAAAATAACAAAATCAATCGGTTCGTATTTTGATGAAGGGCAACATTATTGTCGTGTGAAATCGGAATATATGCTTGTCAGCCACAGACATACAGAACAAAAGAACAGCTGATTTTTTTTTATTTTCAAAATATTGTCCGAAACTCTAAAGTTTCTTAAAAACATTTTTACAAAACTTTCTTGTAAAAATAAAAAGAATAATAAACCGTTATGAAAAGTATACCATTATTATATAAAAAGCAACGTTATAGCATATATCTCTCCTACGTCTGCGTCGATTTCTCCCATCTTCATATTTACATATCAAACAGCCTCCCAAAATTTGGTTTCAATCCGTTCATTCGTTTGGCACGCAGACTTTTTCCAAAAATATGTTTTTTTTATTCAGGTGACCAAAAAACGAAAAAATATTGTTAAATGTTTAACTAAATTAGCACCCTTCCCCACTTGTGGTGCTGGAATGCTAAAAAATATGAGAAACTTCCTAATTATCGGTAAAACACGAAACTTCAGATTTGATTAATAACGACACTAGAATTTTCTTTATTACATAATATGTGTTAATTAATCTATTCTGTCAATTACAACTAATATAAAAACGGTCGACCACAGGTAGGTGGTCAGAAACAGGTGGCTTTACTGCGTATATAAATAATGCAACTATGTTTTTACAAAAGACTAGCCTATGTTTTTTGAATATATGGACAACAGTAAATACGGATAGTGGTGGAGATATGTGCATTAATTTATTTATTACAAATGTGATATTTGACTCGTTACATTAGAAGGTGATTGCAACAACCAATGCAATTCAAAGCAACATACAGCATGCTGCAAAAGTCTAGAAACATCGATACCTAACATAGCCATTTCGATCGTATAAACACCGTCCATAATAGACTTACAATTCCGAGCACAGAACCATGTAGACTACATAAAGAAGCAGGAGAATTTACAGAACCTGTACGAGTTGCTCAACAGTTGCGCCGCAGTTGACACCCTGTTGCACTACTTCAACGGTGTATATAATCATCATAAGTAACCAACTTGCATGTTTCTGAGCTGTTTATCAACTTCCAATTAACTTTTCTCTCAACAACTGACCAACTGTTGATGGACTGTTGGCAAAATATGTTTGTTTAGTCTGTAGCCACCTTTCTGCGAATATGTTTCTAAGATACATGCTCGCTGTTTCACTGGTATCTTTACGTTGAAGAGAAGAAAATTTTAAAATGTTTCGTAATCTTTCGATCGTAAACCGTAAAGCGCCGAGTTTAACCGAACGCGTCAGGAACACACCATCTCTTGCAGCAGGAAACAGTCTTAATTTCGTCACGAGGTTTTGTCACTGTTATCTAGTGGTGAGATCGCGAACTATATGAACTTGCTACGGTTCTTTCTATACGGAAAGATAGGATAAGTGATAGAGGACATAATTCCTGAAACTATAATAATAATGCGTTTAACGTCCGTTTCTCGACTTTATGTTAGAACAGACGCCATTCGCACCATTACTATTTTCCATCCATTACACTATTTATTTTCTACACTTTTTTAGCTTCCTCTTAATTAATAGCAATGGGCGAAAGAAGGAATTTTAGGACATTAGGATGAGGTAGGCAAATTTTGAGAATAAGGAACCATCTCGATATTTATTGAAGGAAACCATGAAAAACCTAAACAATATGGCCGGTACAGGAATTACTGTTTCTCGGCGAGAGGCAGTAGGAAACATCCCTAGCCACATCTGCCCCCGCCGTGATACGAACCCAGTACCTGCCGAATGCGAGTCTAATGCTCTCATCGCTACGCCACTCCGCTGGGTGTATAATACGCGCCACGAATCTAAAAGGCTCGGAAATTAGATGCGAATGCGGGCTTGCGCTTGTACATTCTGTTGAAAAACAACAAACTCGCAAAACTAAAATAGCAACAACTTGACAATAGCGTACTCGACTGTACTTTAAAGCAGGAAAGCGACAAGTGACAAAGGCAACGAGCGATCACGGCCAATCACCGACGAGCGCACGTTCCGTGCATGTAGCTGAGAGGTGGTGGGAGTATCAACGGCTCTAAAATGTGCTTTTGCGACGCTGTTTGTGACTAACTTCCGAACCTTTTAGATCCGTGTCGCGTACTACCTGAAACTATACAAAAAAAAACTACCCAAAACTACTTTGCTGCGATAAAGAATGCGCAGTCAATGGTAGGTGTAGTACTATAACCATGTTTTCTGATTTTAGGAGCACGTCATACTGTTTGCATGTTTGTATGTCATAATCACATACACATATATGATAATAAGTACTAATAATCATTATCAGCTGGTAACTTGTTCGTAAATGTTACATATAGCAACAATCTCAAGGCTATTGAAACTAAAAATATTGTATCACAATGTCTTTACGACAATTTCAGTACCTTTCCACGAAATTGTGAAATTTTATACGGATAATGACCATATAACTGCTTTATCGAATGTTGTATTCTTTAAAAAAAATTATAAGCGTGGTGGGGATCTATAGCCGCGTCAAACACACACACATCATCACTCAACACAAGGGCGTAGATATGGGGGCTAAAGGGTGTAATTACCCCTCCAGGACCATGATAACAAAAAAAAACTGAAAATATAACGAATACATAACTAAAAAATAAAATGCAGAAATACTTCTTGAAAATTTTGTAAAATTAGTTAAGTAAATAATATTTTGCTTGACACCTTCCCTCGTGAGTATTCTTGTGTTATTAAACTTAAAAAAAATATTTTTTTTATTTACCTCACCCCCTCAAGAAAAAAATATCTACGCCCTTGCTTCAACAGCGCGGAGGAATGAGACGTAAAGAATTTCACTTTATAAAAATTGAATCTCCATTAAAAAAGGGTCACTAAAAGGCGTAAAATAACAAAGTTTTGAGGTCGGTACCACTTTATTATGCGTAAGTACATAAAACGTGATAGTAAATTAATTGATGGAAACCTCAAAACTTTGTTATTTTAAGCTTTTAGTAACTCTTTTTTGAAGGAGGTTCAATTTGTGTTCAATGTTTTTATTTCAAATGTTTTAATGGACTTTTGAGCGTATAATGGAACCGAAGAGCAAGATTCACGCCGTCAACTACAATTTTTTGCAATATTTCTTTGATTTATGTTAATTTTCTAAAAAGTTGCTGAACCGATTTTGCCAAAATTTATGTGGGACCAACTTTGAGACATACTCTATCGATTAAAAAAAGAATCGTCGTAATCGGTTTACAACAGCCAAAGATATCGACGGACAGACATACCAAAAAAAAAATTACAATCGAATAGACAGACAGATAGATTTTTTATTTGTGACTCTAAAGAAGAATATAAAAACCTCCTCTTTTTTTAAGTAGGTTATAAAAAGAGAGTGTGCTTAATAATTAAGACT
This sequence comes from Xanthostigma xanthostigma, assembly GCA_963575645.1. Classification (NCBI taxonomy): domain Eukaryota; kingdom Metazoa; phylum Arthropoda; class Insecta; order Raphidioptera; family Raphidiidae; genus Xanthostigma; species Xanthostigma xanthostigma. Next base: position 46,245,646 of record OY754470.1, read on the forward strand.
AAACTGTATAAGTGAAACTCTCTCATTCACTCCCCCGTGTATTTTCGTGTCCTCTCACATTCATACTAAAATGATTTATTCTGGACTTCTTTCTCCTACCCACAAATCGACATAATATATAAACTTATGAAGTAGTTCTGAATTAAAATTAATATAAGCTGTTTTAAACGTGGTTTTCGCTTAAAAAAAATTAATAATAATTCAATTTGGAAATTATCACCGTATAGCATTGACATTTAAGAGCATATAAATCTGATTTTATACATATTGTAATCCATTTTTTTATTGTATAACTGATTATTTTTTAACGAAGTGTTTTTATTGCCTATTGTTTTAAAAATAAAGTCAAGTTTATTGACGAATATCTTAATTAGTTAGATTTTTGTTTTACAGGTAAATGTGTTACCTATACAATTGCCGTGAACTTGTTGATTTTTGCAAAACTAATCTCCTTCGTACTTGAATTTTATATTTTTGAAACACAATATAGGATGTTGGGCTTATTTAGGGCTTAATTAAGATATATTCAGTGAAAAACTAAATTTAACATTTACAGAATTTTGGAAAACCCTATTTCCATTGGAATGGATAACAGGTAAAAAAAATATTTTTACGGTAATCACTAGCATAGGATGCCTAATTGCTTTTTAAGTATAATTAGTCAATATCATAAAATTAAAATCAATATCTGCACAAGAAAAATAAATTACATCATAAAAATAGACTTCAACAAGATGGCCGGTAGAGAAATTACCGTTTCTCGGCGAGAGACAGCAGGAAAAAGTCCCAGCCGCATCTGCCCCACCGAGATTCGAGATTCGAACCCGGTACCTCCCGAATGCGAGTCTAGTGCTCTCACCACTAACTCTACGCCGCTCGGTGAGCAACACAGATATAAAATCAAGACATTCCGCTATCTTAAAATAAAACGTGATCATGAAATACCCGGCACCTCCACCACACGTCATGCATCGGTGAAAAATTAAAATTATTAAAAATGAACCGACAATAATTCTCCAGACTATATTGTTTGAAGTCACGAAAGCAAAGATTTCCTGTTACTAATTTATAACTTAATTGCGATAGTATAATTCGATATATTTAATCGTAACAATGGTACCTATATACTCAGATCTTGCCGTCACACAAAAACTCTCCAACGATGAAGCCCTGGCGTCATAAAATTTAAATTCGAACGATTGTAGCAAACCAGAAAATAGGGTGAAAGAGAATGTAGACGCTCGACAACTGAGGTTATTAGCGTCAATTAAAACAATACTGTTTCGGTTCTTAAGTTCTCGAGCGTTTTTAATTTGTATAATTTGCACTAATTTTTTTTTTCAGTTTATTGCTTCTTTTATTACACGTTTTACGACCAAGTATCCAATTTTTCTATTAAAATTACATTATTTTTTATTATTATTACGATTGCAATATCTCGAACAAAATTTGTTTGTTAATTATGTTTTACCAACCGTTACCCGCTTCACGCATATTAACATAAATGTGTTTTATTTATGATATATGTCACTGTAAGTGAATTGTTGAGCCTGTAGCAAATTTCATTGAAATCTGATCAGGTGTTTAAGAGTTATGGTGAAAAAGAAACAAATCGGAAAATGATCAGTTATGCCTTACTACTGAGATAGGTAGCGATGTGCCGGGTATCCGTATCCGCGGATATCCGAGGGAGAAAAAAGATCTATATCCGTTACTTTTTGACGGATCTTTTACGTTATTAAATTTCATTATATGTATGTGCAATTCTAAATATAGGTAGCAGTGAAATACTATTAAATTCCATTTAAATTAATTTTTAACCGACGAAAAACAAAAACGGAGGAGGTTCTCAAGTCGACGCGTATATTTTTTTTTATTTCTAAAATTCATATATTGATATTTGGCATATTTATATCGCAAAAATTAATTAATTTAAACATTTATTGCAGTGAGTTACCAATAGTACCTGAGTAAAAAAATGATACGTATCCGTCCCTATTCGCGGATTTGGACACAATGATTCGTATTCGAATCCGTATCCGCGGATATACATTTTACCGAGCCGACACATCACTATTATAAAATGTCTAAAAAAGATTAAACTTTAAAAGTACCGTACAGGAAATCCTTCCTTTACAATTAATATTAGTATTGATTAACACTTAAAGTTTCGAATAGTTTTGTGATATTCAAGGTCTTCAAATATTAAAAAAACATTTCCTATATATTAGATTTTTTTAAATTAAAACTAATGTCATATCAGCTAATTAGTGCTATTTGGGTCTCATTTACATAGGGTATGAGTTAAAAGTAGCGTTATGTTATATTTATTTCTTCTCTATTTCTAATATTTCTAATCTCTAAATAGTATAAAACAAAGTCGCTATCCGCGTCTGTCTGTTTATTCGCTTAAATCTTCTAAACTTACACAATGGATTTTGATGTGGTTTGCACCACCATTCAGAAAATTTCGATCGAAAGATTTAAGTGTTTAATACATTCATAATAATTTTAAAGACAGTAGAGAACAATCGATGTTTTGTAATTGAGTCGTAAAAAGACGCTTTTAGGGAGCTTAATTGACTTAATCTGCCTTGAGCATAAGAGATATATTAAAACAATGTTCTACAGAATTGTAGGTCTTAAAAAGGTCTATAGCAAAGTCTCCGATAGCATACGTCCATCTTCTAAGACTGACCCTCTGTAACCATTTTTATCTTTCAAAAATTTGATCAAAAATAATGCGTTATATGCGAAGCTATTTTGAACGACATGGTATTAATCCTTTTCCAATAGAAATATCCTACTCATCTTAGGCATTTAAGGTCAAAATTGACCTGTACACCATATTATTTACACGGATATCTTAGAAGATATCACGGGTTTAAAAATTACTCTCAACAAAATAATTATGGCTTACTTGCTTGGCGAGACTTGCAAAGCTATATGGACCTACATACTGTTAATCTTTATACAATTAAACATCTTTAATAGGCAATCTACAAATCCGATCCAGGCCAAGTAAAAACTAAACGGTTAAGTTTGTTCTATACCAAAGAAACATAATTAATATTACATTGACCATAGGTTCAGTTTGGGCTTACTAAGCCTGTTTTACGTAATGAGTTTTTTTCTGTTCATTCAATCCAAAAATTTTAAGTTAAATTAAAATCGGTACGTACTGAATAGGTTATTTATTTCTTTTCATTAAGCGATAACGTTAACTGAATCAACGAAACCCTAAACACAATTTTACATTCAACCCGTTGTGTCTTACGCAACGCAGTTTTTTTTTTTTTTAATTCGCTAACGACGTTTACTCAACTAAAAAACTCTACAAAATATTTTCTCTTCTCAACGATCGTTTCGGACATTAGATCCATCATCAGGAGTACAGACAAATTAAAATTAAGTGATATTCAACCAACATTTTTCTAAATTGAATAGAAACGTTTACGGGACCGGAAAACAACGTTACACGAACCGGTTCTGCATTGCTTAGATCTGATTTACGTGTAAAATGAGTTTTTTTTTTTTAAACTAACCTGCATTAGTGGCAAGCTCTCGATCATATCAGCTGAACCGTCTCCGGTCGATTTGTCCTTGTTGCACTCAGGTGTATCGTACGTAGCGCCGTCTCCTTCTAAGGACGATATCGTTGATTGAGTATCAGTTATCACACTACTGTTATCCGAGCTTTCACTGCTGTTACTAAAAAGACTGTCTCGTCTCGAAGAAGTCTCCAGTCGCGACTGCACAGACACATTTTGCATTGTTGCACAGCTCATTATTAAATTCACTTCTCTTAATTTAAAACCGTAAATTAAACAAACGAAATATAAATTAAGAAATGTGTTTTTTTTTTATTCGATAGAAGACACGTTGAAAAACTGATTGTAATCACAGGTCACTCTGTTAGGTTAGAGATATATTATTTTTTGCTTCGACTATTTTTACCAAATCAATCTATTGTAGTTTTAATAGGATCCGTCTAAACATGCCTCTATCGGTCGCCACACTGGGACGAGGCTAGGGATGTACGTGAACAGGCATTATAACACGCATGCGCGGTTGTAAGTTATACACCGTATAGTGCAAAACGTGAAAAATTCTTGGCGAACTCTACGTAACTTCATACGTCTAGCAATCACCTAGTTATAGTCTGTCCGTTTTTGTTTAGTTTTCGAATATGGATAATCCTTACCAAAGACCTCCGCAGGCGTACCCCCTCGCATACAGTGGTCAACACAAATCGATATCGTGTGTAAAAAACTAAGCACAGTATTCTATTACATAAAATCATTAAAGCCGACATGTGATAAAAATATCCTATTATCAGTGTACTATGCTTTCGGTTATAGCAGTATGAAATATTGTGTCATTCTATGGGGTCACTCCCCAGACTGTGATAGAATATTTAAAGCACAAAAGCGTATTATTAGAATAATATTTGGAGCTAAATATAGAAAGTTGTAAGTCTATTTTCAAACAAAATAAAATTTTAAGCTTTTATAGTGTTTATATTTTAGAACTGTTAACTTATATCAGACAAAACATTCATTTGTTAAATTTTAATAATGAAATTCATAATCACAACACAAGGGCAAGCAGTGACATTTACATAAAAAACTATCGAACATCCAAGTATAGCAACAGTCCTCTGTGCAAAGGTCGCCAACTTTATAATAAGCTACCAGCTGATATAAAAAATGTGGACACTCTAAATAATTTTAAAAAGCTTTTAAAGGAATATTTAATTGAAAAGTGTTTGTATGACTGTAATTTTTAATATGTAATTTTAAAATTAATTTTAAATCTTATACTGATTGTACTTTAATGTGCAAATACTCTGTAATGACGTTTTTTATACCATTATTGGTCACTAAAAATAAATATCTATCTTATCTTATCTTACCTTACACTTTTTCTTAGAATAAAAATCATAAATAATCTCTTTGGTGCTTGAATATTCTCCGAATTGCACCACGAACTCTGTAACCAGGACACCCAGCTTGAGTGTAGCGGTGAACGATATCTGTCGCACGAACCAATATGGCGTCAGCTACTGGGTAACGCACACACGTTCATGGCTTACATGTGTGTAGTGTCTGTGAAGTTAAACAACTTTGGTAACTATGGCAAAAACAGGTGGAAAGAACTGAAGTTTTCCCAGGTAGTAATAACAGCGCAATCTCGCGTGCGCCAGAAAACACAGCAAGCATAGGAAGCTACGTCTCCTAGTTCCAGACTTTGTGGTTTGACTTAATTTTAGGACGAATGAATGCATTAATTAATTACAGATTTGGTCTGGACCAGAACGTCATCCTATAGGGATTTTTGTGCTCCCCCTTGTCCTGAATCTAACCCTCCAATAACCTTGATCTTCTCATGAACTCCAGAAGATTGGAAAACTACAAACTCGCAACCCCAACAAAACTAAAATAACAATAACAACTTGACAATAGCGTACTCGACTGTACTTTAAAGCAGGAAAGTGACAAAGGCAACGAGCGATCAAGGCCAATCACTGACGAGCGCACGTTCCATTCAGGTAGCTGGGAGGTGGTGGGAGTATCAACGGCTCTAAAATGTGCTTTTTCTACGCTGATTAACTTCCGAACCTTTTAGATCTGTGGCGCGTATTGTAGCTATATACCTGCTGCTATATATATTACATTTCTCATGTGCTTATCTCCATTGAAAGACCTGAGATAAATAAAAACGATGTTTTATGCAGTTTTTTCCAACTGAAAATGGATGAACTATAGACAGTGTAATGCACAATATGGTACCCATTCAATATAACAATATTGTACGTACAAAAACCTACAAAGGTATTGCATTAACGTTAGATAGTATTCAATAACCATTTACCTGCCAGTCCTTGGTTTCGTTTAGCCAGTGCGTTACAAACTGTACGTTGCAATATGTAACACTAGAAGAAAAATATTTGCACGCCACTCGCTTTGCTTTGACCTCAGTGTAAAAACAAACCGCGTGTTTTAATTCTCGAGCATTCATTGTTAAGCCCGAGCTACAGACATGGTAAGCCTGGCTCAATATGGTCCAATAACGATTATGTGGCCGCTTCACCAATGATCGTCAAATGTATTGGGGGAGCTGAGAATGACAAATATCGACCAGGTTCCAAGCCGAGTCAAAGAAGCCGCCTCGTTTGACAATGAGTCTGGCCACACATTCATCAATGGTGTAATAAAATATGTAAAATAACATGCATATTCCATGGTAACACAAAAAGTTTTTTTTCATCTATAATAAGTATATAAAATCGTTTGTCCTGACGCCCAGGTCAAACCGCTTGAGCTATAAACTTGAAATTTGGACACTAGGTTCCTTTTATGACGTAAGCACCCGCTAAGAAGGGATTTCTTGAAATTCGCATCCTAAAGGGGTGTTCTCTGATAAAATGGCCATATTTCAAAAATCGTTAAAGTGAGAGACATTGAATTCATTAAAAATAAACAAACCCGTGTTTCAGCGTTTTCTTTTTTAATTCAACCCCTTATGGGGTCAAAAGAGGGTGTAAATATTATATTACCCAACAAAGTTTTGAGGGCGCTAAATCGGAATCGGCAAACGAAATACATTTTGCAGAATTATATCTATCGCACCCGGGTGAAACCAGACGGGCCGCTAGTTTTGAGAATACGTATTTTTCTGTAGAGCTACCAAATCAACAAAACTCTGACTGTTTTTTTTTTATTTAACACACAAATACAACAAAAAAGGTGCATCGACCATGCGATCATTAGCACTGTTAACAAATTACATCTAATTTGGGGTATAAAGGTAAGTATAAAGTATCTAGTAAACTATAGTACAGTGTAACCTTTCATAACGGACACCTCTAATGAGCGGACAGCTCTATTAGGCGGACACTATGTGATAGTCCGGAATGAAGTACAAGATAATTCCATAAGACATAATCTCTCTTGAGCGGACTCTCTCTTGGGCGGACGCGGACGCAATATTTAAATACAAAACTTGTAAAATTCTCTCTTAAACGGACACAAAACTAAAAATGTTGCAACACGTTGCACTATAAAAAAATTATTTAGGCGAATTCATTACCATCGATAATAACTTATTAGTGGAAGATGATGATGACACCTCTTTTAACAAAATTGTAAAAAAAGGCAACCTGACGTTAATTGAATCTGACGAATCCGATGAAGAAATAACCATAACTGATCAATCTAATGCTATAAGTTATCAGCAGGCCATTGGTATGTTGAAAACAATTACAGAATTTGCCAAAACTAAAGGAGATTCAACAGCAATGCAGATGTTATCTGACTTGAAATTACATTTTCAAGACAACGTGCTTAAAACTAATACGCGTCAAACTACCATAATTGATTTTTTCAAGCCAACTAAGTTATACTTTTTATGTTTGATTTTTTGATTTCATACGTAGGTATGCATATTAATGTATATGAGAAAACAATAAAATTCTACCCTATTATGTAAATAAAAAATATGTATGTACATATTATGTAGTATGTATGTATCTACACACATAATAATATGTGTTTTTTATTTTTTCCCATACGCGGACACCAGTTCTCTTAGGCGGACATATTTTAATAGTCCCGAAGGTGTCCGCTTAAGAGAGATTTCACTGTAATTGATTTCAGTACATGTACTCTGACTGTATTGAAAAAATATCGTTCGAACACATTCAATTTAAAATGTTGCAATGCTTTTCTAGAGGAGAAACACGTGAGGTCACAATCTAAGTTCATTTCCAAATCAGATTTTGTGACAGTGTTTCGGCACCCGAGCATAAAATCTGTTCACTTTTAGGTAATTTAAGATTTTTTATGCTGATAACGAATTACTGAATTCAAATAAGTATGAAGGAATGTTATATAGCCTTTGTTTCAATGAATTTTAGTGCAGTTAGAGTACTTTCTCAGCATTCCTCAACTATTGCATGACATTTGTTGCTTACTGAAACATCCTTCGGCGTTGTATTGTGCTGTTGATTCTTCAGTTTCGTAATTGCCGCCATTTTGTAATAATAACATATTAATTGTATTTTATTAATTGGATGCCATTGCTAATTATAATAGTAGGGTAGGTTCGGAATGTTAGTGATGGCACCTAGGAGTCGGAGTGTCGGATCATAAAATCAATGTGGACAAACAAATGTCATTTTTGAAGATATGCGATAATTCTCGAAACAATAAGGCTCTTTACATGTTAAACATCTTCGATGCGATCAGTCGTTTCACCTGTATCGTGCTCACAAATATACTGTTACACGCTCCCCGTTGGGACGACAAAGAGTTTCGTGAGACCACAATCGGCTCGTCGCTCTAACAATGACACACAGATTGTTGTAGGACAACAATCGGATTGTTGTTCTAACAATGATACAGAGATTTTTGTGAGGCAACAATCGGCTTGTTATTCTAACAATGACACATGGATTGTTGTGGGATAGCAATCGGCTTGATTGTTCAAACAATAACAATATGCGTAGGTAAAAAAGGTTTTGTTGTCAAATTTCAGACAACAATGAATGCAAGAAAAAGAAAGAACTATCCAACACATAAATATACCATATTATACATTGTGCTTCATCGAGTTAACAATCGACATAAATAGACAGTCAGTACCGTGAACAGTACTGAGGTAACTGCTGAGATAAATAGATTAATGAACTGTGTAAATAATAGTGTGCTAAATAAATTTTGATGTTCCTGTGTTGTAAATAAATATTTTCCACAACGAACAAGAACAGTTTTGTTACAATACTAACAAACAGAAAAAAACAGATATTTACCAAAAAATATGCTTTTTGAACTCGAAAATGAAACGAAAAAATATTGAAAAATTTTGAACAGTGAATTTTGATCTAAAGTATACTATCAGTCAGCTAATCGGACTCGACTCCCCTCTAGCAGCTCATTTCTCCCATCCCTGAGTCGTTTTTGTTACGGTGTTGAACAAAATTAGACTAACGAAGTTTCACTTCAAAAACAACTGAAAATTAAATGTAATCGCCGGTGTTATAAAGTCAATATAAAAATGTTCACTTTGAAATTGTTTCGAAGTCTGAAAGAGCACGATGCCCTCTAAAAAAGTTTATTGAAAACTTTCAGAAAGGACATGTACTTGTTTTCCACGAAATGTTACCTTTCAAAGCTCTCTGAATCTGTTCAGCGTGCGATTGTAAGAATATAAGTCTCTTAGAAAATATAAGATCTTTTTGAAAAAGTATTTTTAAAATCAGAATTTTGATAAAGAATACAGAAAACACAATTATTTCCGTGTATACAGAATGTTTCATTTATTTTGCTCTTAATAGGTTTTTATTTCCAAAAATAAAAATGCTAGTCACAAGTCTTTTTGGGTCGCCTGTGATTTATTTCGTTCACAATAAACTAGTGCATGCTATTAATATATTTGCCTATACATAGTTTATAGGCACATACACTATTGGAGTCTGTCGGCCGTATATGGAGTGACTTAGGAGGCGGGCCATTATCATTGCACGAAGCCTATTTAAAATGGACACAAGCGGATCACTTTTAGAGCCCGAAAACACCGAACCAAAATTGGAATTTAAATCTTTAGTAGATAAATTAGGATAGTTACTGGAGGATGTTTATAATTTGACACAGATGTCGGATTGATAAAAAGCATACCGAATATTGAAATTGAGAAAAATTTTATCTTTTTAAGTATTCCCGAGACTGTCAATTGCGATTGTGAATATTTGCATGATTGACACTCATTCATTCGAAAAAAAAAATTGGTTGTCTGTAAAGTCGGTTTACGGACGATAGTTTTACGTGATAACGTATTCCGTAATACATAACCTAAACCTCCCAAAATTTGGTTTCAATCCGCTTATCCTTGGTGTCGGAATGATAAGAAATGTCAAAAGTGACGTTTGCAACTGTCAAAGTATTATGTTCTAATAATAATTAGTTATTCCAATACTTAACTTAGAAGGCGTTGCATTTCACAAAATACTAATGTCAAAAAATTGAATTAAACATTAGAAATGCAGCCGTTTTCATGTTGCATTTATACAGCTATTTTTCTATATAAATTTGTATAAAAAAACTGTTTAGGCAAATTCTGTTATACGAAATCTATGTAAAATGTTCTCCTCTTTCGTTTAAGACTGGTTTCAAACCGATCTGATTTAAATTGAGCGAGAAATTAGCAAAAAGCACGCACAGGGTCAGGCGGAACGTTAAGCGTTACGAACGTTAGGAACGTTACGATTTAGGAACGTTACACTTTTTCGTGCATGCAGCCGGTGTTTTATCAATTTATAAGATTGGTGATTCATCAATTTATAAGACGTTATCACGTCAAAAAACCGGCCAAGTGCGAGTCGGACTCGCGCACCGATGTTTCCGTACAAACTTACAGGTATGTAAATAGTTCGTCCGCCACGGGAATCGAGTCTCGAAGATTTTTTCCGCTTAGCCGTTGGAAAACTGTTATCCCCATGCATTGACAAACGTCGCGGTCAGTTTGCTAACTAAGCGTGTAATTGCAATGAGTTCAGATCGACTACTGAACTGTATTCTATCTCGTGGTAATATCTGATAGCTAATTGACGTACCGTGCTGTATTCGAGAGTTCTCATATTGTGCTGTATAAACGCACCGGTAGCGGACGCTTGTTTTGTATTAGAACTGTTACTGTGTACATGCGTCGCATGTTGTTGCGGTTTAAAAACATTTTTTTTTTGTGGTGTAACTACAAATTTACGGTTTTCGAATTTTTCCTTTTACTTGTGCTATAAGACATTGCTTCTTAGGTCAACGGGAAGTGCCTTATAGGTTTTGTTTCCCAAGAGTCTTGACAGACAGACGGACAACAAAGTGAGCCTATCAGGGTTCCTTCTTTTCTTTTTGAGGCACGGAACCCTAAAAATGATCGTTTACTTAGCTTATTGACGCGATTGTCAATATTACTATACGGGACTTAAAATAAATGAAAAACATTTTTGATTGATGGCAATTTCTCAACACAACTCAGCAATGATATACACCTCCAATTGGAGCTCCAATTGCCCGTCACTCGAAACCTCCAATCACGTAAATATTGACATTCGAAAATGATCATTTCGGGGACCCTTAAGCGATATATAGTTATGTTTATAATTTTACCAAATAACAAATTTAAATTCACCTATAAAAATGCGTTTAGTCATTCAGATACTGCAATGCATTTATGAACTGCAAATCCACTATTTGGCGGCCAAGGTATGGCACTGCGACCAGTGTTTTTAATGTATTATACATTATTTTAATATAATATATTTAATTACGTCTGCTTGAGGTTTAAAACTTATTAGACCAAGCGAAACTTAACCACATAGGGTTCAATGTATCCACTAAAAACGAGTGTGGCTATTGGCTACACCAATATAATTTATATTTATTTCTACATGTTTTTATCGTATACGATTTTAGAGATTCAAGGAAATTGACTAAAATAATATATATTCACTTTAGGACAGTGATTCCCAAAGTGGTCTATATCGACCCCCAGGGGTCGACGACAACTTGCAAGGGGTCCATGTCGGCGGGAAAAAAAATTGGGGGTCTACGAAATGAAAATAGGGGTCAACGATAGTGAATCTCCTAACAAAAAAAGAAACAAACTGGACATCGTTAACCGAAGAGATTTAAGATTTAATCTAACTAAATTGATGCCAAATGTTGAAAATTTATTATTAAAGTATCAAGTTCATCCCTCACACTAAAAGCATTTATTTTTTGCTTAGTTATTTTATGTAACAGAAAGTAAATTTTAATTTGATTCGTTTAATTTGAATCTAATTAATAAATGTATAAAACTAAACATTTCACACTACATTTCACTACCGTTATAAATTTAAATCGTTCAAAGTGAGTAGCACTATACCAGTTGTCAAAAATACATTTGAAATTAATGAATTTGCAAAAAATCAATATCAGATAAGCAGGGGGTCTACCCGAAACCAAAAAACATGGCAAGTGGTCTACGTGACAAAAAAGTTTGAGAACCTCTGCTTTAGGAGAACTGGCCAGGTGACAGAAAAATAACAATATCTAATTGTTAGTTTTCAATTACTCTAAAACGTCTAATCAGCAAGGGATCCCGCACAAAGCTTATAAGATTTGGTTCTCGGTTAAATTGGTCGAAAATGGTTTTTTTTTTATAGTTTAAACTTTAAAGGTCACTAAGAAAAAGTGTCCATAGGCGCATAGTCTAAAAACCAATAGATTTTGTGATGTTTAAGTTTATTAATTATGTAATAAGTCATTACAAATTATCTAATTGTGTTAATATTAAAAATTTTTGGTTTCAAATAAATCAGTATAGTTTTGTCAAGCGAATGCGTATCATTTATACCTATTCCTTTAATTATAAAACTGAATACTTATCATTTGGCGACGAGGAGAAAACAATTTTTTTTGTGGTATTTATCGCAAGATTCATCGTGGCGTCAAGAAGACTTTTATTTGCTGAATTACCATATTTTAATTTAAATATGTCTGTTCTGGGAAAAATTCAGGAATTTAAAGTGGGAACGGAGAATTGGAGTATTTATTCTGAGCGTTTAGAGCAGTATTTTATAGCGAACGATATTTCAAGAGACAAAAAAGTTCCAGTCTTATTAACGGTATTAGGAACTGAAGGTTATGAGCTGTTACATAATCTGTGCACACCGGTTAAACCTGCATCAAAAAGTTATGATGAATTGGTAAAAGTTTTAACCGACCATCTCTGCCCGAAACCATCAGTGATAGCAGAGAGGTATAAATTACGCCAGAGAAGACAGGAGAAAGGAGAAACTATTGTCCAGTATATCGCAGCTTTAAAGAAATTAGCGTCAACGTGCGATTACAACGGCAACCTTGAGGAACAGCTTAGGGATCACCTTGTTTGGGGAATCGCCAACGAAACGACCCGACAGCGTCTGTTTGCAGAACGTGCTTTGACCTATCAGCAAGCAGTGGAAATAGCGATTTCATTGGAAGCAGCTATGAAGAATGCGACCATAACGGAGTCCAACGGTTCAACGCAGTCAGTCGAAGCAGTACACCGCGTGGCAACCACCAAGAAGAAATGTCAAGTCTGCGGGTGGCGAAACCATCAAACGAAGAATTGTAAGTACAAGGACAAAATTTGCAATAATTGTCACAAAAAAGGGCACTTAGCCAACGTTTGTAAAAATGACAAAGCTAATTCTAGTACAAAAGATAGTAATCATTATATAACAGAGGACGCAGATAAAACTGAAATTTCTGATGACGACATTGATAATTCTAGTATTTATAAAATTAAATCCGATTTAGAAAAACCGTTTTACGTGTCAGTTTTGATTGAAAAACATTTAGTTAAAATGGAAATTGATACCGGATCAGCCATATCGGCTATTTCTGAATCAATTTTCAAGCAAAAATTTGCTAATATGAAATTACACCCGGTAAATCAGTTATTTACGGGATATACCGGAGAAAAAATTAAACCTATCGGTCTTATTAAGGTTAAGGTCGTGTATGGGGAAACGTCCGAACTTTTAAATTTGTTTGTGATTGCCAACGGGGGTCCTCCACTGTTAGGTAGAACATGGATAAAAAAATTAAAAATGAATGTCATTTTTTCTATAAATTGTTTAAAAGAGGATCATTTAGATCATTTGTTTGAAAAATTTAAAGATGTATTTACACCTGGATGTGGTACTTTTAATAAAGGTACTATTCAATTGTATATTAAAAAAGATTCAAAGCCAGTGTTTGTTAAAGCCCGACCTGTACCTTTTGCTTTACGGGGAAAAATTGAGCAACAGTTAAAAAATTTAATTGAAGAAGGTATTTTGGAGCCGGTACAAACTAGTGATTGGGGAACACCGATTGTCCCTGTTCTAAAGAAAGATTCGTCAGTGCGGATCTGCGGAGATTTTAAGATCACACTGAATCCATGTTTACTAGTAGACAGGTATCCGTTACCTCGTATTGAGGATATTCTTGCCAAATTAGACGGGGGTATTTCATTTAGCGTAATTGACCTTAAGCACGCGTATCAACAAATTCCTTTAGATCAGGCGTCTAGGAAATACGTGACAATAACTACGCACTTGGGACTTTTTCGCTACGTTAGACTTCCGTATGGTATTAGTTCAGCGCCCGGAATATTTCAGAGAATTGTAGAACAGTTATTCCAAAATATTCCTGGAGTAATAGTCTATTTAGACGACATATTGGTAACTGGAAAATCTGACTCAGAACATGCGGAAAATTTGAATAAAGTATTTTCAATTTTAAAAGATAGTGGACTCAAAGTAAATAAATCTAAATGTCAATTTTTTAAAGAGTCTGTTTCATACCTTGGATTTATTATTGATAAGTGCGGTTTACGCACAGCTCCCGACAAAATAGAAGCTATACGTAATGCCCGAAACCCGTCGAACGTCACTGAGTTAAAAAGTTTCTTAGGACTTGTAAATTTTTACGGGAAATTTATTCCTAATATAAGCACTATTTTAGCACCTTTATATAAACTATTACGTAAAAATACTAAATGGTGCTGGAATAATACTTGTGATTCTGCTTTTAAAAAAATAAAAGAGTGTTTATTGTCTGATCGTATTCTGGTTCACTTTGATAATGATTTGCCGATTTATTTATATTGTGATGCTTCCGCATATGGCTTAGGTGCTGTAATTGCACATAAATTCCCAAACAATGCAATAAAACCAATAGCGTTTGCATCACGAACTTTGAATAAAGCCGAGCAACGTTATTCTCAAATTGATCGAGAATCTCTAGCTCTAATTTTTGGAATAAAAAAGTTTAATCAATATTTATATGGGAGACATTTTTACTTATTTACTGATCACAAACCCTTAATTTATGTGTTTAATTCAAAAAAAGGCATACCGACTATGACAGCGAATCGACTGCAACGCTGGGCTTTGTTTTTGTCTGCTTATGACTATGAAATTAAATACATAGAAGGAAAGCAAAACGTTTTAGCCGACTCGTTGTCACGCTTACCTTTAAGTGTATCTGAAAATCATGAGGGTAATAATATAAGCTACATTAATTATGTTGACGAATTTATAAATTACAGAAATGTGGCTGATCGAACAAGAAAAGATATTGTTTTGAGCAAAGTATGCAATGCCTTGGGAAACGGTTGGTCAGATATAACTGATGAATTAAAACCTTTCTATTATAAAAGAGATGAGCTTTACGTAGATAGTAACTGTTTAATGTGGGGTTTCAGAATTGTAATTCCGGAAAAATTAAGACCCAATGTTTTAAATATGTTGCATGAAACGCATATGGGAATTGTTAAGACGAAGCAAATGGCTCGATCATATGTTTGGTGGCCTTCCATCGACAAGGACATCGAAAATATATGTCAGTCATGTACGTCTTGTCAAACTGAAAGAAACTCACCCGAAAAATGTTCTAATTTTCCATGGGAATGGCCTGGTAAACCCTGGCATCGCATACATGCTGATTTTTTGCATCTTTTTAATAAAATTTACTTAATAATGATTGATGCACACTCGAAATGGATGGAGGTTGTACAAATGTCACAAACTACCGCTACATATACTATAAAAGCATTTCGAAATATTTTTGCGCGTTTTGGGTTGCCTTACCAATTGGTAACTGATAACGGGCCTCCATTCAGTTCAAGTGAGTTTAAAAAATTTACAACCATGAATGGTGTTAAGCATATTTTTTCGGCACCTTATCACCCTTCCAGTAATGGCGCTGCTGAAAATGCAGTAAGAAATTTTAAACGTGCTGTCAAAATTGCTGTAAAGGACGATGTAGACATTGATCAAGCAATAAGTAACTACTTGTTTACTTATAGAAATTCTGTTCATTCTACAACTAATAAAAGACCGGCAGAGTTAATGTTTAATAGACCTTTGAGATCTCGTTTCGATTTACTAAAACCAAATATTGCTCAAGACGTACTTAATGCGCAAAATAAACAATTTCTAAACAAGCATAAGCAAATTAGAGAATTTGAAATTGCTGATAACGTTTTAGTAAAGAGTTATGAGCCAAATAAGGAAACTTGGCAAAATGCAAAGATCTTAGAAAGAACAGGGCCTGTTTCATATAAAGTTCAAACAGATGACCAGAAAGTCATTCGCAGGCATTCCGATCAAATTATCAAACGGCGTTCAACAGCAGAGTTGACAGCAGCTACCCTCTCTGATAACACTGTAATGTCTGAGCATTCTAACAGTGCCCCTGCTACTGTTAATACTGATGATAACGAAACCAGTGGCACTGGGAATGTAGATCATACTGTAGATGAGTCTGTGGGGTCCAGATATCCGAAAAGAGCACACAAACCCATTGACCGGTTTACATATGACAAATAGTGTAATACTTATAATTAAATTATAATTAATCGTGTGATATTGGTATTAATATATTATATGTATATGAGATATTATTATTTTTTTGTTTTTCTCGTTAATATTATTCTTTTAGGATAAAGGAATGTGATGTTTAAGTTTATTAATTATGTAATAAGTCATTACAAATTATCTAACTGTGTTAATATTAAAAATTTTTGGTTTCAAATAAATCAGTATAGTTTTGTCAAGCGAATGCGTATCATTTATACCTATTCCTTTAATTATAAAACTGAATACTTATCAGATTTTTAGCTACAGATATGTTTAGCGAGATTTTAGATATAGGAATCTCATTGAATTCACAGTCTTAAAAAATCCTAAGGTCGAGAAATATGTTTTCGAGTGCGCTAAATCCGAATATGACATTATTATTTTATGCAGGATGACACCTTCCAACATTACCTAGTTTTCGACTATTTTTCTATTTCTAAAAAAAAGTAGAAAAGCTGAACATGTTTGTAAATTCAATGGATATCTCTATATTTAAAATCTCACTAAACATATCTGTAGCAAAAAATCTATCGTTCTTCTTAGGGACCTTTAAACTATAAAATAAAACGATTTTAGATCAATTTAACCAAGAACCAAATCTCATAAGGTTTGTGCGGGGTTCTTTGAAAACAATCAATTCTCATTCTACCACCAGTAGAAAATATGGTAGGCAGCGTTTTTTCACATGTCAAACAACTGCAAATTTAAAATTGAAATTATAATTCAACGTTGTGTTTTTTGTGAATACAAACCGACAATTTCTGATTTCTTATTCAATAAATTATCGTATTTACATAATTAAATTATTTATTTTTTAGTGTCCAATACCCTACGATTGATACGTTTATAGATTTAATTTATTTTGTTCACTTTGCGAACAGTCTTACAGAAGTTTTGATTTTTATCTACCAGTTTAATAATTTGAATTAAATTTTTATTATTTAAATCTAGATAAGCCAGTTCATGACAAGTAATCTCTCTTCTACAGCAAAATGCAGTTACGACGACAGTCATGAAGGACAAACTTGTAGTGCTCGGAGCGCCCTCTATATTGGTATAATTATTGACGTGATAACGTCTTATAAATTGATGAATCACCAATCTTATAAATTGATAAAACACCGGCTGCATGCACGAAAAAGTGTAACGTTCCTAACGTAACGTTCCTAACGTAACGTTCGTAACGCGTAACGTTCCGCCTGACCCCTGACCCTATGCGTGCTTTTCTCGAAAACGGCCCTAACGATTTGGATGAAATTTACTGAAAAGGGATTTTGGGGGGCAAAAAATCGTTTTAGCTAGGTCTCATCTCTCGAAAAAATCGTTTTCTTACAAATTTTATCATTATAAAAATCAATTTTTTGACGTATGAAAATACTTAAATATTGTAAGTAGGTTTTGGAATTTTATATTATAAACAGTGAAACAATTGTTTTATAAATATTATGACAGCTAATCTTTGAGACTTAAAATAAATACGAAAGAAAGAAAGTTAAAAAAACAATTATATTATATGGTGAGTAATTTAAATAAATAAAATTAACCTAAATTTGAAGCGAAAGATGCAATATCATAGATTCGAATTATTATAATTATTATATGTAGAATTTAGGTTATGTATTACGGAATACGTTATCACGTAAAACTATCGTCCGTAAACCGACTTTACAGACAACCAATTTTTTTTTGTCGTAGCTATAATACAAGCCGAGAAAATTAGAAAACAATTTTTGCACCTTTCAGGCTCCCCCGTAACGCAAAAATTGTAGACTTTTGTGCATTCGGGACATTGAGATGCAAAAGTTCAGCGAGATAGAGTACATTAAAATAGGGAAAATCTCCCTACCGCCTGGACTATTATTAATTTAAAAAAATAATAATAAATGTGTTACGAGAACGCATTACAGAAGTGAAACTTTTAGTTGAAAATTATACGATTGCATTTGGACAAGTGGAAAAAATGTGTTACGAGATAGTTTCACGTTCAGATTAACTTGTACACACGAAATATCTGAACGTGAAATTATCTCGTAACACATTTTTTTCACTTGTCCAAATGCAATCGTATGATTTGCAATTAGAAGTTTCACTTCTGTAATGCGTTCTCGTAACACATTTTGACTTTCGTTCATATAAGAAGTTATATCTAAGTTAATTTCACACGAAATCCATTCAAATTGAAGCTTTTTGAAAAGAGGAGATTCTAATCTATAAAATAGAACCATTTTTAAATCAATTTGAGTTCATAAATACTATTAAAATTGTAATTGAAAATCACAAACAGCAGTTGTCGGTTGGTCTGTACGTATGTACGTACGTACGTACGTACGTATGTACGTCACGACTCCACAGATCGCAATTTTGGTCGGATTGCCTTGGGTTATATTTTATTCACTTTGTTTACTATCAGACCAGAACCCTATTTAAATTCACTAAAATGTGTTCAGTAGTTTAATTTTTATAAACAGTTTTATTTTTTATTATTTTTGACAGCTAATAGTTTAAAAACAATATTGTGCAAATATAGTGTAATCCATAAAACAAGTGCTACACTTGTATACCGTGATAACACCACTACACGTATTAGGCAGCCGTGGTGTAATGGTTATGCCGTTGGATCCCCAAGGGCAAGGTCCTGGGTTCGATTCCTTACGATATCATTGATTTTTTTCTTTTTTTTTTCTTTTTATTTTGTTTTATTTTATTCCACTTGATATTAATTATATATTATATTATGTATAGTTCTTAATTTTTTTTATTTTTGCAAACTTAAAAAAAAATATTTTTTCAATTTTTAATTATTTATTTCTTTAAATTTTTAAATCTTTTTAAATTTATTAAAAATATTTTTTAATTGTTATTTTTTTATCATACAGTGGAAAACTTGCGGGATGTGCACTTTTGGTTTTGCCAACTATTTTATTTTTTTCGCAGGTTTACTAGGGTTACTAAGTAAAATTTTGTGACAAATTCAGTTACATAGGTTTCGTTACATATAAAACAAGTTTACACCCGTTTTTAAAGAAGTATTCACTTCAAAAATCGGGCCAAAACTGTCTCCTTATCCACTCCGAGTTCTTCTAACTTTAGAATTAGTGGACACTAGAGCTGTAACAACTAACAAACCATATGTATTCGTTACTGAGTAACGGGTACATCGTCTGACTCGAAGTAACGAATCGTTACTTACAAATTCATTTCGTTACTCGCATTTGTCGAATCCATGTCAGTTCGACTCGTTTGATGCGGTTATACGTTATACGAACGAAGTCATACCGTATCACGTATGCGACGCGCCTCGATGCGATGGTACATGCTTGATGCTGTTAGTACACGATTGTATGTCGTATGAAAAGTAACGAGTAACGTAACGATACGAAAGTAACGGGTACTGGTTCTTTAAGTAAACATACGGGTACACAATTTCTCGTTACTTTTACAGCTCTAGTGGACACAGTTCGTCATTTTACTGACATAAATTATTGTCTGTGACTATTTGTGCAGATGACATTGCTTAGTAAGTAAAATCATTGCGCTTATATTTCCGTTTTCAGTGACCACAACTGACTTTGTGATCTTGACATTCACTTTTTAGTAAATCTACATAAATTTGCCATTCATTATTTTACTGTTAGTTATGCACATGTGTTAGTACTATCATTTTAATACGACACGCGAGTGATAAATTTGTTTATCACTAAGAAATTATTGGTTAGGTGTGCAGTTTTTAAAATATTGCACTTTGTATTTGTAACAAAGCATTTTACTTTTAGAAAATTATCAGCAAATCAACAGTTTTCTGGATCACAAGAGCAGGCTTTCTTTTTTATCTATAAATTGACTAAAGATTAGTTGAATATTTAACTGTTAACATACAGGATGTCCTATTTTAACCGGACCGTCCTTATATCGGTTAAAAAAAATAATGTCTGGAGTGATTTTGAAAAAAAATCGTTCATATTTACTTTAATTAATTGGTACTCGTGTCATTTTTTAATCTCGAAATATCGTCTTAAAGCCGCTGCACACGCGGCTAGAAACGCTGCTAGATTTGCCTACTAGTTTTCTAGCGCTGGTTTTCTTGATATAGCTGTTAAGTTGCTCGCTTCACACGAGACTATTTTTCAAGCGTGTTTTGTGGATAGATCTCGTGCGCGCACACTGACAGTTCGAATATAAACACGGAGAAAAATGTGTCTGTTGTCTGACTCTGTGCAAAATGAAGCCATGTTGGTTTGTGGGCGTTTCTTCAAGTGCCCACGTGACAAGATACTGCTTCCTGATTGGTTCTTCTTCAAAACTATTAACATTTCATGTAGTATAATAAATAAAATAAAATTTCTAATATTGCATGAGGTGACGCGGGTAATGGCTAGTATTCAATACGATATTTTCTATTCGTTGCCATGGTTACCTACATAATATGTTTCACGTCATGTAAAAAATAATCAAAGCATGCTTAACTATGTTAATTTCTAACAGATCTACAAAACAAAAGCACAGCCGATTTTTATTTTCAAAACATTTCCGCAACTAAAAAGTTTAGAAAAACATTTTTTTGACAAAACTTTCTTGAAAAAATAAATAGAATGAAAAGTATACCATTATTATATAAAAACACCGTTATAGCATATATCTCTTCTGCGCATGCACCGATTTTCCCCAAAAACAATAGGGCGCTTCATATTTGCATGCCAAAAATCCTCCCAAAATTTGGTTTTAATCCGTTCATCCGTTTGACCTGTATCGTGTTCACAGACTAACAGATTAGCAGACTAACAGGCGCACAGAGTTTTTTGGATTCGGGAGACCTCAAAACGAAAAGATATTGTAAAATTTTGAAAGGTGATTTTTGACCTAAACTAGTATCATTCCCCGCCTGTAGGTTGGAATGGTAAAATAAAGAAATCAAAAATAAGACGTGGCCTGCTTCGTCTTGAATCCACAGATTTATAAATTGCGCAGAAGTTAGTGCAATAGTATGTGTGTATACGCGCGTGTGTGTGTGTGGATGTCTGTGTGTGAGAAACGTTTCCAACCCTGCTACGCTACATTCGGATCAATACATAATACGCTTTCACCCCGTGGCCCCGTCGCCCCCTGCATTGTGTGTGTCCTTTGAAACTCCCCCCCCCCCTTGCCGACCTCCGCCATATCGCATCTTCCTGTGTCCGAATCCATTCTTCTTCCCGAAACCGCATGTAACGGGATCGACTTCCAACCTGTAGAATGTTCGTCTGCGAAAACTGAATGAAACCTACAAATGCAACACGAACATTTCCAAAATAGCATATTTTTTATACAGCATATGATAGGCATAAAAGAATAAATGGTTTTAGAGAAAAATATATGTTGAAAGGATACTAAAAAATGACTCAGTGTTAATATAAATATTTAGATTAATAAGATTTTTAATAAAATAAAAGTATACAATACCGCAAGCGGCCATTTTAACTGAAACACCGAATGACGTCACGCCTTCTTAAATCAAAGAAAATATAAACACTTGAAGTAAATAATCACCGTGTCGTTTAAATTTTTGTTGCGATCATTCACTTCTGCGTCATTTAATTAGTTGATTTGCTGTTTATTCGTGGTTTTGTGATATTTTATAACACTTATGTCATAGGTTATTTTTGAGGTTAGTTAACTCGCAGCTAAAGAAAGCCATACCTACTTTTAAGAAAATATTTAATATAAATCATATCATTAAGTAAATTTACATACCTATCTACGAAATATCTTTGTACCACAGCTCTACACCCTAAAATACAACATCTAATGTCAGTTGTCACTTAGACGTGACGTCACAAGCGTTATCGCTCTTAATTCAAAATAGGAAGATAAAAATGCAATAAATTGCGTTAAAATTTTATTTATTGCTGAAATATTTTTTTTCAGAAATAGTAGACGCGTTGAGATTTATTAATAACTAGAATCATCACTTAAGTGGTGGCGCTGCTTCTAATTTAAAGTTGCATTGCCCGTAGGGCCTTAGAGAGTGTTAGTAGAGTGTACATAGGGCTTTATGTAGTGTCCGTAGGCTTTGTAACTTAAAGTTTCAATTGGCAAGCTTGAATTTATGTTTCACATTTACTAGGTGTCCCACGATGGCTCTAACCACTTGCTAAACATATGTTTTTTGATTAAAAATTGAGGACCAATCTTTGGAACATTCTTTCAACTTTACTGGCAAGGCTTATTAGTTGTTTGTTGAGAAATAAGTAGATAATATATTTTCTTTGTTTGTGACGCAAAACATTGTTTTATTACGTAAATGTGGAAGCCATACCTCTTATAGATTTATTTCCCTCTGGTTTTAAACGTATTATGACTGGTGTGTTAATATAAATAGATAATGGACGAAATGGGCAGGAAATTTTTGTGTACCCACGTACCTACACCTGCAAATGACCTTCAAAATCAGAATAAGTTTTACCATTCTAACCCACACATGGTAGGTACTAGTTTAGGTCAAAAATCACGTTTCAAAAATTTTTCAATATCTTTCCGTTTTGAGGTCCCCCGAATCCAAAAAACATATTTTTGAAAAAATTCTGTGCGTCTGTTAGTCTGTGAACACGATACAGGTCAAACGGATGAGCGGATTGAAACCAAATTTTGGGAGGATGTTTGATATGCAAATATCGGTAATATACTCTTTCCTGAACGGGAAGTGTCTTGAACAAATGCTATGTCGGGATTATTTTAAAATCTTTAATTTTATTCTTACTCTCTTCTCCATCTCTAAGCTAGGGAGAAGGGGGGGAACAATCGCGCCTCCGTGCTGCCCCTCCTCGCGGCGCTCATGTTTCGGTATGTCTAATTACTTCGTGTAATTACACGCATGTATATTTCACTTTAAATATTAAGAGATTGCCTTCCCTCTGGCGCTAAAACAACCTTCAGCTTTTTTTTACCAATTTCTACTGTTAAATTGAAAGACTGCAAACGCATTAAACTGAATCGTTAACGATTGCTTAATTTCCTGCAATGAATAGTTTCTTATACAAGTCAATACGGAACATTTTTTGTCGTAAAGTAACTCTTATATTCACCGTGCAAAACGGTTTTTACAAGATAGTCCAAGCGGCTGACGTAAAAAATATACAAGTTGAAAATTTCAGAAAAGATGGTACTTTTTTAAAACCCGAATACCATTTTATTCCGTAGAGAAAGGATTTCCGAAAAAAAACTTTCGGACAAAAATTGCAGGGATTCAAGGGGAAAGAACATTGGTGTAGTTTTTTTTTCATTTGGTGGAGGCGCCTTCGAGATATCAAGGTCACTCCCTTTTTTAAATAAGAGCACATATTTTTTATCTCGGATTATTGTTCTTTGGGTTAAAGAAAATAACTTTTGTACCAAACATTTTTCGATCTGATGCAACGCTGAACCGCTGTTTGGTTCTCAATTCATCGCATTTTTTTTTTCGAAAACCGTTCCTCTACAAAATGGAAGGGTGTTCGTGTTTTAAAAATCAATTCGGTGTAATAACTTCACTTGGCTAGGCAACTCTGCGAAAACCTAATCCAAAATCGGACAACACCCCTTCCAGTATTTATTTTAATGATTTTTGATGAAGAACTTCTTCGTAGTATAGGTATGGGATCAAAAATCAAAAAGCGATACTATGGCGGAAATTGCATTTACAAGAAAGATAGAGCTCCGAAGATGACAACAATAATTGTCGACACGTCAGCATAATAAATGTAATTTCTATCATAGTATTGCTTGTTGAAGTTCTTCATCAAAACAGCATACTCAATCAAGGGTACCAGTCCTCTTCTTTGAGAAAAGTTTTCTTCAATCATTTTAATATAGTTTAGAGCTGTAACAAACAGTATGTAATCGTTACTGAATAACGGGTACATCGTTTTTCTCGAAGTAACGAATCGTTACTTACAAATTTATTTCGTTACTCGCATCTTTCGCATCCATATCAGTTCGACTCGTTTGATGCGGTTATACGTTATACGAACGAAGTCATACCGTATCACTTATGCGAAGAGCTTGGATGCGATGGTACATGCTTGATGGTGTTAGTACACGATTGTATGTCGTATGAAAAGTAATGAGTAACGTAACGATACGAAAGTAACGGGTACTGGTTCTTTAAGTAACGGATACATACGGGTACACAATTTGTCGTTACGTTTACAGCTCTAATATAGTTACTAGTATCATAGAGCTAGAGCTTTTAATTTTTATGAATTTGTTCGTCGGTAAGAGCTTTTTAGGATTACATTATATGGTTGCCGTCTTGAATAAAGATTAAACATAATGATAAATCATTTTTTTCATGCAATAATATGAAAAAAACTATTAACTTGGTTAGAATTTATTCAAGTATCAAAATGTAGTCTGTATAATGCTTTCGTCAACAGTGTCTTATTAGCATTACGCTGATAGTATTCCTCATTTCTTCGGAGTTACGTCAGAAACCGTCATCATTTTTGCTTTACTATGACATAAAATCTTAATGGAGATGGAGAAAAGAACAAAGGGAATCGTACGCAGTCGGCTTCCAACAAAACGTTATTAATTAATCCCGAATTTAACAGGGTCGTAGTTGGCACAAGTGTGTTTCAACCATAAGAGAACGTTGCAGAAATTCCAGAAAACCAGATATTTGTTTACTCAAATTTCTTGCTAGATTTGGCTGCTAGGTTTCAAGCGTGCTGTGACGCTAGGTTTCATGATGGTTTTTACGTGTTGGCATCATAGAGATATATATAACTAGAGTACGCTAGTTCGTATGCTTGCCATAAGTAAAAATGTCCTCAGTTGAGAGAGAGAACGCTGCAAAAATTGCAGAAAACCAGATATTTGTTTACTCAAATCAGCATTGTTTTGTATCATTAGTTACCATAGAGATAAGGAACTGTTCTCTGTCTGAACTGCAGACACTTTCACGGCTCACTCGCGTACTCTAGTCTAATATCTCTATATGGTTTCAACTAAACAAAAAAAGTCAGATTATTTTTAACCGACGCCAAAAAAGAGATTATCAATTTGATGTGTATGTTTGTGTGTTTCCTTTAGAATTGAACATTTTTCTGTCAGTTATACCGGGTGTCCCATTTTAAACGGGTCGTCCTTAATTCTGCAGCCGTGAGAGAAAAAGTTTTAAATAAAAGCTGCTTGCTATCGAGAGGTACAACGTAGTTCCGGAACGCAACATGTCACAGGTGGCGCCACGGTCAAGATAGCAATCACAACTTAGTTTTTTTTTACCATTTCAACCTACAAGTGGGGAATGGTATTAGTTTAGGTCAAAAATCATTTTTCAAAATTTTACAATATCTTCTCGTTTTGAGATCCCCCGAATCCAAGAAACATATTTTTGTGGCGTCTATTTGACTGTTAGTCTGTTAGTATGTTTGTCTGTTAGTCTGTTTGACTGTGAGCACGATACAGATCAAACGGATGAACGTATTGAAAATTTTGGGAGGATGTTTGGTATGCAAATATGAAGTGCTCTGTTGTTTTTGAGGAAAATCGGCGCATGTGCTGAAGAGATATATGCTATAACGATGTTTTTTTATGTTATAATGGTATACTTTTCATAGTGGCTTATTATTCTATTTATTTTTTTTAAGAAAGTTTTGTTAATTTTTTTTTATAGTTTCAGAAATATTTTGAAAATAAAAAAACAGCTGTTCTTTTGTTTGGTAGATCTGTCAGAAATAAACTAGTAAAGCATGCTTTGATTAATTTTTGCATGACGTGGAACAAATTATGTAGGTAATCATGACAAGGAATAGCAAATATCATATTGAATTTTATTTTCTTTATTATACTATATCAAATGTCAACATTTTGAAGTCGGAATGGTCCCGTCGCCCAATTGGCTGGAATTTTTTTAATGGGAACTTGTAACGGAACAAACCCCCACCACCGACGTAAATTCCCTTTCCGAGCCCAGACGACTTAGAGAACGCCGGGTTCGAGTTTAAGAAGACAAGTAAGACACGGAAATGAGCAGCCGCATCGAGAAACAATATAATTATTCTGCATTTTATTGTAATTTGAACGTAACTCACGATATTAATATTAATTTTATTGTAAAAATAAACAGAATATAAAATCAAATTATATTGTTTCTCGATGCGGCTATTCACTTCCGTGTCTTCTTTTCTCGAACCCTGCGTTCTCTAAGTCGTCTGCGCTCGGAGTGGGGATTTACGGCGGTGGTGGGGATTCGTTCCGTTACAAACTCACATTTTTTATTGGCTTATTAGAAATGCTATCAATAATGTTATTTAGAATGTACCTTCAAGATAGACATAGGCTATATATTATCGCATTAATATTTCCTGGAGACCAATTTTGCAAAGTAAATCGACGAAAAAACGATGGCAATTTTTAAATGCGGGCGAAGCCGGACGGGACAAACTCTCGTGACTATACTCAGAATAATAATAATAAGTTCCTTTAAATCTTAAGTGGAGCATAGGGCCTCTACGAAAATTTTGAATCTAGTCCTATCTTTTGTCATATTTTTGACTTGAAGCCTGGTAGTTCCTTGTTCCATAACTTCTTCACGAACAGTTCTTCTCCAGGATCTTTTTGGTCTTCCTCTTTTTCGGTATCCCTTTGTCGTCATCAGCTGTCTTTCGTAGCGTGTGTCCTATCCAATTCCATTTTCTATACGTTTTATAGTTATACAGACTTGTTCAAGACATGCAGGTTTCCAAAGTTCATTGTTCGAGACGTGTTCGTACCATTTTACCTTGAGGATTGCTCTGAGACATTAATTGTTTATGAAGATTTGCAGTTTAAATATGGATTTCATCACTTTCCAGGTTTTAGGACCGATTTTACATTCGAGTTAAAAATACGTAACTTCTTTTTTTCAAAATCATACTTGAATGCCAAATACGATTTAACTTCCGAACGCTTAAGATGCTTTTTTGATTCTACTGTCTATATCCACTTCTGCTCCTCCATCATTGCTAGTTATACTGCCCAGATAACAAAATTCTTCCACTTCTTTAGCATGTATCATATATATTAATACGTTAAGGTTAAAGATGTTTGCCTCCCTTTTTAGATAAAACCACACAATTTCTTCACATAAATTATATATCATTTTACAGATAATTGCTTGCTCTACTGACATCGACAACTAAAAAATTTTTTATTGCTTTGATTTTTGTAAATGAATTAATTAACAGCAACGCTGAACAACGTCTGCCATCTGACGGCTATAATTTTGAAACAACGTTAACGCTTCGATCTGTCATCTGACATGCATCTGACCTTCATATTGTAAATACTGCATACTGCCATCTGACGGGCAACGCTGAACAACGTCACAGCAATGCTGCATATTGTAATACAACAAAAAGAAGAACGTTATAACTTATAAGTAGTGTGCAAAATTAGAAACGAATTGAATACCTGCAATCATATTTAAAAAATAATTTTGTAAAGTGATAATTATTATACTTATTTAGTGCGAATAATTCGCACATGTCACGCTAGTATCTTTTATTACCAGCTGTTGTCGACTCACCTTACCGACTTTCATAGCGAATGTCTTATCTATATTGATACGAAGACCTGCGACTTCTGCCTGTTCCACGAGGAGATCTATTTTTGCTTGCATATCCGCGCTATTATTGCCCAAAAGGCAACACAAACTCGTCATTAGTGCCGCCTAGTTTCAATTGTTATTTTATGCCACTCAACGATTTAATGTGAGTCAGAAAGCTGTATAGATCCCCCCAGGCTTCTAATATGGTTCAATATGCTTAAGTCCGTCCCTGTTTTTAAGTACCAACATTATTAACTCACACGTTCACTCACTGAGCGAATGTCTGTTGGTTTGTATGATCCGAGAGCTGTGTATAGCCATCCGGTTTGAAGCCTTGACATTTATAATATAGACCGCTCCATTAATTGTTTACACGGTGTAAACGGTACAAAGACGGGTTGATATCAACCGATAATATTGCTGTATTTTAAACGACGATTGGAAAAATTATTTGTTTTCGCAGGCTAGCGGCGCCAGAGTTAGTAACCTCCTTACTTTTTCTGTTTTTTAAAAAA
This sequence comes from Xanthostigma xanthostigma, assembly GCA_963575645.1. Taxonomy (NCBI): domain Eukaryota; kingdom Metazoa; phylum Arthropoda; class Insecta; order Raphidioptera; family Raphidiidae; genus Xanthostigma; species Xanthostigma xanthostigma. The sequence continues at coordinate 46,274,132 of OY754470.1, forward strand.
CCGAGAAATCTGCCAGATATTGTTTACATACGATTTGTAACTGAGGTTATTCTTATAGAAAAAATCGCGCTGAATCGATTCCGACCACCCCCAACTCGGTATCTTTAGACGTTACAGTGTTTTTAAGTTTTTCTCTAATAATATGAATAATATGAACTAAAAGTGATACACGGTTGGGGATGGTCGTAATCGATTCAGCTTGACTTTTTCTATAATTTCGCTAAATATGAAACAGGCCAATAATCGTTTAGTGTCTTGAAAAGTTGCAAATTTGCAAAACGCATGAAAACATGAAAAGATTTACGATATTTGAAAAAATATATAAATATCCCCGATATGCTTAATATTGACATGCCTAATAGAAAAAAGTACGCTGAATCGATTAGGCCTAAGCGCAAATTCGTATCTCGATTAGTTTAGACGCTATGACGGTTGAAAATTTTAACGAAACTAAAGGAAATACAGTAATGCTGATGGTCGGAATCGAATCAGAATGACTTTTTCTATAAGTTTGTAATATCAAATGAAACAGAGCGAACATTTTTATAACAATTTTTTATTTTTTTTTCACAGCCTGCTTCATAATATATCATCTATTTTGTTAGGTTAAAAATCGATTTTTGAAAATCAATTTTTAATCCTTAAAATTCACTTTTCTCAATTCTGATACGCTATTGCACATCTGTACGTCAAGCCCTTTCAAAAGACACCTCGTTTGTCGAAATTGGTCCAGGGGTCTAGGAGGACATAGCCGTACAATAAAAACGAGTGTGCTTTAGACCACACGACTGAAGTAAAACTTCTTCCTGCCATAATTTGTTATTATTCACCCGAAAATTTACAAAATATGAACTTTAAAATGAATTTACAATTTTATTCACTTTAAACGTAGAATATTACATACAGATAATGAAAACAAAAGTAATGCATTGCAATTACTTAGCTCTCGTTGGATTTTAGTCACCCGATAGCGCCACTGGTAAGTTAAGGCCACCTGATGGCGCCAAGTATGTGTCATTCTATTGTTAGTACTGCTTATATTTTCGGCCACCTGATGACGCCACTAGCCAGTGAAGTATTTGTCATCCTCTTTCTATGTTCACTAACTTATATCTCCCTCTCAACTTCCGTTCGCCCCGCCCGATCACGCACTTTCCGTAAACGCTCTCGTCAGGCATTCACCAGCTTACTCCCCAAATCAAGCGTGCCTAAAGAAGTTTCACTTCAAAAACTGCTGGCCTATTAATATTTAGATGTGTTTTGTCATATTGAATATGGCGCCACGGTATATTAACTTAAGTTGGCGTTTCTTAAAAAAATAAGTGGTAACAGGTAAGCCACGCAGTGTGCTTGACTCGGTGGCCGTTCGACAAAACATCTGAACAAGACACCTGCGGTTTATTCGTTGCGTTGACCAACAAGAGTGAAAGTAACTAGTATAATACGACAATAGTTACTGCAAAGTGATAAAAACAGAGCTCCGCACTCAGGTAAGGTGAGGTAAGGTGATTTAAGCTGACCTACTGAAACAACGTTGCCTATGTTACTATATCCAGTGGTCAGAACACAAAGTTTTTCATCTCGAAATGTTGGCAGTTTTTACCATTCCAACTCCGCAAGTGGGTAATCATATATATTAATACGTTAAGGTTAAGAATGTTTGCCTCCCTTTTTAGAAAAAAACTCACAAATTCTCCACATAAATTATATATCATTTTACAGATAATTGCTTGCTCTACTGACATCGACAACTAAAAAATTTATTATTGCTTTTGTTTTTTGTAAATTAATTAAAATACAGCAACGCTGAACAACGTCTGCCATCTGACGGTATTAATTTTGAAACAACGTCAACACTTCGATCTGTCATCTGACCTTCATATTGTAATACAACAGACACAATACTGCATACTGCCATCTGACGGTTTTAATTTTGAAACAGCGAGCAACGCTGAACAACGTCACAGCAATGCTGCATGATGCCATCTGACGGCTTAGCTCAACGCTTTTGCTACTTGCGCCTCTATATGACAATTTTAGTAAAATATTTCTTCGATCTGTCATCTGAGCTTCATATTGTAATACAACAAAAAGAAGAACGTTATAAGCAGTGTGCAAAATTAGAAACGAGTTGAATACGTGCAATCATATTTAAAAAATAATTTTGTAAAGTGATAATTATTATACTTATTTAGTGCGAATAATTCGCACAGGTCACACTAGTAGTACTAATTTAGGTTAAAATTGACATTTTAAAATATTGTTTTGTTTTGAGGTCTACGAAATGTATGCGTCTATTTGTGAACGAATGAGCGGATTGAAATCAAATTTTGGGATTATGTTTGATATGTAAATATAAAGAGCCCTATGGTTTTGGGAGACAATCAGCGTATCTGCAGAAGAGATACCTATATGCTATAAAGTTGCTTTTTTATATAATAACTAGTGGTCCGTCCCGATTTCACGATAAATATAATTCTGCAAAATGTATTTCGTTTGCGACCCTCGTCTGAACTAATAGCTTTGAGTAAATTCTACTAGATTTACCTACTTCTGAACTAATAGCTTTTCTTACTTTCTCTGTTTAAAAAAAAAACGAAAAATCTGCCAGATATTGTTTACATACGACTTACAACTGAGGTTATTCTTATAGAAAAAATTGCGCTGAATCGATTCCGACCACTCCCAGCTTGGTATCGTTAGTCGTTTAGAAGTTACAGCGTTTTTAAGCTTTTCTCTAATAAAATAACTGATATTCACATAATTTTCAACATTTTTGACAGTTCATTTTGAGCAACTTCACTTCTAATTCGTAGGCTGCGTTGCATTTTCATACTTTTACTGTGGAAATGAGTAATGCGACACCGTTTATTTTACTTTACACACTAGTACGTAATGAATAATTTCACTATCTCTATATACAAGCATGAATAGTAGATATTTTATAGGGCGGTGTGCTAGAAATTAATAATGAAATGTTTAAGATGCAACATGGAATGTTGATTTTGGTGAAGTACATACATTTTTTTCTTAAAATTCAAAACATAACGTTCACGTAATGAGAGCGTGGACACTCGATAGATCCAATGTCATGTAGATTAGAAACCGGTTTTTTTTTCATTTTGTTAGTTACCAAGTGTTTGTTGTTTATTCTGAATCTTTAATGTAAAACGTTAGATACTTTTTACTCACGAAGAGTCGAAAGAAAAGCGACATGCTGAGATTAAAGAAGATGAGACCATTGCCGAATCGTTATGTACCTAAGCATATAATAATAATAATCCGTTTCTCGACTAGCAATGGGCGAATGAAGGAATTTTAGGATATTAGGATTCTATTGAATTTACGAAAAGTTAAACTATTACTCAAGAATATTTGAGGTATACAGTCGCAGGCAAAAGTATGTCCATAACCTCATACTACAAGATGGTAGCGACAACGTCAAATTGTTTCAAAACTATTTCGGGAAACCTTTCAATTTCAATTGGTTATTAGTATTAGGTTGCCTCAGCAAAAATCTTCTTTCAGAAGAACTCTAAAATCTAAGCAACTATCGATGTGACAAACTTTTGCTGAGGCAACCCAATAGTGTTGGGTAGGGAATGAAATAACCTTTCATTTTATAAAAAAACATGATTAAATAACTGATGAGGGTTTATTAATAACAGTTGTGGTGCGGGAAAAGTAGGCAACCTCTATTTTTACAATAGGTCATATGCATGTATTTTTTTATATTTTTAATAGATTATTTAGTCAACCATAATACGGAAAAAAATTGATAATCATTTAAAAATGTAATATTATCACAAGAAAAAAAATATGAAATTTCACATTCAAAAATAGACAGTTTAAACAATCGGCCATGTTGGCGGGCTTATGTGACGTCACGATATATGATGCATGTCAACTTTGATGTCAAATTGTCAATGTTCTAAATGAAGTTTATTTGCTGTTTTCTCTAAATACTGACGTAATCTTACTGTGAGACGACCCAGTCGCCATGGAAACTGTTATTGATATATACTCTGACGTCACGCTGCGTTTTGAAAATTCGAAAATAGCGCGTATTTTCTACGTTTCTATTTTATTATTTGTATTTTTTTCAGTGATTAGATTAATAAAATAACCATTACGATATGATCAGGAACTAAAATATATTTCAAAATAAAAATTTAAACCAATTTGGAGTCTCATGCATATGACCTATTGCTTGTGTCATATTCTTTCAGCTAATGCTCGATTTTTATGACTAACAAATCGGAGAAGTTGATCCAAAAAAGTTGATTAGATTTTTTTTATTTAACAGCATCGGTACGCGATTTAGCTAGGCAACCCATATGCAATTTATCAATGAACATAATATCATCTAATATATAATTTTTGTCATCATCACATAACAAATGATGGTATATATTTCTAATACCGGATCTTAGACTATCATACATCTTTAATATATTATTCTATCATGACAGCCGCGCTGGGATTCCCGGGCAACGCCGAATAAATTAATGCTGGGTTGCAGAAAAGATTGTCAAAAAAATTTATTTAACAATGACCTCAGATTGTGATCATATAATTACAGTTTCCTTCATCTAGAACATTAGATTGTACTCACACAAAACAAATGATTGTTCTACATAGAAAATCATCGCCTATCAAGCTAAATTTTGATCAAAATGCGTAGAAAAACGTTGTTTCGAAGTGGCAACTGTACAAAAAACAATGCTAAATCAATGTATACACAGTTTGAGGAAAATATCATTTCAATCAATCAAATTATTTTTCAAGTAGGATCAATTTAAAACTCGACTATGCTTTTCATGTGGACAAATATGAATGTTCACAATCTAAGGTCATTGTTAAATCAGATTTTTTGACAACCCTTTCTGCAAGTCAGCACATAAGACTTTCTTTGTTTCTTCACTTCTTTGGTCGTTGGAAAGTAAAAGGCCAGTTTCTAGAAATATCCAATCACAAAACAAAGAGTGATGTTTGTAGCATCGGTATATTTTTGTTCAATGGTATATTATTATTTTAATGGATAAGACATATACAGTGTGTTCATTTCAAAAGTATCCACCCTTAATAACTCCTGACCTGATGTGATTATTGTTTTGAGTGAAAACACGTCGATTTAGATATCGAGGGGGAAGTTCAAAAATGGAACCCAGAGAATTTTAGGTTTCATCCCCTAGCCCCCAGCCACCCCTACTTTGAAATTTCAAATGGCACCCCCTACCTTGTGATGCATCATTTGAAAGGGCATAAAATTCTCTATTCAACCATGATAAAAAAAATGAAATCAATCGATTGGTTCTTAAGATAGACTACACAGAAGGTGGAAACGTTCTTCTTTCTTATTTGACACTTTTCCGCAACAAATACTACTTTTAACAAGATAACACTCGACAAAAGAAGTGAAGAAAATCGTACTGATGTTTGACAGAAATTGTTGCGTTTGTTTTTCCATGGCCGCCTTCGAAAACGACAAAAATCACACCCCATGGCTCGAGACTGTGTTTTTTCCATGATGCGACGTATGCAACATTCGTCAAAGTTCGTGAAGAGTTCCAAAACAGAAAGTATTTTTGTCTACCAAATAATGGTGGCCATTTCGAACATGTCATAAAATAATTTCTTATGACTGTAATTTAAAATAAATAATAATAAGTGTTTCAAAATGTTTGTTGAATTCAACAGTATATCCAATCCGCAATGTTTTGCTAATAATAATTGATTTCATACCTTCCATCTTCTGTGTAGTCTATCTTAAGAACCAATCGATCGATTTCATTTTTTTTATCATGGTTGAATAGAGAATTTTATGCCCTTTCAAATGATGCATCACAAGGTAGGGGGTGCCATTTGAAATTTCAAAGTGGGGGTGGCTGGGGGCTAGGGGATGAAACCTAAAATTCTCTAGGTTCCATTTTTGAACTTCCCCCTCGATATCTAAATCGACGTGTTTTTACTCAAAAGAATAATCACATCAGGTCAGGAGTTATTAAGGGTGGATACTTTTGAAATGAACACACTGTATATTATGTCAACGGTAGAACTTATTAAATATCATGCCGCTCAGGTATCAGTATATTACACAATTTAAAAGAATGGCAACATATATTATTTTATTCAATAATTAAATAGTTTGTGACTTTATATACATGTAGTTTAATGCAAACAAGTTCTGCGCAGTAAGTTTGGGTGGAGTCGATTATTTAATCGAACTTGTTTATTTCAGAGCTCATGAATAATTAATATATTGTTTTATTATAATATTATAACCGTATGCATATAATATAGCGTCAGCTGCTGGATATTTGTGTATTATATTTTGTGTCGAACAAACTGTTCCAATTGAGATGACAGCTTCCAATAAGTTCGTTTTTTTATTATTTTCGATTTCGTTTAAAGACCATTTACCAAGGTTACGTTTCATATACCGCGTCTTAAAGTCACAATATGCATACAAGATGTTCCAATATACCGACCACAAATTTTTAAAAAACCGGCCAACTGCGAATCGGACTCGCGCACAAAGGGTTTCGTACAAACTTGTATGTATGTTCATCTTATCGCGATTTTTCCCGCTTAGCCGTTGGAAAACTGTTGTCACCATACATCGACAAACGTCGCGGTCAGTTTGCCAACTAAGCGTGCAATTGCAATGATTTCAGATGGACTACTGAACTGTATTGTACCTCGTGGGTATATCTGATAGCCTAGTTGTCGTAGCGTGTTGTATGTGAGAGTTCTCGTATTGTGCTGTATAAACACACCGGTAGCGGACTTATATTAGAACTCTTACTGTGTACGTGCGTAGCATGTTATTGCGGTTTAAAAACATTTTTTTTGTGATGTAACTACAAATTTACGTTTTTCGGACTTTTCCCTTTACTTGTGCAATAAGACATTGCTTCTTGCCAAATTTCATGATTCATATTTCCCAGCTTGCTCAAACGTTTACCCTGCAGATGGGTAATTATGTTTTAAATCATTTTTATTACTGTTTAGGGCACTATTTAGCCATCAATAGTGATATTTTAGAAATAAAATAATATCAATTTTTTAATTAAAATTTTATTTGTCAAGTATGTTCTTTTTCGATGTATATTACATTTTAAATAGAACGAAACTTTTTGATTTTTTCCAATATTTTATGTGTGCATTAGGTATACAAAAATATGTAGGTATATAATATATATAAGTATTTTTTTTTATCTTATCAAGGCTACCAAATTGCCAGGGCCAAATAAAACTATGTTTAAATTATGCTCGTAGATTGATCTTACATAGTGTGCCGCGTGTATTATTTCGAAAACTTTTATTTTCATTACCGCAGAACCACGTCTGACAAGCTTCAATTGTTTGAAGAAGTATCTGTTTTCCAGGGCCGGATTTAGGAGCCTCCACAAAAGAGGGGCCCTCACAATAAACTCTCCGGAAAAAAATTCAAATTCAGAGTAGTAAACACTAGTAAACAACTTTTCCTTTGATATTTTTTTCGCGTTTTACCTTTATCTACAGTATACAGAAGAATCCGGATAGTACGACTTCGTTTATAACGACCAATCGCTTTTAACGACGTAAATGCAACCTCAAGTTTGGTTTTCATAAAACATACTATGGAAGTATATTCGTTTAGTGCGACTCCGGTTAAAGCGATCAACCGCTTTGAGCGACGTAATTTATTAAAAATCGTCCGGTTAGAACGACGCGCGTCTCAAACCAGTTCATAATTTCAAGGGCAAGTACTTCGCATTATCTCGCCGCCCCCACTCCCTTCCTTCCCAGACGCACGCTATATTATTCCCGAGTAAAATCATTTAGTATTTTGTCACCTTTTGATGAATTACTGCGTTAACTTCGTGTCAACGCACGCCAAAATCAGTTATTATTCTAGCTTTCCGTCTGTTGACTTCGCCCGTTGAAATTTCAGATCGTTTTGTGCGTCGTCTGGTTAGTACGACGTAATTATCGTCGGTCCCTGACAGTCGCTCTATCCGGATTCTATTGTACTTTGTACAAACATGATTATATTAAATATTAACAGAAATCATCGATCTATATTTGTTCACTCCAATCAGGCAATCACTAAAATATCAAAATCTCAAATGCCCCTAATAAGCACTTGCAATTTACTTACCCATCTTGAGGGAGTATCCCAATGGCTCAACGGATGAGTGGGGTGGTACTCGCCCGCAACCTTGGAGGTTAGGTGTTCGATTCCGTGTCTCGACTCTTTATTTTTGTTCTTTCAATTACATATATGTAATTTACATTAGCTTAAAATGAATTTCCGCAAAGTAACGCCTGATTCAATTAATTACCAAACGCTAAAATTTAATTTCAGATAATTCTTGTTTCCGATTATATTTATATGTTTGTTAAATAATAAAAGAATCTATACTTGGTTTCACAATAAATTATTTATTGGAAAACTCGACTGAAAAAAATTGTCCGAGGCCTCCAGACCTCTAAATCCGGCATTGCTGTTTTCAAATTAAAGGCTTTTGCATTGCTTTACAATCTCAAAGGATTTTACAATATATTATACTCTCCATTCACTGGATTTTTCATTTCAGCATTAAAGAAAAAATATTCTTTAAAGAGTCTATTACAGGGCCGGATTGTGCGTTCGAAAATTAAACGTGACAATTTTGCCAATCTCTAAGGAGTCCGTAGTTGAAAAAACATAAGAAACGCGTTGTCCTAGAGAATTCTCGGATGGAGGGAAGGACAATGTATGTGTTGTTTTTGAAAAAGCACGAAACACGTGTTTATTTATTTGTTGGCAGGAGTTATCCTGCGCATTTTCGAATAGATACATCTATCTCATATGATTTCTCCATGCAAATTTTGAATCCCCATTACACCCTTTCAAGGATGCCTACGTCATATAATAACTTAGCTGATTTTTACGTGATAATAACTGTGTGCCAAATTTCAACCTAATCCGTTCAATGGTTTGAGCTGTGCGTTGATAGATAAGTTAGTTAGTCAGTCACGGTTTCTTTTTATATATTTATATGTTTGTAATATCTAAATATATAAAAGGAAACCGTGACTGACTGACTAACTGATCTATCAACGCACAGCTCAAACCACTGGATGGATTGGGCTGAAATTTGGCTCACAGATCATGTAAGATATAGATGTATCAATTCGAAAATGCGCAGGATTACTCCAATCAACAAATAAATAAACATGTTTTTTATGCTTTTTCAAAAAAAAAACCCTTCAGAAGGTGAAAAAAGGCCAATAGTCTAAAAATCAACATGGGTATCATTTTCAAGGTTTGTCAGGACATTAATCGCGTGAATGCATATACTTTTATTCTATACTGAGCATAGGAATAAAATCGCAATCGAACTATTAGGGTGCAAACATATAATTCTGTCTTTTTTTACGCCGTAAGCACTGGCGTATCCAGGAGGGCAAAACAAGCACTTGACCCGGCTTAAGAAATTTCTAATTTGCACCCTCCTGGGCCAAAAGCTGGGTACGCCCATGCTAACTCATAGAAAAAGTTTATGAAACAGAGATACTTTATTCAAATTGAATGCAAGTACATCAACCAATCCTGTCATCGGAGAAATCAGGGAATTACATCGAAGAAAGAGACGCAGATATATTTTCGATACGCTTTGTTGCGTTCACTCACCGCACATTGAGTGGATAGGCAATGATTCATATAGTTAATTAATAGATATATGATTTATTCTGTCTATTTATTATTAAGTCAGCGACGAAGTAACTGCACACTCAAGGATTTTTCAAAAACCCCAGATTATACAAAACAACCAATTTTGGTACACCTCTTTTGATCAGATTAATGAAAAAAAAAATGCCATGTTGTAATAGAACCAGCGGCCCGGTCTGGCTTCGTCCGAATTTGTAGATTGCTACCGTTTTTCGTCAACTTACGTTGCAAAGTTGATCTCCACGAAAAGCGCTTTGATAATAGTTAATTATTAGATACATGCGTAAATGTTATCAATTTTGAAATTTATTATGGGGGTTTACGTCGAGAAAGGAGTATACCAAATAATGGGAATGCATCCGTGTTTCGTCTTAATCGCGTGTGAAGGCGCGGGTAACGGCTAGTTGTTAAAATAACCTAAAAATATTAAACGTAGTTGTTTTCAATGTCATTGTCACATGTTTTTACACGCAGTAATATAGAGTAAGTATTTTGACTGTTAGCAATACACAATGGAGGTGTGGTCACTGTAATAAATAAATAACAATTTGGTTTGGAAATGTCAGTATTATTATTATTATTATTATCATATAGCTAGTCGTTACGTATCAATTAATTATGTGCTTTTAAATATTTAATGTAATATAAAGGAGACATGAGATAAAGGCGTGTTAAAATAACCGGATGCATATTTTGAATTGAAAATTAATTGTAGCAAGTGTGCATTATTGTTAAATATGACCGGACCTTGGTCTCCTTACAGGATTTACATATTTTATGGTTTAAATAATAGGTTATTTTATTGACAAATATTGATATAAGCGGAGTGCTGGTATCAGGATACAAGTCAAACAAACAAACATGTTTGCGAAGTTTTTATGTTTCACTTTTACTATGGTAGTATTGGAATCATACCTTCCACGTTTCAGTTAGATGAAGAATCCAACGTCAGATTTCCAATGTTACGAATGTACAGACAAAGGGACCGAGCGGGATGGCAGTGAGAGCACTAGACTCGCATTCGGGAGGTACCGGGTTCGAATCTCGACGGGGTCAGATGTGACTAGGACTTTTTCTTATACTGCCTCTCGCCGAGAAACGGTAATTCCTGTACCGGCCATCTTGTTGAGGTTTTCCATGCTTTCCCTCAATAATTCCAGATAAATATCGAGATGGTTCCTTAGTCAAGGCCATGGCCGATTACTTGTCAAACTCCTGTGCTCAATATTTGCCTACCTTATCCTAATTTCCTAAAAATTCCTTCATTCGCCTATTGCTATTAATTAAGTTGAAATTTAAACATTGTAGAAAATAACGGGAAGTGTGATAGATGGAAAATAGTAATGGTGCGAATGGCGTCTGTTATGACATAAAGTCGAGAAACGGACGTTAATCGCATTATTATTATTATTATTATTACAGACATTGGAGCCCGCACAAACCTTATGGGATTTGGTTTTCGGTTAAATTGATTGAAAATGGTTTTATTTTATAGTTTAAAAGTCACTAAGAAAAACTGTCAATGGGCGCATAGCCTACAAAACAATAGATTTTTAGCTACAGATATTAGCGAGATTTTAGATATAGGGATATCCATTGAATTCACAATCTTAAAAAATCCTAAGCTGTATAGAAATACGTTTTCGAGTGCGCTGAATCCGAATATGACATTATTATTTTATACAGGGTGACACCTTCCAACATTACCTACCTAGTTTTCGACAATTTTTCTATTTCTCAAAAAAAAACTCAAACGTTGAACATGGAACATGTTTGTGAATTCTGGTTACAGACTTCGTGGTACCTATTAGTAATGTGCCGGATATCCGTATCCGTATCCGCGGATATCCGAGGGAGAAGAAAGGTCCGTATCCATATCCGTTAGTTTTTGGCCGATCTTTTACGGATCTTTTACATTATTAATTTTCAATTCATAGATGAAATTTTATATTTATATAGATGATTAGGTAATAATGAAAAACTGTTAAATTCCATTCAGATTATTTTTTATTTTTTAAAATCATATTTGGCACCTTTATATTGCAAACATTTATCGTAGTGAGTACCATACCAATAGTACATAACTCAAAGGTACTAAAAAACTATCTTTATAATGAGATATCATATAGCATATCGATCTTTGGAAAGAGACAATCTGTTATGAGAGTTAACTCTTAAAGAGGTCAATAACTTTTTCCCATAACAGATAGTCTCTTTCCAAAGGTCGATGTGCAATATTTACCGCCGCGTACTCTAAGAAAGTAAAGATCCGTGTCCGTATCCGCGGAACTTGAAACCAAATATCCGTATTCAAATCCGTAATCCGCGGATATACATTTTTAACGATCCGGCACATCACTAGTATATAGGAAATAAAACCACATAAAAATCGGTTCAGCGGTTCTCGATTCAAAAACGGACAAACTGACAGACAGAGAGTCGTTGCGTTTTATAAGAGCAGAGAAAAAATTGACTCGACATGTCAGATGAAGTGCGTATTTTCCAATTGACATTAAAAATTAGCAGGCCTTAGTTACGCGTATATGTAACGTTAAGATCTGTAACTACGGCCAGACTGTACAGAATAAGTAAAAGTAGGTCGCGGCCACACTATTTCAAACAGCAGGATCTGTGAACGGCATAAAACAAAACAACTGCAGTGTACAGGACTTGATTTGTTTTTCGCGATTTTGCATATCATGATTGTGAAATTTTATAAATTACCTACGTCACATTATATAGATAACATCGTAAAATAAAAGATACAATAATTATGGTAATATTATAATATGATGACTTTCATTCTGCGCTTATATTGGATTGTCTATTCTTTCGTAATCTTCATCTTGAAGAGTCATTCAACATTGTCACAATGACGACTGCTTAAAGAGCTAAAATGAATTATTTTATTCCAGCAATGAAAAAAACTAAATCCCGACTACTAAAAAGTATGAAACAAGAAATTATTCTCATCTGAGGATAGCCGTGGTCATATTCCACCTACCCTAACAAAACATTACATTTTAACAGTAGTAAGCGATCATAAGCTCTAGGGCAAAGTTGCATTACGCTATATATCTAGAGGGGCCTCATCTATCTATACTAATATATAAAGCTGAAGAGTTTGTTTGTTTGAACGCGCTAATCTCAGGAACTACTGGTTCAAATTGAAAAAAAAATTTTTTTGTTGGATAGCCCATTTATCGAGGAAGGCTATAGGCTATATACAATCAGGCTACGACCATTAGGAACGGAGCATTAATGAAAAATGTTGCAAAATGTATCTCAAAAATAAGCTTCTATTCAGGTGAAATGCACTAACTAAATATACTCGTATTAGCGTTGCCGGAATACAACGCCGGCTAGCTCAATCGGTAGAGCACACGACTGTCAATCAGGGTCGTGAATTCGAGCCCTACGTTGGACGAATATATTTTTATTTTCTACATTGATTTCTTCTAAGTCTTACATTTAAATTAAGTTTAATTTTATTTAATTAATTTTAAAAAAAATATTAGTTAAAAAAAGTTTAAATACTGCTTGTTATCGACAAAAACTTTTGAACGGTAACTCCGATCATCATGAAATTTGGATACAACATTCATCTCGGTAAACTAAGATGAATGTGTGTACTCATGTTCCTCCCTTCCCCATTCGTTCTTTTACACCCGGGTGAAACCGGGCGGGACCGCTAGTATAATATATGAGATGGCATACGACCACGACTATCCCCAGATGATAATATTTTCTTGTTTCATACTTTTCAGAATTTTTTTGAACTTATTTTTTTATTTGTTTTCAATTTGCTCACCCCTGGGACCAATCACAAAAATAAATGTAGCCTATGTTACCCGGGCCATAACAACAAATCGATTGACACCTTATTTATCAAAATCGGATGAATAGTTTAGGCGCTACGGTGGAACATCCGTAAATACAAACATACATACATAGCTGCTAAACTCATAACCCTTCCTTTTCACTTCGCCGCAGTCGGGTAAAAACTTTAAGCAGATTTAAGAATGTATGAGAGTATCTCAAGTCACCGAGAAATTAATGTTTGTGCTAACTCGCATACTAAGTTAAGGCCCCCATACACCTCGTTCTTTTTTGGCAGTTTTCATCGTCACGATAAAACACGTCGGTCAAAACCGAAGTGTATGGGCAAAAACTGTCGATGAAACACGGCAGTTTTTTTATCTGCCGAATCTTGATTTTAAACACGACGTGTTTGCTGGTTGTCGTTTTAAATCGTAAAGGCCCCCATACACCTCGTTCTTTTTTGGCAGTTTTCATCGTCACGATAAAACACGTCGGTCAAAACCGAAGTGTATGGGCAAAAACTGTCGATGAAACACGGCAGTTTTTTTATCTGCCGAATCTTGATTTTAAACACGACGTGTTTGCTGGTTGTCGTTTTAAATCGTAAATGTGTGGCGCTTTCCGATAAGAATCGACGTGTTTATTCAGTGGTGCGACGTACAGCAAATAAGTCATATTAATTAAATGATTGTAATTAGTTTGAGTATTGATTTATATTTTAACCGTTTTAGTGCTAAGCAATTTTAACAAAAATAAATGAAAATTGCTATAAACATATTGATTAATTTAGAGGAAAAAATAATGGTGTCAAATAAAACACTCTAATTTAGACAAATATCAATCAATTTTATTAATTATTTTTGCATTATATTGTTTATTAATGTTTATTAAACATAAAATAATATCAATATTATTGTATTTTCCATCAAAGCAGATCGTATTAATGATGCCACGACTTCAGAAAAACTGAACGAAACTACGCCTCTGTGTGGATATGGCCGTTGTTCGTGTTTAAATTAACCGTACAGTTTTACCCGTGCGGTTAAAACTGCCATAAAAGAACGAGGTGTATGGGGATGGCCGTTGTTCGTGTTTAACCGTACAGTTTTACCCGGCGGTTAAAACTGCCAAAAAAGAACGAGGTGTATGGGGGCCTTTACACTTGAAAAAGTGAGATCATAAATGTATTAAGTAATAATAATAACATTCGACAGCAATACTGTCGTTTGCATTACCTATCGCCATTCTGATAAATAGAAAGACATAATATTTAACAGTTTGCATGTATATTAAACTGCGGCCTTGTCAAGGAGACCAGGTACTCTTACCGCGGCTCCGGCAGCAGCGAACCAAAACGTCTGGCACTCAATATACATATTATGGGTACCTGTGTTAAATATCTACTTTATACAGTTATGCTCGTTAACATTCCGTTGATTATTCCTTATACTTTTATTCTATACTGAGCATAGGAATAAAATCGCAATCGAACTATTAGGGTGCAAACATATACTTCTGTCTTTTTTTACGCCGTAAGCACTGGCGTATCCAAAACAAGCACGGGGGACCCGGCTTAAGAAATTTCTAATTTGCCCCCTCCTGGGCCAAAAGCTGGGTACGCCCATGTTAACGTCATAGAAAAAGACAAAATTTTTGAAACAGAGATACTTTATTCAGATTGAATGCAAGTACATCAACCAATCCTATCATCGGAGAAATCAAGGAATTACATCGAAGAAAGGGACGCAGATATATTTTCGATACGCTTTGCTGCGTTCACTCACCGCACATTGAGTAGATAGGCAATGATTCATATAGTTAATTAATAGATATATGATTTATTCTGTCTATTTATTATTAAGTCAGCGACGAAGTAACTGCGCACTCAAGGATATTTCAAAATTATACAAAACAATCAATTTTGGTACATCTCCCTTTATCAAATTAATAAAAAAAAAATGCCGTGTTGTAGAACCAGCGGCCCGGTCCGGCTTCGTCCGAATTTGTAGATTGCCGCCGTTTTTCGTCGACTTACGTTGCAAAATATGTTTTCACGAAAAGCGCTTTTATTTTAACGCAATATAGTTTGTCCATCCTGAAGTTCCGTTCTAAATATCGATGATTTTTTTGAATCAGATGAGTAGTTTCGGAGATTACCTCCTACATCCAAATTTACAAACTTTACCTCTTTATAATACTGTTATATAGATAAACACGATAATTGATTAATTTAAACATTTTCACATGCATGTAGTTTAAATCACGCAGTAATGTAGCCGCTTAACAATTTGCTGAATGTCTGAAACCCGAACGCAATATACTACCCATTGCGCATGCGAAGAAACAAAAACATGCAGTGAGGACATCTCTAAATAATAATTGTAAGCTTATGTTTAAAATCATCTGCTCAGTCATGGGTAGATATTATACAACGGTCAAGTCAGTCTGCTTATAAAATTAATATTTTCTTCAGAAAGAGCTATTTCATATAAATTCAGGTGATTTAAGACTTATTTAGTTCTAAAATATTCTTCAGAAAGAGCTATTTCATATAAAATGGGGTGTTTTAATATTTAGTTCTAAAATCTTCTTCAGAAAGAGCCTTTTCACATAAAGGAAGTGATGTCCTTCAATAATATACACAACTGAAGAGCCCGATTAAATAAATATTTGCTAAATATACTCAATAAATCAATGTTAGGAACGTATTTGTCAATGCAAAAACTTGTAACTTTAATGAGAAAGAAACAGGCACTTATATTTTATAAATGCAATGTAAGTACATTATGTAAAAGTCACAATTCTATCATTTTTGACATCGATTTCAATGTTGAATAATATTCAGGATTAGACTCGATGCGTTGATGGCATAATAGTATAGTTTATTATCACTTCAGTTGTGTATTTGTGTTGAAAAGATGTGAATAAAAAAAGTGTAGTGATATCCGTGATAATTAATAAGTGTGGACTTGTAAAAAGTTCGGGAAAGGATTATTATTCGCGTGGTGTTGGGTTGTGAAGAGAAGACAACACGATGGTGAGTAGCAAAATGTATTCTATTTCATACATTTCGACTTGCAAATGGGCATAAAGACAAATAATCTGATCTTCCAAAGTCTTCTACCAAAAACGTATTGCAAACGCCAAGGTCAAGGAATGAATAAATCCATACCAATGCGGAATACCATCAAGGGTATGGAATGCATTTAGAAATTTAAAAGCTATTAGCAGGTTTTTGTGAACACAATCTTTGGATATTATAATGTGATTGCATCAACGATGCTTATTTTATGTTCAATAAAATTTTTTACATTAGTTATAAGTGGGCTTCTGTTCGATGCTTATATTTGATCAGTAAATATCAAACATAAAAATTCTATGGCAATCAATTCCTCTTCGATATGCTTTTTCTGACTGTAAAGCCGAATGTGTTAATCAAAGTTAGATATAAGTTAGAGACTTGATATGGTAGCTATGGAAATCATTAATGCATTACAGAAAATCGTTCCTCATCAAATGCAACATAGACCGATCGCCCAAGGGAGGTTCGTATGCATTTTATGTGGAACGATTGTCTTTAATGCATTAATGATTGCAATAGCTATCATATCAACAAAACTCATGTATATATTGCATCTTAAATGAAATTTACTGTATATAGTAATCTAGTATGTTGAGTCTAGCCAGAGGCTGGTTTCTACTTTCTTAGTCGAACCCAATGTATAATGCTTAAAGCGAGAATGTGGCACTTGCAAATATAATTTCTTCGTCGTCGTCCTTCTTGCATCGAACGTATGCAAATAAAGTGGATTCACATTCATCGATCCAAAAACCTTGCAATTACAGTATTGACGTGTTTCCGAAGGCCAACGAACTTGCGATAGCCAAAGTAAAAACTCGTTCGTTGGCCCAAAGCCACCTTAATTTGTATTCGGAATGAAGTCTAGAGGAAGAATATTTAACGGGAAGACGAATCCTAGTCAAATCCCTTTTTCTGATGATAAAACCAAAAGTAATGTACACTCATTTATTATCCAAGTACATAACAGTCTTTTATTCAAAAAAAAACCTTCTCAAAGAAAAACCACCTATTTTAAAATTTGAGTTAATAGTGAATCATTTTTTTAATCGCCTGCAAGCATCGCCATTTATCAGGTAAATAAAATGGTTCAAAAACGTGTGGAAATGGTGTATCAAATCCGGTAACTCGCTGCACCGGAGCTTCTAAGTGTAGAAAACACTCCTCCTAAAAGAATAGAAGTACTGTATGTTAAATACTTAGAAATAACGACTGTTCAACAGTTCAAGTTACAAATATTCAAAAGGCATAGACTTCGACTGGCATCAATATTGGCATCGGGCAACTTCTTTGACCAGCCCCGTAGTTCAATTTTAAATTTGTACGAAAGAAATACATAATTTTTATAAATCGAATAACACAAAAATATGTTTTGTTCATCCCTTAAAATTAACAACAATCGCAGTCTGTGCGAATAAATCAAGAATGACCTTTTTTTGCCTACAGTAAAAGGCATTTATGGTCAAAAATTTGAAAGTTTCCAAAAGATCAAGAAACAAACTTCTGTAGTTTAAATTTTCAAAATTAACAACTTTAATACCTGTATTGTAGCTGCTATTTCAGCACCAAAACCTCCCGTTAACGGAGCTTCGTGAGCTATCAGCACCCTTCCAGTTTTTTTCACAGACTGCAAAATAAAAAAACCAAATAATAATATAATTTATTCCTTCCGACAAACAATCGTACTATACGAAAAGTAATGAAAAACAAAAACGAGCAGTTATAAAACAAATGATTGCCTACAAAATATTTACACTGTTTTTAACAAGCAAATAACGTTTTTTACTATCGTCTTGGGTTTTTCGGAATATGTTTATTAAATTTCCAGTTTTTCACTAAAATACCTTATAAATTAATTCGTAAATTGCTTGTTTTATATTTTTCTTTATCAGATATAATATAGGTAGGTATCTATTCAGATTAATTTAAACGGTTTAACTTCAGGTTTCGTATATTTGTTCATTTGTTTTAAATCTTGCGATCGATTTTTCACCCACTTCCCGTTAACCGATTGAGTTGAAATTTTGCGCACATGCGTACTTCCGATAATAATACAACAATATGATAACTAGATGACCGAGCCGGCTTTCGTCCGGGTGCAAATCGCACTTTTGAATTTTCATCAACTTCTCGTTAACCGATTGAGTTGAAATTTTGAAAATGTGTGTAGTTCCGGTGACAGTACAATATTGTGGTAACTGACTGACTAGCCCGAGTTTTGTCCCAGTGTAAATTGCACTTTTAATAACGGTTTTATTATACAATCAATGATTGCATTGAAAATTAGAAAATAATTATGGGTCACCAATCTGGAGCATTGATCTGACTAAAATAAAATCCTGGGGCACATTTAGTAGAAAACTTTCTTTTTTTACATCTCGTGATTTTATTTTAGTCTAATGAAAGCCTCAGACTAGTGGTCCATAATTATTTTGTAGCTTTTAATACATCATCGATTGTACAATAAAATCGTTTAAGTTAAAAAGTGTTTTTACCTATTTTATTTAATTTTTTTCAGCAACGCTTGTGCAAATATAGATACAATAAAATACTGCCAAATTTAAGTAACATCTGCCGTATTTCAGCTATTTTGATTAAAAATAAAACAGTTCAGTCTCTAAAAATTGTATTTTTGAATATTGAAAGTTTGACGTTTTTGGCATCGAGAACTGCCCTGGGGCAGGGCAGGTCGAATAGGTAACTATTGGTTAATGAAATTCGTTTATTGTTTACATATAATTATTTAACCACTAGTTACCCATTCGGCTTGCTCTGCCCCGGGGCAGTTCTCGATGCCAAAAACGCCATTAGAGTTTTCGACAATAAAAAGACATATTTTCATCAATAGATCGTTATACCTTGCAAACGGTTTCTTTATCCCAAGGAAGAATAGAAACTAGATCAATAACTTCACAATCTACATCGAACTTTTCTTTCGCCAATGCCGCTACTTCTTTCAAAACGTGAACTTGTGTACCCCAGCCTATCATCGTGATATCTTTCCCTAAAAACAGAAAAAAAACGTTCCTCAATTTGTTCAATATATTACTT
The DNA here is from genome assembly GCA_963575645.1 of Xanthostigma xanthostigma. NCBI lineage: Eukaryota > Metazoa > Arthropoda > Insecta > Raphidioptera > Raphidiidae > Xanthostigma > Xanthostigma xanthostigma. Next base: position 46,293,787 of record OY754470.1, read on the forward strand.
TAATCATAAAAAATCATATATATTAATACGCTAAGGTTTAAGATGTTTGCCTCCCTTTTTAGAAAAAACCTCACAATTTCTCCACATAAATTATATATCATTTTACAGATAATTGCTTGCTCTACTGACATCGACAACTAAAAAATTTATTATTGCTATTGTTTTTGTAAATTAATTAAACTCTGAACAACGTCTGCCATCTGACGGCGTAACGTTAACACTTCGATCTGTCATCTGACCTTCATGTTGTAAATACTGCATACTGCCATCTGACAGGCAACGCTGAACAACGCTTTTGCTACTTGCGCCTCTACCTATATGACAATTTTAGTAAAATATTTCTTTTACAACAAAAAGAAGAACGTTATAAGTAGTGTGCAAAATTAGAAACGAATTGAATACCTGCAATCATATTTAAAAAATAATTTTGTAAAGTGATAATTATTATACTTATTTAGTGCGAATAATTCGCACAGGTCACGCTAGTTCTTAGTATTTTGTTAAATAAATTCGGTAAATTAAACAAATTGTCGATCGAGAAATTGAGTCGATTTTCGATTTATTCTTTTATCAGGGAATATCGACTTCTTTCATGGAGAAATTGTTTTGGAGTTAACCTAACCGATTATAATTATTTGTTATTTCGGTTTATTTCTATTTGACAAAAAGGTATCTTTCGAAATGTTTAGTTACCTAACCTACTTTGGTGTCGTATAGTGTCAACGCCTCTACTGCTGAAGTAGGAAGTATTATTTCTCTCACTTTTTAAATAAATGTCACTTTATCGTGTAAGTTGTAATCATTCTGTTACCTTCTATTAAAATATCAGCTTCTCCGATCGGTAAAGTATAATCTTCTTCGGGCACTTCGTCGACAGCAGCTCTGTATAAGACTTTCGGTTCTAAAATCAGACACGGATCCTTGTCTCGTATGCATGCTAAAAGAAGCCCCTTAGCCTTTATCGGTCCCCTCGGTATAACTATCTACAAGAACGAGAACTGTACTGCTATGTGTACAAGATATCATTTATAATTTTCGTGTATCTATTAGTTAAACAAACCTTAAGGCCTGGTGTATGCGCAAAATAAGCTTCGGGGCTTTGCGAATGGTACAGCGCCCCGTGTCCTACGGCACTGCACGGAGCTCGAACAGTTAAACTGCCGCAGTCGTATATTCCTCCACTTCTGTATCGGCATTTTGCAGCTTCGTTTACCAACTTAAAGAAAGAGAATTATAAATCTTAAAATTGTCGACCAATTTTTCTCAGACCATACGATAAATTGACAAAAAATAATAAAAATACAAATCAATATAACACAAGATGACGTTTCGATCCGGATTTGGATCTTCTTCAGAAATATCTAAAAAATATAAAAATTAATTAGTATTAAGTAATTTATTATCTAAAGGCCCCCATACACCTCGTTCTTTTTTGGCAGTTTTCATCGTCACGATAAAACACGTCGGTCAAAACCGAAGTGTATGGGCAAAAACTGTCGATGAAACACGGCAGTTTTTTTATCTGCCGAGTCTTGATTTTAAACACGACGTGTTTGCTGGTTGTCGTTTTAAATCGTAATGTGTGGCGCTTTCCGATAAGAATCGACGTGTTTATTCAGTGGTGCGACGTACAGCAAATAAGTCATATTAATTAAATGATTGTAATTAGTTTGAGTATTGATTTATATTTTAACCGTTTTAGTGCTAAGCAATTTTGACAAAAATAAATGAAAATTGCTATAAACATATTGATTAATTTAGAGGAAAAAATAATGGTGTCAAATAAAACACTCTAATTTAGACTAATATCAATCAATTTTATTAATTATTTTTGCATTATATTGTTTATTAATGTTTATTAAACATAAAATAATATCAATATTATTGTATTTTCCATCAAAGCAGATCGTATTAATGATGCCACGACTTCAGAAAACTGAACGAAACTACGCCTCTGTGTGGATATGGCCGTTGTTCGTGTTTAAATTAACCGTACAGTTTTACCCGTGCGGTTAAAACTGCCATAAAAGAACGAGGTGTATGGGGATGGCCGTTGTTCGTGTTTAACCGTACAGTTTTACCCGGCGGTTAAAACTGCCAAAAAAGAACGAGGTGTATGGGGGCCTTAATAGATTGCACGCAATCCTGCGTGCAATCTATTAGATAATAAATTACTTAATACTAATTAATTTTTATATTTTTTAGATGTAAATAATTCATTGAAATAAAATAATAAAAGGACCGAAATAATAATACAACTGTGTTTTAAAATAAGTCACCTGATCAAACGCAGGGAAAATGTAATCGGCGAACTGTATTTCAGCGATGGCAGTGGCTCCTGCATTTGCAGCGCCTATTGCGAAGCCCACAATGCCCTGTTCGCAAAGCGGTGTATTGAAAACTCGATCCCGGCCATATTTTTTCTGAAGATCGAGTGTACATCTAAATACGCCGCCGAAACCCACATCTTCACCAAAAATTAAAGCGGTTTCATCTGTTTTCAGCGCAATATCTAAACCATCGTTTATTGCTTGAAACATGTTCATTTTGGCGGTTTTCCCTGTAACACAATATTTTTGAGTTTTTCTAAATTTGAAAATATAGAAAGGACCCCGCACCAAACACATGGGAAAATGGCTTTCGGTGAAATTTTTTCTGACTGGGGGTAATGAATCAGTCATTTAATGATGAAAAAAGTTTCCAATACAAATTGGATCTGATAATCCTATTTTAACATACAAATATATAAGTATATCTCCTACATATTGCACGTTGTTCGTTAATTGCCACAAAATACAGCCTTTTTTGATAAGCTTGCAACTTTGGACACCGGGATTTTCAGACCCAAGTTGTATTGAAAACTTTTTTCAGCATCAAATGACTGACTCATCCCCTCCCATTTAGAAAGAATTTTATCGAAAGCCATTTTCCCACGTATTTGGTACAGGATCCTTTCAATGGTAATCAGGAACCTTGCATTTTCATTGTTAAACTGTTTTTTTTTCTATTTGAAAACATTGAAAACAATTGGGTACAAGTTAAAACTGATCAATCTATTTTCTTGATTTTTTTTTAAATAAAACTTATATATGATAGGTCTTGATGACGTCAGTAAATCTGACGAAACGTTGATTTTCAACTATTTATTATCTGTCATTCGAATATAACAACTGATATTGTAATGTTAGATTAGATTATAGAATTAATTTATTTACAAATAAACATATAATAAATTTAAATCTTTTACTTATATTAATTACTGAGTCACACCTAAAAAATAATTTTCATTATAATAAAAAAGTATTCTCACCTGAAATATGTTTTTCTGTTTCTGCCGAATATGTAAAATGGTTTCTTTTTGCCAGCAAATTACTGGCATAGTTAATTTTCTTATTAAAAAAACACTTAAATATAGATTTTTGAACAGCCATGTTTAAAATTTTATCATGACTTGATAGATAAGTCAATAATAATTTCTTTTATTCAGTCCTTATCAGCATCTGTTATTTGTTCTATGTCAAAAACATTAAAATATGTTGTTTTTTTTTGTCAACACATAACCTTTCTAATTAAAAGCTAAATTCTTATAAATTATTTACCGCATAAAACAAAAGATAATGTATGTGCGATTGTTTATTAAAAAAAAAAGAATGTGAGGTATATAATATTCATTTATGTAAATCTATAATGACAATAATAATTAAAAAGTAATTTAATGGCGCCAAAAACGAATCATTCTTCTTTTTTTGATGGTTCATCGCTGTTCGAACTGTCTTCGGAAGGGACGAGTCGTTTTAATGAAGCGACCTAAATGAAATTTAAAATCAGTTACGAAACTCGATATAAATCTTGTTCGGGAGGACATTTCAGCTGGTTCTGTATTGTAAATTATAGACGCTCAGGAGTTGAGATTTTATTAGAGAATCTGCCATCCGGCAGAGTATGAACTCAGATTCCTGGGAATTTCCAAAAAAAAAGACGGGTTGCACTCCGGGAGTGCCGGCAGAAGTGAAAACTTGAATATTAACGTCTTACGAATTTTCGATCAGGTCACGTGTCCTGACGCGAGTTTAACATTTTTTACCCGTTACAAAAAAAGTGTATAAAAGTTTTCGTCTTACGAATTTTCGATCTGACGCGAGTTTAACATTTTTTACCCATTACAAAAAAAGTGTACAACGCCGCTAAAGAAGTTTTCACTTCAAAAAAGTTTGGAATGCAATGTTTCCTCTGAGGTGTTCTGTATTGATTTATTTTACTGTTCTCAATGAAAGAAGTTGCGCTCATAATTTTCAATTGAATATTATTTACTTATTTAAGTTCTCTGTCATTTCTTATGTGTATGGCTTCGTGTTTTAATAATAAACCGAGCTATTGTGTGGCCAATAATTTTTAAATTTCAATTCAACACTCTTTTTTCTTTGATGCAATTCCTCCGGCTTCGATTCAAGCAAAAAAAACAATTGTGTGGTTTTAAGAAACCACGACGCAAGTGAAACTTTTATTGGATTGTAGGCGTTGGATTGTGGACACTTATCCATCACGATTAATAATTTATAAACAACAATATTCACATGAATACACGAATAAAAACATGTAAACACTGTACAGCACTTGCCCGCATGACAGACTGACTATGTGTTATACATACTACACGGTCAGCTGATGCTAACCATGGGCGCCGCCATATTGGCCTTGGCTGCTCTATCGAGCGCCTACTCCGAGCGCCTTTCACTTTACCCCTACTCCGCGGCCGCCTGTAATGCGACATGCAACAGACGGCCAGAAAAATTCGGGGCGATAGAATAAAAGTTTCACTTTAAAAATATTTTTTTGTGTCGACTCCATTGTGTATACTAATATTATAATGAGGTAAAGTTTGTAAGTTTAGATGTAGGCGGTAATCTCCCGAAACTACTCATCCGATTTCAAAAATGTTTTCACCAATATTTAGAATTAACCTTCAGGATGGACGTAGGCTATATATTATCCAATTCGGGGGAGCTGGACCGGGCCGCTAGTTTATAATAAAGGAACTAAATACTTACTTGTTCTTGCAAAGTTTTCTCCTTAGCGGCAGCTCGATGCAAAAGAACTTTAACTTTATCCAACAGTTCAGATTTTTGTTTTAATTGTGCTTTAACCTGATTAAGTTCTTTTTCATACGTATTCGGAGAATCTAATTTTTCAGGAGTTAAACTGTTTTCTAGTAGCTTGATGTGTTTTTTTGCGTCGTTCAGTTCAATTTCCAGCCGTTGAGTCTTTTTGACATTTTCATTGTACTCTTCTTTGATTCGACACAGTTCAGACTTCCATTTATCATCATTGCCCTACAGTTAAATAAGTATCCGGTATAAAAATTTCGAAATACGAAGAATGTACAGTTTTAAGTTCTACAATAAACAGTAAGGATCTGAGAATAGCTAAGTTCGTGCGATAGTCCTTATTTAAAGAACATTTCCATGACTTCTCCAAGCCCCTATTTCCCGGGTTGTAATCTGAAAGTTTCTATCAATCGGATTTTTGAAGTAAAACTTCTTTAGACGCTACTTGAGAGTAACTCAATTTTTTTTCGGACGGAAGAAACGTGTTTACGCAGTTTCCGCTATTTAAAAGCATCCGCTGACAGATGGCGCCCTCAAGACGCATCTGTAGAAACCATCTTGAACGAAAGGTGAAACATAGCTACGGGCGCAAACCAATTTTGTTACACGGCACTCATTTTTTTTATTAATAATCCTACCAATCTGTGGCTAAACAATTTACGAAGGATCGCAAAGACTGGAAGACGTAGATAAATTTGTTCTCGGTCATCGCTATTTTTAAGTATTTACCTTTTGATTGTGGCTGATTCCACTCCCCCCTCTGGACGTTTGAAGTCTCTTGTTTTCGGTCTGCAACTTTTCAATAACGCGTTTCAAAACAAACACGGTTTTTTCCAGATCGGCAGTCTTTTTACTCGTATCACTCTTCACGCCGCTATCAGAACTTGACGCTGCGTCTCGAAGATTTTGTTCAGATTTTAAAACCGCGACGTACCTGTAAAAATATCAGTCACCGATTATTTTTATGTTGTGATGTCACGCCAGTTAAGAAAAGGCAGACCCAAAAAATGTCTTAATAATAAACCTTTCTAAATGTTCCACTTGTTCTTGCAATCTTCCTGCATCGGCGAACGTCTTTTCGAAATTTAATTTCAGTTCAAGATTAGCCGATTCCAATTTTAAATTTTCTTTGTGCAATTTATTATTTTCACAGTGAAGTCGCTCTATTTCTGACGTCAATGTATTGGTTCCCTAAAAGTACGTTAAAAATTCACTGTTTAAAGTTATGAAAAAGCCAATGTGTCAAAAATCGGTACGGTGAACAATACGCGACATCCTTATGCAAAAAAAACATTTTAATATAAAAAATTGGTTCTTACAACTACAGAATACATCATCATCCAAGTGCTTACAACATAACTAAATAATATAACGAATATAGCCACGCTGCTGCGCGTTTACTAAATAAAAAAAAAAATTGGTTGTCTGTAAAGTCGGTTTACGGACGATAGTTTTACGTGATAACGTATTCCGTAATACATAACCTAAATTTATATAATAATTATAATAATTCGAATCTATGATATTGCATCTTTCGCTTCAAATTTAGGTAAATTTTATTAAGTAGAATAATAAAACACTATAAAAAGTATACTATTATTATATAAAAAACAACTATGGCATGTATCTCTTTTGCGCATGCGCCGATTTTCCCCAAAAAATTTACGAAAATTTCTAGTAAAAATAGATAGAGTAAAAACCGTTTTAAAAACTATATTATTATTATATAAAACATCATTATAAGAGATATATTCTTTTACGCATGCGCCGATGTTCCCCAAAAACAATAGGCCACTTCATATTTGCATATCAAACATCCTCCCAAAATTTGGTTTCAATCCGCTTATCCTTGGTGTCGGAATGATAAGAAATGTCAAAAGTGACGTTTGCAACTGTCAAAGTATTATGTTCTAATAATAATTAGTTATTCCAATACTTAACTTAGAAGGCGTTGCATTTCACAAAATACTAATGTCAAAAGATTGAATTAAACATTAGAAATGCAGCCGTTTTCATGTTAAGACAAGACATACGTTCTCTTCTAATTTCCATGTACGGCAAACAAAGACGACCGACCGCGTCGCGCCATGCATTAGACAACATTGCATTTATACAGCTATTTTTCTATATAAATTTGTATAAAAAAACTGTTTAGGCAAATTCTGTTATACGAAATCTATGTAAAATGTTCTCCTCTTTCGTTTAAGACTGGTTTCAAACCGATCTGATTTAAATTGAGCGAGAAATTAGCAAAAAGCACGCACAGGGTCAGGCGGAACGTTACGCGTTAGGAACGTTACGCGTTACGAGCGTTAGGAACGTTACACTTTTTCGTGCATGCAGCCGGTGTTTTATCAATTTATAAGATTGGTGATTCATCAATTTATAAGACGTTATCACGTCAAAAAAAAAAAAATTGGTCCCCTAAAATCAGAATATTGCTGTAATAATTTTCATTTTTTTGTATTTTTTAAATTTGACGGGCAAAATTCAATAAAATCTCAACATTACAAATTCCAGTCGTGCTAAATTCAAAATAAAATTAGTAAAAACATTGATTAATGTATTACATTTTTTATTACCTGGTTAAGTATCTTCCTACAATACTTTAATCAATGGTAAAAATAGTTTTAAAAAAATTTATAGCTAGCAAATAATTGTTTTCAGTTGTACAGAAGTCACTAACCTTTGAAGCTAATTCTAAAATGGCTATTTTTCTTTCCTGTTCCTCCAGTTTTTCTTCCATTATCACAGCCCCAACGCCATTAGAATGGTGCTCTATAATATCTAATTTAGCGGCCAAAGCTTCATTGTCCGCCAATAATCTGGCATTTTCAAGTTCCAATATTTCGAATTTAGTGTTGTGCAAAGACACCTGGGAACCTTTCGAAAATTTCAATTTCGATTCCAGAATACCCTTTTCACGTTCCAGTCGCGCAATAACAGTTTTCAAAGATGCGTTATTTTGAGTTAACTTTTCAATTTCGTCGCATTTTAATTTTAATTTTTCTTTAAGTTTTTCAGCTGTCTGCTGCCATCTTTTCTGTTTATCCCACAAAGACAGCTCTTCTGCGGTTTTAACTTTTCGAGATTCGTTCAGGATTTTCTCTTTTTCCAATTTTTCTTTTAATTCGAATATTTCTGTTTCGAGTGATGCGATTTTCTTTTGATACTGTTCTTTCATCGACTGCTTGTCCAGAAATTTTTCACTTCTTGCCGATAAAGCAGGTCTGAAAAAATCAAATCCCAAAAAATAAATCTACACAAGTTCATTGTGTAAATTGGTTGTCTCCCAGGTAAACTGTCTAATTTTTAGGGTTCCGAACCCTTATAGGATAATTTTTGTCTGCCTGTCCGTCAAGACCCTTTTTCTCTGGAACGGCTAGGAGGTATCAAGTTAAAATTAATATCAAATAGTAAAGTTAACAGCCTTATAGTTCTCTAAAAATTTCGAGCTTCTAACTCAATGCAATAAAAAGATACGCCCCTTCAAAATCTTCTAGAACATAGTGTCGAAAGTAAGCGAAAGTGGCGCTATCCTACGCGATAATTCTAAACTATATTTGACAACTTTAGGTGACAAACTTAATTTTTTCTTAAATTGTTAAACGGTGTCTGTGGACCCCTCAAGGGGCGAGTATTTTCGAAGGTTGGAACAGATTAATTTAAATATTTACCTGTTAATCAGTTGGCCCCTTAAATTACGAATTTCTTCTCTAGCTGATCTTTCTCTATTCGATAGCTGATTGAAATTGCGCTTAAGTGCTTCGTGTTCAGCCTGCAATTGTTGCTTAACGAACTCCAAAGCTGTCACCTTTGGTGAGAGTTGAGTCGCTACCGTTTCCTTTTGGTTCTAAAATGAATGCAAGTGAATAAAAACATGTTTTTCGAATTAATAACATGACAATTTATCATTTGACGCTAATAAGCAAAGCTGTCGTGCGTCTATAACCTACAATCAATCTGATTATGGATATTATATCGTAATAAATAAAAATTACAGTTATACTAATTTCCGATAATGCCTCCACCTGGACATGACTATTAACTAAGCTAAGCTGAAATTTAAATATGCATAAAATAACGGAATCAGTAATAAAGGTGCGATCAATTATGACACATTGTTGGTAAACGAAAAAATTGCTTACTGTTAATTCAGCAACTAATATTTCTAATTCTTGAATTTTGTAATTTTTCTCTTCAATTTCTTTCGTTTTCGATTCTATAAATCCCATTTTGTGTTTCGATAGTTCTTCTTGTAGACTGTCAGCTTTTTTTTGCCATTGTTGACATTCTGATTTATAAGTTTCGATTTCTGACCGATGTTGCCCTTCAAGTCTGTAATAATTCAAATACAAGATTTAATAATTTGTTGCCACTAACGTCACAAGTATGTATTATAAAAAATTCTTCGTATCGTCCGTGTTATTTATTTAAATAAATTCTTGAATAATGGGTAAGTGGGCAAAATGTGCAATATTTTTTACTTTTTTTTAATAGGTAATAAAAAGTAAAAACATTACACATTTTAAGAGTACAGATAAATACTTTGATCGTAATTCATCCATAGCTGTTAATCTATCTTCTGCCAATGTCCTCCAACGAACTGCTTCCTGGCGCGATGATTCCAACTGCGAATTCAGCGTATAAACTGCCGTGTGCAATTCTCCAATGTGAACTTCTAACTCGTGGACTTGTTGGATGTATTTTTCAATAGCCGCGCGGTTTAACGCTGGTTTCGATTCCGATTTATTTAATGACTGTTTAAACCTGGAAGTTAAATTTATAAGTTTATTCTCATGAAATAATAATAATTAATGAGAGAGTGCAGTGTGGTTAATAGACCATTGATTTCAATTATATAAATCTTGTTTAACATAAATAATCTCTTGTATATAGTTAATAAATAAGTGTGCTAAATAAATGTTGGTGTGTTCCTGTGTATAAATATTTTGTGTACATAAATAGTGACTTTGTATTCTTTATTACTTATTCTTTTATTTTATTAGTTAGAATTTGTTGTTTTGTTTCTGTTACGTTATAGAGAAGTGCTTTTAATTTGTTTGTTAACGTTTCACTATTGTAAATAAATATTTTCCACCATGAACTAAATCCGTTTTGTTGCAGTATCTTTTTACTTACTTTTCATGGGAACTTCGTTCTTCTTGCAGAACCGTTTTGACTTTTTGAAGTTCCTCTTGCAATCTTGACGCGGCGCGACTGTGTTCGTCTTTGCCTTCTTTTAACAAGGCTTGTAAATGCAATATAATTTCGTCCTTCTGCCCCATTGTAGTTCTTAACGTCGCTATGTTTGCCTTGAAATAGTACGAGAAAAATGCATTATTCAAACAATGTCACTGTCGGGACATACTCGAATCTTCTAGAACACATCGATCGAGCATATATCCCTTGGCGGAATTTATAAATAACAAAACACTCACATTTAAAGATGCAACAAGTTCATCGGTATTATCGGCATCTATAACATGAGTAGTCGTACCAGTATTTTTCTGTTCTTGACTTTTTTGTACAAGCATCAGTTCTTCTTGTTTCAACGTCAATTCTTTGCGCAAATCGTGAACTGTTTTTTCTAAAAATGTAACTTTGAATTCGCACTCTTTCAAATTAACAGTTCTTTGAGTAACCAGTTCGAGGGCTCTCTTTAGTTCTTCGTCTAAATCGTCTCTTTCAAATTCACTAGATGCTGTGTTCGTATACTGGTGTTTAAATTCAACCGTCGTTGTCTGCGTTTCCTGACTACTTTTTACTATTTCGGAGCGGTTAGAAGTCACTGCTTCGTTCCTGGTTTGTTCTGTTTTGTAAACGGTTAGATCCGATAATTTATTCATGTTCGTTTTATAAGAGTTTTGCTCGAATAATTGCCTTTCTAGTTCGTGAATGTCTTCTTCCTGCTTTAATAACCTTGCGCTGGATGCCTGCAACTGCTTTTCTAACAAATCAGCGTGTCTTCTAATTTTCAACTCCTATAAATACAAAAAATGTGTTGGTACTCGCATAGTATGTGTAAACATTTTATGTTCGGTTTTTCCCCCACATCGCCACGTCAATTTTCTTAGTGCCTTGGAAAATTTTATGTCACATAAAAAATAATATACAGGGTGAGTTTTAAGTTGATGCTTTTTTTTACAGCGTGTAAAAATCAAATAGACGAGCAACTATTTCAAATAGTTTTTTTATCAAAACTCAAAAATAAGAGAGAAACAGCCTTTCGAAGTTTAAATAAATTTTATTAAATTTTCTTTAATTTTGAGGTCGGTCCTGGGGTTATAATTATGTCACTATGGAAATAAGTTGTTATTATCAAGCATGTACAGAAGCATGGCTACGGCGCACGCATCTTTGTGTCCAACAAAACGGGGACAACTTCGAACAATTTCTGTGAATAATAACATATTTCCATAGTGACATAATATAACCCCAGGACCGACCTCAAAATTAAAGAAAATTTAATAAAATTTATTTAAACTTCGAAAGGCTGTTTCTCTCTTATTTTTGAGTTTTGATAAAAAAACTATTTGAAATATTTGCTCGTCTATTTGATTTTTACACGCTGTAAAGAAAAAGCATCAACTTAAAACTCTCCCTGTATATAAAAATCCGTGACAGTTCTTCTTTAGGCGTGTTTTGTGAATTTCGCGAAGGGCTTTAAAAAAAGCGTTCCAATTGCGACAGACATCTAGCCGAGTTTTGAAATATTTTCATCAGAAAAGGCCGGACAAAAATTACACTGATTTGTAATATTGATAGATACCAAGTGTTATCAAATCGGTTCAGCTGTTTTCGAGTGATACTGGTACAAACAGACCGGCAAAAATTACTTACGCTGAGTATTATTCTATTTTTTTCTTGAATCCAGTCAACAATCTTTTGCATTTTTTCTTCATTATTGTTCTCTTTAAGAATACTTTGCAACTCTTCGTTGAGTTTTACTTTCACTGACAATTCTTCCTGAAGCGTTTGAATATCATTTTCAGTTTTTTCAACAGCTTGCAATTTCATAAACGCTGTCTGACTATCAACTGTAATTTGTTTCATTCTTTTAAATAATTTTTCTTCGATTAACAAAGGCACCGAACCCAAGTATTGCTGTCTAAGAGAAGAAATAATATTTTGATAGTTCCTGAAAAAAAAAACAAGATTTTGGAGATTATTTAGATATTAAAATATAAAATATGACGAATTTAAAAAAATAAAAAAATCGGTCAAGTGCTAGTCGAACTCGCGCATCGAGGGTTCCGTACAAACTTGTAGGTATGTAAATAGTTCGTCCATCACGGGAATCGCGCTTTTCCGTTGGAAAACTGTTGTCCCCATACATCGCATAGGTCGCGGTCAGTTTGCCAACTGCAAATAAGTTTATAGTCGCAAAAAAATATTTTGTGATGTAACTGCAAATTTACAGTTTTAGGATTTTTTCCTTTACTTGTGTTATAAGACATTGCTTCTTGCCAAATTTCATGATTCTAGGTACAACGGGAATTACCCTATAGGTTTTGATTCCCTTGCGAGTGTCAAAATATGCGGCATGAGCGGCCGTATTTTTTTATTGCGTTGACTTAGAAGTTTGATTTTCTCACAGCGCCAAGGGATTGTCGACTTGAGTATTTGATATTAATTTCAACTTGATACCTCCACGCGCTCCCGAGAAAAATGGATCTTGACAGACAGACGGACAACGAAGTGATCATATAGGCTATGTGCACGAAGCCTATTAGCGCCGCTAGTGGGTAATAGAGAATTATTGAACTAACTTTTTATGGAAATCGCGACATGTTTCTAAGGTGATAAGTCAAATACTTTAGTTGGCCATGTTGTGTCAAAAAAAAAAATGTAATAAGGAAAACTGATGTTAATTTGTTTACACTGATAGCGGAACGTCAAATAAGGGCGCCAATAGTCTTTATTTTACTTAAATCGCCATCAGCGCAACAGCCCGGAACACAACAAGCATTTCCAGATCGCTTAGTTTTCCTATGTTTTCTTTGTAATTATAAAACTTTATAAAATTATAACTACTTTCACTTTTAATAAACATTGTTCGCCGACATACGGAAAATTGGAGTTCGAAGTTTCCCCTAGTGCTCACCGCAAACGCTCGCATCGAAAAATTTGTAACTCCGCCTTCGTGCACATAGCCCATAAGAGTTCTCTTTTTTCCTTTTGAGGTACGGAATCCTAAAAATGCATTCAAACAAAATTTTTAACTTACAAACATTTTGTGTTCAAGTCGCTGATAGTCGTCTTATAATCATCTTCTTTAATTTTGAATAATTTCAGTTGATATTCACTGTGAGCTGAAACACTTTGCAAATCGTGTTTCAGCGACTCCAATTTCTTGTTAGTTTCAGCTTCGTGTATCCTAGCGAGAACGACGTCAGTTCCAAGTTTTGCAATGGTTGCTTTATCGTCGCTTACAGCTTGCAAATCCAAAAGTTGATGCTTTAGACTCATCACTTCGTATTCGTTGTTCGATTTCCATAATTTAACTGTATTCAGTTCTTTTTTAAGAACTGCAACGGTATCCATCAAAGCACCGTTTTTAATTTCCATCTCGACAAATTCTTGTTGGAGCTGACTGTATCTGCCTTTTAGGTTTTTGTAAATGTTTTCGTTGACCGATCCAACAAGCATATCTTGCATATCTTTTTCGGACTGTTGCAACTGTAGATTTTTTTGTAATAAAACACCATTATGGGATTCGACATCTGCGAATCGTTCTTCAGATCTGCGCAGTTGTTCTTGAATGACCTTGAAAAGACCTTCCGCGTGGTTTGCTCTCTGTTTTTCAGAAACTTCTTTTATTTCAATTTCCGCCAAACGTTTGGCTAAACTATTTTCATCGTTTCCTTTTCCTGAATTTAATTCGTACAAATTCCTCTTAGTTTTTAGCGCCAGCAGTTCTTTGTTCAGCTCTTCCTTATCGGATTTGTAGATATTGATTTCCGATTTCAAAAAGTCAATTTCTTGTTGCTTATCCAATTTACAATCATACTGACTTTGTTCTATTACCGTCCTGTACTTCAAATTAACGTCCGTGAATTCCTTGACCAACGTATCGTATTTTATTAACGGTACGGAATTTTTCAACGAACTCTCTAACGATTCTATTTTGAAATTTAATTGTTCCTTATCTTTTTTGAGTTCGTTGATTTTTTTCGAAACTATTATTTCACAATCCAAGTTTTCAGTTTTCAATTTGTTCAACTCGATGCCTAATCTTTTCTCGACGTCTGTCGCGTAAACAAATTTTCTTTTTATACTCGCTTTATCTGCAATCAACTCGGAACAATGCTGTGCCATTTCGACAGCCCGTTTTTGTATTTCACCGTCGCCTTGTTTTATAATTTCAAGGTGTGAATTCAATTCGTCAAGCTGTTGTTTTTGCGTTTGAACTAAGATGTCCGATTCTTCTTTTGATTGTTCCAACACTTCCGCTTTAGTTTTCCACTCATTTTTTTCAGCAAAATATTGATCGTACAGCAAACCCATTTGGTGTCGTAACACATTCAATTCTTTATTGTACTTTTCAAGTCGATTATTAAGTGAAATGTTTTTTTCAGTTTCGTTATAATATTCCTGAAAAAAGTATATTTAAGTTTGGGCGAAATTTTTTGAATAAAATATTAACTTTATTTTTGTCTTATCTATAGAATCTGTTGTCGCGTCAATATAACAATTTTCCAAAATTAAGACTAGGTTGCACGAAGCATTGTCAAAAAATCTGATTTGGCAATGAGCTTAGATTGTGGCCACACATATTTCTCCATAAGAAAAGCGTTGTAGAATTTTAAACCAATCCTGCTCGAAAAATAATTGATCGAATGAAACAACACCACTTCCAAACAACATTTTTCTACTCATGTTGATAAAATTTCATTTGAAAAGCGATCTTTTTCTATGTAGATCAATTATTTGTTTTTTTGAGAGTACAATCTAACGATCTACATGCTCCTGTAATTATACGATCACATCCTAAGGTCATTGTCAAATTATTTTTTTTGGCGATGCTTTCTGCAATCCAGAGTGAATCTGCGATTTGGAATGTGAAAATTTTAATTTCAAATTATAAACACCCCAATAATTTTTGGTAATCGAAATCGGATCGGGAGAAATATGAATCCAGTGCAGAGGAAGCCTTACGCAAAAAAACGAGTCTGCATCTGCATTAGAACTCGAGATATCGAGACACTTCATATCCAGTAAATGAATCTATACTAATATATAAAGCTGAAGTGTTTGTTTGGTTGAACGCGCTAATCTCAGGAACTACTGGTTCGAATTTGAAATTTTTTTTTGTTGGATAGTTCATTTATCGAGGAAGGCTATAGGCTATATAATATCACGCTACGACCAATAGGAGCGGAGCATCAATGAAGAATGTCACTCAAAATTTGTCCGTCCGACAAAAACTTAACGAATGAAATTTGGACACAACATTCATCTCGGTAAACTAAGATGAATGTGCGTACTCATGTCCCTCCCTCCCATTCGTTCTTTTGCACCCCGGGCGAAACTGGGCGGGACCGCTAGTGGATGATATATTCACAAGGCAAATTAAAAAAAAAGGGTAATAAAATTGTGAAAAAATTCTGGTGTTTACGTACATTTAAAACGTGTAGCAGATGTGCATTTAATTTATAAATGATTTCTCCACTCGACAAAGGCAAATCGAGAGGCAATTCTAGATCTTTGATAACAACAGGCTGGAGTTGAACATCTCTGGTGTTTTGTTTTTCGTAGCTTGCAATTTTTTCTTCTAGTTGTTCACTTTTTATTTCAGCTTTTTGAAGTTTTTCTAAACTATCCTGGGCTTCGAGTCTGACAAAAATAAAATCTCTTATTAAATAACAATCGACTCGCGGGTAAAGATTAGTAAAATAATAAACTTTTAAAACAAAAACCTACTTTGAAGTTTTGAGCTGATTCCGAAGTTCAGTATTTCCACCTTGCAAAGAATTTAGTTCGGCTTGCAATCGCATCGCAGGATGATACCATCCGGAAATGTGACGAGCATCCAATGCTTTCAAAAGTCGTTCCAACATTTGTGATTTTATTTCTACATTCGCCGCTCCTAAAACCAAAACAATTTATAAACAAAGATGTAGAAACAGAAGTCCCGAGTTCCTTATTTCTATTAGTCGAAAATTTAACATTCTGTGAAATCTAACACCGCAGTCTTTCTTTTAATTGAGCAATGTTTTTATTCACTAGACGATTTTTATACCTCATAAGTTGTATATATATTGGCACTTTCTTACTATTTTTTATTTTCTATGTTCTAATTCTTGCATTTTGTATATTGTGACTTGTCATATTCAAACTATGTTTTGACGCTATGATGAATAAACTATCTATCTATCTTTACGTATTTACCTTGCTGATTTTGAACGCTTTCCAAAATTTCATGCAAGCCTTTGCGCAAACTTTCATTTTCTACAACGACGTCATCAAGCTCTTCCGTAAGCTTATTTACTCTCTCTTTGTACTTATTTATTTGTTCTATAAGACACTTTTCAACCGATTGTTTTTCTTTAACACCATCGAATGTTGGAAGATTTTCGGACGGTAAATTCGGTTTCCCGTCAACGGATTTCACTTGGTCAGATCGAGTACCTACTATTTTGTTTAATTTGTGAATTTCATATTTAAGTTGAACTTTTTCATCCTCTAGTAGTTCGGTTTGGGCTTGTAATTTCTGAATTAATTTTGCTTGTTTTTGCTGCTTCGAAATAACACTGTTCGTGTGAATTGGTGTCTCTAACGGTATTCCCAATTTGTTTCTGAAAAATTAAAACCATTCCAAATTTTTGCTATTTTTTAAGAAGTCGAATGAGTATAATCACACTAGTGTAATACTTCCCGACATTTTTTTATACTAGCTCTGTTCCAACATCTCTGAGAACGGTAACAGAACCTTCAGTTATGCGCAGTAGCTAAAACGTGTTCCAAAACCGATACAGTTTCGTTTTAGCTACTGCACATGACTGACAGTTCTCCAGAGATATTGGAACACAGCTACTGAGTGTTGGTAACGTCTGTCGGCAATACAGAATTCTTCAGACGCCCTGCGTTTTTGTTGGTCAAATTCTCAGAGTCTTTGGACTGTTTGAATCTGATTTTAGCAATTATTGACTTCCAGTTTTGACTTCTAGTTCTAGGAGCGTAGAACTGTTCAAATCAAGTTCAAACTGTCTGAATAATCCGAGAATTTGACTAATAAAGGTGCAGTTGTTTCTTGTTTCCGAAGAGTTCTGTATTGCCGACAGATGCTTTGGGAGTTCAAAACTTCTTTATTTTAAGTACTTATTCAGAACCCAAAGGAATGGTCAGACTTCTGATGAGAAATGCGCCGGACTGTTTCAACTGTCCTAAGGGGGGTTTTTGACAGGTAAACTATGGAAGCATAAGGTGAACATTGATTTAGAAAAGCATAATGGAAGCTAGGTTAACCTCTATCATGCTTTTCTAAATCAATGTTTACATGTCAAAAACCACCCTTAGGACAGTTCTCACCAGAGGTCTCACCATTCCTTTGTGTTCCGAATGACAAATTCGACTCTTTGTAGCCTTTGAATGATTAAATAAATAAATAAACTTAACAACAAACATATCTACTAAGAGTTTGGGGTCAAGTATACCGACCATTTGATTATACATACCGTAGTGCTAAAACCTGTTGCTCAAGTTGTTCGTTCTCAATTTGGAGTTTGTTCGATGTTTGCACAAGTTCTGTAATTTGTTTATCTCTGACAGTGACAGTTTTCTGCAAGTCTTGAATTTTGAGAACAGCTTCTGGCAATCCGTAATGTCCGCCTTCGTATTCTTTGATCTGAGTCAACAAGGAATTGACCTGAAGAAAATAATAAAATACCGCAGTTAGTCAATTTTCAAAATATCAAAGTAAAAAAAAAATATCCCGTACTTCTTCAGCTTTGATCTGGGCATCTTCTTCGGCATTTTCAACTCTTGTCTGAAGATTCTGTACCCTTTCATGAGCCTGCTTCAACCGGATCTGTAATTCATTTACGATTTCCGATTCATCTTTTGATCCGGTCTGTTTATTTTTTTCATTTTGCAATCGTTTTATTGTTTCAGTTGTCTGGTTCATTTCAACTATCGCTTCTTCGAGTTGCGTTTGAAGTTCTTCGATTTTATCTTCTTGAGTCTGAATGGTTTTCAGAAGTTCTGGTATTTTATTTTGTTCAGAACTGATGTCATAGTTTGGTATTGTCGCTGACAAACGATTGAAGCGTAATTTCCATTCCTCAATTTCTGCATTTTTTTCATTTAAAAGTTTCTGTAGAAAATAAAAAAAAAAAAAGTATTTTAATAGCGAGCTTAGATGTTAACACGATACATCAATGTTTGAAAAACATCGATTTTTACATCGGTGCAATTTTTTTCGATACATCGGACAATATTGATGTTTTTTTCCGATTCTTTTCAATCACAATTTAATTATTATTTCTCTAATTAACTATTTTTTTTAATTAAAAAAATCTCAATGCGGTAGGTACTTCAAATAAAATCAATAAATAAAAATTAATTAGTTTTTTCCGCTGTGGGATTTTTAAAGTATAAAATTATATACGTATTAAAAATTAAATTTACATATATATAGTTATATAGGCATTAAAAACAAATCTTTTCTACTCTTTGTTAGAGAAGATTGATGTTTTTGTTTAGATATTTTTACATTGATTTTCACATTTATGTGACAAAAAATTGAATCAATAAAAATAAATTTAATTTCAAATCAAAATACCTTCCAATCATCAACTCTGCTATCGAACTCTGCACTAAATTTATTAATTTCTTCATTCCTGGTTTGTTTCTGACTTAATAATTCGTTGATGTGTCCAGTTAAAGTAGCATTTTGTTCTTCCAGGTGAGCTATTTTATCTGTAAACGAATTTTAATAATAAAAAGAGGAGGAACTCGCGCCCTGTGGGTTTCGTACCGTTATAACGATTTATTAAAAATTAAGTTTGTCACGTTAAATTCCACACGGAATTAGGAACTAATGATTTCGAATGTTTTCCTTCAAGGCCATATATTTTTTTTGCGTTGAGTTAGAAGCTTGTTGTTACAGGACTACGGGGTTGTAGAACTTAATATTTGACATAATTTCAACTTGAGAAAAAGGGACTTGACATTCAGACAGACAAACAGATAACAAATTGATCATATAAGGATTCAGTTTTGTTTCCTCATTACCAGGTATGAAACCCTAAAAACAATAAAACATCTTAATTCAATTGTTTAGCGAACCGTACCTCGTTGCTCATTGTAGATATTTTTTAAACCCGTCAAATCATTTGTCATTTGCGTGATATTTTCAGCACCTTGTGATAATTCATCGCGCAAAACAATCAATTTTTCTCGGAGTTCGATGTTTTCTTGTTCTATTACCTAAAACAATATTTATCTAACTATAATATATAGATTTGATGTAAAAATAATGTCTTAGGGGTGATTCCTCGATTTATTTTAAGATATTTAATATGTTCAACAATGCTTTGTATCAGAGATTTAAAAATCTAGACTTTTTAAATATCTTGTGAACTGATAGAGCTGCAATTTAATCATAAAAAAAATCGTGGTGCCTTCTAGGGCGTTGATGAAGGCACCTTAATCAATATTCTCGCAGAAAAAAGCAAAACATCACCGGTTTTAATGAATTTTTATTATTTCGCGACAACTATAAAATACAAGCCCTCCGTTCTCAAGTTCTAAACCGAACTGGTAAAAGTGTCAATTGATTTTTCTTATAAATCTATTATTAGATATAATAAATTGACAAGATTATTTGGTTGCTTGATCCCAATGGCACTAGCTTTAAAAAAAAAAATTGGTTGTCTGTAAAGTCGGTTTACGGACGATAGTTTTACGTGATAACGTATTCCGCTCGAAGGTCAGGCGGAACGTGACACATTTCGGAACGTGACACTTTTTCGTGCATGCAGCCGGTGTTTCATCAATTTATAAGACGTTATCACGTCAAAAAGAAAAAAAAAATTAGAGAAATATATAAAAGAACATTTTTTCTTATAATTTGAATGGCCAATCGGAAAATAAAATGAAAATCGATCAAACCTAGTGGTCTATTGCGTTTTTTCGCAAAAATCAGACAACCTAGAATTTAATTATCTACGTAAAAAAGGGAAGAGTCTATAATATAATTATCTAATGGTACATGCTTGTTGGGTCGGTATAAAGCCTAAGTTTGAAGATGTTCTTTATTTGTGCTTAAAATATCCTAAATAAATATAAAGCCATTTATAAATTACCTCGACGTCTGTAAGGAGCTGCGTTATATGTTTATTTTTGTCACGGAGTGCTTCGGTCAGTTCTCGTTCGCGTTGCAAATCCGGTTCCGGTGAATCTCTCCAGCTGTTAGTGTCTTGCTGAATCGACTGAAGTTCAGTTTGAAGGTCAGATTTTTCATGCTCTAATACATCAATCTGACGCGTCAACTGAAACAAAAGAAAGCATTTTTTTTACGAGTTAATGATTGCGACTGCTGCATCGATCCAAAAAAGGCACCCGTACAAAAATTTAGCTATATCGATTCTTCGAATCTGGCACGCAAAAGTAGAAGATTTATAAAAAAACATTATTTATAAGTAATAAACAATTCGTAGACGAATAACTTAATAAAAAACGCAATTAGTTTCTTTATACTGTTTCTTGGTACTCAATTTGTGTTTTGTTTTACCTTGGTTGTGTTTTGTTTATAATATTCTATTTCGGCATTTTGTTTCTCTATTTTAGATTTCAGCTGTAAATTTTCTTGTTTAGTGTCTTCATCTAAAAATTTAGTAATTAATAGTAAGTTTATTATGTTGTTGGATGTTTTTTTTTTTTTTTTTTTTTAATTCATATCAATACATATTCATACCAACATCAGAGACATCTTTTTCAATTTTTTGGACTTCGATTTCACCTTGTTTAGCGGCTATTTCATCTAATTCTGTAATTAATGATTCGACCTAAAAAAAAAATAGTACATTTTTTAAATAACAAACTTATATTGTAAAAAACAGCTTCATTTTAAAATATCGACAGTTTAAAAATCTATTTCTTCGGCAGGTTTTCAAAGTAATTTTGTTTTGGTCTATATTTTACTGTCATAAGAAAATATATACGCTTTTTGATGATAAGGATACTTATCCATTATAAATGATATTAACAGAAAAAAACTTACTTGTTCAGACTTATATTTCAAAATTTCTTGGGCTACTTTAAATATCAATTTTAGTTTATTCATATCTATCTTTGCCTTATCGCTGTCGAACCATACAACTTGGTTGTACAACTCATCCTTATCTTCATCGCTTAGTTCATCCGGAGGAATGGCAGCTAACTGATTCCAGTTTATCTTCATCATCTTTTAATCTTATTGTTTAAATTATATTAAATATTATTTAAAAAAATATATCTACATTTAAATTCTTATGACATTCAGTACAACATCACTGACAAATGACAGTCACCTTTTTGTTTGTACCAAGTGTGTTGCCATGGTGACACCTTCATTGTTGACTTTTATGACGCATCAGCTTGAGATGACAGTTTAATGATTTTTTTATTGTTTTTTATTTTCAAACGAAATGTTTTTTAAAATTCGATATGCGGGTAATTTTTTTATTTATTAATGCTAATTAAAAAAAATATTAGGGGAGATCTGTCTATAGTTTCAGTTTTTGAGGGGTTTTCGGATATTTTGTATGTCACAGATAAGATAACACGTTTCGAGAATTTTTGTCCGTCTGTCTGTGTCAGCATCACTTCTAACGGCGGAACCGATTTTGATAAAACTCGGCATCGGGTAAAAATAAAGTTTCTGTTAAAACCGACATAGGTAAATGTTTACGCGAGAAAAGCCGCGAATAAAAGCTAAACAATTCGCTGCAAACCTTCGTACACTCGAGGTGGTACAGTACTGACCGTTTCAGGATAGAAACTTAGGTTACAGAGGTACACAGAGATTACGGGAAAGAATAAAACGCGTAATAGAGACTTATTTATTTATTCTTGTGTCTAAAGTATATGTTCCAGATTTTTATTAACTAACCAAGTTCATGGTATACAAATAATTATTTCTGTTATTTGCTTTTTCCAACTATAAGTGTGTGACGTAATAATTGATCCGCCTCTAGTAATTTATATTACGTCTAAAGAAAATTTTGGTTTTGAAATAATTTTCAATTATTGGTCAGTTTTTTTTGCATTTAAAAAAATTTATAACAATATTTCAGAACCTAATCGGCAAGAAGAGAAAGAATTGTTTGTTAATTATGACTGCCCAATTCAATTAATTATAGAATATATACGCGTGGAGATCGACATAAAAGAAACAGGTATTTAAACCCAATTCGACAGTGCTACTAAAATAATTACAGAGGTTTTACATTATCAGTTATACGACAAACGAATTGATTTTAAATCTTATTTGACATAGAAGTTCATGACTACGGTTATTGAGCAACTATAATTTAATCACTCATTCTTATATTTTGGCTATACATTGAACTAATATTTTTTTTAAGTTTTTGATTTTTGCGAAGAAAATGGTAAGCTACTGAAAATAAACGATTTTCCACCATGGACGATTGGGACAGATTTTTTGGCCGCTAAAACGTACTATATCGTGGGTTTTCAAAGTAATTCCAAAACAATATTTATTTAAAAATAATTTTAGCAAAATAGAAAAGCGATTTCTAATTTTAACTGACTTATGAACATTTTTTAATTTCTGCACCTGCTTACCCGTAATTCTAATTTAAGACGGAGAACATTTGAGCAGATTTTAATGAAATTCGGTGTACTTGAAATACAGGAGATTTTTATTTGGTCACATTTCGGTTAATTAAGATTGAGTTCCTGTCGTAACTGGAATTAAATAAGCCTTATTTTTTTGTATAGAAGATGACAATGGCGCGCTTATAAAACCTAGAGTCCTTCTTAACCGTCCTGCCCGTCAACAAAATGATCTTCTCATGAAAATTAGACACTTCTTGAATCCTACCAAGTCGAAGAGGCGTACATCGAAGGTATCAAGAACCTCATCGAAGGTGCATATATAACAAATATTTTTGATCATTAACATCATATGGTAGAACTCGTGTATTTTCAACCCATTTGAACTAATCGATTCATTTATTTTCAACTTCTTTATTCGCACTTTGTGGCAGTCATAGCCCAATCATAAATGTTGTCAAACATATTTTTCCATCGAGGGAAACACTTTTTGTGAGAAGTACGGGTTAAAAACTTAATAATAATCAGTTCGAAATAGATGAGTCCTGTAGTTGGAAATAATATTTAACTACAATTTAGATTACAAAAATCAAGAGTTGTTATTCCATTAAAAAGTTTTATTTTTGAGCGACCATAGTGAAAAAAAAAACTTAAAATGACTAAGAAATCTAATTCGACATTTTGTCATCGTATGTCTGTCTGTTTGTATGAGCAAATGCCTGATTTTTAATAAATATGTTAAAGAAAATAAATATCTTCAAATATTTGTTTTTAGACGAAAAACAGCGAATATTCAGCGGCTTCATCGAAAATTGAAAAACGAAATAAATGACTTGCACAAAAGCTATAAATAAAATTTCTTTGCATACGTATCCACTTTTTTATTTATATTTATTTACACATCGACTATATCATTTTCCCAACTTCGTTTTGTTTTCGGACCAGTATACTGAAATTTTCCGTGTTTACCGAAACCATCTTGAAAACGTTTTGCTTCCTGAATGGATCTTTTTATAACATCTTGGGTTACATTATTCGATTCGTGGTTTATTGCTTCTTCGAACGATTTTGCACAAAATGTATTATAGTATGTCGAAGCACGATCAATGTTCAGACATTCTTGTGGGAATTTCGATATACAAACTGCTAAATTAACCGCTTGACCTAAAGCTAATAAGAAATACCAAAATATATTTTACAGAATTGATTTAAAACTTTTGACAAATACAGTGCGAACTCTATATATTATAGCGAAATAGAAAAGACCAGGTATTTTATTGCGTAGAGTTTTCGTTAAACGAAGAGTAAAAAAAAAACAATGCAATTTCACGAATAAGTGGTTTTAGTTTTGACTAAATTAAGTGAACAAAATTTACATAACATAATTATAATTTGTTAACTTTATTTGTCGTTTTTGACTATGCCATTATTTTAAATATTGTATCTTTTGTGTATTTTATTCATATCTTGGGATATAATGGGATAATTTTCGTTATGTAAAAGGAATTTTACTAATAATTTTGCGGCATGCAGAGCTTGTTCAATGCTTGGTGGTGGCTCAAGATATCCAGTTCGTCTTCTTCATCGTCTTGTTTGAAATTAAAGTTTATTGGGGTCTAAATAATGACGTATTGTTTCGCTATTAAGAGTGGTTGTTGCGCTATATAGTGTTTCTGTATATGGGTAACAATATAAACCAAACAAATCTTAGCAGTTTCTACGTTTTAGAAGTTCGATATATATAGAGTTCACTGTATGTATGGTCACCAGTCTAAGGTCATTGTCAAAAACAGATTTTTTGACAATGATCTCTGCAACCCAACAAAATATTAAATGTATTTTACCTGTTCCGCATGACACTATTCTATTTGCTAAGCCCATTTCTAGGGCTTCTTTTCCACTGATACTTCTTTCTGTTAATATAATGTCTAAAGCACGTGAAAAACCGACAATCGCTTGCAATCTAACAGTGCCCCCGTTTATTAACGGAACACCTAAAAAGAAAAACATGGCTTCAACTGTATGGTTGATATGTTTCTTTGGATATTTCGTATATTAGTACCTTCATGCGTCTTTCTTTTTTTATTATCACAAAACGTGTTTTAAACCCACTTTTATTCGACACATAAACTGAACAAGTCTGTAATGAGAAGTCACAATCACAGCGATTTATCACGAAAATAATTTATTACAGCTAAAGTTGTGAATTTACACATTGTCAGATTACACATAAGTGATCTACACACATAGCTCTATGAAACGACAGTTTAGAACCATGCAAAGACTTTCTTGTTTGTCTGATTCATTTTTATTTTTTATGTATTAAACTAGCTAATCCCCGCGGCTCCGCACGCGATTGTGATGAAACGCGGTAGCGACAAAAGTAGTGGAGCTGTCGGCAATATATATTATATATAGAGGAACAAATAAAAAATACCTAAGCAAACAAAAAAGTATGATCTAACTGCTAGAAAACAATTTTTTAAAGCGCGCGTTGAGACACAACCATCCGCAATAGCCCGCGCGACAAGCAGCCTTTGTGATAATATTACGTCGTTGGAGGGGAAAGCGCTAGTGGAAGGGTTAAAGTCCCGACAGTGATATTGGAAAGTTTTTTTTTATATATAGTACTGTAACAATGTAAAATCTAATTATTGACTGATCAATTTTTTTTTCAATGCGAATGTTTAATAGCCTAAGTTACTCCTTATAACATTAGCTATCTGCAGTGAAAGTCCCGTCAAAATCACTCCAGTCGTTTAGGAGATTAGCCAGAATAGACAGACAGACAAAAAACTTAAAATTATTTTTTTTTGTTGTAAATACCGTACCTATATACTTTCATATGCATTTTTTAGTAAAAAGCTGTTATTTTGACATTACAAACAGACACTTCAATTTTATTTATCTGTATAGATAATAATCTTTTCTGAGTTTCAGTGAAATGTCACGGAACTGTGTCGCGGAAATGACATTTATGGCGGGAATTTTAAACAGTTCTACAGCCTCTAATATAATATCTCAAATTTCTGTCACCAGATGCCGTGTACCATTTTACGTCAAATTAAGATAATATATAAGAAGGTATTCCAATCCTGCAATGCATCATGGGAAATGTGTCAAGCGGTCGCGCCACCACGAGTGTGTCAGATACACTAGCCATCCAATCCTGCAATGCATCATGGGAAATGTGTCAAGCCAGTAACTAAAGTATTTTCATCCTAACTCTTGAAATAATAATAAATATTGTTTATTAATTAATTAGCGCCTAAAAAATTTGTTTTCACCCTTCAACAACAATAATATAGAATAATAATTAATTAAAAGCCTTTAATTAATTTTTTTTCTTTGTTTCCTCAGCGACCGCTTGACACATTTCCCATGATGCATTGCAGGATTGGATGGCTAGTGTATCTGACACACTCGTGGTGGCGCGACCGCTTGACACATTTCCCATGATGCATTGCAGGATTGGAATACCTTCTTATATATTATCTTACGTCAAATCACAATATTCAAACTCCTTTGGTTAGCTGTCAAAATGTTTTGATATATAATATAGGACCTTCATCACATTCAAATCGTGAATGTTTAAATAGATTTCTTCAGAGTACTGAGGCCACCAATTGTCAGGGTTAATCTGGGCCTAATATTTATTTTTGATAGCGTTTACTAATATTGTTTGAAAGTATTTATGCAGCCCTTGGAACTCTGTAAAATTACACATCCGGTCGCAATTACATGTAATCTGACAATTCCGAGGTTAATAAAAAATGTCGACGTTAATTACCGAATCTTCTTGCGTACAGTCCCATTATTGCAGTCTCTTCTATAACTCGAAGGTCGCACAAAAGAGCTAGTTCCATACCTTCAGCTACTGCATATCCGCTAATAGCACCAATCAGGGGCTTCTTTATAAAACGGTGTGTCGGTCCCTTAAAAATAAACAAAGAATAAATAACTCAATATCAAAAGCAATCACAGTAAACCTGGGTAATGGCATATTTTCTTAGGCTTTGAGAGCTAAGTAGAAAATGTAAGACCCAATTTGGGACACATAGTTGAATTCTAATACACACAACGCTGATGACCTCAGCCGTTGAGCGTCTATAATCTACAATACATATGTGTAGTTTATCAATATAACTTACAAGCCCACTGCATACTGGACATCATTAAAAATGAAGGCTCTGAAGGAATTTCGTGTTCTTTACCTACTGCGGTCGTTTAAGTAATTTACATTTTTTTTCTCGTAATCGGACTAATACTTTGCTTAATAAATATCCATCCAATTTTTAACTAACGATGTATATAATTTTTTTTTGTATTGTTTAGTCGTAGCATCGGTTAGTATTGCTTCGGTACGAATCGTTACATACCGATGTGAATAAAATATTTCTTCGGTTGTTAAAACATACAAGAATACAGTTACTGCGTGCTTTTTTTAAGACCGTCAACAGCTAGAGTTATTTGGACCTAGTGCCAATTCATATTTTCAATTTTTTTTTCTTAATCCAGCTGATATTTTTTTTTATTTTCCAATTAGAGGACCCAAATAAACGCAGCAAAATTGCTACACGGCACACGCTCGGCTACTCACAAGCAATAAAAAAATATCCCAGGCGAAAATCATGGTTTAAAATCCTATAATTTTAATTGATAAACTCTCTAGTCTAATCTAATTATAAAGAAGTAATGTTGGTAAGTTTGGATGTAGGAGGTAATCTCCGAAACTAGTCATCCGATTTCAAAAAAAATTCACCAGTATTTAGAATGGACTTTCAGGATGGACATAGGCCATAAATTATTGTATTAAAATGAAAGCGCTTTCTGTGAAGTACAATTTTGCAAAGTAAGTCGACGAAAAAACGGTGGCAATCTACAATTTCGTGCGAAGCCGAACCTGGCCGCTAGTTAAAGATATTTTCGATAAATGCTGAAAAACAAATTTTTACCACATTTCCATTTTTCTCTAAAAGTGATTGAGGATTGTCTTCTAGCTGAGTTAAGTCATTTATATCAAATCCGGAGCAAAAATTGCCACCAATTCCATGCAATACAGCAACTGTGGAGGCATCATCTGTTTCAAACTGAATTATCGCTTCAGATAATTTGTTTGCCGTTTCAGTGTCTATGCAGTTCCTTTTTTCTGGTCTGTTAATGCCTATTGTTGTAATTTCTCCTAATTTTTCAACTAATATACTATCTAAAATATAGGTTAGAAGCGTGATTATGACTGAAAAGAACGTGTAAATTTGCTATAGTATTTTTATTACCTTTACTGCTATCCGGACAAGTTGTTAAAAATCGTTGTCTTAAATTAGTTTTTAAAATATTTTGAAATATAGTTCGACCGATCATTTTTATTATTTAATTTTTCCGCGATTTTCGGCAGAAACATCAGAAATACTATTCATAATTTATATCCTCCTTGGGAGTTCAGACTGTTCAGAGTTGTAAAAGATCAGTACCGGCTTCAGGAGTGAGAAGCTGCAGTACTGCACAAAAATCATGGTGATCCTGTTTGTATGATTTTACACTTCGCAAACTATCAGTTTTATATGATTTACTCAAATTTCCTATTTTATCTTCATTGTTGAGAACCTGTGTCCTATCAATTTTATAAAAATGCAGGTAGATTTTGAGAATGTACGCAATGGATACTTTTTAAATTTTATTATTAAAATAAATTAATTTTAGATAAAATAAGTATGTACTTATCCTACAAATAGTGCCTATTTCTCTATTTTTGCTTTGATTTTTAATTCAGAACCCAAAAGCGGCACATTTCTCACCAGAGGTCTCTCCATTCCTTTGGGTTCCGAAAACAGTGCGCACAAGTGTGAAATATTTAAGTAAATTTTAAATATAAAATAAAATCAATGACGTTTTAATGGCCTGTCCATACAAATTCAGACATCGCTACTTCAGCATTTAACCATTCAGGAATCTAAAATATAAATTTGCGTTATAAATTAAAATTCCATAGATAACGTGTTTGAAATTAAAATATCTGTGATTTATTTAAAAGGAATGCTAATTGAGATGGAAAATTAATTCACAAAAAATGCCTTTTTTATGAAACCGTACTTAAGATAGTGTTCTAGAAAAAGGTTATTGTATCATTGAAGATTTTCCCATGGTTTTCCTATAATTGCTCAATTAGTAATGTTATAGCTTTTTGTGTACCTAATACAAATAGATATTGCCCGTAATTAGTTCTGTTCCAATAAATATTAAACACCGTGGGAAAGTTTTGCTGAGAAACAATTTTAAAAAAACTTTACCGGTGTTTCCAATTATTTTCATCAGGATCTATGAACTTGACAAACACTTCAAAACATGCGATGCTTATTGTTCAAGCGATGTGTAGATAAAATTGTAGAAACCCAAAAATCCGTTTCGGCAACAACGGTTTTTGGGTTTCTATAATTTTATCTATACATCCTCATGCTTTGTAATGTTTATTAAGTTCGTAGGCCCTAATGATGAAAATACATTTTTTCGAAACTTTAGCTATAGCAATACACCTGTAAAGTTTCTTTTTAAATTGATCCTCAACCGAATTTGTCCTCAACGACAACATCTAACAAATAACTATACGGTAGAGCATAGACGTTCGGAAAATAACTTTAAAGGACTATTCATGTATAAGATCTTCGTTTAGTCAACATACCTGATTAAAATACGATTCTTCATCACTACTTTGATCTAGAATAGTTTTTGCAGAACTCGTTTCTTCTTCTTCTTGAGGTTGCGGTGCATTTGTCTCTACCAAAACCAAAACGGTATTTTTGAGCGCGACTAAATTTTTCAGTGTTATAAATTTATTCTTCTGTGTTTGATCCGCGGACGAATATAATCTAAGAAAAATATAAATATGGTACAAGGTCTTACATCAATTTGTCAGTTGATGAAGCAGGCTCAAATTGAAGTAAAGTAGTAAAATAAATAAAGAAGTAAAACTTACGCAAGAAGTGGAATAGGTTCCAAAACTAATTCAGAAAGTTGATGTGCAACCACTTGATCAGTGAAAGACGGAGAATTATTGCGGTTTAGAATTAATGATTTTTGTCTCATCTAAAATTATAAACTACGTTTTTTTGTTTGTAAGTATTATCAAAACTAACAAATCACCCTCCAATTTTATTATTTGTTTTAGTTAGGTACATAGATGAATTTTATAGGCCACTGGGGGTCGGTAAAAATAAAATATTTTTGTGAATCTGACTTCTGGACTAAGTGTAGGCACGCAAGCTTTATAACTATTCCAAATTTAAAGTATGTAGCGCATGTAGTTCTCGAGAAAAATGGACTGTGACATTCAAACAACGAAACTCGCTGTAAGGATTCCGTTTTTTTTACCAACAAAAAACAGTATCTGTGAGCACCTACTTTATTTAATTGAAAATGAAAATTATACCTGGGAAGCGTTCAATAATAGACGCGTCGATTGGAACGATATCGATGTTCGATTGCTGGCCTCACTAGATCCACTGTCATCAGCTTCGGGCGGATGCAAAGCAATAAGAAGATCGTTGTCCAACATATTTTGATCCTTGTACCTGGTGCCCCAAAAATAGATGACATTGTCTGCAGTCCCTATCACCGTATAACTGGGGCCACATTTAACATGCTACAATAACAAAAGTTGAAATGCAGACGTCACGTAAAAACGGCAGGATTGGTTTTCATGAAATTTGCAACATATCTTGATGTCAATAATTTAAATAACCAGAATTGGTTTGAGACACAAAAAGTTACGGGGGAAAACGAATCGAGCGAAGCCTGTCTCACAGGACTTTTGAAGATATGATGGTCATCAAGAATAATCAATTTCCAATTTAACATATTCAAAATGAATTTACACTTACAGTTATGGCTTTTCCCTTCACAATATCAACAAGTTTAGGACCCGTTGCCATCCGACAATGACCTCTTCCCAGTTGACCCTCAAAATTTCGTCCCATTGTTACTATGCAATGATCGGCAGTTATTAGCGCCGTATGGAATGGTCCAACGGCTATGTCAGTTATAAAATATTCACCGATGTTTTTCACTTTTGAAAATCGTAATATTTTTGAACTGTTATCGAAAATTTGCCGTTTATCGAGTAAGCCTAATTTATTTTCGCTATTATTTCCACAAGCATAGACTAAACCGTCTTTTGATAGGACAAAACTGCAGTCGAAACCACAATGAATGCTTTTTATAGATAAATATGCCGAGATTTTTACTAATTTTGGTATGCAACTAAAACAGAATTATTTAAAGTAAATCTTTCATAAAGATAATTCGAATGAACGGAAAATGTAGGAGCAAATTAAAATTTTTGAACAGTTGATCACCAACCAGCTTTCCTGATGTCCCTGGCCTAATCTCCCGTCTTCATCGTTGCCCCACGTGTATAAATCTCCAGTTGCTGTTAGTACTACAACATGTCGAGAACCACTTGCTATTTCTATCACGTTAGCTGTTAATAATGTTTCTGAAAAAATACAAAAAAAAATCTTACAAACAACCGAACATTTATACAGACTGGACATTATAAATAATGCGCTCTGTAGCGAACATGATGAAGAAAAAGACACTGTACTTCATATATTTAATACCCTCTATATTGCTAGCAAAGATTGGGAGAAAGACTTAAACACTACCGTGCAGACATTTATACGTCTGTCTCACTTATTATATTCTGATTCTCATGCGCATGTCCGTTGCAGCGTCAGTTTTCACATGGAACTAAGCTGTGAACGAGAGGTGGCTTACTCTATTCCACTTACTAATTGCCCCACTACAGGCGCGACACTTGCGCACAACGGGTCAAGTAAAAAGAAAGAGATAGAAAACAGTCATTTGCTGTCTCACTTCATGGACCACGCTTCCACTTAAGGCCACTAGCAATATAGAAGTTATTGAATATATGCTGTACTTATAAAGGCATGGTTGATAGCTGTGTCTTCTTTTTCTTTTTTCCTTTCCCCCTCTCTCTCTAATACGCTGCAGCACATACGCCACTGTAGGCTGCACCAAAGATCATGTTATATTCAGTACTAGCGGTCCCGCTCGGTTTCACCCGGGTGTAAAAGAACGAATGGGGAAGGGAGGAACATGAGTACACACATTCATCTTAGTTTACCGAGATTAATGTTGTGTCTAAATTTCATGATGATCGGAGTATTATCGTTCAAAAGTTTTTGTCGATAAAAAGCAGTATTTATACTTTTTTTAACTAATAATTTTTTTTTTAATTAATTAAATAAAATTAAAATTTAAAATAAATTTAAATGTAAGCCTTAGAAGAGAGCAATGTAGAAAATTAAAAAAAAAATAAAATAAAAATATATTCGCCCAACGTAGGGCTCGAGCCCACGACCCTGATATTGACAGTCGTGTGCTCTACCGATTGAGCTAGCCGGCGTCGTATTCTTGCAACGCTTATATGAGTATATTTAGTTAGTGCATTTCACCTGAACAGAAGCTTATTTTTGAGATACATTTTGCAACATTTTTCATTAATGCTCCGCTCCTAATGGTCGTAGCCTGATTTTATATAGCCTATAACCTTCCTCGATAAATGGGCTATCCAACAAAAACATTTTTTTTCAATTTGAACCAGTAGTTCCTGAGATTAGCGCGTTCAAACAAACTCTTCAGCTTTATATATATTCAGTATTCTGTAGCTTACCTATTATTCTTGGTTCCAATATACCGTCCCAGTCGCCATGACCTAAACAGCCATGAGCTCCGTCCCCACATGACATTACTATCCCAGAATCGTTTAAAAATACACTGAAACTGTCACCAGCCGATATACTGTAAGGAAATCAGGTTTAATTTGTTTGTCAAGATCGGAGATTATTATTGTAAAAATTAGTATAGATTTAGCGCAAAAATTTTACATCTGGTTGATGATGTTGATCTGTTCTTTGTTGAGTCGTTTCAAGAAGTACCTACATATTTTTGTTTTGTTTTATTTTTCTTATTATTAGAGAAATATAAATGGCACAGATCCACCGCACTGACTAAACTGAATCGATCTCGAATATTCGTTCATAATTCTAGTCTTTCTAGATTTTTCCGAGAGAAATGCAGTGGCGTAGCTAGGTAACCAAGGGCCCTGGGGCAAATCAAAAAATGGGGCCCCACTGATATCTAAACTGGTTAGGTTTTATCAAGTAAAATATTAAATATACAAATACTTTAAAAATGCTAAGCTACTTTATCATCGATGATAAAGCTCTTATTGATATGATCAGCTCTTTTTCGTGCACTGCAGCCTTCTGCAAGCATTTCTGGACAAAATATTTCTATTGATAGTGACTCAAATAATGTGGTAAAATCAAATAAAATTGAATCACTATATTGACCAGTACTAAAAAGTTTATAGACATTAGCTTACTTACTCCTGATACAGCATTAATTTTCTAACCGTTCTCAAAAAAAAAAAATCTTGACTCGAATTCACAATAAAACGCATATCGATGAATAATAAAACGCACATATCGCTATCCATCAAATTGACAACACTGTCAAACCACAGAAAAATTTTAGGGGAATTCCCTAGGTATAACTTTCGAATTTCTCTCAACTGAGTTGCCATGATTAAAGTCGGGTTGCAACCTGTCATATTTATTTTGAAAATGGGAGAAATTTTCAAAAGTTCAGTTCGATTGAGATTTTCTGGTAAGGATTCGAGGGCCCCCTGAGCTTGAGGGCCCCGGGGCACTGCCCCGCCTAGCCCCTATGTAGCTACGCCACTGGAGAAATGAATGACGACATAATATTACAGGGTAAATTAAATGGCATTTCAATTTCTAACCACTGTTCTTAATATTAGCTCTGTTCCAACCTCTGTGAGAACGGTAACAGAACCGTCACATTCATGCGCAGTTGTTAGAGAGGTTGGAACAGAGCTATTATTTCTATTTTTGAAGTATAAATATGTTCACATAAAGCAGCCATTCTCAAAGTGTGCTCCGCGGAACCCTAGGGTTCCGCGAAACCCCTGTGGGGGCTCCGTAAGAATTTAGAAAAATATTAAGAAAGAATATTGCGTATAATATTTTTTAATATTATGCTATACGCACGCCGACAAAAGAGGCAGTGTGAGCTGATCAGCCAGCAAGAAAACAACGTTAATGCCTGTTTAAAAGAAAATTTGAAAGGACATTTTGATTTCGTATACTGGAATAGTTAATAAAATTATTATTATTTAATGTTTAAATGTGTTAACATTAATTATTTTCATTAAAAAAAAAAACAATACCTCCCTTTAGATTTTTTTTAATAAGTAACTGTTACATTGTACCTACTCGTATTATGCTTATTAATAAAGAATGCACATAAAGACATTTTTGTTTTATTGGAAGGTTCCGTCAAGTATTTCGCTTTCCAAAAGGGTTCCACCAAAAAAGTTTGAGAACCGCTGACATAAAGAATGACTATATACAGATTGGATTAAAAATATTGAGTAACACAGAGTAAATAGAAGATAGCATGGGATTTGCAGTAATTACTTTTTAATAGATTTTCCTTTTAATTCTTCAACACATTTAGGTTCATTTCTGTATTTTTCAATGTCTCCATGGGCTAACTGACCTTTTCTACCATCGCCCCACGTATAAACTGTTAAATCTACAAAAATATTATTAATGTATAATTGTGGTTTTTATACTAACGGGCATTTAAAAAATTTACCTGAGGTTAATGCAATGAAATGTGTATTACTAACAGAAAGTTGTATAATTTTCACAGCAGGAAAATTAATTGGTTTTAGAGAAATCTTGTTTTCGTATGATATCAATTCGTATATAACCGATCTGAAATTTCAGTTCAAATTATTAAGTACTCAACTAGCTTTGTCAACCCGCCGATGATGGGGCCATGACGTAAACTGGAAAGTCTACAGCATTATACGGTTAATTAAAAATTAAAATATGGTTTTAAAAAACTAAAACACGCTTGTATAACAATGTGAACTAAATAGTAAGAAAAATAAATAAATATAAATATTTTTCTCAACAGCGATAGAAAGTCACCCGACTCGATATTATTATTATTTTATTTATTTTTTTAATAATCTTAAAATGAGAATAGCTTATTCAAAATATCGAATTATATCCAGTTAGGGGACTTCTTATCACCGGTCAAAAAATCTTTATATTTAAAAACTATTTTTTATTATTTAGTTCACATTGCTATAAAAACTTATTGTTTTAGTTTTCTTAAACTCTAATTTTAATTATTATAGGATTAAAAAAACAAAACTTAAAATGACTATGGAGTAGACAATGCAACGTACGTCGTTGTACGACTTGTTAACTGTTTACAGTAATTTTTCAAGTTAATTAATTTATATAAATTATTTATTTATGAATATTTATATAAATTATTGCATTGTCATAGGTTCTTACTACGTGTGCAAAATTTCAAATTATTCAGACGTCTGGAACTGGGTGAAAATTAGTTTGAAAGATTTCGTCACATATGATACATTCATATATACAGCCGAAGCTGATAAAAGAGTGCAAAGAATTAATGGAAGTCACCGCAAGTTCTGGGACAAAATTAAGCATACTATAGATAATTTTAAGGTAATGTAATCGAAAATCAATACCTTACAGAATTTTTCGTAGTTTTTGCTTTTGTTACAGAACTAAACAACGATCTATTTAATAGGGGAGGCAAAATAATTTCTTCAATATGCGTTGCATCTGGTCTCACAGCAGGCTCTTTCTGAAGCAATTTACCTATTAAATTTCTTAAACCACTTGAATATTGTTTAGGAACAGGTTCATAAATACCCTAAAACATTTTATTCGTTTATGGTTAGTTTAATATCTGGTTTCACTTAGTGATTTAGTGAAAAAATCAAATCTTTAACAGAAAAACATCGAAAGATGTAAAATTAATTTATATTACCTTCATTATTTTGTTAACCAAAGCAGGCAGATTCGTTCCTTGGAATGGTCTTTCTAAACACGTCATTTCGTATAAAATGCAACCCATGGCCCATATATCCGATTTTTGATCGTATTCTTTGCCTTCACACTTAAATCAATGATATGTAGTCATTTTTTTGAACTGAGATATTTGAACCATTTATTAATTCCGTTATGATTTATCACATCAACAGTGCCAAAAAATAAATGTTGAACAATTAAAACGTACCATTTCTGGGCTAATATAATACGGCGTTCCCAGAACCGTGTGGGCTTGGGCACGTGTCGTCATCATTTTCGAAATTCCAAAATCACCAACTTTAACTGAACCGTCTTTGTTTAAAAAAACATTGGCTGTTTTCAAATCACTGAAAAAATGTCAAACACCAAAGTCATGCCAGTATTATTATATTCTTAGTTCAATAATGGTTTTATTTTTTAAATGACGAACCGATGTAAAATATTATGTCTGTGCATATATGAAATTGCAGCTACAATTTGTTTAAACATATCTAAAATTTGATATTCTTCTAGTTTAGAATCTTGTATTGTTTGAAGTTTCTGAGCCAATGTTCCACCATCCGCGTATTCCATTTCAATCATCAATGAACCATCGCGCTCAAAACTGCTGTAATAGCTAAAATATAAAATCTATATACAGACCCTGTATATTAAAAAAACGCAGTTTTTCTCCCTCTTTCTCCGTTATAATTCAGGACGCTGCGTATACATTTAGAGATATAATATCAATGCAATTTAGGAAAGATTCGTTGGTGTACAATTGGTTCCTCGTTGGGCGCCAATTATAACACCTGTTGTCTGGCCAAGTTTTAGTCTATACTTTGTTACGCTAGTGAATTAGCAGCGACAATTTTACGGAGGCAAGCGTCGACAACGAAAAAACAGGCCGAGTTAGCATGAAAAACGATGTTTTTCCATGTAACTTGATTTTCTGTGTGTAAGATTGTATGGTTTCAGCATTTATAATAATATTAATAACTGTAATTATATTATCACAATCTAACGTCATTTTCTGGCTCAGTTATGTGGTAAGACCACGAAGTCATAACCAGGAGAACTAGCTCGAGCGCAGTGGTAGACCGATATCTGTCGCATGAACCAATATGAAGTCAGCTATTGGGTAACACGTTCATGGCTACATGTGTGTTAGTGTCTGCGAAGTTAAACAACTCTGAATACTAATAGTATTCAGAGTTGTTTAACTTCACAGAAAACAGGTGGGAAGAACGGAAGTTTTCTCAGGTAATAACAGCGTCATCTAGCGTGCGCCAGAAAACGGTCCATCTCGAAACACAGCAAGCATAGGAAGCTAGGTCTCCTGATTAAAGACTTCGTGGGTAAGAATTTTAATTTTAAGCAAACTTCTTGCATAAACCACTAATTCAGTTCTGTGGAAATGTTTATTTCAGGAATCTTGATCCTCTATATTTGACAAACCTAATAATATTTGGGTGATCCAACGAGGACAGCACTTTGACTTCGTTCAGAGCTGCTTCTTTTTCAAATGTTGACATGTCCATCAGATTGATCTCTTTGATGACAACGTGCTGGCCATCGGATAATCTTTTGTATAAACAAGCCGTACCGTAGGCACCTGTTCATATATTTAAATACAAGCATTTTAATCTGTTTAAATGAATTACATTTGATATGTGACGTATATAGTGGGCTCGTTCAGCTAAAGGATTTGGTGTTAATTGATGTAATATATTATGTGGTGTTAATTTTTTGTCACTTTCTAACAATTTAAACATTACATAAAGTAAAGTCAAACAGACATTTAAAACGGCCTACACACCTTGATACAAGCTGCGATGCAGGCATCGACTCTATGTTTAATGAAACTTGCATCAGTTGCATAAACGCCTACTTAAATCGAAACCTATTGCGATGCCTGAATCGACTCCACGTTTATGCAACACAAGAACAGTAGGTTATGTTATTTTCTAGGTACCTAGTGCTTGACGAATAAAATGAGGTACGGTTTGCCAACACCAGTTTTATTAGCAGTAGTTGGGGCATTCTTTATACTCCATAAAAGGAAATTGTCAAAAAGATGGTTTATAGAAAGAAAACGTTATTCAAATGCTTTATTGGAAGAGCTAAAAGTACATTTGTATTCCAAAGGCACGTATGTAGATGATAAAATATGCTCTTCCCAAAATACATGATTACTTTCCATCATGGAATTTACACACACAAACAACAAAGTAACATCTAAAATGACGCGGGAAAATAAATTAATATCGTCTTGGCATCGACGTAATTTTATACACGCTGAAACTTGCATCAGCATCACCGACTCGGCGTCGTGGCTCGCCGACCAAAATGTGATTCCAGACTCTGCATCTCTGCAAGCCGCAACTGATGCCAAATACGTGATTCAGTACTACACACACTGCTACTTGCATCATGAAACATAAGAGTCGATGCCTGCATCGCAGCTTGTATCAAGGTGTGTAGGCCGCTTTACACAGGTCATAGAACTATGTTATTAAATGCTTCTCCTTAAATTTTACTTTATAGTATGTATTATGCAATATATTTTTTATACGTAATCCCAGAGCAACAAGTTAAAAAATACCTTTTCCAACAGTTCTTATTTTTTCGTAACCGCGTAATTTATCACGATGCGAATATTCGTGCATTGTCAACATTTTATTTAATTCAGACATTTTTGTTTATAAATTTATTTATTTATAACTGAACTTCGATACATTAAAAACATGTAACCGTTTTATTTGTCCCGGAATGGAATTTTTGATATAAAGACTAGAATTGAGTACTACCTATAGCTATATTTATTTATTTTGTGAATAAAATATGACATTTATGTAGATAATCTACACACTATAGTGGGTATAGCCATATAAATACAGAAGTAGTGTACTTACATGCATATTATTTAGTGTACATGGCGATCAAATAAAAACTGCTAGCGGTGAGATATTAAGGTCACACATAAAGAATACAATCCCGAGCATGTTTTTCAATCCCGGGATTACGGGATTTTTGATGCGTAATCCCGGGACCACGGGGTTATCTCGAGATTAGACTGTGTGATTTTTAATTGGGCTCAAATGAAAAAAAACTTGAGTAATTTCTTAAAAAATGTTTTTAATATCGCTGCATAGTAAGAAAAGAAAATAGACAAAACAAAAAAAAAAAACTTTACTTTTGCAAGTAATCAAAAAGACAACACAAAAAAACGATTTAGAATTTCGAAAATACAATCGCAGAAATATCAAAGCATCCATGTTTGACTTCCAAGCCTGCTTCGTAGTTTATTGCCAACATAAGCAGCAACTGAAAACGCTCGCTCAGGTTCTACGCTGGTTGGAGGAATAGACAATAGATAGAACCCTGAAACCAAGTCTATTTTTTTGCTGACAATAAGCATAACTGCTAAATTGTTGTTTTCTAATTTTCAACCACAATGTTCTTAGTAGTTTTTAAAAAAATGGAAACTTGTCAAATTGATAATAATTTAATAGGGAATAACTTGTCATTACTGATATTTTTTTCATTTTTTTCAGGAGTCAGCCAGCAGATGAAGATACCGTGTCCTATAATGTAAGTACATTTGATGATTTTTTATTCGATATAATATAAGTATATGACTATATGAATAATATAACGAAACGGAAACTATAATGTTTTAAAACCATTAACAAATTACATAACTTTAAAACAATGTGAAGGCATTGATCTATTTTATAAGGATTTTCTATCATATGTTAGAATATTTATTTGCAAAGACAATTGAATTTGAACAGATTTTCAATATAAGTTAAAAAAAATATAAGATTTAAAAATTATTTTATACTAGCGGTCGACCCTGGTTTCACCCGGGTTCAAAACAACGACTGTGGCTAGTTTACAATTAAAATTGAATTTTAATTTACTGCACGAACAATAAATTATCATTCACACTGTTTTTTTTAATGCGCTGCTTGTAGATTCAGGTACCTATAGGTAGCAGTTTAATTTTTCAGGCTTGGCTTCTTAATGACACGTAAGCTTTGTAGTTCTGGTATTAAATTTTCAAAATAGCGAACTAAACAATTTTGTTTAAATTTTGTGTGTACGAGTGTCAGCATGGATACCCTAAAAATACGGAGTGTAATCGTATATGTTTTATTTAACCTCCCATAAAAATTCATTAGTCCAACCCTGTTTTATTGATTCGCGCCTAGAAGGCTAAGCATTTCTTTCTATTACTATTTCCGAACAAATTAATGACAGTAATTTGTTTTTATATTGTATGGCTCTTTGTTGTCATCGCAACAACCAGTGCCGTCTTTAGAAAAAAATTATAATTCATTTTTATCTCATTCGTATTTACAACCATAGATGGGTTCACCGGAAGAAAAATTAAAAAAAAAAAATAATGAAAACAGCTTTTGATTTTTGTATAAATAGTATATTTTAAATTAAGATGTTTTTTACTACATTTTGAACTTGTGAAAATACTTCTGTTCAATATATTTTTCGACAGATTTATTTCGTGTTTGGCCATTGTATCACATAAATATATTTTTATGAATTTTGTAAAGAAACTAACATAGCTCTCGTCTTTATGCGAAACTACAAAATGTAGCTTAAATAGCGAACATTTTCAAAAGCGAAGGCAAATTTGGTTAAATTGAAGGCAATTTTATATTAGCATTAGCAATAGATTTTTATTTTGAATGTTTTGTGTCGCAATTTATAATTTGTACAAAATTAAAACAGTTTATACATGAACACTGAAAAGCACGATTTTAGGCACTGCTAAAAAGTCAAAGCTTATTATAATTGTCTTTTTGCACAACCTCCAATAAAACAGCTTCTATTCATGCCTTTTATAACGATATTAAAATGACCCATGACACACTAGTGCTGTAAAATAAATACATGCAATCTTAGCAGTCCAGCAGTAAATTCCAAAGGCGACATGTTAGTTAACATTTAATACTATAAGAGGAACAGAGATAGCAAAGCAGGCGTAGTGTTTGTAAATAGCCCAAATAAATTGGACTGCATACAGAGCTGTTAGAAATATTACAAATATACTTATGAGTGAAAACCAACTATTTTATAAGAGGTATTTGCAAAAAATGTAGTACTGTATATCTCGGTTTTGATGATTTTTTGGTCCGTGTAACTGGTGAAACTCGCTGTTTCT
Organism: Xanthostigma xanthostigma; assembly: GCA_963575645.1. NCBI lineage: Eukaryota > Metazoa > Arthropoda > Insecta > Raphidioptera > Raphidiidae > Xanthostigma > Xanthostigma xanthostigma. The sequence continues at coordinate 46,334,808 of OY754470.1, forward strand.
CTTAACATAATGTGACTTACCTAAAATACACTTCATCAGAACCTAGATACATAAAGTACTATTTTCTACAAATAAAGAACAATCGACAATTAAAAGCCGAATTATATATCAAATGATTGGTTCGGTTTCATGATGAATTTTTAAGATTATTGATTTTATATATTGGTATAGATTGTACCACTCCAACTGCACAAATGGATATTATTTTAGGTCAAAATTCACTTTTCAAAATGTTACAATATTTTTTTCGTTTTGAGGTCCCCTGAGTTATAGAAACATATTTTTTAAAAAAATCTGTGAGTGTGAACACGATACAGGTCAAACAAATGAGCAGATTGAAACCAAATTTGAGAAGGATGTTTGATATGCAAATATGAAGAGACCTATTATTTTTGGGGGGAAATCACTGCGTGCGCAGAAGAGATACATGCTATAACAATATACATTATAATGGTATATATATATATATATATACTTTTCATAATGGTTTGTTCTTCTATTTATTTTTCAAAGAAAGTTATCTACAAAGTTTTTTTTTATAAACTGTATAGTTTCGGAAATATTTTAAAAATGAAAAAATCAGCTGTTCTTAAGTTCTGAATAACTGTCAAGAAGAAATTAGGTTGCCAACATGTGAAACAGTATTATGTAACCATATACATAATTCTTACACAATATCATAATATTTACTACTAGTCGTTACCCGCGTCACCGCACTCGTTAACAGAAATTTTATTTTATTTTTTATAATTTTTTAAAGTTGGAATGGTCCGGTCGTCCAATTGTCCGAATTTTTTTTTTTTTTAATAATCAAAAAGCTACATGAACATTAGTGTAATGAAAATCTAATAGTCATACTTACTGATTAGAAGGTGACCACTTCGACCCTTTGTTTTTCTAAAACCAACCATATGCTGAACTTAAAACTTTTCTGTGATTTGTCTCATCGTAACTATTAACTTACCATTTAACATAATATAATTCGATTCCAAAATCGACGATCGTTCTGTTCTATTTCGTAAATTATTATAAATAATTAACTTTTAAGCGAGTTGAGTCAAACCGTTCGGACAAGACCAAGGTAAAACCATTGGTTAACGTATTATATAATACGTTAGTCAATGGTAAAACCTTATCACCTAAACTTTTTTTGAAGATAAATTTGTTTTTGGAAATTCAAAGATGGCGCAAGGAGTGCATTCAGCTGGATTTTTTTTCATGGTGGATTATATTACAGCCATTAAAATCAATCGCTCTTTCTCGCTTCGAAATAATAGCACGATAGGCTCAATATTACCTACGACTCAGAAATTAGTTACCACCCGTTGCGTATATTGAATGAGCCTTTTTCCTGAGAATAGTGCAGCGAAAGTGTCACGAGAGGCAGCACTAGTAGTAGGGACAAACATAAAATATTTACATGCCAACCAATGTTATTTACGTGATATTATTTTATTATTTAAAAATATAAATCTGAAATAAAAAAAAATTTGAACTGATAAACTTATCACTGAGAGTCATCATTTAGATATGTTATCGAAATTATTTTTAAAATTAATTAAATGAATAAAAAATGAATAATAAATTTTTGACAGTTTATTACCATTGATTAGAATGAGATATAACCTCAATCTTTTATTTAATTATATTCATTTATTATATTTAATTAAATTTATTTTATTACCGTATATTTTTGATTCATATTTCATTTGGAAATAAATCTGAAATTCATAATTATTTTCAATTTCTCTTATTACAGTTTGAATTTATCGCTAATATTTTACTAGAATCTGCATACTAACCTGTCTATTAATTCATTTTTTTTCCAGATACTTTTAAATTACGACACGCAAGCCAACGTTTTAATGTTACTACATTGTTATCTTTTACAGTTGCAAATTTTAGTTTTGTTCCAGGAACATCATCTTCTGTTAAAAACATTTTTTTTTCAAGTACACTTTAATGTGTGTTTATATGGGGATTTGACAGTGTTTGTCCCTACCGAACTACTAGCGCTACTAGTGAGTGATTTTTCGTACTTCATGAAAAAGGCTCATTAATAAGAAAGCATACGATTTGCAATCTACGAGAAAAATCACCTTCATCATTTCAAAATGGCGCCTTCACTGGTAATATTTTTTTTTATTAATAAGAAAAATTCGTAGGTTTGTGGACAATAGTTATATTTATAATCGTACGACGTTTCGTCTATAAATTTAGACTTTTTCAAGTACAAATTGAAAATTATTTAAAACAATAATTATTACTTGAAAAAGTCTAAATTTATAGACGAAACGTCGTACAATTATAAATATAACTATTGTCCACAAACCTACGAATTTTTCTTATTAATTATTATCGATGGACACGATATCTAATATATATTCTTTGCCAATCGCTTCAGAATTAAGTTTATACCAGATGTGTCATTTAAAATCTTCCACCAAAAATATCTTTAAAATTTAATGCCATGATGAAAAATGTTTCAGACAAAATGTGTAGTAATTTTATTTAATAATTTAACAACTCGTTGGATTATAGTAATTAAATTTAATTATTTATCAATATAACAAAATAGAACACAATTTTGCAGCGATTAGATCATTTTTTAAGTTTTCTTAATTTATCATTATTGAACAAAATTTATACTTAAGGTAGTACGAGCACCAAGGCAATTTTAAATAAAAGGATTGATTTTTTTATATGAAGTTCGGCTAAGTCTAAACCAATTCTGAAAATTTTAGGGGAGGGGGTTGCCCGATTATTAAAATAAATAAATTACTTCAAAAGTAGGCATATTTAACATTGGCTTTATGGTAAAGCGATAGATGGATGATATGTTTTCATTGATTTCTACAAAACTAGTCGGTGGAAATTAACAAAAAACTATTTTATTTCCACCGACTAGCTTTGGAGAAATCAATTAAAACATAGATATCATCCATCTACCGAAATATAAAAAAATCAAGCCTTTTATTTAAAGTTGCCTTGGTGCTCGTACTACCTTAAAAATATTAAATCTTGATTTTTTTATATTGGGCACCTCTTCAAAATCTTTGTAAAATCCAGGGAGGTATTTAACATTTTTATTACTGCTTGTTCAACACAATTAGCACGTTACAACTCAAAAAACTTATTTTACTTTATTTTTTGTCTCTCTGTTATTTTCATATATTTAAAAAACAAAACCTGCAAGCATTGAATGTTTCTTTTGAATACAAGATTTTTAATATGCTTCTGGTTATTGACTTATTCTTGTGGCCAAAGGAAAACCGACAGTCTGCTCTGGGACTGTCTTTGATTCTTAAGTTTTCTTAAATCTATGTGCTCCCTTCGGTTATTATATTTGTGCATTTTTTGTGATTTATAAATAATTCAAGATTTTTATGTCCCATGTTATTTCAGTCTTGCCATTTTTTTTTTTAATATTTAATTCGTTTTAATATAAATTATTCATTTTAAAATATTGAAGTTGTATATAAAAGTCAGTCAGTCTAATATTCAGATTTGTCGTAAAAATAATATTATAATGATTTTGACAGTCAGTCAGTTTTTTAATGACCTAATTATTCAAGTTTAACTTTATCAAAATGTTTGTTGTTGAATCGCCCGCGATATTTTTTCATAGAGTTGAACAAACCTTGAATCCTGCACTCATAAAATAGGCCATTAGTAGAGTGTTTCAATTTGACGCGAAAAAATTTATAAGAAATTTTTCTATTCTAACGATTATTATGTCATAAGAAATTTGCCACAGTTAAATTTCTAGCATTACATGTACAAATATTATACTACTGCATAGGTACGTTTTAAGTCAAGCTAGCAGGATGGGTTTTTAATATTTTATTTTACCAAAGAAGTTTGAGCACCCCACTTTGAAACATATTTTTTGATTTGGTGATATTATGAAATACCCTATTTCGTTGCTATATCAGCTCATGGGCTAGACCAGGTCTGGGCAAATGGCGGCCCGCAGCACAATTTTATCCGGCCCGCGTAAAGAAATATCAAGGGCCAGAACAGACAAAAAAAGGACCTAAGGAACTTTTTTTTTGTTCTCCAAATGCGGAAATATTGTGCAAATTTTTGGCCCGCGGTCAAATTTTCATCAGCTATGTGACCCGGCGATCAAAAGATTTGCCCGCCCCTGGGCTAGACTATACATATAGATTTTTATTCTCATCGTGTTAGCCTGAAATAAGACGAATTTGTAAAATATCGAAATGGGATGAAAAGTGAGAACATGTCTGCTGAAAAGAGTTCTTCCAAAAAGATTTCTACACTGACCAGGTTTTTCTCTTTTTGAAACCCCTGCGAAACAATGGCTGCCACATTTTTATTAACACAGTGTGTTTTAGTTTGTTTTTAAATAAACTAAACCAGGGGTGTACATTAATGCAACTAATTAATACTTAAGATTTCAATTTCCATTGGTACCCATCACTTATTTTTCTAATTCAACACGATTCGAACATACAGTACCAGCTACATAAAATAATTGTTTATCATGCCCTTTTCTAGTGAAGAATTTATTCGATACTAGTTGCGAACGTGGCTTCACTCGGGTCAAGTTACATAAAATATATTTTTATTCTTTTTTTTAATTGAATGCCAATTATTTTTCCCACGAAAAGCACCGAGTTATTTTGGGAAGAGTGGAAATAGTTAAAATTTAATAGAGATTTATGACCCTATTCTGCATGGTCAATATTAAAATTAACGGCGCTATTAAATTTCTGTCTCACTGTAATTTAAGCGGCCCATAGACGCTCAATATTATTGCGCAATATTTGGGTTTGTGCAATATAATTCACCGTGTGTTGACGAGATTGAAAGGCTGCGCAATATATTGTGTGATTTTAAAAATCTTGAAAATATATTGCACTAGCGGGGAAATACTGTTGTCAAGATTGCGCAATATCTCGTCAGTTGTCGTTTCAGCAAGTCGTCTCAACTACGCCTCATCATGGATGAGAAGAAAGCCGAAAGACAATTTATTGTTGAATTTAACTAGGTGTATCGTGGTCTTCCGGCTCTGTGGGATATGAAGTCCAAACACTATAGTAATCGTGACAACATGACTGAAGTTCTGGTGGGGACTGTTTGCACAATGTGGCTGTACCGTCTGTTCTCGCAATTGAGCAATTGCACAACCTTCAATATCGCCTACATACTGTACAATTCTTTGCACAAACCAAAATATTGTACAATAATATTAACCGTCTAAGGGCCGCCGTCAACCCACATTGCACAATAATATTGAACGTCTATGGGCCGCTTTATGTGATGTTTTTGTCAACATATTAACAGCATTGTAAATTCTTACATTGACATTACAGAATAGCACCATTAACTATAACAATATACAACATGCTATCTTAATTAACATTAACACGTGTTTCGCTAACTGAAGCTCGTATTATCCAGAATATGAATCATAAATCCTAGTTAGAAACGATCTAAAACCTAGATAGTCGATTCACATTTAATGTGTTGATGTTTGAGATTCTGTTAAATATTAAACCGGGACTTCACCAAACTGACGTAGGTCGGCGCCAATTGAGATCTTGCCGCCGCCATAGAATTCGGCGACTTTAATTTTGCCGCAAGCTTAATTCAACTACACCAAACTGACTTCGGTCCAAGGGCATAAATATATGAGGGTAAAGGGGGTAAGTATCCCCCCCAGAATCATAATAATAAAAAATTAAACTGTTATTACAAATACCTAATTAAAAAACAAAATTTAGACAAGATTGCAATAAGGTATTTTGTAACATAATTAGTTTTGGAATTAATATTTTGCTTGACACATTCCTTCGTGAGTTTTCTTGATTGATATTAATAGAACTTAAAAAAATATTGATTTTTTTTGCTTTACCCAAAAAAAAATATCTGCGCCCTTGCTTCGGTCAGTTAGTTGTTGGTTCTTGTCGATCATTACCAACGTTAAAAAAATAAAAGAAAACGATTTAGGTATTATGAATTTTTAAATCAATTAAGAGATGATTATGATTTAATGGCTGGTGAATCTACTATGAAGTTCCTTTCAAAATTTTATTCGTATGAGTGCAACTAATTTTGAGCAACTAATAATTTGTTGGATCAAATATTTGCAAAATTAAACACAAATTACAGAAATGTAATGCTTAAAGAGCGACTACCCGCATAATCCGCAATCATTATTATTCATTTCTGTGATGTTTACCGGCATTTGGCCGCTAGAATAAATAGGCCGGCGGCTCCAGCTGCCGGCTTATATGAATATTTTCATTTCAATAAAGCCGGCATGTGCCGCCGGATTAGACCAGTTTGGTGAAGTCCCGCTTTTACACATAATTTTATTTTTATTTCTTGCATTATATAAATTGAACCAAAAAATAATCACATTTCGTATAGACACCTATTTTTTCATTATCGAATCAAGCGCTTTTTACCCAATTAGCAAAAGGGTATTACAAAGATCAGAATAAACATTCATATCACATTGATGATGATAAGATATCATTAAAAAGCATACATCTTCTTTATACAGAACTTGTCAAAAATAATATGTTACCACTTTTTATTCTCGTTCGCTGTTTTCTTGACGCAGAATTATATTATGTTTTGATTATATTTTGGCAGGTGACATGACTAATATTAGCAGGGACGACTCTAGGTTTTTCGGGAACCAGGGCTTATTAAAGTCCAATGGGATCTATTTGTTTTGTTTCTGTTACGTTATAGAGAAGTGCTTTTAAATCTTTGATTAACGTCTGATTAGAACTCTTCAATAAATAAAATTGGTCGATAATTTTATTTATTGAAGAAATGCTTTTAGTGTGTTTGTTTATTTGTGTTGTTAACGTTTCACTATTGTAAATAAATATTTTTCACCACGAACTAGAACAGTTTTGTTACAATACCTACGAGTATGGACTCCATACCTACGAGTTATGAATAAGTATGATGACCAACCTAGGAGCACAGGTGTATTCGCCGTGCTCTGACTTATCCAGACATATAAGTGGTAACATATTTTTGACTAGTTCTGTATAGTAACAAAACTATTTATATATAGGTAATAATAATTAGAAAAGCTCTATAATTTGTTTAAAAGGTTCTCTAAATAAAAAACAGTAAGTAACTGCAATATTTAGTATAGCTATCGGTTACGGTCTCATTTTATAGATATAAATATGTAGTAGATAGTGAATAGTATTTTTAAAAACCCCGCTAGCTAACAACTAAAGCAGGATTTCCAACTATCGGGAGGCTCATTTTCAGGCCTTTGATTCAATATGTCGTGTATCCCGTCCCTTCTTCGCTCGTTTTCTTCGAACACATCGCCCTAGAACAAAAACGCAACCGTTATTTATGTAATCACATAGTGGCGCTGTTTTTGATGATTTTGAACAGTGGAGGTTATTCCTTATTCGTAAACAAATAACGTAAGTCCTAAGCCAACTCTTCATCTATATATTAATACATGATGGAAAAAATTTGTAGAATTTGCAAAAAGATAAATTTGACTTACTTTTCTCTCTCGTTGTTCTCGTATTCTTCTTGCCAACGTAAGAAATGCTTCTTCGACGTTAATGTTTAGTTTGCAGGAAACTTCGAAGAACGGCATATCGAAGTTATCAGCAATCTAAAAACAGCAAGATTGTTGATTGTAGGTGATCGACAACTGAGGTTATTAACGTATATTTTAATTTATTTTTTTTTGTAGATCAAACATTGTTTTTGTGAGTACGATCCAATGTTCTACATGACATGAAGTTTCACGACGGTACTAGACTGTTTCTGCATGTATAAAGAGTTGCAATTATATGATCACAAGCTAAGGTCTTTGTCAAATTACATTTTTTGACATTGTGTTGTACAACCCAGCATTAGTATTCAATTACAATCTACTAATAAACGACCGCGATTTTCTCATGAATTACTGAACCTATTTAGATTACAATTTTTCTCCAACATGTTCTTACCTTTTGGCCTCGTTCAGGATCAACAGCCCTTTCAACGGTTGATTCGCATTTGTTTGCCGCCAAAACTTTAACCACATCGGGGGAAGCATTCTGTAACATGTTTAAGCATTAAAAAAACAATTATTAACCCAAAGAATCGTTCAGTCCGATTTTATTTTGTTCTTTTTAGTCTTTATACATTTTACCATTAAAACAATCTATACTAATATATAAAGCTGAAGAGTTTCTTTGGTTGAACGCGCTAATCTCAGGAACTACTGGTTCGAATTGAATTTTTTTTGCGTGTTGATAGTCCATTTATCGAGGAAGGCTATATAATATCACGCTACGACCAATAGGAGCAGAGCATTAATGAAAATTGTTGCAAAATATATAACTCAGAATTTGTCCATCCAAAACTTTTGAATGATAACTCCGATTTGAACACAACATTTATCTCGGTAAACTAAGATGAACGTGCTTACTCATTCCCCTCCCCCATTTATTCTTTTGCACCCGGCAGAAACCGGGACGGAACCGCTAGTAGTTTATAAAAATTGATTGATTGGTTAATTCTAATTAAAAAATGTATTGTCATCTGGAATACATATATGTACAAAATTACAAATCGACTGGATATGTGACGTCCGCCATATTGGATTTACAATGACGTCACATAGCTTATAGTATTCCACTCGTCAAACTTTTTCATTTGATACCATGGACATTTGATACCCACGTCAAGAGGGTTGTTAAGAAAAAAGTAATCCGCCATCTTGGGGCGTCTGCCATATTTGATTTATGCATGGACATCGAAACTTATACACGTGTGCAAAATTTCAAAGCTCTAGCTGAAATAGATCTAGTATAAATTTTGATTGCAAGATTTTACCCAAACTGACTGACTGACAAACAGGTGAAGTTAGATAAAAGCTTGTAAAATTGTTTCTGATACGACTTTCAAGGCTAAATCTATAACTTTCAAACTTCAAAGTAAATTTAACCATTGTCTTTTCGCTTAATTTATTTGTGTAGAAACAGTGCATTAATTACCTCTTCAATGTTCCGAAGCCAATATGACAGATGATTAAATGATTCGAGACTTGTGACGTCATACATGAGAAGTATGCCCATGGCTCCTCGATAATACGCGGTAGTTAACGTCCGAAATCTTTCTTGACCAGCCGTATCCCATATTTGCAGTTTCACGGGAACACCGTCTAAGTTAATTATTTTCTGCTTGAAGTCGATTCCTGGATAATTTTAAATACAAATCACTACACATTGAAACAAACATTTTTTCGCTGAAACGGATCGATATTAATTTTGGTCGAGAAAAAAATGAAAGGACGGTTTTCCAGAACTGTTTATGTAACTACTTAGGACTCAAAGATTGGCATCTTAAAGACTGTGCACAGCACGGAGCAAAAAAGCCTGTTTTTGAAGGTACCCATGTTATTTAACGGAGTGGAGCACATTAGACCAGCACCAGTAGTCAGCAACGACCGTTAGTCGGTCGCATGCAATTTCTGTTTTTCCGATCTAGTATACTAGTGATGAGTCGTTTTCGTGAACACTTTAAATCAAAGGCTAAACAATTGTTAAACGATACCTACACCTAATTATTTAATGACGATCAATGTTATTATAATCTTTAACTACGTAGCGTAGTGGTAACGTTCACGTAGTTAGGTTATGAATCGAACGTGTGTGTGAACCGAGCTTTACGAAGTAGATATGTCAAACCTACACTATTTACCTTTTTTTTGTGGGGCCTGTAATTTTACATGAATGCCGAGTTTAGCACTGTTAAAGCTTGGAGTAGATTTTAGAATAAATCGTATATTTTGATCTTTTTAACAGTTCATATAATTGAAGAAATATTTTCATGGCAAAATCAATCAAATAATCAATAATGTGAAACTTTTGTGACGTTTTTTCATAGAGTGGCCTAGACACCGGCATCAAATAGGACTCTTCATGAAAAAACTTACCAAAAACTTGATAATATTGATGTCGCTAAAATGTCAATTCATTGATTCGTCTCTTACACTAACATAAAAAAAATTATGATGTTTGGATGAAGAAATTCTTCGTAGCATAGGATCAGAAAATAAGCAGTACTATGGTAGAAATTGCATTTATTATGCTGACGTTTCGACAATATGACCAAAATAATTGTCGAAACGTCAGCATAATAAATGCTGCTTTTTTCTGATCCTATGCTACGAAGAATTTCTTCCAACATCATAAATCAACCAAGGATCATATTCATCTCTTCGTTGAGATAAGTTTTCTTCGTAAAAAAATTGCTGATCTTTTAATTTATTGATGTAATGACATCATTAATCAGTCGATTGATTCATTCCGATACTGGGACCACAAACAATTGATTTCAGTTCGCTACATAATAAATTAATTAATCAACGCCAATCAGAACTCACCGATTGTCGATATGTATGTATCATAGTATCTTTCATCACAATATCTATGCACAATACAAGTTTTCCCAACATTAGAATCACCTAAAACCAATACTTTATACGTAGCCGTGAAGTCCAACGCCATTATCAATAATAGTAAGTCTTCGTTATCGTAATCGTCCTTGTTCTTCTTGTGTCCCTTCTTAACTGACACTGACACCTTTGCTCAATACCTATGTCTACTGAGAGTTAGTTGTATGTGTATCCTATATACATTGGGATAAAACATCTGTCGACGAAGCCTGGTTCACAGAGACGAATACATTCTTGAACACAGGAAACAGACAGAAGACGTCACAGCGTAGATAAAAGTGTTACAACTCAAGGACACCAAATGGTAGTGCTAGATAGCGGAACGTACAATTTTTAATCATATTAATTAGCAGCTCGACCGGCTTCGCCCGAATTTATAGACTGCATCGGACTGTCCTACAGAATAATATCCGTATTTGCAAGGCGTTGTGATATATTTATTAATAATAGCCGTTACCCGCAGCTTCGCACGCGATTGAAACGAAACACGGCAGCGACAACCGTAGTGGAACCTTCGGCTCCACCGTATCACAACGCTTAACATTAAAATGGGTATAGTACGCTATCCATAAAAGATAGACATAATATGCCATCTCGAACTTTTCTGTAGACCTATAAAAGAGGAACAATTCCACCATACATTGTTTTGTTATATCTCAAAGGGATTAGCCAGCGTTTTCGATGAAAGCTCCCAATCGGCTTGATTTTTTCCGACATCTTGAACAAGCATCGTTATATTTCAACCAATTTACACAAAACAAATTAATAAATTATGCATATAAACCGTTCTCTGGAATCAGTCCGTCCGTTGGTGAAAACCGTATGAAAATCCGTTGGGTCGTTTTTGAGTTTATCCCGTTCAGACAGACAGACGGGGTGGGGGGACTTTGTTTTTAACCGACGAAAAACAAAAACGGAGGAGGTTCTCAAGTCGACGCGTTTTTTTTTTTTTTTTTTATTTATGTATGACCACGCATAACTTTTTACAGAGTAGTCCGATTTTGATAATTATTTTTTTGTTTGAAAGGGTATACCCCGAAGTTGCTCCCACATAAATTTGGTAAAAAAATTCCAATCCTAAGGGTAGGAAAACAGGGGATGATTGATTGTTCACTCACTGATTGTAAAGTATGACCACACATAACTTCTTACAGAGTAGTCCGTTTTTGATAATTATTTTTTTATTGGATAGAGTATACCTCGAGGTTGGTCTCATATAAATTTGGAAAAAAATTCCTACCCTAAGGGTGGGAAAATAGGGGTGATTTATTGTTCACTCACAGATTTTCATGCTAAGTTGTGTATTACAATTATAAATTATATAGCCACAAAAAATTATAAAATAAAAACTTTTTAACAAAAAAATTAAACCGCCGGAAAACTGAAAAGCAAAAAATAATAAATCTTCTTATTTAACTAAGTTCTATTTAAGTAGTTGAACGTATGTGACAGTCTAGTATATCTAAGTAATTTTGAGTCGGCGTCAAACAATCAATGAACAAAAATCACTAAAAGAAATAACCGAATCAAATTAACAATGATAAATGAAATCTCCAGCGATAAACATTAACATTCCAAACATGCGCTCTTTACACGACCACTCGCAAAGACGTGTGCCCTCAGTGTGTGCCTGTTCGGGTTGCTCTGTCGCTGACATTAACTTCGTGAACGCTCAGAGATTTCCGGCGAAGGATTGTTGACGCCGACTCAAAATTACTTAGATATACTAGACTGTCACATACGTTCAACTACTTAAATAGAACTTAGTTAAATAAGAAGATTTATTATTTTTTGCTTCTCAGTTTTTCGGCGGTTTAATTTTTTTGTTAAAAAGTTTTTTATAATATGTCCTCAGTCCTCGTGAAAGGTTATACAAAACCACTGTTATTTCATAGTTTTAAGTTTTCATTTCTGTCAGCTTTGCGTGAACAAATGGATTGTGTGAACACGGCATGAAGTCAAACGATCGATTTTCATTTTGTCGAATCATAGCACTTGGTAAGCATGCGCGAAGCTGGAAATTCCCACCTGTAGACATTAATGTCCTAGGTCGCCAGTCTGCTTGGCGCCTGGAAAACGATTCGCAACATCTATAGACGCCAACCGTTTCTCGCTCCGTCTCTTTTCACTGTACTGAAAGGTATTAGACAACAAACGGTGCGCGTATGTCCTGTGTTACCAAGGGTCACGATTTTCTTGAGTTCGATGTCTGGTTGGACTAAGAAGTGTAAATTATATATTACCTAGCAGCCCGGCCCGGCTTCGTCCGGATTTGTAGATTGTAGATAGACACATTATGCTGATGCGACATTTTTTGTTGAATATAGCCGTATTTACCCGGTTTTGTCAGTCCACTTTTATTCTATAGCATAATAGATCATACCAAATCTTTTATCTTGGGTATTCGTTAAATTAAAAAATTGGTTGTCTGTAAAGTCGGTTTACGGACGATAGTTTTACGTGATAACGTATTCCGTAATACATAACCTAAATTCTACATATAATAATTATAATAATTCGAATCTATGATATTGCATCTTTCGCTTCAAATTTAGGTTAATTTTATTTATTAAATTACTCACCACCTATAAAAATATTTTTTTTTATTAACTTTCTTTCTTCCGTATTTATTTAAGTTTCAAAGATTAACTGTCATAATATTTAGAAAACAATTGTTTTATTGTTTAAGTATATAAAATTCCAAAACCTACTTACAATATTTAAGTATTTTCATACGTCAAAAAATTGATTTTTATAATGATAAAAGTAAGAAAACGATTTTTTCGAGAGATGAGACCTAGCTAAAACGATATTTTGCCCCCCAAAATCCCTTTTCAGTAAATGTCATGCAAATCGTTAGGGCCGTTTTCGAGAAAAGCACGCACAGGGTCAGGCGGAACGTTACGCGTTACGAACGTTACACTTTTTCGTGCATGCAGCCGGTGTTTTATCAATTTATAAGATTGGTGATTCATCAATTTATAAGACGTTATCACGTCAAAAAAAATCGGCTACGAGCACTTGTACGCTGTACGTCATGTGAAGTCAGAAGTCGAATGCTTCCGACTGGCTGTTTCGCGGTTTTTTTTTATATACGACAGTTGCGGGAGAAGAAGGAATACCGATCTGCCTTGACAATACGTTACGATTTTACACAGATATTTGTATAGAACAAATGCGTAATTTTATATAAATGGACCTAACGTTCTCTATACAGTTGACCCGCGGTAATCCGACAAACGTTTTACAAGACGGTGTCGGATGATCGAATTTGTCGACTACTTGTAGTCCGGAACTCTTTTGAAAATGAGTACCTTGTAATCCGACAAGTCATCCATATTAACGAAGATTTATTGCAATAAAAATGTGCATTGTATGTAATATGTATACCTACTAGTGATGTGCCGGATCGTTAAAAATGTATATCCGCGGATACGGATCTGAATACAGACTTTTGGTTTCAAGATCCGCGGATACGGATCTTAACTTTCTTAGAGTACGCGGCGGTAAATATTGCACATCGACCTTTGGAAAGAGACTATCTGTTATGGGAAAAAGTTGTTGACCTCTTTAAGAGTTAACTCTCATAACAGATTGTCTCTTTCCAAAGATCGATGTGCAATATCTCATTATAAAGATAGTTGAATTAGTACCTTTGAGTTATGTACTATTAGTATGGTACTCACTACGATAAATGTTTGCAATATAAAGGTGCCAAATACGATTTAAAAAAATAAAAAATAATCTGAATGGAATTTAACAGGTTTTCATTATTACCTAATCACCTATAGGTATATGTATATAAAATTTCATCTATGAATTGAAAATTAATAAGGTAAAAGATCCGCCAAAAACTAACGGATACGGATCTTTCTTCTCCCTCGGATATCCGGCACATCACTAGTACCTACTATTATAGACATGCCGGATTAGACAGGGGCCGGATTACCGCAGGTCAACTGCATTAGTTAATACATAATATGAGAGAGGAGCGCTCGTCTGTTTCTACATAAGTTTTTCTAATAAGTGTGCAGTTTTGAAAACCACAGTTAATGAAGTTAATAAATCTTTTATTGTTGAAAAAATATATTTTAGATTTGTTTAATCAAATTTAACTGATAAATACTTTGTCAAAAACATATTCTACACATAAGGTAGAATGTCGTATTTACTTACCGGTGAAATAACTGGTTGAGATAATTATTTCGTGCTTTCTTACATACATCATCTTTAAAAATCGTAAACAAGTCTAAATTCAGCAAAAAATAGTCTTAAGGCCCCCATACACCTCGTTCTTTTTTGGCAGTTTTCATCGTCACGATAAAACACGTCGGTCAAAACCGAAGTGTATGGGCAAAAACTGTCGATGAAACACGGCAGTTTTTTTATCTGCCGAAGCTTGATTTTAAACACGACGTGTTTGCTGGTTGTCGTTTTAAATCGTAATGTGTGGCGCTTTCCGATAAGAATCGACGTGTTTATTCAGTGGTGCGACGTACAGCAAATAAGTCATATTAATTAAATGATTGTAATTAGTTTGAGTATTGATTTATATTTTAACCGTTTTAGTGCTAAGCAATTTTGACAAAAATAAATGAAAATTGCTATAAACATATTGATTAATTTAGAGGAAAAAATAATGGTGTCAAATAAAACACTCTAATTTAGACAAATATCAATCAATTTTATTAATTATTTTTGCATTATATTGTTTATTAATGTTTATTAAACATAAAATAATATCAATATTATTGTATTTTCCATCAAAGCAGATCGTATTAATGATGCCACGACTTCAGAAAAACTGAACGAAACTACGCCTCTGTGTGGATATGGCCGTTGTTCGTGTTTAAATTAACCGTACAGTTTTACCCGTGCGGTTAAAACTGCCATAAAAGAACGAGGTGTATGGGGATGGCCGTTGTTCGTGTTTAACCGTACAGTTTTACCCGGCGGTTAAAACTGCCAAAAAAGAACGAGGTGTATGGGGGCCTTTATTCATTCACAGAAAAATCCAAAAACATGTCACTTTCGAAAAAATATTAAAATAAAATAATATCCGTGTGGTTTGCCTCCAACACGATATAATTAAAATTTTTTAATGAGCTTCATTTTAAGCTTTACCTATTCAAAACATTAAATTACATTGAGTTGGGGGACATCCTATCGCTGTTGAACAAAATCATTATATTTAAAAATTGTTTTTTACTGTTTAGTGCGAATTGGTATAAAAGCGTGTTTTTTTTTTGACTGAAATTTTATTCCAACCTTACTAAATATTTTACTATAAGCGACTTTGTAGAAATATCATCCCGTCCACGGACTTCACAAGCTAGTGCAAGGAACGAGGATACTGGACCGAGTGAATTAGGGATTGGGAGATAGCTCAATAAACCCAAGAGGCTGCGGTGTTCCCGGTAACAAGCCGATTCCAGTTAAATTAAAAAAAAAAAATTGCAATGTTATGTTTGTACCGCTCATTCGCTATACAGATAGGACATTTAAATATACATAATTTTGGCTACCTCAGTTAAAAACACGGTTTTTAGAGTTATACTGTTTTATGTCTTATATTTTTCCACTATTAAGAAAAAACTACATTAATAAATTAGATATTAGAAAAAACTAGTTAATACGCGCCACGGAGGTTCGGAAGTTAGTCACAAACAGCGTCGCAAATGTACATTTTAGAGCAGTTGTGGCTCCCACCACCTCCCAGCTACCTGCACGGAACGTGCGCTCGTCGGTGATTGGCCGTGATCGCTCGTTGCCTTTGTCACTTTGCTTTAAAGTACAGTCCAGTACGCTATTGTCAAGTTGTCATTGTTATTTTAGTTTTGTTGAGTTGCGAGTTTGTAGTTTTTCAACTGACTGTTCAAGCGCAAGTCCGCATTCACATCTAACTTCCGAGCCTTTTAGATTCGTGGCGCGTATTATAATTGTTTTTACGTGAACTAAAAGTATAATAAACAAGATTCACAATGTCCGTATGTTTGATTATATAATTCTGATAAACGTCACATTAATAACGGTTTCTCATCAGTGTATCCGCTTGTGATTAAATAAAGTCGCCGACTGTGCAAAACACTTCTTACAAATGTCACACTGGTACGGTTTCTCACCAGTATGTGTCCGTTTGTGAACTTTCAGTAAATATTTCCGAGTGAAGTTTTTATTGCAAACATCACACTGGTATGGTTTCTCAACGGTATGTAGTCGTTCGTGAGTTGTTAAAGCCTCCGACTGTTTGAAACACTTGTTACAAACATCACACTGGTACGGCTTCTCATCGGTATGTAGTCGTTCGTGAATTGTTAAAGCCCCCGATTGATTAAAACACTTGTTACAAATGTCACACCGGTACGGTTTCTCTCCGGTATGTGTTCGTGTATGAATTTTTAGGTCAGTTGCCTGTCTGAAAGTTTTAATACAAATAGTACACTGATGCGGTCTATGGCCGGTATGTATACGTTCGTGGAGTCTTAATGTTCCCGATTGTGAGAAACACTTCTTACAAATGTCACATTGGTACGGTTTCTCACCGGTATGTGTACGTTTGTGAGCTTTTACATCGGTTGCTTTTATGAAACTTCTATTACAAATGTCACACTGGTACGGCTTCTCACCGGTATGTGTACGTTTGTGAGCTTTTACGTCGCCTGCTTGTCTGAAACTTTTATTACAAATGTTACACTGATACGGTCGCTCACCGGTATGTCGCCGTTTGTGTATAACTAAATAATTTGAACGTGCGAACCGCTCGTTACAAATGTCACACTGGTACGGTTTCTCACCGGTATGTGTACGTTTGTGAGCTTTTACGTCGGCTGCTTGTACGAAACTTTTATTACAAATGTTACATTGATATGGTCGCTCACCGGTGTGTCGTCGTTTGTGTATAACTAAATAATTTGAGCGTGCGAACCACTCGTTACAAATGTCACACTGGTACGGTTTCTCACCGGTATGTGTTCGTTTATGAATTTTTAGCTCAGTTGCCTGTCTGAAAGTTTTATTACAAATAGTACACCGATGCTGTCTATGGCCGGTATGTATACGTTCGTGGAGTCTTAATGTTCCCGATTGTGAGAAACACTTCTTACAAATGTCACACTGGTACGGTTTCTCACCGGTATGTGTACGTTTGTGAGCTTTTACGTCGGTTGCTTGTATGAAACTTTTATTACAAATGTTACACTGATACGGTCGCTCACCGGTATGTCGCCGTTTGTGTATAACTAAATAATTTGAGCGTGCGAACCACTCGTTACAAATGTCACACTGGTACGGTTTTGTACCCGTATTCTTACACTTGTGTTTTTTAAAGTTCGGTGAGTAACGGAAACATTTATGGCAAACGTCACACTGATATTTATGGTCAAATCGATGCAACTTTGTTTGATTTTCTGTTTTATGTGTCTCTTGACTTTCCGTAATTTTTGTGTTTTTCTCTTCACCATTATCTGAATAATCTGTCCTTTCGTCAGCAGAACAACGCAAGTTTCCTATGTCAGCAATACCAACCTTTGTATCTTCGCAGCTGATTTCATGGCCATAATCTTTAGGGGATTTTATTAAAACTATTGAAAAATCATCTCTTGGTACATCTTCGGTGTCGGGATTCAGTGTGTGATCAACACCCATCTTTTTGTCTTCGCAGCTAATTTCAGTGTCCTTATCCTTAAATAAAGTTTCTACTGTGTCAGCAGAAGGCTCTGAATAATCATCTATGGGTTCATTTTTGATTTCGGATTTTAAAATATGATCAACAACCATTTTTGTATTTTCGCAGTTGATTTTGCTGCCATCATCTTGAAATGTTTCTACACGAGAATTATCATTCATTGGATCGTCGTCAGTTTCGGATTTTGAAGACAGTTCCTCTTTAATTTTGTCTACCACATTATAACTTGAAGGCGCCCTCAAGTCCCAATTGGAAGTCATATCAAATGTGTCGTTTTGGTCTAAAAATTCACTCTTTATAGTGATATCTGAAATAGTTTTGTGACTCGAATTGACGTCAGAAGGTTCTTCATTAAAAGATTCTGGTTTGATTGGCATGTCTGTACTGCGCGATTGTTTCAAATAGTGTCGCAATTTTTTGTCAGACTGTACTATTTGCAATTGAAACTGATGGAAATTTTCCAGTTGTGAGTGACATAACTGACAGATGAAATTCGGCATCTGATCGCGTTCCTTTATCTGAGACAGATTAATAATTAATTAATTAAAGATGACAAATTATGGTAAACAAAAAGGATTGTTCAAGTATTACGCAAGCAAACTTTTGGTGATTTTGATTTCCCTCTCTTCTATAAGAAACGCGAAAATCATGTTATATAAATTAACTAATTTAAACTTATATAAGAGAACTAACTAAAATTGGCATTTGTACCATATTATAATTGCAAAAAAACTGCATGAGGATAATGTTCTTTAAAAATAAAAACTTTACTATTACCTGAACGGGAGCACACTTCATGATAACATTTGCAAGTTGATTTTTCATTTCAGTTGAAAACGAAAATATGTCTACAGTAACACCGTTTGATAGACACAATCGACACATTGTACTCAAATCATGACTATTTACTGTCATTATTTCCTTCATAATGTTAATTTTAAATGAACTTTTCTATCTAATATGTACAACTTAAATATGTCAAACTTTACAGTGACTCATTCGAACTGTTACGAATGCCAACTAAAATTTATAGTTGGTTTATTGACGTGATAACGTCTTATAAATTGATGAATCACCAATATTATAAATTGATAAAACACCGGCTGCATGTACGAAAAAGTGTAACGTAACGTTCGTAACGCGTAACGCATAACGTTCCGCCTGACCCTGTGCGTGCTTTTTGCTAATTTCTCGCTCAATTTAAATCAGATCGGTTTGAAACCAGTCTTAAACGAAAGAGGAGAACATTTTACATAGATTATGTATAACAGAATTTGCCTAAACAGTTTTTGACGTGATAACGTCTTATAAATTGATGAATCACCAATATTATAAATTGATAAAACACCGGCTGCATGCACGAAAAAGTGTAACGTAACGTTCGTAACGCGTAACGCATAACACATAACGCGTAACGTTCCGCCTGACCCTGTGCGTGCTTTTCTCGAAAACGGCCCTAACGATTTGGATGAAATTTACTGAAAAGGGATTTTGGGGGGCAAAAAATCGTTTTAGCTAGGTCTCATCTCTCGAAAAAATCGTTTTCTTACAAATTTTATCATTATAAAAATCAATTTTTTGACGTATGAAAATACTTAAATATTGTAAGTAGGTTTTGGAATTTTATATTATAAACAGTGAAGCAATTGTTTTATAAATATTATGACAGCTAATCTTTGAGACTTAAACTAAATACGAAAGAAAGTTAAAAAAAACAATTATATTATATGGTAAGTGAAATTATTATACAAATCTATTAATTTTGTGAAAAAATATATGCAGGCAACCCAAATTACGCTGCTGTACTACATATAGTCGATAGCAGGCATTTTCAGTAAATGCCTTAATGTGACTATAACTAATTGTTGGTACACTGATAGAAGGATTTATTAAATATTAATAAATACATTTATTAACGGTTTGAATATATTTATTAGTATTTAATAAATATTTATTTGAGTAACTAATGCGTCGTTACAATCGCCTATATTCACGCAATAACCTCACTATTTTTATACAAGTTTATATAAAAAATATTTTATACAAATTTATATAGAAAAATAGCTGTATAAATGCAATGTTGTCTAATGCATGGCGCGACGCGGTCGGTTGTCTTTGTTTGCCGTACATGGAAATTAGAAGCAAACGTATGTCTTGTCTTAACATGAAAACGGCTGCATTTCTAATGTTTAATTCAATTTTTTGACATTAGTATTTTGAGAATTGCAACGCCTTCTAAGTTAAGTATTGGAATAAGTAATTATTATTAGAACATAATACTTTGTAAGTTGCAAACGTCACTTTTGACATTTCTTATCATTCCGACACCAAGGATAAGCGGATTGAAACCAAATTTTGGGAGGTTTAGGTTATGTATTACGGAATACGTTATCACGTAGAACTATCGTCCGTAAACCGACTTTACAGACAACCAATTTTCATAAAAACATTTTTTTTTTATGGTAAATTTTTAACGCAAATGAATAGCGTCTGACATAGTGTGAAAAAAGCGGTGTAAGTTTATAACTTAATTATTAATTAAAATCACTGAAAATAACTGTCGTCTGAAATTCAAAACGATTAAATTGTGAAAAAAGTATTTAAAGTGTCATAACTTGGTGTTTTTTTAATTATCATTTTATCTGCTAGGCAGAGCTGGGCAGTAGTTAACTACATTTTTGGAAAAGTAGTTGTACTTTAAGTACTCTATTATTTTGAATGTTTATACAGTAATCACAAAAAGTATTTAAAAATGTAGTTAACTTCTTAGTTCCAACTACTTTAGGTAGTTTAACTAACTTATGAAAGCTTTAGGTCACCTTAAGGATACTGTGGCGTTAGTTTATCTTGATGATATCCTGATACCCTGTCTTAGGACGGAATGGTTATTTGGGGTGTAAAACTTCTGTGAATGTTTTCACTGATGGAAAGCCGCGCACTACCCAAATATTGTAAACGAGGGCGGACGCATCACAGTGGTGATACATGAGTAAAAATGTCACTGTATAATGCATATGCAAGAGTTGTGATTATTTTTGTTTAAATGCTGTGTTGCATTTCAGATTACTGACCATGGACAATGCTTCGAGAGCGAAGATTCCGTCAGGATGGTCGTGTTAGATAAATGTGCTTTATCGGCCTATATTATGCTTAATGTTATATTTTGTTGATCTCAACCTGTATAAACAATTAAAATATTTAAGCCGCCGCTCGTCAGCTATTAGGCCCCGGGCACGATACGAGCGGTGAGCGTCAAGCGTTGAGCGCCGAGCGTCAGAGCGGCACCGCTCTGCCACCGCTCTGCAATCAAGCCCCATATGTTGCCGTGCAAATTTGATGAGGGGTGTCACGATAGACCTGAGCGGTGAGCGACAGTGAGCGGCGCCGCTTAGCGTCGAAGGCACCGCCAAACCCTGCCCGATTACTTTTTGTACGACGCTCGACGCTCAGATGAGTCATGCTTCTTCCCACGGTTTTCAGTCTAGTTCAAGATGTCAGAGGAGCAAGAACCACGTGGGCTTCCGGCCAAACTTAAGAAAAAGGACATTGTTGCTTTAAAAAGCTTAGTGATACTCAAATTGAAAGTTTGATATGTGAAGTTGTCTTTATCATTCCACAATGATGAACGATATCATCATTCTGGAATGATAAAGACAACAACTTCAAGAACACTACGTTGACAAGGAAGCTTGCACCCCCGAACTACACGCCTTTTCAATATTGAATTTTCCGATAACAACAGAAGATGTATTAGGTCCTCACTCGAAGACATAATATTGCGACACACTGGTGGCTGGATTATACAAATCCAAGGTTGCCGCTCAAACAGCCGCTCTAACGCCGCTTGTATCGTGACCACCCTCACCGCTCTGGTGACGCTCGAGTGCCGCTCGACGCTCGCCGCTCAACGCTCACCGCTCGTATCGTGTCCGGGGCCTTATGCATTCTCTTATGAGCAATCAAAGTGATAGCTGCTGATATTACACGGCCGCTGTTACATTGCCATAATTCTGTATTAATTGATGTGAATTAAAATTATTCCACAAAAGTGTCAATTTTATCCATCTATCTAACAATACATAATTTTGGCTACTTCAGTTAAAAACACGGTTTTTAGAGTTATATTGTTTTTTGTCTTATATTTTTCCATTATTAAGAAAAAGCTACATTAATAAATTAGATATTAGAAAATACTAGTATAATACGCGCCACGGAGGTTCGGAAGTTAATCACAAACAGCGTCGTAAATGCACATTTTAGAGCCGTTGTGACTCCCACCACCTCCCAGATACCTGCACGGAACGTGCGCTCGTCGGTGATTGGCCGTGATTTCTCGTTACCTTTGTCACTTTGCTTTAAAGTACAGTTGAGTACGCTATTGTCAAGTTGTTATTATTATTTTAGTTTTGTTGAGTTGTGAGTTTGTAGTTTTTCAACATACTGTACAAGTGCAAGCTCGCATTCGCATCTAACTTCCGAGCCTTTTAGATTCGTGGCGCGTATTATAATTGTTTAACTAAAAGTACAATAAACAAGGTTCACAATGTCCATATGTTTGATTATAATATAATTCGGATAAACGTCACACTAATAACGGTTTCTCATCAGTGTATCCGCTTGTGAATATTTAAAGTCGACGACTGTGCAAAACACTTCTTACAAATGTCACACTGGTACGGTTTCTCACCAGTATGTGTCCGTTTGTGAACTTTCAGTAAAGATTTCTGAGCGAAGTTTTTATTGCAAACATCACACTGGTACGGTTTCTCACCGGTATGTAGTCGTTCGTGAGTTGTTAAAGCCCCTGACTGTTTAAAACACTTGTTACAAATGTCACAGCGGTACGGTTTCTCGCCGGTATGTGTTCGTTTGTGAATTTTTAGGTCAGTTGCCTGTCTGAAAGTTTTATTACAAATGGTACACCGATGCGGTCTATGGCCGGTATGTATACGTCCGTGGAGTCTTAATGTTCCCGATTGAGAGAAACACTTCTTACAAATGTCACACTGGTACGGTTTCTCACCGGTATGTGTACGTTTGTGAGCTTTTACGTCGGCTGCTTGTATGAAACTTTTATTACAAATGTTACACTGATACGGTCGCTCACCGGTATGTCGCAGTTTGTGTATAACTAAATAATTTGAACGTGCGAACCACTCGTTACAAATGTCACACTGGTACGGTTTTGTACCCGTATTCTTACACTTGTGTTTTTTAAAGTTCGTTGAGTAACGGAAACATTTATGGCATACGTCACACTGATATTTATGGTCACATCGATGCAACTTTGTTTGATTTTCTGTTTTATGTGTGTCTTGACTTTCCGAAATTTTTGTGTTTTTCTCTTCACCATTATCAGAATAATCTGTCCTTTCGTCAGCAGAACAAAGCAAGCTTCCTATGTCAGCAGTATCAACCTTTGTATCTTCGCAGCTGATTTCATGGCCATAATCTTTAGGAGATTTTATTAGAACTACTGAAAAATCATCTCTTGGTACGCCTTTTGTGTCGGGATTCATTGTGTGATCAAGAACCATCTTTTTGTCTTCGCAGCTAACTTCAGTGTCCTTATCCTTAGATAAAGTTTCTACTCTGTCGGCAGAAGCTGAATAATCATCTATTGGTTCATCTTTGATTTCGGGTTTTAAAACACGATCAACAACCATTTTTGTATTTTCGCAGTTGATTTTGCTGCCATCACCTTTAAATGATGTTTCTACACGAGAATAATCATTCATTGGACCGTCATCAGTTTCGGAATTTGAAGACAGTTCCTCTTTAATTTTGTCTACCGCATTATAACTTAAAGGCGCCCTCAAGTCCCAATTGGAAGTCATGTCAAATGTGTCGTTTTGGTCTAAAAATTCACTCTTTATGGTGATATCTGAAATAGATTTGTGACTAGAATTGACGTCAGAAGGTTCTTCATTAGAAGATTCTGGTTTGATTGGCGTGTCTGTACTGCGCGATTGTTTCAAATAGCGTCGCAATTTTTTCTCAGACTGTACTATTTGCAATTGAAACTGATGGAAATTTTCCAGTTGTGAGTGACATAACTGACAGATGAAATTCGGCAGCTGATCGCGTTCCTTTATCTGAGACAGATTAATAATTAATTAATTAAAGATGACAAATTATGGTAAACAAAAAGGATTGTTCAAGTATTACGCAAGCAAACTTTTGGTGATTTAGATCTCCCTCTCCTCTATAAGATAAGAAACGCGAAAATCATGTTATATAAATTAATTAATTTAAAATTATGTAAGAGAACTAATTAAAATTGGTATTTGTACCATATTATAATTGCAAAAAAACTGCATGAGGATAATGTTCTTTGAAAATAAAAACTATAGTATTACCTGAACGGGAGCACACTTCATGATAACATTTGCAAGTTGATTTCTCATTTTAGTTGAAAACGAAAATATGTCTACAGTAGCACCATTTGATAGGCACAATCGACACATTGTACTCAAATCATGACTATTTACTGTCATTATTTCCTTCATAATGTTAATTTTAAATGAACTTTTCTATCTAATATGTACAACTTAAAGTCGCTCATTCGAACGAAATACGAATGCCAACTAAAATTTAATATTTATAAGTAGTTGGTTTATATATTATGGTAAATTTTTAACGCAAGCAGAGATAAGGACGCAAATGAATACGCTAGGAAAGTATCTTTGACACGCGACCTTCGCACCATCTCGTGTTTGATTTTTTCAAAGGTGGTTCACCTAAAACTTACAAACCCATGGAAACCAGCGTTATTCCTAATTATAAAAAAAAAATTACGCACAATATCAGTCAAATAACTACATAAATGATGTTTAGTTGGTATATCTTTACAATCAACAACACAGCACTTCCGATTTGATAGCTTTTTACCCATTTTATTCAACAATTAATCCTTATTAAAATGCACGTATAACATAATATGACACTAAGGTTTTGGCTGAACCACTTAGAAAAAAACACGAGAGGGCGCAAAGGTCGCGTGTCAAAAGATACTTTCTAGCATAACTTGGTGTTTTTTTAATTACTATTTTATCTGCTGGGTATCTTTATCTGAAATATAACTACCTGGAGCTCTGAGAAATCACTCATTAGTTACAAATAACTTTTAAATCTCTGAAAGTTAGATATTATATATACGTTCAAGAAGATTTTGTTATATCAGATATATTTATTTCCTTTTGTATTATTTAAAATTATTTTAAAATAACGGTAGGTACAATTGCATTTTTGATTGATTATTTTTTCCACATAAATGGACAGATCGCATACAAGTGAGTGGATATACGAATAGTTTACAATAATTATTGCGTAGAATGGTTCCACTATCGCTTTCTTTCGGCTCGAAAATAATTTTCCAAGGGACGAAATCACATTGACTTTCATCTACGCATGCGCAACTTTTATTTTTCGTCACTGACATGTAAGAGCCAAATTTCGTTCCCGGAAACAAGACCTATGTAATGTACTTCCAAAGTTCCAAATGTTCCAATGCTCTAATTACAAAAAAAAGATATCTAGATATTTTACATAACAACTAGAATATTTTGAACTAATTTATTTTAGATATTATAATATTTTGAATCAAACAACTAAACGATTATTTCGTACTAAACAGCCTCTTGGCAATGAGTCGCTAATAATGAGTTGTGCCAGATAAACAGGCACCACGGATGTTTGTTCCGCCTTAAAAACGGGGAGTCCCAGTTTTCTGTCAACAACCTTGTAGTTGTTCTCCACATATCCAGGATCAACAGCGTTTACCACAATTCCAATCTTATTGGTCATTCTGTCGAAAGTCCTTTGCTGGATTGCTGTCAGTGAGGTCACGCCGCATTGCGCCATGATTTCAGGATTTTCTCCGTAAATCAGTGAAGCTTTTTTGTTTTTTATACACCTGGAATGATAATGAGTAATTCGGGTCTTATTGTGGTTTGTTTTTTTTTTTCAAAACCTGTTCCATGAATACGATTTTTTTTTGGAGTGTTAAATTCGTGTTCAGTATTAGATCGTAAGCCTAAAATGTATTTTTTTTCGATCGTCCTTTGTTTTGGAGATATCGATGCATTAATTAATTTGTGTCCTCAAAATTAATAGTAAGCAATGAAAGTTGCTTGGAAACAAAACACTTATATTTTACAAATTGTTGTATCCTAATTATTCGGAACCCAAAGGAATGGTGAGACCTCTGGTGAGAAATGCGCCGAACTGTCCTAAGGGGGGTTTTTGACAGGTAAACTATAGAGGCATAAGGTAAACATTGATTTAGAAAAACATGATGGAGACTAGGTTAGCATACATCATGCTTTTCTAAATCAATGTTTACCTCTTAAAAACCTCCCTTAGGGCAGTTTGGCGCATTTCTCACCAGAGGTCTCACCATTCCTTTGGGTTCCGAATTAGTAAAGAGGATACAATTTTTGCCAAGGATGCAGTTCAGCAAACAATAATTATATAGTTTTTAGTTCAGTGGCTTCATGTTTCAATGCTTGTCTCACGACTTGCGATATATATAGGTATATTTTTTTTTGAACATGTAAACAAGACTCACTTCTGTCTGTAGAACCGGTACAGAAAATAAAGTTTTTTACGACATATCAATAATTGTTTTATTAAAATTAATCTTACGTCTTTCAAAAGATCAAACTTCGTTGCTTCCAAAACAGAAGTCGATCACAAAAAATGTAATTTTATAGTTACGATCATGTCATCTTAATCAACCTACCGTAGATATTTAATCATTATTGCGGCTAGTTGATCTTCATCAAGTGAATTATTCATAAGTCGGACACATAATTTCCTGTTAGGAATATTTTGAGGAAATCCAGCCGTGTTAGATACATGGACGACGCGGGCGTAGTCTCTCAGCAAAGGGAATAATGTCTTGCACACACGTTGTAAGCCGAAGAAATTTTCGGATATTATTTGCTCAGCTTTATCGAAACATTGTTTTGATTTATCGATGCTCTGGAAAAATAATTAATAGTGGATTGTACAGCATATTGTCAAAAAATCTGGGTTGGCCATGCGTCTAAATTATGAATGTGATCACATCAATATGGCTTTTACTGAAGTCTCAGTTTCAACCAAAAAAAATTGGTTGTCTGTAAAGTCGGTTTACGGACGATAGTTTTACGTGATAACGTATTCCGTAATACATAACCTAAACCTCCCAAAATTTGGTTTCAATCCGCTTATCCTTGGTGTCGGAATGATAAGAAATGTCAAAAGTGACGTTTGCAACTTACAAAGTATTATGTTCTAATAATAATTAGTTATTCCAATACTTAACTTAGAAGGCGTTGCATTTCACAATATACTAATGTAAAAAATTGAATTAAACATTAGAAATGCAGCCGTTTTCATGTTAAGACAAGACATACGTTTGCTTCTAATTTTCATGTACGGCAAACAAAGACAACCGACCGCGTCGCGCCATGCATTAGACAACATTGCATTTATACAGCTATTTTTCTATATAAATTTGTATAAAATATTTTTCTATATAAATTTGTATAAAAAAACTGTTTAGGCAAATTCTGTTATACGAAATCTATGTAAAATGTTCTCCTCTTTCGTTTAAGACTGGTTTCAAACCGATCTGATTTAAATTGAGCGAGAAATTAGCAAAAAGCACGCACAGGGTCAGGCGGAACGTTACGCGTTATGCGTTACGAACGTTAGGAACGTTACGTTACACTTTTTCGTACATGCAGCCGGTGTTTTATCAATTTATAATATTGCTGATTCATCAATTTATAAGACGTTATCACGTCAATAAAACCCTCAGTTTCGATTGAAGGTTTTGCTGAGGTCGAAAGTTGATTTTACTGAAAAAATCGACTCTATTTATAAAAACATAAAACCGTGCTTAATTTATTTAAATTACACGTATAACTCTGCAAGCAACGAACATTGTGCTTCGGCTGAACAAGTGAAAAAAATCGAGGCTAGATTTGAATTGTCTTCGGTCGGACTATAGATTTTATAGCCGTGGGAACAGTCTGAGGTCGTTGTAAAACATGTCGTGATTTGTGGAACACCGATTCCTAACCCTTGGAACAGGGGAGATTTCAGTTGGGTCACGTAGTGTCATCAGTCAATTCAAGAAATGTTTGGAAGATTGGATCAAAAAGGTCCAATCGGATTAATATCGGTTTTGCCTGGCAGCGCCGTATCTAGAAGTTGGCGGTAATTGCCCGCGCCAGGGATATCGGATAACAGTATAAACTATTTTATTTTAAGGCAGGTATAATCTAAATTACTCTGTTTTTTTTAAATAGTCCAATTTCTAGTTTTGCTTTGTGTAAATTTTATGACATGAGAGGCCGCAAAGGCTTCCTTTCAGCCAAAGACGTCAAATCCTAATTGTTTCGCCAAGAGCGCCAAATTATTCCTTCACCAGGAACGCCAGGACACCTAGCTACGGTACTGCCTGATTTAATATTACCTTATTGGTAGTGTTTGTAATCAAAATATCAATTCCTCCATGATATTTTGCTATTGTCTGAGCGAAATTATCAATCGTTGACTGTTTATTGATATCCAAACAAGCGGGTATCAATTTACTTATTGATAATGAATTCCGGTCAGCGACTCCTTCAGCTGTATTTAGGTTCGAAGTTGTAACGTAAATCGTATATGGATATTTCTTGCCCAAACGTCTCACAATATCGGACCCAATTTCATCACTTGTATTGACGATCTGTTTTAAAATTGAAAAATGCGATTGGTTATAACTAGGAACTCAATCCAGGTATCAATATTTTTGTCCCAATATCTTCGGGAAAAGGAATAAATGTCCCGATTTTTTCGGGATCGAGATTTTCTATCAAAGTTGTATTTTTGCAATTTTTTAACTAACCATTTATTGCTCAGTTATTAAAATTTAAATTTCACGTAGGAACGCAAGGTTATAAATGTAAACATATATCTAGCTTCAGTTTGCTATTGTTGTTATGAAAGGATTGTCAAAAAATTTGATTTGACAATGACCTTAGATTGTGATCCTATAATTACATATTCCATACATCAGGAGCAATCTAATGCCGTAATCAAACTCCCTGTCATCTAGATTCTAGAACATTAGATTGTACTGACCAAAAACAAATGATTGATAGAAATAGATCGCTTTTCAAGCTAAATTTTGATCAAAATTTGTAGAAAAATGTTGGTTCGAAGTGTTAAATACATGTGTACACAGTTTAATAAAAATATTGATTCAATGGATCAATTATTTTTCGAGCAGGATCGATTTAAAACCTTACTATTCTTTTCATATGGAGTAATATCATTGGCTAAGATATTTATTTATTTATTTCATATGTAGCTAAAAAGCCGTGAAATATGTCAATTAATACAATTACATTTATAAATCATGTATAGAGTAGGTAAAAACATCTGTCAATAAGGTATTTTTGACGTGATAACGTCTTATAAATTGATGAATCACCAATCTTATAAATTGATAAAACACCGGCTGCATGCACGAAAAAGTGTAACGTTCCTAAATCCTAACGTTCGTAACGCGTAACGTTCCGCCTGACCCTGTGCGTGCTTTTTGCTAATTTCTCGCTCAATTTAAATCAGATCGGTTTGAAACCAGTCTTAAACGAAAGAGGAGAACATTTTACATAGATTTCGTATAACAGAATTTGCCTAAACAGTTTTTTTATACTTTATATAGAAAAATAGCTGTATAAATGCAACATGAAAACGGCTGCATTTCTAATGTTTAATTCAATTTTTTGACATTAGTATTTTGTGAAATGCAACGCCTTCTAAGTTAAGTATTGGAATAACTAATTATTATTAGAACATAATACTTTGACAGTTGCAAACGTCACTTTTGACATTTCTTATCATTCCGACACCAAGGATAAGCGGATTGAAACCAAATTTTGGGAGGTTTAGGTTATGTATTACGGAATACGTTATCACGTAAAACTATCGTCCGTAAACCGACTTTACAGACAACCAATTTTTTTTTAAATGTCTTTTGAACCGAGGCAAAGGAAGCTGTTTAATCAATGGTAATATGTGTGTTCATAATCTAAGATCATTATCAGATTTTTTGACAACCGTTTCTGCAACCCAACATTATAGTCTTTATTATTTTAAAAATTATGTAAATGTATTTACCACAGCCACTTTCGACATTTTTAACTCATAAAATATCACTTAAAACCCGACATTTAATTCACTAGTGTCCTATAGATAAACAAAACTAAAAGAACGTAGCATTGTTACAATTATTCTACAATACAATGACTACTATAAAAATACAGTATAATCCAAGAACTAATGTAATTTAATACGGTTGCGTTTATCAATTATTAATAACGTCTGTGTGCGCTTTTTTTTAAATCTGACATTATATCTACGTAATATAAAAACTTGTAGGGTAATTTACTTCAAAGGTTTAGTGTGACAGTCAGATAACAATGTCAATAATCAGTTTTCAGTTATGCAAGTTTCATGCGATTATTGTGTTGTATATACAGGCGAGTCACTAAGACCGACTTGAGCACAATCAAGCCACACAACATTATTGGGAGAGGGTCTATTGGCTCACGGTCAGCTTTGAAAACTTATATTGTACTAGCGGTCCCGTCCGGTTTCACCCGGGTATAAAAGAACGAATGGGGAAGGGAGGGTGTACCCACATTCATCTTAGTTTACCGAGATGAACGTTGTGTCCAAATTTCATGATGATCGGTGTTACAGTTCAAAAGTTTTTGTCGATAAAAAGCAGTATTTAAACTTTTTTTAACTAATAATTTCTTTAAAATTAATTAAATAAATATAAATGTAAGCCTTAGAATAAAGCAATGTAAAAAATAAAAATATATTCGCCCGACGTGGGGCTCGAACCCACGACCCTGATATTGACAGTCGCATGCTCTACCGATTGTGCCACCTGAGGTTGTGTTCTCACAACGCTTATATGAGTATATCTAGTTAGTGCATTTCACATGAATTGAAGCTTATTTTTGAGATACATTTTGCAACATTTTTCATTAAAGGTCCGCTCCTAATGGGCGTAGCGTAATATTATATAGCCTATAGCCTTCCTCGATAAATGGGCTATCCAACAAAAAAAAATTTTTTCAATTTGAACCAGTAGTTCCTGAGGTTAGCGCGTTCAAACAAACAAACAAACTCTTCAGCTTTATATATTAGTATAGACAGAATGTGAAGGCACTCCTAGTCCTTTAGATGTTGTGATTCAATCAAAAATGTTTGAGATATTGTTATATGGAAAGAAAACCCATCCTCATAAGTTCGATAAAAATTAATATTATTCAGAAAATCTGAAGACTACGAACTATTTCAAAATTTTCTCTAGCTGCAAATTCCTGGGTGCTTTTGTTGATGAACACCTTAAATGGTCGGTTCATATTGAAAATCTATGCTCTAAGCTCAGTAAGCAATGTTATATGTTTTTAGACGACTGAAACTCGTAGTTAGCACGGAAGTTTTAAGAACATTTTGGATGCTTTCAATCGCATCTCAGATATGGCACCCTCTTTTGAGGAGCTGTGGATAGTACTCAACTCTTCAGAGTTCAAAAACGTGCTATCCGCATAATTTATGGTATTCCGCAGTCATTATTCTGTAGAGGTATTTTTAAAAAGAACAAAATTTTAACATTACCATGCTTGTACATATACGTCTGCCTCCGCTTTCTTCGTAAGAATATAAATATTTTAAAAGTTTCTGAATTGAGCACTAGCAGAAATAATCAATATGAATATCCTAAACTTTCATTAGCTTTGTTTGAGGACAGCTGCAGATATATGTGTACAAAAATCTTTAACAATCTTCCAAGATCCATAAGATCGTTAAGAAGGTTTTCTGCTTTTAAAAAGGCAGTATTTAATTTTCTGAATATTTTTTTATAATTTTTATACTTCTTTATATTGCAATGACTTCTTACATACCTTTGTCACTGTAATGAATAAATTTCTATTCTATTTTTGTTGGATAGTACTTTTTGCAAACCTTTAAAAAATAAGAAATAATTAATTTCTACTGTACCTGATAATCTGAGCCGATGCACGGGGTATTTTTTCGTTCAGATAAAATATTTAATTAATTAAATAGATTATTTAATACGCTTTGAAAAAGGCAATGACTTAAAACTTAAGAATCAACTGCATATTGCAAACGCAATAAAAGTGAATTATTTGTAATAATATGTGCCATGTGGCACATACATTATTGACATCGGTCGGATGACGGAACCTATGGGTCGAACCAAAATTTCTTTACGTTTCATACCCTCCTAAACAATTTGTCAGCATTTTTGGAAATGTGTACGGGCAATGACTTTCGGTAAAGCTAATTGATTTTAACGAAATTTGGTCCACATGTTGGAATCATCTATAGAAGCTTATTTACGATGGACTCAGTCGGGGTGGAGTAAAGAGGTTAAAGATGTCAATTCTTAGATTCGCTTCTAAATAATGAAATTTAATCCTGTAGTAAAGATTAAAGTGTGTTACTAAAATTTTAATAAAAGCGATCGGAGAGGACCGGACTTACAAATTTTATGAAAACACTAGTTTGCATAGATAATGAATTACTTACTGAAAGATGAATTTAATTTAGTGCAGATGAAATATTATTTTGAAGGATGTATTTTTTGTCCAATTAAATGCCTGCGCATAATAAAACCACACAACCTACATTAGCAAATACACTGTTATCGGCAGGGCTCGGCACTGCGACCCGAGTTTCTATATTTTTAATACAGCACATTAGATTGAAATTAACATTTTTAAAATGTAGACGTAAGTCAGTGGACCTTGACAAGCGATGATACTAATTTCCAGTTTGCTTTTTTTATTTTCAAAGCATATAATCATTAATCAATTATTCACATGATTATGTTTAGGACTGCAGATTATAATTTCCTATACTGTATTTAACTCATTTAATTGAAATTCTTAACTTTTGCTTTACTATGAAAAATTCATTCATATTACATGTTGAGCTTGTTTGTTTTAAAAATAGATTTCCATTTTGAGAAGTAAATAATTATTATTCAAAATTTTATTTTGCAGTCTAAAAGACAACGTTAACCATTTTTTTTTCATCTTGTTTAAAAAAATGTCCTCCGACGTTCAAATACCGTTCTACATGTCGTAGGGTTTTGATCTAATTTCGCTAATTTTATAGGATCAACTTTGAGACATAGGTACTCTATCGAATCGAATAATAAACGAATCATCGAAATCCGTTCACATACACATGCACGGCGAAGATATCGACGGACAAACATACAAAAAAAAATATATATAATCGAATTCAGAACTCCTTTTTTTAAAATAGATTAAAAATTGGAAATTACTTTTATGTTTTCTCGACTTCTCATGGATCATTTATTTTGTTGACGAAACAGAGGGTATTTCTTTCATTACTGATTAAGCGAGATACAATACACTGAAAAAATTTGAATACTCTTTATTCTGACTTTTTTTTAATTTAATAGAATATTGTGTTTGGAGAGAATCTATTTGGAAATGTTTTTGAAATGGTAATATATTTTGGAACTCTACGGTGCCGTCTACAGTCGACCAGCACAAATAAGTTTTGTAGGTAATATAGAACACAATAAGTAGTTAGGTACTAACATTTCAAACATAATTTCCTAAACGGTTAATAAACCATCTTAAGTTCATAATTTTTGGGGCGTAACGCAATCGGCAAACATAAAAATTCCAATAACGCAAGTCGCAACTTTACCGAAATATAAACAGCGTAGTATAATAATTAAATAAACAGAGTAGTCTCCGTGATATAACCTTACACGAGACTCGAAAAGTTTTTAAAAACGTTCAACAGATGTCAGATAATATTTTGTGGGTTGACAGCTGATGATCTCTGGCTGATGATAATTTAATGACCTTGCCTGACAAGGTATTTAATAGAACAATTTTATCAAAATCTTACTGATTGAACTGAGTTTCAGTATTAAAGTTTATTAAACTTGAAGAATTTTAGTTTTACTGTGCTAAACGATGGCAGACACCGTTGGAAAGGTGACAAACATTTTCAATTGTTTTTTTTTTTTAACTCTTGGATATGGATTTTAACAGTACCTATTTTGTAAAACATTTACTTATAAAAAATAACTGATTTATTCAGTGAAATAAGTGTATGTTGTTTTTAAAATAGTTGCAATTTTGATCGCTAAGTCAATGTAATTAACTTTTGCTTGAATTGTATACAACTTTGTTAGCAATGAATGCCGGTTATAATTGTTTTTACAAATAATTTATAAATTCTTCAAATTGAATATAAAGAAGTGCATGATAATTATAAATAGGATGTTTACGTATAATTTTATCAAATTTATTAGTTATCACTGATCACTTAAGAATGTTGAATAATGCGGTTATGTTAGTACCCAAAATATCAAAGTTTCTATGATTATTTGTCATCAAAAATAGTAATGTCAAGTTCAAAATTTCGTTTTAAATATTCTCCATTCAAATAACCTGACATATTGCATGTTCTTTTCCAAACTTGACTGTCTTTTGTTTGGTTATTTAAGCCAATAACATGTCGAGCTGCAGTAGCATGGGCTGAAAAACAGCCTCTTTCGATAGAAACAATTGAAGTGGCACCACCAAAAGCAAATGAAGTGCGTTTAAAAGTCATTTCAACAGCTTTATGCCATACTGATGCTTACACTCTTGGTGGTTCGGACCCCGAGGGAATCTTTCCAGTTATTTTGGGACATGAAGGCGCTGGCATTGTCGAAAGTGTTGGGGAAGGCGTGACTAATTTAAAACCCGGTACGGTATTTTTACTGTTTCATATTATTTCGTTTGTAGGTACCGTTGTAGAACAGTAGAATCGTTCTTTAGATTTGAAGAGATTACTTAAAACCATTTTTCTCCCTTTGCCAAGAAAACGTGGCAAGAAATAGATTTTTTCAGCAAATCGTTTGAATTTTATGATCTCTTAACGAAAAATAAAGATATAATTTTTTTATAAAATTTTCTTCAAGATTTCAACGTTTTGCACCAATTAATTCTTGTATTATCACTTTTGGATAAAAAATTTACTAATAAAAATTAAAAAGCAATTATTAGGACACTACAAGTAATTCAATAATTCTTTTTAAATGGATGCTCACTATTTTAATTTTTTGAGTTTTTAGTTTTTGCAACAATTGCAATATTTGTGTAAGAAATATATCGAAAAATGACCTTTTACTGACACGATTTAAAATTGAATTTTAAGCGTTAATTGTAATGTAAGAATTTCAATATATTTACGTTTAGGTCCGGATTTGGGTCTTCTTCAGACGTTAATAAAAAATTTAAGAATTGCAAGACCAATGATTTTTTTTATTTTTATAGGCGACCACGTGGTCCCCCTGTACATTCCCCAATGCGGTGAATGTAAATTTTGCAAATCGCCAAAAACAAATCTGTGCCAAAAAATTCGCGTCACGCAAGGCCGTGGACAAATGCCTGACGGCACGACGCGTTTCACTTGTAAAGGAAAACCAATTTACCATTTTATGGGTTGTTCGACTTTTTCTGAATACACGGTGGTTGCCGATATTTCCGTAACTAAAGTGAGTAAATCGACGCGTTTCTCGTAAACTCGAAAAATACAAACCCGGAATTGAATTGGGATTGTCAATTTTCCAGGTAGATTCAAAAGCGCCGTTTGATAAAATCTGTTTGCTGGGATGCGGGGTTCCTACAGGTTATGGCGCGGCCTTGAACACTGCCAAAGTAGAAAAGGGAAGTACTTGTGCTGTTTGGGGTCTTGGAGCTGTAGGCCTTGCAGTTGTTATGGGATGCAAGGCGGCTGGTGCATCCAGAATTATTGGAATTGATATAAATGCAGACAAGTTTGAAATAGGTAATTAAATAAACTCCACAATCGGAATATTCGTAATTCCTTATTTGTGGTGAGCGGCAGTGATTTTGATACAAATTGCTATCTTAATATTATAACTAGCGCATACCAGAAATGGAGGGTTGGCAGTCCTTTTTTTCTATTGGAAATCTAGTAATAAGTTGTTTTTGCTTTTTTTTTGTTCAGTTTACATGATTTATCTATCATTTCATCATTTGAATTTTATTTATTTTATTTATTATGTTTAACCTTATAACCCTTGGAACTACAAATCAGTTTTTACTGGTTATATTGAAATTATATCGGGTAACGGAAACTTGTTTAGTTGGAAAATAAACAAGTGCATTTTTCATTGTCATCAAGGTTATCAGATATTATTACAATGTGATTGTGAATATTTTAGATGTTTAGTCACAATATCAACGCGATTATAAATTGCTAATAATAAAATGGCTAAAAACAGAATTTATTTTTCAATTAAAATTTCTTTATACGCATTTTGTGATTTTCGCGAAGGGGCAACTCGGTGATTTGCTATTACGAGTAAACGTGACGTTTTGTCTATACATGTAACGAAGTAGAATTCCAAATTTTAAATTGATGCTTTTTTTACAGCGTGTAAAAGTCAAATAGACGAGCAAATATTTCAAATAGTTTTTTATCAAAACTCAAAAATATGAGAGAAACAGCCTTTCGAAGTTTAAATAAATTTTATTAAATTTCTTTAATTTTGAGGTCGGTCCTGGGCTTATATTATGTCACTATGGAAATAAGTTGTTATTATCAAGTATGTGTATTGTTCTGGTTTTGAGAGAATTGTGTGTGCCTCAATTATTTCTGTGAATACTTGATAATAATAACATATTTCCATAGTGACATAATATAACCCCAGGACCGACCTCAAAATTAAAGAAAATTTAATAAAATTTATTTAAACTTCGAAAGGCTGTTTCTCTCTTATTTTTGAGTTTTGATAAAAAAACTAAATATTTGAAATATTTGCTCGTCTATTTGATTTTTACACGCTGTAAAAAAAAGCATCAACTTAAAACTCACCCTGTATATTTTATAGATTCTAAATGCAATAAAAGCGGCACCGTTTTTATGCATGAGAAACTCTAAGAACGTGCATGCTTTACATTATTTAATTGCTTTGCCATTCCATTAAGTTTGTTAGTAACTAAGTATTAATCACTGCCTACAATTTCCGAACTGAACAATACATATAAATGTGTCTTCAGTCATTAGAATTCTTGATTTATTGAGAATTACCTCAAAAACCTAGGAAAAATCATGAAAAAACAGTAAAATAATTATTTTTTAAGTATCATGCATGAATCAAAAGCTAAGGAAGAATTTTCATTAGGTGTTTTAACCATAGAGATATTACAATAGAATACGCGAGAGAGTAGTGAAAGTGTCTGCAATTAAGAGAGAACAGTTTCTTATCTCTATGGTAAAAAATGATGCAAAACAATGCTGATTTGAGAAAACAAAATGGTGTTCTGCAGCGTTCTATCTCAACTGAGGACACTTTCACTTATGGCAAGCATACGCACTAGCATACTCTAGTTACTTATTTTTCTATGGTTTTGACACAGCATTTGTAGATTGATGAATTGAAAAATATTTTGCATTCATACGATTTTAGCTAAAAAGTTTGGATGTACCGAATGCATAAATCCAAATGAACACAGCAAACCAATACAGGAAGTGCTAGTTGAGCTCACGGACGGTGGTTTAGATTTCACATTTGAATGTATTGGAAATGTTAATATAATGCGGGCTGCACTGGAATCTTGCCATAAAGGTTGGGGAGTCAGCGTAATTGTTGGAGTCGCAGCCGCCGGAAAAGAGATAACCACTCGGCCGTTCCAACTTGTCACAGGACGTGTTTGGAAAGGGACCGCTTTTGGAGGTTGGTTAAAGATAAGATCGTAGATTATAGACTCTTGGCAATTAACATATTTGACGTTAAGGTTGTTTAATTTACCTGTAACGATGAAGATACTCATCTCGAGAAAGAATGCCGTAAGATTCTTTAAGTTCATCGTGAGAAGCAACAGCGGGAGCGGTCTAGGATCAAATTTTATGGCAGGAAATGTTAATTCCCTTAATATATCCCGCCATATATTGCGATCTTGCGCCGCATTCGTTCCCGTTCCTGCGTCCCACGTTGGTCCATGGAAACCCTCATTCAGTTTAAAAAGTAAATAAGTAATAATAATAATTCACGATTTGATAAAATCTATTGTGATTCGTAGGCCATGTTGAACTTACCTTCCACCTAAAAAATATATTTTTAATAGTAGTTTTTTTTTTACAATCTTAAGAGACGGGTTTCAATTTGACACGGTAGATTCGCGGGTTGAGAAACTGGAACGTAACGAAAAGTGAAACGGCTATATTCGTCCCTCAATGGTGCAGTGAGTGGCAGGGAAGATGAAAATACCGATCACTCAACTCCTTACGAAGTAAACATTCACACACTGTAATGTTGTTAACATTGGTGGGAGGCCGATCGCGTATTGAAGCCAGCAAGACAAAAAAAACTTATTTGAAAATTCATTAGTAAGACAAGGAATGGAATACAAAACTAGCTTCAGTACGGATTACTCCCACTCCAGAGCAGTGTTATGACCTGTCATTTCGACCGCGACATCCTGTGTTTCAATTTTCGTTACGCGTCCAGTTAATAGTCAGAAAGTTTATTCGACGGGCGCGACAACCATGAAATCATCTTTTTATATATTTAATCGTAGATTAGACCCAATGGAACAGTATGTGAACTTTTATATTATTATTTGTAGGTTGGAAAAGCATTGACAGTGTACCAAAGCTGGTTGATGATTATATGAACAAAAAATTAAAACTGGACGAATTTGTGAGTCATACGTTGCCTTTTGAAAAAATCAACGATGCCTTTGAACTTATGCACAGTGGTAAAAGTATTCGTGCTGTTTTGAATTACTGATATTCGAGGAAAAGAAAGTTAAATATT
Source organism: Xanthostigma xanthostigma (assembly GCA_963575645.1). NCBI lineage: Eukaryota > Metazoa > Arthropoda > Insecta > Raphidioptera > Raphidiidae > Xanthostigma > Xanthostigma xanthostigma. The sequence continues at coordinate 46,373,865 of OY754470.1, forward strand.
TTGGTTTGATTGAATGTTTATTTTTTCAATGTCTCATTGAACTTTGAAACTTGAATAAAGTCTATATTTTTACTTCAATAATTAAATCAGTGGTTACAGAGCAAAATAGTTTATGTCGATTAAAAAAAATGTGGATAACGTTTGAGAGAAAATTTGCAGACATTTTCAAAGAAATGTTTTCACCAGGAAGTGTATTTGAAACGTTTTGTTACTATACCGATTTTTTGCGAAATTTAATCTAAGTTTCAGTGGACATTTAAGTTAGTTTATTTTTTTGCCGAATTGATTACCAAAGCTGTGTTTATTATTATGTCGTGCGGTCTTGAATCACAAACTAGTATTTTGCAAAATAATCGACATGCGCCATTTTTCTGTGATCAAAGAATATTTTATAAAAAAATAAACCTGTCTAAATACATTAATCCTTTTCCTATTTAAATCACTACTTTAAGGAATTTTCATTATTTTATAAATCCAAATTATTAAAATACTAGCGTTTACCCGCGACCTTACTGGCGTTAATTGCGGATTTTCGGCTACTACTTAACCATTTGATAGAAGCACGATGATGTATGTATTCTCTAATGACTTATAAAAAAGGTGTATTACAAAATTGAAAACATAGAAAATTCATTAGTGCAACAAGCCACAAGGAAGGCATAATCAAAATAAGTAACGGGACAAAGATAGAATACGCGTGGTTTAAGTTTCAACGTTAGTGAGGTTATTTTGTGATTATATGGATTTCTCAAGAATTCTACATGTGCTAATTCGTACACATCGTGATGCAACATATAGTGGCGACTTTTCATTAAAAAGAAGAGAAGGATCAGTGCCGGATTAATCATTAGGCAGGGAGCCCCGCATCGACTAGGGGCCCGTGCACGCACCAAGAAAAAAAAACTTTTCATTGAACGAAAATTTTATTTGAAAATTTGTATGAAATTTCCCATCAACAATATTATTTTCTTTCGTTGTTTATTGTAATTTATTGCATTTAACAAGATAAAATTTAAAATAACTACGTCACGTCTCATTTCCCTTTCCTGACCCATCAAAAAACCTGGATCATCAATTATCTATAACCTATTCATTAAGACCATTTCAATAAAGCTAACGAGTCAGGTAAGGCGATGCTGCAGCATCCAGTCAAAATAATCATGTTGTTACAATATCACATGAGACACTGAAGTAACAGGAAGCCTGGAACCGATCATCTGGAAGTTACTCACATCCCTTCATCAACTTGAAAAGACCTGATTGCATTGCCTAGAGGCCCGGACAGAGTTAATCCGGTCTTGAGAAGAATGTACGTTTCATCACAATGTGTACGAATTAACACACCCAAATCGGTTCCACGACTCTTCGTCCCCTTAATTGACATTTATGCGAGCGAAATGTAGGTAAAAATACTTGAATCATTATTTAAAAAAAAGACTCAGCATGTTGGTAATAATTTTTATTATTTAATAATATGTATAATTTTTAATATTCGACAGAAAAATTAATTAGTGATGTAAGAGAGGATTTCAATCTATAGAAAATACAATATACAAGTGTTCAAATTTTAACCATTAAACAGTGACGATCCACAAAAGTCTTGCAATATTTTGTCGCTAGATTTGACTGCTAGTTTTCAAGCGCCTCGACTTTTATGTGTTCGCTTCACGCGATGCTTGTTTTAAATTCTGATGGACTTACCACAAAGTATTATAATAATTACTACTGGTCGTATCTGAGACATTTGTAATTGAAAGAACCAACAGTTCCAAACATATTACTGTTACATAATGTTATATATAGAGAGTTCAAGGGACTAACCAAGAAATCTAACTTGCTGAATGTGACCACTTTGATCGTCTTTATTTCTAAAACCTCGACTTTTTCTGTGATTATAATCCGTTCATTTGACATGTAATTCGGTTCTAAATTCGAGAGCCAAAAACGAGTATTTTGTTGGGTCGTTCTTTCTTCATAAATACATAGATACCTTCGCTTTGGTGGATCGTCGCTGCGAACTGATAGTGCCCAGTATTATTAAAAGTTTAGTTCCGTTTTCTTAAAAGCGTCGTCAAAAAATTAATCATCTTCATTAATTGTTGGCTAAGATTGCCTGACAACGCTTCATAAAACTCTGTAAGTGTAAGTACATTTATACGTAACTAGCGGTCCCGCCCGGTTTCACCCGGGTGCAAAAGAACGAATGAGGGGGGGACATGAGTACGCACATTCATCTTATTAGATGAATGTTGTGTCCAAATTTCATGATGATCGGAGTTACCGTTCAAAAGTTTTTGTCGGACGGACAAATTTTGATTTAGGTACATTTTGCAACATTTTTCATTGATGCTTCGCTCTTATTGATCGTATTATATAGCCTATAGCCTTCCTGGATAAAAGGGCTATCCAACAAAAAAAATTTAAATTCGAACCAGTAGTTCCTGAGATTAGCGCGTTCAGCCAAACAAACAAACTCTTCAGCTTTATATAGTATAGATATGGCGACCGATATTGACTTGAGAGCACGGGCGCGAAGAACGTACAAATAAATTAAAAATGTACTTATATACCAATATTATAAAGAAGTAAAGTTTGGATAGTAGGATATGTAATCTACGAAACAACTCATCCGATTTCAAAAATGTTTTCACCAATATTTAGAATGGGCCTTCAGGATGGTCATATTATCGCGTTTTTCGTGGAGACCAATTTTGCAACGTAACTCGACGAAAAAACGGTGGCAATCTAATTCGGGCGAAGAAGGACCGGGCCGGATAGTCTTCAATAAAAAGACGCCAAAACCTTTGTATTTATATTACTTTTCTCATGAAAACAGATCGCGAAATTAAGTATCAAAAACAGACTTCTAGAAACCCCCTTTAATAGTTCCGGAACCGACTTATCTTTTGTATCGAATACACAAACTTTGTCTATCGGAGCAGACGTAGGAAATCTGACTTTGGATCCTTCTAGAAGAGCTATTTCGGTGCCAGTATTTATGTGAATACATTTGTGTAGGCCGAGGCAGTTGAACTAAAACATTTCATTGCACCATTTTGATTCTTGTAACAATTGTTCGACGCAGTATCAAGATTCTGCACGGCACTTCCTCCGAGGTAATGATGCAAGTGCTGAAGACTGGTGTACGGATGCGAACTGTAGACGTTCATGTTTATCATATCGTTATAAGTCGGATGTGTACTCGACATCGATTGATGCTGATGGCCCGCTGATTTCGTACTCAGATTTTCAGCGACCGTATTGTGATTGGCGTCATTATTGCTATTGATCACTATTGGATGAGATCGATTGTGATGGATATCGTGGTTTTGTGATCCGTATGCCATGTTGAATAGTGCTTCAGGATCGCAAACGAACTTGTAGACGTACCTTTCACCTGAAAATATAATATTGTGTTATCATCGGAACTACATAAATTTCAATGATGATTCCTTCATCGTTGAAATTTATGTAGTTCCGATGAAGGAAGGTTCTGGTTGAGGATCATAAACAAGCTTTACCAATGTTACGCTAGTGGCCAACGTTTCGAAAAATTTATTTTGATCTTTAGGGCCTCAAACGTTGGCCACTAGCGTAACATTGGTAAAACTTATTTATGATCCTCAACCAAAACCTTCCTTCATCGTAACATTCTATTGGATCAATACTACTTTATGCTGAAGAAATAAATTTCAAATCAATCGGATAACGGGAAGTAGTTGAAATGCGATTTGCATCCGGACGAAAGCCGAACCGGTCAGTTAGTTATTATAATATTGTATCGTCATCGAAACATGTATGCAAAATTTCAGCTCAATCGGAAACCGGGAAGTGGGTCAAATTTACCTTGCAAGATTTGATTACAGACAGACATATATCTAAAAGGAGCTAAGCAGTAGCCAAAAGACCTACATTCATACACGAACGAAGCTGTGGTTAAAAATTAGAAAAAATACACGATTACCTGCAACTTTTTGCATTATCCCTTTCTCATAATAATATCGTAACGAACGACTAAGCTTATCATAATTCATGGCCGGACGATTTTTTTGAGCTCCCCACCTTCTTGCAACCTGTTGAATAGAAATTATGTTATTAAAAGCTTTTCATTTCTCTTCAATTGTTAGTTAATATTCTAGCTTACTTAAACACTACATAAACACGATCACCCTACATTGATTTTATAAACTTAGAGTACAAAATATATATTATGAAAAAATGACTAATCAAAACTTTAAATATCTCATACAAATAAGATATTCAAATCATGGAAAAGTATAATAAATTTTCTGGAATTATCAGGGAAATTTGAAATAATTTTTCTGTGGCCACCCCGTCCTTGTTTGCAAATAAGAACGAAAAAATTAGTTTGTTTATTTAGGTGGAATAATATTTATCAAATTTTGATTGTTCCACACGTGTTATTTGAAAAAAAAACGGGTATCAACTGTTCGACTAACTTCTTCCGGTTCAATAAGTTTGAATTCCATTCCGCGCCCTGTCCACGCTATACATCCGGCGCTTGCGTCAGGTGCATCCAATAAAGCTACCAAAAACTGCCACAGTTGCAGTGAACCGCGTCTGGACTGCGCCGTAGCTGTTCCCGTTTGTGACGAAATACTCCCGAAACTCAGCGTCGTTGACGCGGACGTTGAATTCACTCTTCCAGATGATACTGAAAAAAACACATTTTATTTTATTTTCGTACTGCTCTCCGTAAAATAGCTGCTTTACATGCCTATAACAGACATGTGAAGTAGTGCCGTAAGGTAAAACAAAACAATGTTTGTGTCTGTCGTCTTCTTTATAATAGAATAGAAAAATTCTTTATTTTGAACTGTTTATATGATAACGCGCGTTGGTGGCGCGTTGAACGCGCGTTATCATATAAACAGTTCTATACAATTGTATAGGAATTGTAAACGCGCGTTGGGCCAATGCGCGTTGAACGCTCTTCATGTGTGCTAGGCCTTAGAAGTGAAGCGTTCAAGTATTACTTAAGCAAACTTTTACTGATTTACAACCCCACCCTTCTGTATAAGAGAAATTGTGAACCCTCTCCCTCCCCAAATGATAAAACGTATGATTTTTTTGAACTTCAAAATTAAAATTTCAAAAATAAATAGCCTTTTTGAGCTCAAGATACTTGAAAACAACGAGTAATTTTAGGATTGGTTTTTACGACCAACCATTGTTCAGATTTTATCTTACGTAACATTCCTAATATCCCCCCGCTCCCTTTGTCAACAAAAGTAAAAAAAAAATGGAATTCACCCACCTTTAAGCCTACTTACGTAATACTTAAATGCCCCCAAAGTAAACTGCCAAAAAATTTGAAAATAAAATGAAAACCAGCTAAAAGTTCCAAATTGCCCTTGTCACTACTTGATACAACACTGTGTTCAGCTAATCGACATTACTGCAAATTCACTTATCTCAGTAAGACATGAAAAACAAAACCCTACCAAAAGGTCGGTTACTTACAGTTCGACGCTGTGGCAGTGGCCGTCGATGAAGATGGAGTAATAGAATCAGACCCCAAGTGAGTGATAATCGGCGATGGCGGACCACCATTCGATGCAGCTGCGGTCGTCGTTATACAGTGGCCTCCCGCTGAAACTGACGGTCCTCGTTGACCATTACTGACCGGTGTCAAAGCACCGCCTCCAGGACTGTCCAACAATAAACTGGCGGACGGCGTTAAATGAATCAGCGTGTTTGTACATCCGCTAGATGTGGTTGCACAACTGTTGGCTATTTCTGATGAATTGTTGTTGATTCTTCTGTTATTGTTGTTAGAAGGTGCACTTGACGTTTTGGACATGGTGTCCGTTGATAGTTGACCCAACGATGTGTATACGTTGTGTGCCCGCCATGATACCGAATAGTTATCGCACGTCAATCGGTTTCGATTGTTGAAGTGGTTCGTCGAAAACGGAAAATTTCCTGAAAGTATACCAGTCAAATTTTGTCTGAACAGACGAAAGTCGCAGTTATTTTTGGAAACTGATTCCTTAAGGCCCCCATACACCTCGTTCTTTTTTGGCAGTTTTCATCGTCACGATAAAACACGTCGGTCAAAACCGAAGTGTATGGGCAAAAACTGTCGATGAAACACGGCAGTTTTTTTATCTGCCGAATCTTGATTTTAAACACGACGTGTTTGCTGGTTGTCGTTTTAAATCGTAATGTGTGGCGCTTTCCGATAAGAATCGACGTGTTTATTCAGTGGTGCGACGTACAGCAAATAAGTTATATTAATTAAATGATTGTAATTAGTTTGAGTATTGATTTATATTTTAACCGTTTTAGTGCTAAGCAATTTTGACAAAAATAAATGAAAATTGCTATAAACATATTGATTAATTTAGAGGAAAAAATAATGGTGTCAAATAAAACACTCTAATTTAGACAAATATCAATCAATTTTATTAATTATTTTTGCATTATATTGTTTATTAATGTTTATTAAACATAAAATAATATCAATATTATTGTATTTTCCATCAAAGCAGATCGTATTAATGATGCCACGACTTCAGAAAAACTGAACGAAACTACGCCTCTGTGTGGATATGGCCGTTGTTCGTGTTTAAATTAACCGTACAGTTTTACCCGTGCGGTTAAAACTGCCATAAAAGAACGAGGTGTATGGGGATGGCCGTTGTTCGTGTTTAACCGTACAGTTTTACCCGGCGGTTAAAACTGCCAAAAAAGAACGAGGTGTATGGGGGCCTTTATATCAATTCAAAAAAAATTGGTTGTCTGTAAAGTCGGTTTACGGACGATAGTTTTACGTGATAACGTATTCCGTAATACATAACCTAAATTTATATAATAATTATAATAATTCGAATCTATGATATTGCATCTTTCGCTTCAAATTTAGGTTAATTTTATTTATTAAATTACTCACCACCTATAAAAATAATTTTTTTTATTAACTTTCTTTCTTTCGTATTTATTTAAGTCTCAAAGATTAGCTGTCATACTATTTATAAAACAATTGTTTCACTGTTTATATAAAATTCCAAAACCTACTTACAATATTTAAGTATTTTCATACGTCAAAAAATTGATTTTTATAATGATAAAATTTGTAAGAAAACGATTTTTTCGAGAGATGAGACCTAGCTAAAACGATTTTTTAGCCCCCCAAAATCCCTTTTCAGTAAATTTCATCCAAATCGTTAGGGCCGTTTTCGAGAAAAGCACGCACAGGGTCAGGCGGAACGTTACGCGTTACGAACGTTAGGAACGTTACGTTAGGAACGTTACACTTTTTCGTGCATGCAGCCGGTGTTTTATCAATTTATAAGATTGGTGATTCATCAATTCATAAGACGTTATCACGTCAAAACCAGTAGATTTTTAGCTACAGATATGTTTAGCGAGATTTTAGATACAGGGATATCCGTTGAATTCACAATCTTAAAAATCCTAAGCTCTAGAAATATGTTTTCGAGTGCGCTGAATCTGAATTTGACAATTTTGTTTTATACAGGGTGACACCTTCCAACATTACCTAGTTTTCGATTATTTTTCTATTTCTAAAAAAAGCATAAAAGTTAAACATGGAACATGTTTATGAATTCAAACATATTGGTTTTTTGGCTATGCGCCAATCGACACTTTTTCTTAGTGACCTTTAAACTATAAAATAAAACCATTTTCGAGCAATTTTACCGAGAACCAAATCCGATAAGATTTGTGCGGGGTCCTTTCAATTATTTTTTGGGAACTTTTTTTTAGGTAAAAAATGTTATTGTAGGTCGTTTTCCATTTGACTATGAGAGGTCGAAATTTTAGTAGTGTATCAATAATAAAAGTTAAACGTTCTTATACTAAATTTCTGGTATACGACTTTGAAATTAAATTTAAGTTTTACTTTGAAAGTAAATGGTAAAAGTACTATTATCAAGTTAAATTTACTTTGAAAGTACTTGTACCATCTACTTTGAAAGCCGTACCAGAAGACGACCATTATTATTACTTAGCTGTGCATGTAACTGAACAATCAGCTACTGATTTTTTGTGCCAACGAATTCACTCCCTAAATTTTAATGATTGTAGAGTGAGCGAGATTAGACTATATAACATCCTTGATACAGAGCCCATGCTGCACATTATCTTGTGGCTAGCTTTGGCTTTAGGGCTATTAATTGTAAATATTGCAGACTACTATATTAATTCCCAAACATACAAGGCCTCAGTTTATTTATCTAGTCTTCTGTGTACACGTCACTCACCGCTCTCAGTGGCGTACTAGAAAATATAGTTTAAACAATGGAGCATCGTTACTAACCAATGTTTTCCATTTTGTGAAAACCTATACTTGAATGTGAAAAACTCCAAACTAGGTTTCATTTTGGTAGGTGAAAAAAAAGAATTGGCGTCCTCTTTGACATATTATTACACTAGCGGTCCCGTCCGGTTTCACCCGGGTGTAAAAGAACGAATGGGGAAGGGAGGAACATGAGTACACACGCACATTCATCTTAGTTTACCGAGATAAATGTTGTGTCCAAATTTCATGATGATCGAAGTTACCGTTCAAGAGTTTTTGTCGATAAAAAGCAGTATTTAAACTTTTTTTAACTAATATTTTTTTTAAATTAATTAAATAAAATTAAAATAAATTTAAATGTAAGCCTTAGAAGAAAGCAATGTAGAAAATAAAAAAATAAATAAAAATATATTCGCCCAACGTGGGGCTCGAACCCACGACCGTGATATTGACAGTTGCATGCCTTACCGATTGAGCCACCTGAGGTTGTGTTGTCACAACGCTAATATGAGTATATGTAGTTAGTGCATTTCACATGAATAGAAGCTTATTTTTGAGATACGTTTTGCAACATTTTTCATTAAAGCTCCGCTCCTAATGGTCGTTACATAATATTATATAGCCAATAGCCTTCCTCGATAAATGGGCTATCCAACAAAAAAAATTTTTTTTTTTCAATTTGAACCAGTAGTTCCTGAGATTAGCGCGTACAAACAAACAAACAAACTCTTCAGCTTTATATATTAGTAGGTATAGATAGTTTTCAAGAAACTAGTTCACTAGTGGAAGTGAGTACGTATTTTGAATAAGCGTTATAAACAACATTAATTAATTATTATAAACTGATGTTTATTGTAATCAACAATTTACTTAAACTTCTCATTTAACAACAACTAAGAAACCTATGTTTAAAATCGAAATGTTGAAAAGGTTTTACAGTCTGAGCGCCACTGTATTTCGCTCCTGTCATAATAAAACATAGTACGTTGAGTTTCATTAAGTAATTGTGGACAATTAACCCTTACATCGGGAGTGCATTAGCGCGATCGCGCGAACTTCATTTGTTACATTATTGCGTAAAGCGTACTGGCGATGTTCATTTGTTACATATATATGTTACAGACCGTACGTAAAATCAGGTCGTATGTAACCAGTCCAGGCCGTTTGTATACGGCCTCAAATGCACAGACCGTCTGTTAATGAATTCATATTGTTTATACGGACTAGACCGTTTACATACGGACTATCGTATTGTTTAAATCTTAACGTGCCGCTTGGTATTTATAGTTTTATTAAAAATGTAGATACTTCTGGTGGTGAATTCTGATAACAGTGAAGAGTTTTTTTTTTTTTTTGGTAATATTGTCAAATGAAATAGAAAAAAGCAGACATTCAAGCGTTACCTATTTAACATCCACATGGCCCAAATATTCAATACATATACGACGTAGCTGTAGTTAGGCCGTATACCGGGTGTTTTTTTTTTTTTTTTTGAAAACGTTGGACCTTTTTCTTTAGAAAACAACAGGTTGAATAAAAAAAAAGTTCGAACGAAAGTTGTTAGGTTTCGAGGGAGAAATCATTTGGACACAATAACCACCTCAGCCGTTAGCAGGGGAGGGGGTGACTTTTGTTTTTAAATGGAAACCCCCATTTTTTTATTATCGATTTTTTTGTATGAGGAAATGAACATCTTTTGTCTGTATTTTTTTTTTTTAATTTAACTTTTAGTTTTTTTTTTACAAATCGCTAATAATGATATTTTTTAATGAAGAATCAGCAGGCTCTCGAGAAAACTCTCCATGGTAACGCATTTTATTTTTGTAAGTGGGTTGCTTCGAAGTACTGAGTCATTCAAGCCGGAGGTGCAACGGAGGAGAGAGGATGACCTTTGTTTTTTAAATTATGTGAAAAAAATTTTTTTTGTCTGAACTTTCCTTCAATTCGGCAAGTAGTTTTTTACCAAAAAGCTCTTTAAAAAATCATTATTAGCGATTTGCAAAAAAACTAAAAGTTAAATTTTAAAAAAATTCAGACAAAAGATGTTCATTTTCACATGTAAAAAAATCGATGATAAAAAATGGGGAATCCCATTTAAAAAGCAAAAGTCACTTCCTCCTTCTGCTAAGGGGTGAGGTGGTGGGGGCGGTTATTGTGTCCAAACGATTTCTCCCTCGAAACCCAACAACTTTCGTTTTTTTTGTATTTTTTTTTTTAAATATATAAGTGCTCAGCATCAAAGGCTATATTATGCACTATAAAAATAAATATTCAATATGGGGTAATATGTGGTATAGGTAAGTATGCTGTTATTTGTTTTGTATTCAATCCGTTGTTTTTTAAAGAAAAACGTCAAAAGTTTTAAAAAAAAAAAGACGGGTTGCACTCCGGGAGTGCCGGCAGAAGTGAAAACATTTTTTACCCATTACAAAAAAAGTGTACAACGCCGCTAATGAAGTTTTTTGTATTTAGAAGCATTGTTTATTTATTGGCAACACTTGTAAATAAAATGGTTTGTATCATAGATTGCATTTTTATGTACGATATTTCAACGCTAGATGTCTAACGTTGTATAAATAAAAGTTGTCATCTTACGATCACGTGTCCTGATGCCTGACGCGAGTTTAACATTTTTTACCCATTACAAAAAAGTTTTCACGAATTTTCTATCAGGGTCACGTGTCCTGACGCGAGTTTTCCTGACGCGAGTTTAACATTTTTTACCCATTACAAAAAAAGTGTACAACGCCGCTAAAGAAGTTTTCACTTCAAAAAATACCCTGTATAAATTGACTAGTCCGTGTATAAACCTGTTGTGAATTATTTGCTTCTTACACAAACGGTCCATAAAATCCAGTGCGTTTATATACGAACTAGCTCTGCTTTACGCGTACACGGTCTGTAACATATAAATACTATTACAACATACAGTGCAAACAATTCCGCACAATATGTTTGACTATGTACTTTGTTAATTCAATTTAATAGACATTATTGTTTGTATATCTAACAATCTAAACGCATGATAATGTTAATACATTTTAGTGGCGGTTAGTTAGATACATTCAGAAAACCATCGTGATCAAATAACGTTCTAAAATTCTTACATGGCTCTTCTAAATGCAGATGCTGGATGCAAACTGTAGGTACAGACTGTTCCGTTTCGGACATTAAAGAAATGGGGTTTTGATTTGGCACAATCGTTTCTCGGATAACACCGTACTCTTTTTATCCGACTACGGTGAAGCAAAAAGGAGAATTATGAGTGGTATGCCACCTACCCTTCAAAACAATAGATAGATTTTAACAGTAGTAAGCGATCATAAGTTTTAGGGCAAAATGTATCACGCTATTCAAATTTTTTTTTTTTTTTTTTATTAACGTCTGAATACAACTCTACAAATAAATAAAATTATCGACCAATTTTTTTGACTATATATTGACAAAAAAATAATAAAATTATATAAATCAATATTTCACTAGATGACGTTTCGACCCGGATTTGGATCTTCTTCAGAAATAATCTAAAAAATTAATTAGTATACCTACTTATATTTTCTAATATTGATTTATAATTTTATTATATTTTTTGTCAATACCTATATAGTCTGAAAAACATTGGTCGATAATTTTATTTATTTGTATCACGCTATATTATATCTAGAGGGCGCCATATGACCATTAATATATGAGGTGGCATACGACCACGGATATTTTCTTGTTTCATGCTTTTTAGAGCGTCATTTTTCATTCAGTAGTCGAGTTATAGTTTTTGAACTTACTTTTTATTTATTTAATTGAGACTACCGACTGTGACTATAGATTTAATACCAACTCAAAATTTCAATTTATAAACAAACTACTAGGGCCCAAATTTGTAGATTGCCACCGTTTTTTCGTCGACTTACGTTGTAAAATTGGTCTCCACGAAAAGCGTTTGTATTTTAACGCCATGTCCATCCCGAAGTCAGAGAATTTTTCAAATAGGTGCAATGGTTCCAGAAATTACCATGCATATATACACAAACAAAATTCGCACTCTCTTTGTAGAAGTAGAATAGATTTACAGAATAAACAGAAAAAATATTACGATATTTCCATATAGCAACTATAGTTATCGAAATTCAAAGACAAACTGATGGTCAAGCTGATGGTACCCTCGTCGCGCGAATCTACTCTCACTTTTCCGGCTTTTCGTAATGATGATTTCATCTATATAATATGTATTACTAGCGGCTCGTGCCGGTTTCACCCCGGTGCGATAGATATAATTTTGGAAAATGTATTTCGTTTGCGGCCCGTCGCTAATGCAAGATTCCGATTTCGCGCCCTCAAAATTTTGTTGGGCAATATAATATTTACACCCCCTTTTGACCCCATTAGGCGTTGAATTAAAAAAAAAACGCTGATACAAGGGTTTGTTTATTTTTAGTGAAGAGTGCGTACGTTAAATTCAATGTTTCTCATTTTAACGATTTTTTAAATATGGCCTTTTTATCAGAAACGTTTACACTCCCTTAGGATGCGAATTTCAAAAAATCCCTTTTTAGCGTGTGCTTACGTCATAAAAAGAACCTACTGTCCAAATTTGAAGTTTACCTATAGCTCTCAAGCGGTTTGACCTGTGCGTTGACGAATCAGTCAGTCAAAACAAACGATTTTTATAATAATAATGATAATAATAATAATGCGTTTTACGTCCGTTTCTCGACTTAGTCATAACAGACGCCATTCGCACCATTACTATTTTTTTTCCACCACACTTCACGTTATTTTCTATACAATTTTTAAACTTCAACTTAATTAATAGCAATGGGCGAATGAAGGGATTTTTAAGAAATTAAGGATAAGGTAGGCAAATTTTGAGCATAGGAGTTTGACAGGTAATCGACCATGGCCTTGAATAAGGAACCATCTCGATATTTATGTGGAATTTTCGAGGGAAACCATGGATAACCTCAACAAGATGGCCGATACAGGAATTACCGTTTCTCGGCGAGAGGCAGTAGGAAAAAGTCCTAGTCACATCTGCCCCCGCCGGGATTCGAACCCGGCACCTCCCAAATGCGAGTCTAGTGCTCTCACTGCTACGCCACCCCGCTCGGTACAAACGATTTTTATATATTATATAGATTATAGATGTATGTAGATTTTGCTCCGTCATTGAAGGGTAGAAACAGCTATAGTTATTAATTGTTATATTGTTACTATTTGTTCGGATCACTTTTACCAATCTTTTATTCAAGCGGTATACCATCTCCGATAAGAAACACGCATCGTATGCAAATAAATACATAAACTCGGCGAAAGAATCAATTTTGATTTTCAATATGAGCTGTTGATTAACAGTTGACTCACGTCTGATTGTCACCCCGACGTGGCGTAAAGGGGGGGAAGGAGGGTATGGCAGAGACGCGATGTTCGCTTTTCTCACGTCTATCTTTCAATATATAAGTATGTATGAGGCAGTGAACAGGAAATTGTTACATAATATTATCCATATTGGTGAAAAAGTCACGCAATACTGACAACAAGAAGGCGTTCGTATCTACTATACCTTACGTACTGACATAATTCCACACTCACTTCAGTGTACAGTATGCTCTCTCTAAGAACTTAGTTTATTCTTCTCTCTCTCTCTCTCTCTCCCTGGACCACCATACATATTGTTTCGCAGAATTGACAGTGCCTATAGGCTATGTGCAAGGAAGCGGAGTTACAAAATTATCGATGCGAGCGTTTCTGGTGAGCACTAGGGGAAACTTCAAACTCAAATTTTCCGTATGCCAGTGAGCAATGTTTATTAAAAGTGAAAATAGTTATAATTTTATAAAGTTTTTTAATTGCAAAGAAAACATGGGCGTTATGGAAATGCTTGTTGTGTTCCGGGCTTGTTGCGCTGATAGCGATTTAAGTAAAATAAAGATCATTGGTGCCATAATTTGATGTACGCTGTCAGTGTAAACAAATTAATTATTTATATATCGTACGTCATAATTGATAAATAAATAATTCTCACGCACCTTTTATGTTATGCTATTTATTAATGGTTTACAATCTGAATTTTATTATAACATTAACAGCAGTTTTCCTTTTTTAAAGTGAAACTTTTATTCTATCGCCCCGAATTTTTCTGGCCGTCTGTTGCATGTCGCATTACAGGCGGCCGCGGAGTAGGGGTAAAGTGAAAGGCGTTCGGAGTAGGCGCTCGGTAGAGCAGCCAAGGCCAATATGGCGGCGCTCATGGTTAGCATCAGCTGACCGTGTAGTATGTATAACACATAGTCAGTCTGTCGTGCGGGCAAGTGCTGTACAGTGTTTACATGTTTTTATTCGTGTATTCATGTGAATATTGTTGTTTATAATTAATCGTGATGGATAAGTGTCTACAATCCAACGCCTACAATCCAATAAAAGTTTCACTTGCGTCGTGGTTTCTTAAAACCACACAACTGTTTTTTTTTATAAAGTTTTTTAATTGCAAAGAAAACATAGGAAAACTAAGAGATCTGGAAATGCTTGTTGTGTTCCGGGTTTGCGCTGAAGGCGATTTAAGTAAAATAAAGATCATTGGCGCCATAATTTGACGTTACGCTGTCAGTGTAAACAAATTAATGATTTATATATCGTACGTCATAATTGATAAATAAATAATTCTCACGTACCTTTTATGTTATGCTATTTATTAAAGGTTTACAATCTGAATTTTATTATAACATTAACAGCAGTTTTCCTTTTTTTTTGTCATATCATGGCCAACTAAAGTTTTTGACTTGTCGCGATTTCCATAAAAAAGTGAGTTAAATAATTCTCTATTACCCTCTAGCGGCGCTACTAGGCTTTGTGCACACAGCCTTTGGCAGCGGGTTGACACATTTGATTCCACTGTATTGTCATATTACAACAAAATAATAATGGTGGTGAATTTTAGATAATCTCAAAAATAATTCAAGAATACGTGCCGAACATGACATTAAAAAATAGTGATTGACGAAATAATTTAGAAAAATTTCGGAGTTTTGCGGTCATAAAACTCAAAGGATTAAAAGTAGGTATGTCAGCGACTTTTGTAATTTTACAGTAAGCCATTTTCATATACGCTCCTGTGGCCTGGAACGGTGTACCTGGATTATAGACCTACTACCAGGGTATTTGTGCGCGAATCTAATTAATATTAATGGTATTTTACTGATTGAATATCTCTGTAGTCATATCTAATCACGAACCCCACCAACCAGATAATTACATATAGCGGTACATAGTTAACTGTGTCGTAGGCTCGTAGCAAACGATAAAAATAACTTATTTTTATGCTACTTCAAAGTTCATAAAAAAGCCGTAAGGATACTGCGTTTGGCATGGATTTTTCTTAGTTTCTTTTATCCCCATAACTCCAGCTCTTGACCCAACGTTGAAATAACACAACAGTTAATAAAAGTGTTCTTATGTAGGTCTGATCTTGAACTGCTAGCTTGTTTCAAAATGATTGCGGTTTATTAATTTTAATATGCAATTTTGATGAATATATTAATGAATCTAAAAAAGTCAAAAAAATTATTGTAAAGTAAGGTTATCTTTATCTTGTATCCATTTCTTTTTATTTTAATGACAATTTGAAATTATTCTAATCTTTGATTAACGTCTGATTACAATTCTTCAATAAATAAAATTATCGACCAATTTTTCAGACAAATATAATTAATACATTAACGTTTCGGTCCGGATTTGGATCTTCTTCAGAACTGATCTAAAAAATATAAAAATTGATTAATAATTACTTTCTAATTGGCATTTAAAAAAAATTCGCTTTAAGTTTTGAATTATCAAAATTAAAAAAATAATATATAATATTATATATTTGTCTGAAAAATTGGTCGATAATTTTATTTATTGAAGAGTTTAAAATTATGTTCGTGCAAAATTTTGATGTTTAATAGTTTAAAAAAAAATCTGAAACACATGGGTCTCCACACACGATAAAAGTAATCTTACTTTTAGATCCATCAATATTTCGAGCAGATATCATGCCGACAGTGAGGTGCTTTTTGTTCAATTTGTAAATCTAAAAAAACGTGCATATTGAACCTCTTTAATCAGTACTGATTTGTGATTATGGATATTAATGTTTGCATATTGAGCACATTTATTCATTTGTTAGTTGTACGGACCCCTCGGTGCGCGAGATATACTCGCACATGACAGGTTTTTCTTTTATTTTTTTTAAATATATAATTCGCGTTATAAAATGTAAAATGTAATTTGATCGATTTATTATTTTTTTTTTTAGAAATGATAATTGAAAATAGTTGTGTAGACGCTTTCAAACCTTAATGGTGTTGGTATAACATAAGGCAAGTCAGTTCACTGACTGACATATTAATTAGTAAAGGCTATAAAGCATAAAGCATGCGGTCACAGCTTGTACAATAATTCATATTAATTATGGAGCATGTTGAAAAGGGGCAAATTAAATCTGTCCCGACGCACTCGCTAATAATTTCACTGAACGATTCCAAAGCGGTTTATGTAAGCGCTTAAATCGTTCCGTGTCGATCGAGATTAAAAATAAAGTCGGTTTACGGACGATAGTTTTACGTGATAACATATTCCGCTCGAATAATACATAACCTAAATTTTAGTAGCTGTCCAACTTGGGCCGATCGTGCGCGGAACGTGACACATTTCGGAACGTGACACTTTTTCGTGCATGAGCCGGTGTTTCATCAATTTATTTCATCAATTTATAAGACGCTATCACGTCAAAAAAATCATTTGGGTGTGTCTATTTTTAAAGGAATAATTACTACAAATAGTATATTTCACCACAAGGGCCGAAAGTGTAATTTTTTGCCCTGCCCATCGGTGCGTGTAATCTCATCAAGGAGTAATTAATGTTAAACTTTCTGGCTTACAATTGATGCCGAAAGTATGAACTTTCGATCGAGGTATGAAGAATATTATATTTGCACTTACGTTCCAAGTTAACATATTTTTAACATTTAAATAGTAATTATTTCTAGTATATTCACAACCAGACATTCAGTAGTACCTAAGTTTTTAGAATATTTCTTAATCGGACATCGAAAGAAGGAAAAACTATAATAAAACCGAGAAAAAATGTGAGAGAAAATCTTCCAAAACTTGTGATCTATAACCTTCATTTGTTATTTTCATCTGGGTAAAAAAAGTCGCGCTCACTCAAGAAATCTAATGAAGAAATTATACATGTTAGCGCCTTGAAACCAACATAAATCAGCACCGAAGCTAACCGATCTTTTATACAGGGTGTCTTTGAAAACCATTTAGTTTTTATAGTAGATTTCAGAAAAGAGTTACCTATTCATGGTAATTGATGCCCCGTTACGACTTTTATTTTTAGAAAAGTTCACCGTGTCGTATGAATTTTTGTTGCAAACATTCACTTCTGCATCATTTAATTAGTTGATTTATTGTTTATTCGTTTTTTTTGTGATATTTTATTATACTTATATCATAAGTTATTTTTGAGGAGAGTTAACTTGCAACTAAAGAAAACCGTACTATAAAAGTACCTACTTTTAAGAAAATACTTCATACAAACCATATCATTAAGTAAATTTACATACCTTTCTAAGAAATATCTCTGAACCACAACTCTACACCCATAAATACAACATTTAATGTCGGCTGTCACTGAGGCGTGACATCACGAGCGTTTTTGCGATTATTTCAAAATAGGAAGATAAAAATGCAGTAATTTGCGTTTAAAATTTGATTTATTGCTGAAATGTTTTTTTTTTTCGGAATGCTTTAGACAAGGGGTCGGCAACCTGTGGCTCTTTTGATGTAAAGTTGCGGCTCTGCAGTTCCATACGCAAAAAATCATTATATTATTATATAAACCCTTAAAAATCGTCCAATCGATTCATGATTGAGTATCATGTCTATCTCTTAGCCATTTCCACTCGCGACGTGTCGTCCTCGGATATATTTATTATACCTATATAAGCAAATACTATAACTTATTTACCTGTTGTATATATATGGTTTGCAATTTGTTTTTAACTTAGTTTAGTGTATGCTGAAGATGGGAGCATTACTCTTGAAATGTACATTCATCTCAATAAAACTGTTGTGGTAAGAAGTAACTATTCTTTTATTTTTTATTTTTGTTTATACCACGGTGCTCTTAATATATATTGTGTTAAATACTATAATACTGAAACGAAAATATTTAGTGGCTGTTTGAAAACTGGGAAATTTTGTAAATTGTAACTTTTGGCTCTTCCGTCTCAAAAGATTGCCGACCCCTGGTATAGACGTGTTCTACATTATAGAACTGGGTTTCAAAATCTGTCATCATGCCTATTCACGGCTGTAGCTGTCTTAATAAAGGTTCTGTGCCCCAATGGGCTCTTGTTAACGAGCGTTTTAGTCAAAGGGTAACGGACCGACGCGAAACGGTTACCTTTGTACACGATCCGCTAATATAACATGAGCGCGTCCGTTGTAAGAAGTGCAAGTACAAAAAAGTGCAAAATTTGCTTGTTTATTTTTGTAATTTTCTAAAGTCTTGTCTCATAACACTGGCCTATTATGAACAAGGCTAATTAATAAATCCATATCAATATCACTTTTCTCCATAAATGAGCAGCACAAGGTAGGTAGATAAAAACGTGCGCGCACATTTGTCGTCGTCAACAGACTTCTATGAAATAACGTGGTCCACTGCACCGGGACCGACCGCCGTCGCGCCGAAAGGGCGACGTGCGTGTATCCGTTGAGTTTTGTTGCAACGTTGCATGCCCGTCGCGTTAACAAACACCCACACTAACCTATTGAACACTGCGCGTCGGCCCGTCTTAAAAATCGGGCCGTTATCCGTTGTCGTTAACAAGAGGCCTAAGTTATTTTCGGGGGTCCCTGTAGAATCATAACGACATTGTACCGGGCACACACATTAATACATTTACACACGAATAGACCAAACATCGGCTCGGCCCGTTACGCAACCATCTATAGGACATGGCGATGTCACCACTGATCATTAATCATTCATATACACCCTGTGATTGTACCACCGTATCGAATTAGAGATACAACATGTATATCATTTATTTGTACAAATATATACGCTTTCAATCAACCAATCGATTATTTAGATTAAATAATATGTATACAGCTATCAATAATAGCCAATGTTTAACTTTTCGGAATTATTAACTCGGCTGTTAGAGAGAGGGTGGAGGTTATACCTTGCAAGTTGCAACCTTGAGCTGGTTTTCCCTATAAAGAGTTGACGTGTACCAGATCACTATTGCGTTAATACTGTCTCTCAGTGGCGGATCCAGGATTACGGCAAGGGGGGGGTCTTGAAAAATTTTTACTCCTTTTGCGAAAAATGTTTTTCCAACTGATATGCAGTTTTTTGAGATCATTTTGTATATATAAATTATTCCATAGTGTATTATGTACATGCGAAGTTCAAGTCAATTCTACCAACACACTCGTTTATATGAAATACAATAAAATGAATTCTATCTTTACAATAAGAGCAACATGTTCAATAAAATAATAAAAAAATTGAAGTGAACCAAAGCTACATTGATTTTGATGTATTCTGCAATTTCCGAGGCTTTTTGAAAAAAGTTTGGAGAATTTCGTCCTCAGTTAGATCAATTTGATGGTGAAGATTTTAATTTGGGATTTTTGATTCTCTGGAAGGGGGGGGTTTAGACCCGAAAACCCCCCCCGTGGATCCGCCACTGAACTGTGTCTCTTATAGGGGAAGTCTTGCGATCGTGCAAAAATTCGATTTTGAACCTATTAAAAATAGAAGTGGAACAAATTTATTCGTTAGAATAAAATTTACTCTCAATTCACTAAACAAAATATTAGGTAGAAAAGTTAGTTAATATACTCCTTGCTTTTTTTGTTGAATATTTTGACGTTCACCCAAAACTCCGACCAATGGCGTTAGTGTACACGTCAAGAAAAAGTTTCACAAAATAATGTTTTATCCTAACCCAATTGCACACGAAACTTCCACTAACTTTAATATTTTACAACTGTACAGTTCACAAAAGGTTAATAAACAAGACATAAATAAATTCACAAGAGCAACTGTGATGTACTACTCCACGTTTATAGTTTGGGTATTATCATATTATGATCTATATGGCGGCTATTATTATTTTATCAGGCGAGTAAATATTTATACCCCGGAAGTAAGACAGAGTAGATTTGTACCTGTTGTAAATATAATTATGGTTGGTTAATTTAATTATCGCTATTTATTCGGAGGAAGAGTTAACTGAAGAACAAATGAACCGAATAAATAACTACTTATGTTCGGTGAATATATGGCCATTTATCATTAATAAATTAATTTTATCAAAATCTGGACAGATAACTGGACTATGCGCGTGATTAAGCAACTTTGTATAACTTACTTTCAAAATCACCATCGCTTGGTTCTTGCTTAATTGGCAGGAATGGCACCGCAGTTGACGGATGAGATGTTGCGAATAAACTTCTTACAGGCGGCGGAGATAATGGTCTATAAAAATTAAAAAGAAATTATTCACGCAAATAAATAAAAATAATCTGAAAATTGAGATGTGTTTTAAGCTCTCGGATCGACAGTAATTTTGTGAATGCAGCAAAAATGCATTAAGGTAGTGAGAAAATCGCGCGCTATTCAATTTACTATATGTTTCGTTGGTGAGGCCTACAGTTGGCGCATGTGCTGCAGCTTAAAATGAGAGAAAGAAGACACTGCTGTCGACCGTTCTTTTATAAATACAGTGTGAAATAAACATTTATAATATAAATTAAATAACTATATTGTAGTTCGTTATACGAATTCATTTGTGAGAGTTGAGTAAGTGAGCATTAACAAATAATGTTACACATCATATTGGCACTGTAAGACTCGTTCATTTGTTTTTATGTTGCATAATCATTCTGTCACGTGTTTATCAACGTCGTTTATTGTTTTTGTTTTACCGCTACAGCGCTTGGAATCAAAATGTGTCACGCAAAGCGCCAAAATTTAATGTTTGTAATAACTTGTGATTTTAATTATGCTTTAGTTGAATCAGAAACATATTTTATTATATAATAATAATAATGAGTTTAACGTCCGTTTCCCCACTTAATGTCATGACAGACGTCATTCGCACCATTACTATTTTCCAACTCTCACACTTCCCGTTATTTTCTACATTTTTAAACTTCCACTTATTTAATAGCAATTGGCGAATGAATGAATTTTTTGGACATTAGGATCAAGTACGCAAATTTTGAGCATGGGAGTTTCACAGGTAATTGGCCATGGCTTTGAATAAGGATCCATCTCGATATTTATCTGAAATTATTGAGGGAAACCATGGAAAACCTCAACAAGCTGGCCGGTACAAGAATTACCGTTTCTCGGGCGAGATCCAGCAGGAAGAAGTCCCAGCCACATCTGCCCCCGTCGGGATTCGAACCCGGTAACCTCCCGAATGCGAGTCCAGTGCTCTCACTGCTACGCCACCCCGCTCGGTTATTATATTAAGTATCGCAGTTAGGTCGTGTAATATTCCTAAACACGAATTCTTTCAGGCAAAGTTCTTAAAATAGAGATTCCTACCCTAGCACTGAGTCAAGTTGGGTAGGAAAATTCCATAATTTAAGATTTATAATTTGTTTTTGTTTTGTAAAGATATTTGTGGGAATACATTTATTATTATTATTATTATTATTATTCGTAATTATCTATTCAAATTTTGGACCTGTAATAAGAAGTCGACGAGAAGGTCAAATTTCCTGCAGGCGGTGCGACGAAACCAGGCCTGTGGAGTGACGGAGGCCTGCAGTAAGCAGGTGGACCTGTAGTCGTCACATATCCCGGAGGCTCGGAATACGTTGTCTGCAGGGTTTCGTTACTCGAATGTTGATGCTGATGATGGTGGTCGTGACTCCCGGGGGCTCCCCCGTGCTGCTGCTGACTGTAGTCCATCGTCTCATTGTGAGAACTCGACACGTTATCGCCGTGGCCACCGATTCCTGATGATTTTGATGACGAATAACAGGCAGCACTCAACCGTGATTCGTGTTTTATGTTGTTATCTGAAAAGTATTTCAAAACTGGAAATAAACCTTTATTGAATCTTTTTTCGCCCTCCATGTAGTATGGTAAACTATGTTGAGTTGATCCTCTGGGGCAAATGGTTTTCGAAATAAAAAACAATTTTTTTTTAAAACGACGTTTCGTCGACTGGTGTGTCGACCTCTTCAGGCTTTTAATGAATAATTATTTGTTTTATAAGTTTGTCATGTAATCAATAGAATTTATTCATTAAAAGCATGAAGAGGTCGACACACCAGGCGACAAAACGTCGTTTAAAAAAAAAATTTAAAAAAAAGGAAATAAACCTGCTATCTTTGGATAATCATGAAATTGCTACGCGCCCAACCAAAGAGTGTCTGTGCGGAATGGAAGTGAAACTACAAGAATTATGCTAAACCATAAGCGGAGAAAGAGTTCTCGCTTAGTTGTTCGCTTAAAGGTGCATCAGTGAATCAACACTCTACATTGACACAGCTGGATATTACACGAGAAACGCCTCAGGTTATTATTCAAATATGTCTGGGTGACTGAAGTGTCACAATGTGACAGGAGCGTTTTGTAGAACTTCACGCAAGTTAGCTATAAATCGTTCGTTTTTTTTTTGATGCCGTTTTCTCAAAATAAGAAACCCTATTACAGTTTTGCCTTACAGGACTGTGTCCGCAACAGGTATTGCAGTCTTGTATCACGGGTCTACGTTCCACGACAACAGTGGTGGATCCTTCGACTCTACCGTAGTGCCACTTTAAACAACAATATTTTTACATACTTTTTTTTGTCAGAAACCTTTGCGGAGCACAACTCACCAATGTTTCATCGCAATCGGATGATTGATATAGGAATGCATATAGGTTCTGAACAAACGAACAAACATTATTTTTTTTATGTATAGCGTAATATGTCACATGTCAGTATTTTTTAAGTTGAAATTGTCGTTCATTTGGCTGAAAGGTTTATTTTTAATGAAACGTTTTATATTTTCGCTCTTTTATGAAATAATCAGATTCAAATATAATTGCTCCTGAAAAAGATTTTTTATTTTAAATGGGATTCAATATTTTGCCAAAAATACCACATACGCAAATTTTTCATGTATAGCCATTGATTTGTCTAAATATATATAAGGAAAGACTGACTGTCTGATCTATCAACGCACAGCTCAAAAGACTGAACGGATTGGGCTGAAATTTGGCACACAGATAGTTATTATCGCGCAGACATCCGCTAAGAACAGATTTTTGATAATTCAACCCCTAAAAGGATGTAACGGGGGTTAAAAATTTGCATGAACTATGAAGGAATCATATAAGATAGATGTATCAATTCGAAAATACGCAGGATTACTCCTGTCAACAAATAAATAAACACGTGTTTCATGTTTTTTCAAAAACAACCCCTTCATAGTGTTGAAAAGAGATAAATAGTCTAAAAATCAACACGGATGTCATTTTCAACGTGAATATCATCAATTTTGAATTTTATTAGTGGGTGGCTACTTCGAGAAAGGAATAACTATGCCAAATAATGGGAATGCATCCGTGCTTTGTCTGAATCGGATGCGAAGCCGCGGGTAACGGCTAGTATTATTATATTATTATTATTATTATTATTGCATAATATTCTAAGAAGAGAGTTTTATCGTCGTGCTGTACTGACAGAGTATCTGACGTGACTTACGTTGTGCAAGTCAAAGCACTCGTCAACATAATACACAGAATTGCAATTCGGCTTCCCGCGGCGTGAGCTTCTGTACTTTTTAATAATCTGTAAACCGCGCGCGGTGGGTGTTTTGTTGTGCGTATGTGTGCGTACACGCATAGACGTATTTATAGTGCATGTGGCACTCCACTCGTGTCTTCTCTGAAGTTTGCGCATACCATCGAACTTAACACAGACGTCTTGTTTATCAACGTGATAGGAAGACATTTTTATTTTACTCATTGTCTTACGTCGACGTGGAATCTTTAGTGACCCAATTTTTGACGTTCATCAGCAAGAAAGTGGATTTTTGTTCATAAATCCAATTTTTTTCGGAGTGGCTAGCGGAGGGTGTAATTGAATAAAAATGTCTGCCGCTGGTATTTCCCGGTCATTTGGCTCTAACGGAACCTAAAAACGAAGCGGCAGATATTTTTTTAAATTTTAACCATTTTTTAACAACTTTTACATTTTTATCTTCCTTATCTTAAAATGGGTCCAGATTCCGCCTGTACCATATAAGTAAAAATGATCTAAATTAAATAGCTTATATCCCAAGCGGCAGAAAATTGAGACGACATGTTTTTTTTGCGAGTCAGCTCCCTAACTATAATAAAAACAATAATTAAATGCTTTTTTTTCACACCTCGATCGAAAATACATACTTTCGGCATCAATTGCAAGGCAGAAAGTCTAACATTTTGCATTGGGCGGCAATAAAGGAAAAATAAAAATTCAAATCTTTGATTAACGTCTGAATAGAACTCTTCAAACAAATAAAATTGTCGACCAATCTTTCTCAGACCAATATATTGACAAAAAATAAAAAAAATAACAAATCAATAAACACAAGATGACGTTTCGATCCGGATTTGGATCTTCTTCAGAAATATCTAAAAAATATAATGATTCAAAAAATATTGAAAAATTTTTCATTATTTTTTGAATCATCAAACTTTCAATATTGCGTACAATTTATTAGATAATAAATAGCTTAATACTAATTAATTTTTATATTTTTTAGATATTTCTGAAGAAGATCCAAATCCGGATCGAAACGTCATCTTGTGTTTATTGATTTGTTAATTTTTTTATTTTTTGTCAATATATTGGTCTGAGAAAAATTGGTCGACAATTTTATTTATTTGAAAAGAAAAAATAACCTATCAACTGTTATTTAGATGCAGTTTCCATAGCAACCCTGTCACATTTTAGTTTATAGTCGCGAACAGCTGTCATTCGTGTTTTTACGTATAGCCTCAAAGCTGCTTGCTTGTAATTTATCTGTGTTTTATGTAATTAATTAATTAATGTATTTAATAAGCGTACTTTTGACCAAGGTATGGCCGAAAGTTTTATATCCTTGCACTGCGCGCCATGATTCAGAGGCGAAGCCGAGGACATCATGACCCGTAGTGCAAGAATATCAAACTTTCGGCCCTTGTGCTCTAAATTATAATATGTACACTATTTTTTTTTTCATTTTAAATGTGATATTTTTTGTGTGATTTTAAATTTGACATGTTCTATGTTGTTATTGCAGCTCACAGAATAAATATGCTATTCTATTCTATTCTATTCTAATATACTATTTGTGACCACTGTTTTGAAATTTGTTTATAGAGCATTTTTTACGTGAGTGAACAATCTTAACTTTATATATTATTATCTATATATAAGTTGAAAATTTCATAAGACTCGACTACTTTTATATTATATAATATCTAAAACAAACATATTTACATAATCGGGAATCTGCGGAGTGAAATTGACTTGGCTTATTTTATCAATCATGCAGAGATAGAGATATAGGTACATATTATACAATATATAGATAGATCGAACCTCTGCAGTAGGAGAGGTTAGGTTTGGGGGCAGAGCGCCGACTCCTAAACATTCAGAACACGGATGGGGGAGATTATAGACACAAGGGTGGCGTTGTTGATCGTAACAATTGATTAAAAATTATATCCTCGGGTTGTTATAGACAATACAGCAGTGATTCTCAACATGTTTATATCCCGCAACATTTTAGGCTGGAAACAGTGCTCGACCGACGGTCAGCGCGTACTGTACGCGCTAATCGTCGGTTGTGAAAATGCATTTAGTGTTCAACTAATGAGTAATAACTGAGTCGCTTGTGTAACAGAATTAATCCTTTTGCAGCGAAATCTATCATATATATTAATACGCTAAGGTTTAAGATGTTTGCCTCCCTTTTTAGAAAAAACCTCACATTTTCTCCACATAAATTATATATCATTTTACAGATAATTGCTTGCTCTACTGACATCGACAACTAAAAAATGTATTATTGCTTTTGTTTTTGTAAATTAATTAAAATACAGCAACGCTGAACAACGTCTGCCATCTGACGGCTTTAATTTTGAAACAACGTCAAAACTTCGATCTGTCATCTGACCTGCATATTGCAATACAACAGACAAAATACTGCATACTGCCATCTGACGGCTTTAATTTTGAAACAGCGAGCAACGCTGAACAACGTCACAGCAATGCTACATGATGCCATCTGACGGCTTAGCTCAACGCTTTTGCTACTTGCGCCTCTATATGACAATTTTAGTAAAATATTTCTTCGATCTGTCATCTGAGCTTCATATTGTAATACAACAAAAAGAAGAACGTTATAAGCAGTGTGCAAAATTAGAAACGAATTGAATACCTGCAATCATATTTAAAAAATAATTTTGTAAAGTGATAATTATTATACTTATTTAGTGCGATAATTCGCACAGGCCACTCTAGTAATTATTTATACAAACAAATACGAAAGAAAAAACGAAGAAGATATCATGTTCACCCAATACTTGTAGAATAGCTAATCTTAATATATACATATAAAAGGAAACCGTGACTGACTGCCTGACTGACTGATCTATCAACGCACAGCTCAAACCACTGGACGGATTGGGCTGAAATTTGACATACAAATAGTTATTATGACGTAGGCATCCGCTAAGAACGGATTTTTGAAAATTCAACCCCTAAAAGGATGTAACGGGGGTTCAAAACTTGCATGGAAAAATCATACAAGATATATAGATGTATCAATTCGAAAATGCGCAGGATTACTCCTGTCAACAAATAAATAAACACGTGTTTCGTGCTTTTTCAAAAACAACCCCTTCAGAGGGTGAAAAGAGGTAAATAGTCTAAAAATCAACATGGGTGTCATTTTCAAGGTTTGCCAGGACGTTGATCACGTGAATGTCATCAATTTTGAAATTTATTATGGGGGGGGGGGAGGTCTACGTCGAGAACGGAGTAACTATGCCAAATAATGAGTTTCGTCTCAATCGCGTGCGAAGCCGCGGATAACGGCTAGTTGTATATATTATTGTTAACCGAAGAAAGGTTGGGAGCCACTGGATTACAGTAAAATAAAATTGGGATCAAACATCCCAATAAACACATATACGTATATTATTATTTTATGAAGATAATGCATAAATCATAAAAAGGGTAATTTTCGAATAATTTAATCGTTTTTTTAAACGCAAAATAGAATTAAAATTTTTATATTTCTAGCGTAGCACGAGTAATCAAATTCAGTTTTTTTTTCCAAAAACAGTATTTTCTTACAACACTTTACCATCGGTAAATTAATTGATAAATCAACCAATGCGAAATTGGGAGATTCAAGTTTGAGTTCTAATGGTATCCTATTAAACATTAACTGACGCCATATTGTTTCATGCGACAGATATCGGTCCACCGCTACGCTCGTGCTGGTTCTCCTTATTATGACTTTGTGGTTTACATTGTCAGAGAAGAGAGACTGTGTAGAAATTTATTTCTAATGGAAGTGTGGCCGGAAATTTTAGTTTGTCTTGTTTCTGTTAGATGACAGAACGATTGAGGTTTAGTGTCGGTGTACAGATGTCGCTTTATATAGATGTCGCTATTGTTTTATATGTAAATTAGCTCAGAAGCAAACAAACAGGTTTTTTGAGAAAATATCGTAATTTTAATAAAATCTATCCTATAGCTTAAGTTGCGCCAAGCAAGACACATTTACAGAATTTCATTAAAATCTGTTCAGTGGTTTCGGAGATTAGCGTGGCCAAAATTGTGACACGGGAATTTTATATATATATATATAGATATGAAAATAACCAATCAATAGACTTATGGAGGTAGGTAGTACCTATACATATTTGTTGCACAACAAACAAGAAATCAAAATTGATCTCTGCAAAGCTAGTACAAGAAGACATTCTCTTCTGACAAGTGATCTGAAGAACCAGCAGGTGGTCGCATTGACTGTGACATCGCCTTATCGAACGATTTGTACAGAGTACATTAAGCACTTTCAAAGAATTGGTTCGTACATAAAATATGTATGTAGTCTTACGCCCCAATAATAACTTAAAATTATTAATGTACTAGAGCTGGTATGGGTATAGAGCTTGTATAGAGAAACCTATTAGAAAATTGTATTTTGCTAAAAAACACCTTAAAAAATTGTACATCGTTTTGGGCAAACTTTATACAAAAACGGATTGATTTTCATTAAATAAAATAACCGTCACTTTATATTGGTTGTAAAATGACGCCATAAATTACCGTTGGTTGGGTTAATTACAATATTTAGTACTTACATTACTTACCTGCAGTGTTCCCGTTGGGCTGCTGTTGGTATTCTGGAACGTACTGTTCGCTATCGTCAGTACCGCAACTACTTCCTGCGAAGAAAAGAAAAACATTAAAAGCACTGGTGCCAGTAAAGAATCTTTGAGGACAAAACAGAGTACAGAAGACTCGTCATGTCAGCGCCTACTGGGATTGATGAAGAAAAGCTAGCACCTTCTTTTTATTTCTTTTGAGTTCAAATTAAACTTACTGTGAAATCTTTATTCCGCTGTCTCACCAAAGCGTACTGCAGTAATGGAATGTTAAATTAATGATGTCTTTTACATCAATTTAAAAATATTTTTATAACTTTAAGGACCTCGCAAAAATCTAATGGGATTTGATTCTCAGTTAAATTGATCGAAAATGATTTTATTTTATAGTTTAAAGGTCACTAAGAAAAAAACCAATAGATTTTTAGCTACAGACATGTTTAGCGAGATTTTAGATATAGGGATTTCCATTAAATTTACAAACATGTTCCATGTTCAACTTTTGTGCCTTTTTTTAGAAATAGAAAAATAGTCGAAAACTAGGTAATGTCGGAAGATGTCACCCTGTATAAAATAATAATGTCATATTCGAATTCAGCGCACTCGAAAACATGTTTTTAGAACTTTGGATTTTTTTAAGATTGTGAATTCAATGGATATCCTTATATCTAAAATCTCGCTAAACATATCTGTAGCTAAAAATCTATTGGTTTTTAGACTATGCGCCCATGGACACTTTTTCTTAGTGACATTTAAACTATAAAATAAAAATATTTTGATCAATTTAACCAAGAGCCAAATCCCATAAGGTTTTTGCGGTGTCCTTCAAGTTAATAAAAATATAAATCGATGCAGAAAACCATATATTTAATAATTTACTATATGAATCATTGTCTATCTACTCAATGTGCGGTGAGTGAAGGCAACAAAGCGTATCGAAAATATATCTATATCTCTTTCTTCGATGTAATTTCCTGATTTCTCCGATGATAGGATTGGCTGATGTACTTGCATTCAATCTGAATAAAGTATCTCTGTTTCAAAAACTTTGCCTTATTCTATGACGTTAACACGGGCGTACCCAGCTTTTGGCACAGGAGGGGGCAAATTAGAAATTTCTTAAGCTGGGTTCCCCGTGCTTGTTTTGCCGTCCTGGATACGCCAGTGTTTACGGCTTAAAAAAGACAGAAGTATATGTTTGCACCCTAAATGGTACGATTGCCATTTTATTCCTATGCTCAGTATAGAATTAAAAGTATATGCTGAAAACATAGCATTCATTTTATTCATTAGCAATTTTTGTGCAAAACAAAACTCAAAAATTAACCAAATCAGACTCATATCCTAAATCATATTTGTATATCTCTAAAGTTATCATAGAATATTTTCCAATACAAACTCAAAATTTGATGTATTGGGAAAATTTTAGATGAAAATAAAAAACTCAAATATGTATTTTTAAATGTTCAGTGGATAAAAACTGGGTTTGTTTAGTAAAAACAACATTAAAAGCCATTAGAAACTATATCATTGCTATTAAATAACATTTTACCGACATTAACATTACAATCCAACAATTCCCTGTAGAATTACCGACGTACAAAGCTTCTCGGTGCACTTAGATCGGTATACAGAATGAAATATAAAACAATGGCTGTATACATCTATGTATATGTTACGGTCTATACCCGAGTTCGGTCAATGACCGAAATAAATGCGCAAAACTAGCTTTGACCAACGAATATTGCCCAAAGCCTAAATCTTACATTTAAACGGGTATTGAGTGTTATAAAATGAGCAAAACTAGTTTAGCGCATTTTTAATTGGACAAAACTAGTTCTGTCCATTTTAAAACGGACAGTACTAGTTCGGCTTGTTTCATTCAATCAACGTTAGAACCCGAACAAAAGTAGGGTTATGTTCTTGTTTATATACCTATCTATTGAATTGTTCTCCTGAATGTTATAATTAATATAATTGTGGGATATTCAGTTGAATAATTAAATAAAAATGCAAGATGAATTCGAGTCTCAACTAGTTCGCCTATTGGAGGCTTCTGAAACATAATTTTATGACGAAACATAATTACCTTACTCACTAAGTGAGGCTAAGAAAGGAAATTTATTGAAAGCTGAATCAAAACCTCTGTCTGCTAAACAATACAGAAAAATAAATTGCTTTGATATAATAACTAATAAGTATCATTGATGTGGAAAATTTAATTCAAAAACGCAAAGAAGATTCCGATAATTTTTAATGTGACGGAAATAAATGATGTTTTAAAATGAAAAGTTATTTTTTACTACATCAATCAGTTGTAAGCTCGGTTTCAGAAAGAACCTTTGTTTAGTGTGTATTTTAAAAATTCTGATTTTTTCGTGTAATTATCAAATCAATACGATGCTATGTATAGTTCAAACGCTGATAGTTAAACACCGCTACGTCATCAATGGCAGAAAAACTTTAATAATCGACTTAAAAAAAATAGTTATAAATTCGACATGTATTTTTTATGTTTGTTCAGTCATAACTTTTCTTAGAATGCTTACGGATTTTTTTTTTCAAAAGAGCAGTTTTTTTTATATACAGTGTAAACTTTATATAGCGACACTCAAGGGACTGTGCATTTGTGGCGTTATTGAGATTTGTCGTTAAACGAAGAGAACAAATAATCCATTAATATTTTTTTATTGTTTGCAAGTTCGTGGGCAACTAAAAATATGATATCTTATCGATAAGCAGCTGAGCTAAACATATGTAAGATAATCTAACAAATAAAAGAACGAATTTCTTAGAATCTTCGGTACGCATGATGCCGACAACAAAGCAACAAAATAACAAACAAGTACTGTTTATTGCTTAATTATGACATATTATTGTCGTTATTTAGAGTGTATCATTCTAGTTAAACCAACTAGAGTGAAGTAATTTCGACGTTTTAAGGAGTTTGTCGTTATATCGAGTGACGTTAAATGGAGTTTACACTGTATATTTTACCTCAACATTTATGAATCGATTTAGGGGATTTTTTTTCTATTTAAGAGGGCAGCAGTTTTTTTCTGGTTTAGTATTAAAATACTAAGGAATGAAGCGGTTAATAACGAACAAACTATAGTCACTGAAAAGAAGGAGTAAATAAAACGTGGTAACTTTTTTGACAGTACTTTCTGCAACGCGGCATTAAGGACGTAGTCTTATGTTCAGGCTCGTTTTCAACCGTTATTTCAGAATTTTTTTTTAGTATCAAAATAATGTACGATGTTTTCAATTTTTTTACGCGCCACTTAGAAAAACGTAGTTTTGAGAAAAACGCGTTTAAAGTTTTAATTTCAGATTTCTTACAAAAAAATAAAAATCAATATTTACACTAATCAGCTATGCCTGGTGTATATTAAACCTTCCGTTTCTTCAAAGGCATCGTTTTCTGTTAATTAATTTGTTTGCTCTACTCTGCGAGAGTAGAAGGGTAACGTGATAACAATTGAGAGGTAAGAGCAGGTAAGAGTCTTACCGTAAGACCGTTGCTGCTCTCGACTATATGCTATAGCTTTGTAAATATTTAATATTTCGGTCTAAAATTTTTACAGTATTTTCTCAATATATTATACTTACTAAAAATGTAAAAAAAAAATAAATTCGTTATTTCAAAACCCGAACACCAGACTACGTCCTTAATGTGTTTGTTTTTTTGGAGAACGTTCGGTATAGCGACGAAGCGAACTAGACTCGTTGATGAAAATGGGGGGCTCCGCTCGAAGTAGACGCAGTCCACCATTTAACACGTTGCATAATTGATAAGGTGAGATTTAACTCGTTGTTATTACGTAATACACAGTCAGGTAATACACTGTGTAACCTATCTATGCAATATACATAGAATGTTGAACCGACATTATATAATATAACTAGTTTTGCATGTGGGTATTTCTAGATAGGGTTTGGCAACGCTGCGACATTGTTCCTAACATACTGGATGCATAAGGACAGTTGTGCTAATTATTGCATAATCACTGCATCATGTACACACCACCGAGTACAATATGCATGAGTATTCGAGTATCAACTATGTAATATTATCCCAGCTTAATAGCTCGAAAGCTACTTAACTTTGGGCACCCCATAATGACAAATGAATGATTCAAGGCCATATAAGGTCTACACACGGAAAGATTGAAGACGAATTGCATTAAATATTTAGACAAATAACTGTTTACTTTTTGACGTGATAACGTCTTATAAATTGATGAATCACCAATCTTATAAATTGATAAAACACCGGCTGCATGTTCGAAAAAGTGTAACGTAACGTTCCTAACGCGTAACGTAACAACGTTCCGCCTGACCCTGTGCGTGCTTTTTGCTAATTTCTCGCTCAATTTAAATCAGATCGATTTGAAACCAGTCTTAAACGAAAGAGGAGAACATTTTACATAGATTTCGTATAACAGAATTTGCCTAAACAGTTTTTTTATACAAATTTATATAGAAAAATAGCTGTATAAATGCAATGTTGTCTAATGCATGACGCGACGCGGTCGGTCGTCTTTGTTTGCCGTACATGGAAATTAGAAAATAACGTATGTCTTGTCTTAACATGAAAACGGCTGCATTTCTAATGTTTAATTCAATTTTTTGACATTAGTATTTTGTGAAATGCAACGCCTTCTAAGTTAACTATTGGAATAACTAATTATTATTAGAACATAATACTTTGACAGTTGCAAACGTCACTTTTGACATTTCTTATCATTCCGACACCAAGGATAAGCGGATTGAAACCAAATTTTGGGAGGATGTTTGATATGCAAATATGAAGTGGCCTATTGTTTTTGGGGAACATCGGCGCATGCGTAAAAGAATATATCTCTTATAATGATGTTTTATATAATAATAATATAGTTTTTAAAACGGTTTTTACTCTATCTATTTTTACTAGAAATTTTTGTAAATTTTTTGGGGAAAATCGGCGCATGCGCAAAAGAGATACATGGCATAGTTGTTTTTTATATAATAATAGTGTACTTTTTATAGTGTTTTATTATTCTACTTAATAAAATTTACCTAAATTTGAAGCGAAAGATGCAATATCATAGATTCGAATTATTATAATTATTATATAAATTTAGGTTATGTATTACGGAATACGCTATCACGTAAAACTATCGTCCGTAAACCGACTTTACAGACATCCAATTTTTTATTATAAAAAAATGAATAGTAAGACATTGTTTGTCATCGGAGCTACATACGTATGCAAAATGTTAGTTCAATCGAAAACCGTATGACAATACAATATAATAACTAACTGACCGGCCCGGGTTCATCCGGATGCAAATCGCACTTTTAATAAAGCACACTAAAAAATAAAAATAAAATAGGTAAAGCTTTTTAAGACGGTTTTTAGTTCCGATGACAATACAATATTATAATAATAATAACTAACTGACCGGTTCGGTTTTCATCCGGATTAATAGTAATGAAACATTTTTAAAAACAAACTTTTATTTAAATGCACTAAAAGAAGAAAATAAACTTTAAATTAAATCAAAACCCAACCATTTATTACATTATACAATTTATATGGTATAAAAGCTTGTCGCGAGATCTTCCTGTGTAAATAAACAAGAATACAATATGTAACTTAATCTTGACACAAATAAGTCTATGAAAAAATTTATGTATTTAATAAAATAAATTTACACAGGAATATTTCGCGACAGCTTTTATATCATCCAATTGTTATAATAATAATAACAATAAGTTTATTTTGCCAAAACAAAAATACAAATTGCAAGGAAATTGTCAAAAGTTACAAAGATTATATAATAAAAAATTCATCTATCGAGTAGGGATATGTATCAATCAGATATTTATTTTAATTCCCTCTTAAATGTTAAACTTGTCAATTTTTTTATATAATTAGGGAGATGCTTAAAAAGTTTAGCACTGCTGTAAGACGGACTTTTAGTATAGAGGGTTAGGTTTGGCTTTGATAGTAGGATATCATATTTATTTCTTGTCGGATATTGATAGCTACAGACATGCCACCCAGCAATGTCCCAAAAAAAGCATGCCATTTCACTTGCAAATGTATTTACCGCTACGCCATTTTCTAGTATACAAACTATATTGCATATCTATTTTAAAAAACTATCGTATCGATTGATCAATTATTTTTTGAGCATCAATCTGCCTCATCGATTTCAAACTCTGCAATGCGTTTCTTAGGAAAACCAAACTACAACATTATTGGTATTTGTGCATACAGAGTGTACCACAATATTGTGCCGCAGAAATATAAATGGATTATATATTTTAATATTCAAAATAGAAAAAAAAAAACGGTCAAGTGCGAAAATTTTTCCCGTTTTGCCGTTAGAAAATTGTTGTCCCCATCATGGGCGTAACAACGATCTTATCCCGGAGGGGGGGGGGGGGAATTTTCAACTCTACCTACCATTACTAGTTGCCACTTACATATAATTGGAAAACTGTTCATAGAAGCGAAATCGATCAACCCGACTTTCTGGAGAAATTTTCCGACAAAGAAAATATGTAGATTATTGTAGATTTATCTTGTTATTTGTACGTAAACAATTACCTACCTGGCTCCCCCTCTTGCTACGCTAATGGTCCCCATCACAGAACAGTTATTACTGTTCTGTGGTCCCCATACATGGACATATATTGCGGTCTGCAGTTTACCAACTGCAAATAACTTCATAATCGCAAAAAAACATGTTTTTTTTTGTGATGTAATTACAAATTTACGGTTTTCGAATTTTTCCCCGTACTTGTGCTATAAGACATTGCTTCTTGCCAATTTTCATGATTCTACGTCAACGAGAAGTACCTACCCTATAGGTTTTAATTCCCTCGTGAGCTTAAACGGCCGTGTCTTTTGATTGCGTTGGCTTAGAAGTTTGATTTTTTCACAGCTCCAACGAGTTGCAGACTTGAGTATTTGATTTGAATTTCAACTTGATACCTCCACGCATTCCTGAGAACGGACTAATAGACAGACAGACGGACAACGAAGTGATCGTATAAGGGTTCATTTTTTTCTTTTGAGATACGGAACCCTAAAAACCATTTTTAAGCATAATATATTTTTTAGAGTGAAATTTAAGGATATTTAGTAACATCAAAAAATTATCGCAATTTGTTTGAACATAATTTGCTGTCACACCCTGTATATTATGCACAGGTAGGTACTCGCAGTGTAATATGCTGTAGATACAGCTGTAGGTATTTCGTCAGAGGTTAAATGGGCGCATTTAATGTCATCCATAATTAAATGGTTTTAACAACAGAACAACAGAGTAGTCACTCACACAGCTACATGGCGCGCTGCTTGCGCTGTGGAACAGGGAACTCCCCCAACGTGTCCCACATGCCCCGTTACGTAATGGATGCGTTCGTCTTGGGACCCGCTCTCGTTTCATCTCGCAGTCAAGTATCACGGATTGATATATACTAATGCTTGTTTACACCAATATAAATATGTACAGTGCTGTAATATAGGTGTTATAAGAAGTATTCTTTTCTATAATACGCGCCACGGATCTAAACAAACAGCGTCGCAAAGGCACATTTTAGAGCCGTTGATACTCCCACCACCTCCCAGCTACCTGCACGGAACGTGCACTCGTCGGTGATTGGCCGTGATCGCTCGTTGCCTTTGTCACTTGTCGCTTTCCAGCTTTAAAGTACAGTCAAGTACGCTATTGTCAAGTTGTTATTGTTATTTCAATTTTGTTGAGTTGCGAGTTTGTATTTTTTCAACAGCGCAAGCCCGCATTCGCACCTAACTTCCGAGCCTTTTAGATTCGTGGCGCGTATTATACAATATCATTGCTCTTTTAGGTTATAAGGAAAGAACACTGTTCCATTTTGTTCGAAGTAAACTTTACGAAAATGTTTAATCTGTGCTAATATTATAAAGAGGTAAAGTTTGGAGGTAAGAAGTAATCTCCGGAATTACTCCTTCGATTTCAAAAATGTTTTCACCATTATTTAGAATTAACCTTAAGGATGAACATAGGCTATATATTACCTCGTTAAAACAAAGGCGCTTTGCGTAGAGACCAATTTTGCAACGTAAGTCGACGATAAAACGGTGATAATCTACAAATTAGGACGAAACCGGACCGGACCGGTAGTATATTAATAAACAATTATTTTAACTAGGAAGTTTCCACTGATAATAAGGAGAACTTAAAAAAAATGCTGAAATAATTATTTTGATATCTTTAAATTCAACGGTAATTTTCGGTACTTGACGGATCGACGTCTGGCCTGCCATTATGACGCTACAATGTTTCATAGTTACTAATAAGTAATAATATATTAAGTCATGAATGTAACGTACTATATCAAACTTCCTGATTAACATTACGTTAATTTTTACGCCCTTTCAGCTACGAATTTAAACTGTTTGATTTCTTTTAGAGCAGCTCTCAATTGTTTTCGCACCTGAATTGATTTTGGAACTATAAGAAAAATAATAATAAACTGAAAATATTAGTTAGCATTAGACACTAAATCTGGCGTTTGATAAACTAAAAAAGTGAAGTATATTTTTTAACACGCCAAGTATTCTGAAAATTTCTGCTTAATTAATTAGCTATGAATATGTCGAAGAGGGATAAATCTTTGTTGTGAAGACACTGATTTTAATTGGTGTTTTGAGGTTATTTTTTAATATTCAGTTAATTGTATGTCTAACTTCGTTTTCTTTTTTTTATAGGTCATCATCCACCGCGGACAAGATCCAAACAACGACTTTTCTAAACGTAAGTTTTAACAAATTGAATTAAGTTTTTTTTTTCACTTCCTCGTATAAAATAGCTGTTTTTCGCGTAAAGTAAAACAAAAAAATGCGATCTTACTAATCCAACAATTATTTCCAGAAGCGACACGTGAGTTGCCGTTTGATTCTATAGGATGAACAGAGATAGCAAATCAACACAAAATAGGCATATTTTTCGTAAACAAGCCAAATGAAATGTACTTTAGTCGCACAGTGTTGACACCAGCTGTCGGAAATATTATTATGAAGTGAAAATCAGCTATATTATAGGAAGTACGGTTCAAAAATATAGTTAATATTGTATATTATGACACAAATTACAAAAAAAAGCGTAAAAATGACTAACTAAAGGGAAGAAAATAAAACTTATTTATTTAAGGATGTGTATAAGGTCAAATTGAGTAGTACATCTAATTAAATTTTCAGAATCATAAATATATAAAAAATTTCATTTGCGAAGACTTTGTGTTAATTTTAATCATTTTTTATGGTAGATTTTCTAAAAATTTTCCTATAATTAAATATTATGAACAAATATTTAACATTTAATTTGACTACTGTGACTTTAGTCAAAAACAATCAGGCAACATGGCTGTCCACGTGGTCTCTTGACACTCGGAAACATAACGTGGAGATAGAATTTCTGACCTCAAAAATTTGAAGCTATGGATACTATAAAAATAATAATAAATAAAAATGTCAAATCAAAATTCAAAGAAAGTTTTTTTATTATGAATTATTATCAAGCAATCAAAGTGGTGATTAAGAAATCAATTATCATTACGCAAAGTAATAAACTGATACATAAAGTCAGTAATTAAAGTTTACTTTTGGCAGATTTTTGTTGAAGCAAAGTTTTTTCAAATTAATTGCAGATAATCTGTACGAACATTTTAGTTTTCCAAACAAAAATAAATATCTCAAATCTTTTACATACTTTTGTTACATTACAGCGTTTATCCGACATATAAACGCATTTTGTGTTCTAAATGCACATAAATCTCAAAAAGGACAGGTCCAGAATAATTGACAGTTGGTTCACGTGATATGACATTTCATAAATGCGATTTTTATTATCGACATGCAGGAACGCGACGTTGCCTCATTGTCTCATTACATCCGCCATTAATTAAGATTAAGATTCGGAGAATTGATTTCATCACTTTCAAAATAAAATATTTCCGTGAAATTGCCGGTAACCCCACGTTTTTTTGGGCTTGAAAAATCGCAAATTGTACAAAGAAACTGATAATAAGTTTTTGAATCATAAATCTTTGAAATAAAATGATAAATGTTTTAATCTTCTCAAAATTTTTAACACTTCCGGTAGAAATAACATTGAGTGAATGGTGATTTTAAAATGAATTTTTTCATAAAAAAAATCGGTAAGGTATCTATTTTTTGGTTTTAATCGATGCAGGAGGTCTAATTCTATAACGTATTTTAAATTTAGGCAAAAATCTTTGAATTCAAAAATGTTATATACATCCTTAAAAAAAAAAAAAACAAGGAATCCGACTGAACAAAAATAAATTAATAACTGAAAAGAAGAAAACAAGTTGAAACACCTCAACATGCAGTAGGCGGTAGCCCATACTAAGACAAAAGAAAGACAAATATAGGTCCCTTTCTGCTGCGTGTTGAGGCTTTCCGGGTTGAGTAATAGCTTCTAAAGTACCCACAACATTTATTTAATGTATCTACAAATTGCACTACTTGCCTTCATGATTCAGCCAACCAGATTCAGGGGCTGTACTAGAAACTCGGTACTCAGAAAAGACCTCTCCATTTGTAACTAGAAAAACAACAAAAAATCACTCTTTTATTTTAATTAATAATGCAACGGATGACGTCACTGCAGGCATTTTTTTTAATGTATATGTCGCCGGGATATTGTCAAACCCGTGATATTATAATTTCACTTAGTGAAATTATAATATTACGAATCTTTGTCAATCGTGATATTGTAATTTCACTAGTGAAATTACAAAATCACGGATTTGACAATATCCCGGCGACATATACAAGGTATCTCACGACTTCATGACGTCATAAGTTCGAAATCTTATTTCTGAAGTATAATTAGACATGTGCTCATTTAAAATTACTCCGTACGCTGATGCGCTGAGCTGTCGGACGTCTATAATCTATATTCTAAAGTAAAATTACTTCATCAGGAACAGTTTATGTCAAATTCACGAAAAGAGTATGGTTGAAAATATAAAATTGTTATAAATATGAGGCCGTTACTTGTTTAGTTTCGAAACCTGCAGAAAAATAAATTTGGAAACATAATTGGGATAAACCAAATATAAATAACAACGAATATTTACCATTTTGATGTTGCTCAAATTTAGGTTGTCCATAATATGATTGATTTAACAGATGGCCCACTCTTTGTTCTTGTAGAAAGCTTGTATTCTGTAACAAAAAACGGATATTTCAAATTAGAAGATGTAAATAAAATTGTAATAATTTGTTTGTAATTTAGTTTTTTGCCGATTTACGATATTTTATATATGCTATCTAAAAAAAATACAATGCGTTTCTAGAATTTTTGTCAGATTGTCTGCATGGTTGTAAACTCCACAAAGAGAGCTTTATTTTAACGCGGTAACATATAACCTGCGTCCATCCTGAAAATTAATTCAAAATATTGGTGAAAAAAATTTTGAAATCGAATGAGTAGTTTCGGAGATTACCTCCTACATCCAAATTTACAAACCTCTATCATATTAATATAGATTAATCAAACTACTACAGTAGAAACATTAAAGTTTATAAGTTATATAACAAAATGCAACGAAAACATAAAATTGGGGTATAAAAAAATATTTTTTTGAAGTCAGTTAAAAACTGCTGATTCGATTTTACTGAAAGCTAGGCGCGACCAATCCATGACCACTGAACCAAATGGCGTCAAAATTTTGCTAATGGTTTAACCCTTCGAGAAGTTATGATTGAACATAACCTCTTTTTATGAATAGTGAACGAATATACAGGGTGAGTCAGACCACCCGTATCAGACGTTTTTTTCGAAAACTGTTAGTCGTAGAGAGTTGTGTCAAAAATCTTTATTATAAAAGCCCTAATGAAGAATCGAATGGTGATATTTTTTTCCCCCGGAAAGGTCGGCTTCCCTGTTAGTTTGCTCCGGAGTGTTCAGAACTCCGGAATGTTAAATGGCACGATAGGTCGAAAGTGGTATTGTTGAAAAGATCTTTAAAAAATAAGCAAGTTTTGTAGGACATTTTTTTTTGTTACTGCCACCCCTGTTAAGTAATATTCGTTTGAAATTATTAAATTAACATGTCAGAATAACATTCTTAATTTTAAAAGTCGACATTTAAAATCTAGTTACCTAATTAAACTATGTGACAATAAGTTTTCAATAATTGCAATTGTTTTTTTTTTGTCGGAAAATACTTCCAGGTACTCATAACATATCTAGAAGAGCTCCGCAGTGTTTAGAAGTAAATTGAAGTCAGTTTTAACATTTGTGACATTGTTTAATTAGGTAACTAGATTTTAAATGCCGACTTTTAAAATTAAGTTTGTTATTCTGACATGTTAATTTAATAATTTCAAACGAATATTACTTAACAGGGGTGGCAGTAACAAAAAAAAATGTCCTACAAAACTTGCTTATTTTTAAAGATCTTTTCAACAATACCACTTTCGACCTATCGTGCCATTTAACATTCCGGAGTTCTGAACATTCCGGAGCAAACTAACAGGGAAGCCGACCTTTCCGGGGGGAAAAAATATCACCATTCGATTCTTCATTAGGGCTTTTATAATACAGATTTTTGACACAACTCACTACGACTAAACGTTTTCGAAAAAAACGACTGATACGGGTGGTCTGACTCACCCTGTATAACGATTTACATCCGGAAAGAGGTCCACTAGGCAACTTTTAGAAAACTCATTGCATTTAATGGAAATATTATTTTCTTTTTTTTAAACTAACCGCTTTTTTAAACGCTTTATTAAACGCTTTATATTAGTTTGGGTTGTAACTATGTATGTAACTAACTATGTATGTATGTCCGTAACGGAATCTTTGAGCATAATTTTCACCAATTTCCCGAAGTCTGATTAATTTGAAACTTTGCATACGTATCAAGGACCGATGACAATGCAATAATTTGATAACAGTTTCCCATTATCCTTATTAGGACCCCCAGGATTAATAAATTCTTTTAAATCTTTGAGCATAATTTTCACCAATTTCCCGAAGTCTGATTAATTTGAAACTTTGCATACGTATCAAGGACCGATGACAATGCAATAATTTGATAACAGTTTCCCATTATCCTTATTAGGACCCCCAGGATTAATAAATTCTTTTATAGATCCTCTGTAGTAAACGCTTTATTTTCACCAATTTCCCGAAGTCTGATTAATTTGAAACTTTGCATACGTATCAAGGACCGATGACAATGCAATAATTTGATAACAGTTTCCCATTATCCTTATTAGGACCCCCAGGATTAATAAATTCTTTTATAGATCCTCAAACTAAAAAAGTGAAAAATAAAATATAGTTTAAAAAAAACTAAAAAACACGCTTTATATCGGACTAAAAAGTAAAAAATAATTGTTTTAAAATAAGCTTAAAAAGCGTGGGGCGCTTTGTTCCACATTTTCGTACATCGAGCGCCCAACGCTTTTTAAGCTTATTTTAAAACAATTATTTTTTACTTTTTAGTCCGATATAAAGCGTGTTTTTTAGTTTTTTTTAAACTATATTTCTAGTCGATTCAAATTTTAAAAAAAGTGTATTCAAGATCGATCAGTCGCGTGATGTAAGGAATACGTCTGTATATCGTATATAGGGTAGGAAACGTTGGGGCGACTCCAATAGCTGAAAGTGTGACGTATCGATACGAAAGGAAACAAGTCATCCCGCGCCGGAAACCGCGACATTTCATCTTTCATTCGATTACGACAGACTCAGCTTATCGATTTTGTTGTTTATTAAACGTTTATTGATTGCGAATAATTATTGCTGGGTTAATAAACTGGTCTTCTTATAATGTCGAAATTATACACAAGACTTTCGTTAAAATTTATGTAACGGCAACTCTAATACAAGGTCAAGGAAACAGTTTTATTATTTCAGCTTTCTCAAGGTCGATGTAGGGTAGGACGGGGGAATGGCGTCCACTTAAGGAAAACATGGTGTATTTTTTAAATTATTTATTATAAATCAAAATAAAGAAGAGTATCGAGTAATCAACAATTTAACAACAAAAGCATGTATCTTTCACCTACTAGTAGTAAGAAAACATTATTAAAAAAACATGTTTGAGCGGCATTGCCCTTGACTTTGGGTAATGCCGCTCAGGGTCTCATAAAGAAGTGTACCCAATCCAATCCGGATGTTTTGCTGCTTTGATCAAAATTGTTTTTGATAGTGTTGCGCTCAGCAAATTTATAAACAAGTTTACGCAAATCTGCCACACTGAGTTCATAGTATAGCGAGCCCAGCAACTTAACTTGTTCAGCACCTAATTAAAAATTAAATCAGCGCGGCCGCAAACGAAGAAACGCTCTTCACGGTCGCATGACGCGAGCTGACTGTCCGTTTGCATCGCTGTCTATTAGAGGCCCCCTCCCCTCGCGCTTCACGCGACGTGACATGTTGCTACGTTCCTTTTTGACAGAGTTACAGAGGTGAGCGCCATTACCCAGTGAGCGCCATTCCCCCTCCCTCCCCTACTGACATCTGCAGTCTTTAGGGCTTAATGTGTTATCTTCCACTCTTATATCATCACCCGATCCAGTATCCTCGTTCCTTATACTAGTTCGTACAGTTCGTGTACTGGATGGTTTATATAATCTTCTGGACGCATTCTTGATTGTGGATAGATTATCTGTCTTCTACGATCCAAAGCCTCGCATTCGTTAAATCAAACTTCTTTAATTAGAATCATTTTTAATACGGTTAACACTGGATGCTTACATTTTTTTAAGCATTTTAGTAACTGCTCGATACTTTTAAAAAATGTTTATAAAAATGCTCGATGCTTTTAAAAAAATTTGCTCGATGCTACGTGCTTAGCCCATTCATAATAATAATAATAATAATAATAATATTCTTTATTTTATCTAATTTTACATTATAGTAAAATTTAATCAACTTGTGAGTATAAAACATGTAAGAAAACGTAAATTAAGTGTTGAAATTAAATGTATAAAAATCGTCCAAAGTGTATGGTGCTAGTTTTATCAATTCCTGTTTTAATTTATTTTTCAGTCTACTATTATAAATATGTAGGTACCTACTAATTTTAAATTTTAAAAAATATGTTGTTAAAGCGACTATGCATTTTATTTTATAATTTATTTGTATATTTTTTTGACGTATTTATACCCTACATAGGGTCCATAATAATAATAATAATAATAATATGTGTAAACTCTATTTCTATTTCACAATATGTGAATGTATTTTGGATATAAACGTGCTTTTGTCTTTATATAACATAAGACGACAGCGTGTTTTGTGATCGA
Source organism: Xanthostigma xanthostigma (assembly GCA_963575645.1). Taxonomy (NCBI): domain Eukaryota; kingdom Metazoa; phylum Arthropoda; class Insecta; order Raphidioptera; family Raphidiidae; genus Xanthostigma; species Xanthostigma xanthostigma. The sequence continues at coordinate 46,417,928 of OY754470.1, forward strand.
AACATTTGAACACATCGCACCCCCTGCATTCACAAACAATGGACGCCTAACAAAGGTCATGTCTGTCGCATACATGAAAACAAAAAGCTAAAAACACTGATCACAAAATACAGAAATCTTGTCACTATTAACACATCTAAACAAAATAGTTGCGCAACTCACAAACTCAGGTAACATTTCGTTGAATCACTCTGGGTCTAGTCAAATGATAACTAATAAATAAATAATATATTTATTCAATCTAATTAGCATACAAATACACAGAAATCGTCAATACAGCATAATACAAATAAATTTTAACTAATGTTTTAATTAATGTTTATACAAGACAGCCCCGGATCTACGATTTTTTCGAACCGGGACTGAAACTTGATAATGGAGCCCCCTCTCTCCAGCATTTAAGATAAATTACTTTAAAAAACTCACAAATATATAATGGTTGGTATTTTTTATAAACGGAAAGCCGTCAGAAAACAAGCAGATTGAGTAAATCGGAAAAAGAACACATTAGATGTGGTTTCCAACCATATTATATTATGGTTTTGGCGCCCTCTAAGACTCCCGCCCGGGGCGGGTGCCCCGGTTTCCCCCCCCCTGAATCCGGGGCTGATACAAGACAGATGATCCCCTCAAAACCGACTCCAAGTGTTAATGTAAGTTAATACTTACATTAACATTTGGAGTCGGTATTTATTAATATAAATATTAAAACTTATACATCAACATCCAAAGTCAGTCCTAAAAACTCATCCGTCTTGTACAAAGGTAGGTACACATAAAAACCTTTTAGAAAAAAAGACTGAAAGAAAAATACTGAGTGACCACTGACCAGTAATAGGTCATATGCATGAGACTCCAAATTGGTTTAAATTTTTATTTTGAAATATATTTTAGTTCCTGATCATATCGTAATGGTTATTTTATTAATCTAATCACTGAAAAAAATACAAATAATAAAATAGAAACGTAGAAAATACGCGCTATTTTCGAATTTTCAAAACGCAGCGTGACGTCAGAGTATATATCAATAACAGTTTCCATGGCGACTGGGTCGTCTCACAGTAAGATTACGTCAGTATTTAGAGAAAACAACAAATAAACTTCATTTAGAACATTGACAATTTGACATCAAAGTTGACATGCATCATATATCGTGACGTCACATAAGCCCGCCAACATGGCCGATTGTTTAAACTGTCTATTTTTGAATGTGAAATTTCATATTTTTTTTCTTGTGATAATATTACATTTTTAAATGATTATCAATTTTTTTCCGTATTATGGTTGACTAAATAATCTATTAAAAATATAAAAAAAATACATGCATATGACCTATTGCTCGTATTTCTCTCGGGAGAAGAAACTATGACCAATTTGGAATTGTTTAACCTCTATCACTCGGGGGTTGGTAATGCGAGAAAATCTACTTCGGTTTTCTTTTTACAAAAATCCGAATTTAGGGAGTTAAAAATAAAAAAAAAATACTCACTTTTTGGCCTGAATTTTCCCACGATCTAATAGTTTACTAATTGGCCAACCTTCCTAAAGCTAAAAACCACGAAATTTAGTGTTAGATTTTCAAGCGCTATCGATATGGCGTAAGTCTATCCGCAGCTTTAGTTCATCACACATACACACATTTGGCTAACATAGAAAGACAAGTGTTAGTAAGCCAATTACATTAATGACCGCAGGTGAGTTTGTGTAAACAGACGAAGCGGCGGCGCGTTTATCAGAAGAAGAATAGATTGTGGGGGAGCCGTCGCGACGCTCTGCAAAGCTCCCTTATTCTTACACATTCAGTGGCCGATCTGCCGTATGCACACACACACAAACGTTTGGGGTCACGAGGTAAAGTTGATCACGTCTCATTTTTATTAAAGGCTAATATTTAACGCGGCGACAAATTAATAGAATAGAATAGAACAGTTTATTTGTGAAAAAGTTTTACAACAAATTACAAAATCGTCAGTAAAGCATATGCATTAATTAAAAGAAAAATCTTTGTAATTATACAGCGGTTGATTTGTTAATATACGCTTGATTTCTTTTGAATATTGATTAATTGGTAGGTTTCTTATGGTAACTGAGAGCTGATTATATAATTTAAGTGACAAGTAATTTGGCCCATTTGTCAACTTGTTACGTTTGAAAAGTGGAATGCGAATATTGGTACTGTTCCTGACGTTGTAAGAGTGTACCTCCTCAACTAACTGAAAATTTGGAAAATTTTGTTTAGCGTAAAGCAAATTTTCGTAGACAAAAAGTGATGGTAATGTTAAAATTTTGTGTTGTTTAAAGAGAGGTTTGCAAGAATCTCTTGGATTACTTTTGGTGATTATTCTCAAAGCTCGTTTTTGAAGTCGGAACACTCTTACAGCATCAGGAGAATGACCCCATAGCAAAATTCCATATTTGATATTAGATTGGAAAAGACCATAATAGATGTTTTTTGTAACCTCTAAGGATGCATATTCCGCGATTTTTCTTAACAGATATAAGAGTTTTGATAATTTTTGACATAACTGGTCAATGTGTGATTTCCATTTCAAATCGCTATCAATGAGTAGTCCAAGAAACTTTACACAATTTGTAATATTAGACGCACAGTACGGAAGAATACAGTGTTGAGTTTTATCCTTATTTAACAAGAGTTTATTTGATGTAAACCAAATGGAGGCCATTTCGATGGTATTCTGAGCCAGCTTTTGCAACTGAAAAGGATATTCGTAATTACTGAGAAATGTTGTATCATCAGCATAGTGAAAAGTACAAGAATCAATAATATTGGCATGCAAGTCGTTAATATATATTATGAATAAAAGTGGGCCTAAGATAGAGCCTTGAGGAACTCCGCACTCTATTCTGGCGTACTGTGACTCACCCTGGTTTGTAACTACTTTTTGATACCTATCTGTAAGATACGACTTAAGTAATGCGTGAGGCGTACCTCTGCAGCTATAATAATGAAGTTTGTTAAGTAAAATATCGTGTTGTACACTGTCAAATAATCTGAATTAAAAAAAATTAAAGTGGGTAGTAAAAATAGTAGATTAGCAGCTGTTGAGGAGTATAGTATTAAGTAAAAAGTAGCAGCTTAATAATCAGTTGTAAACTTTGTTTTAATTTCAACTGGCATCGAGTTTTTGTTTTGGTAACTGAATTTATTGTTAACCGGAAAATTGACGGCGGATAAAAAATAAAAAATGTGCATTCCTAAATTATACATTTGAGATTGTGACATATCTTTAAAGTTTAAATCAAATAACAAACAAAGAAACAACATTAATCGCCATCGCATCGACACGACCCCGTTATTGTTTTTTTAAGGAACTCCCCCCCAAACGCCCTCCCCTTTTCACTAATTTTTATAATACAATCTTTGTCACCCCACTATGATTTCAACTGACTTGTTTAATATGTTCGCTACCTTAAAGTAGCAAGCATTATATGTTATTGAAGAAGATTTATTTGGTTGAGGAACAATAGAAATAAGCCTTACTAAAGTATCGCTTGTGGCCAACGTTTTGAAAATTATATTTTCATCCTGAGGGTCTCATTGCTAATATTATAATGTTATAATACCTTGCCTATATATGGGCTATAACTTTCGAAGGAGTTAATTTTTTTTAAATTATTTGAACCAAATATTAAAATCCATCACCGCACGACGCCTATTTAAAATGGGCCCAATCGGGCCACTTTAAGGGATTGAAAAATATTTTTCGACCCAAAAATAACGAAAAAATTCTTCGAATCGTTTCAAAATTCAAAAACCCATTAGTAAAGTTAGAAATGTGCAAACAAAATTTTATTAAAATCGGCCCGACAGGATCGGACTTAAAAGTTTAGTTTGTAGATATGGATTTACTTAGTGAAGGGTGAATTTAATTTGGTAAATTGACAGTAATATTAAAATTAAGAACAAAAATATTATTTTAAGGGATATATTAAGGGGTTAAAATTTTTATTTTGTCCAAAAACAAAAAAGTAAAGTTAACAAAATAAAGCCACACTGCCAAATACACTATATTGTCGGCAGGGTTTCATACCGCGACCAGAGTTTTTTTTTTTTTTTTTTGTTTTAAACCTATTTACGGGTCCAGTGGTCCAGTGAATGAAGAACCAACAGTTAATTTAATTCTATTAAAAATGTCACATAAGAGACTTCGCTTTGTGACTATAAATATTGCTTGTCTATCAGTCAACACCACTCATACATGTGTAGTTCATTCTGACCATACACGGAGACACAGACGACACAAAGGGGACACCGCCCCCCTGCGACTGTATTCCTAATACTATTTGACCATAATGTGATAATTGCTAAAATCTCACTTAACAACTTAAAACTAGTGATGTGCCGGATATCCGTATCCGCGGATATCCGAGGGAGAAGAAAGATCCGTATCCGTTAGTTTTTGGCGGATCTTTTACGGATCTTTTACCTTATTAATTTTCAATTCATAGATGAAATTTTATATATATAGGTGATTAGGTAATAATGAAAAACTGTTAAATTCCATTCAGATTATTTTTTATTTTTTAAAATCGTATTTGGCACCTTTATATTGCAAACATTTATCGTAGTGAGTACCCTGCCAATAGTACATAACTTAAAGGTACTAAAAAACTATCTTTATAATGAGATATTGCAGATCGATCTTTGGAAAGAGACAATCTGTTATGAGAGTTAACTCTTAAAGAGGTCAATAACTTTTTCCCATAACAGATAGTCTCTTTCCAAAGGTCGATGTGCAATATTTACCGCCGCATACTCTAAGAAAGTTAAAATCCGTATCCGTGTCCGCGGATCTTGAAACCAAATATCCGTATTCGGATCCGTATCCGCGGATATACATTTTTAACGATCCGGCACTTCACTACTTAAAACACAGCCCTGAGTAAGAATGATGATTTTTTTATAGCAAAATTAAAGTAATACTAGTGGATCCGGTAGGCAGACATCCTGCCACAGACCTTGCTAACATGTATTGATGCGTAAGTCAAATGCCACAGATGTAATAAGTCAAGAATATATAAACCCCACGTACAGAAAATTGAAAATTTCCGTTTAATTTTAAAAAAATCAGCATTTTAAATGTATATGTATTTTTTTTTTCATATCGCGACACTATTATTTTCAACTAAAACAAAAATAATCGTACACCACTGACGTCTTATTACACATATGACGAGATAGGGAGGCTCTTAAACGGGTAAAATCTTAGGGACGTCGAAATTAATACTTTGGAGGCACGAAATTAAATTGAACTTGAAATTGAAAAACCCCGTTTTAGTTTTTTATCTTTTTTTTTGCAAACTTGTTTACCAACCTTAAAATTCTCCGCCCCTGCATTTGACAGCAGTTAATTTCCATCAGCTGTTTCGACGTAAGTCAAATTACAGGATGATAAATGTTTACGTGATTTTTACAATAGATATCGTCGCCCTGTAATAATAGTAAGATATCTGACGAAAACGTGTTTTGAGGTAATCGAATTTTTTTTATTAATGGACATGTATTGTTTTGAAAACTTTTGTAAAAATAGAATACTATCACTAACGCTGCTGCGTGGCAGAAAATTTGGATCAAAATTTTTCTTGAAGCGCAATTTTTTTCTCTCTTAGTAAAATCTAATGTTTTTCGTGGATCGTGATAAAGAATTTGATAAGGACATTCTGTTCGCAATAAAATTATCTACATTTTCATATATGACAATATAGAAAACCCTATAACTGCAAAATACTAATTTGAAGGTGCCTGTCTACCTGGTTTTATGCCAGGAATCAAAATGTCGACCAAACTTTTGCATTTTATATACATATTTTACTTATGATTTGGTAATAAATTTATCTGAAACCTCGATAACTACATTTCAGAAATAAAATTAACAACTTTAATTTTTTATTAAAAATAGCTGTGAAATTTAATGGCAACCGAATCAATTGTTATTATCAAAATTAAAATTTCATTAGAAAACTCGATGGGTGAAGATCGAGCCAAATCGGGATCTTGTACTATTATTTTGATGTTATTAAAAATGAATTTTAAACCCCAATTTAAAGATTCTTAATCTAAAGGAAAATGGCCTTCATTAAGCCCTAAACTCCGAAAAGGATAGATCAGCTCCTGTGTACATCGTGTGTTAACGTACTGAATACAAAAATCCAGTCTCTTCAGTAGGGTACATGTATTCCACTTCTAAATCACGAATTCATAAATCCGTTCTTCGACCACCATAATACATACCCGTTCTTCCACCACCATAGTACATACCCGCCCTTCCACCACCATAATACATACCCGTCCTTCCATCACTTTAATACCCGTACTTCCACCATATATCTCTGCTTTCGCATTTTGAGCAAGTTTCTACTTTAACAATAAATATCTTTTTTCAAATCACATATTTTCAACTATTTGTCCATCTTACACGCTCTATGTTAATTTTAGCGCTTAATAAACAATTTGAGTCTTTTAACATTCTGTTTTTTTATTGTCCGATTTATTTCCAAATCAACCTCAAACGATAAATGTGTGTACAATAGGATGTTTTCTTTTTGGTTTCTTTTTCGGTCCCATTAGCTTATTTTTTAGCATTGGCCCTAAAAAATATCCCAAAATTTCAGTTTTCTAGATCAACCTTTGAACGGCGCAAACCGAGTTGTTTCTCATATTATAGCTAACATGGGAAAAACGAAGTTTTTAGTCAAACATGAATTACTTGTAGAAACATTTTTTTAACATTTTTGATAGCAGTGTTTTGTAGAAAATTAAATTTTCCACACAAAGTCCTTAGTGCTAAATCCGTGAATTAATTATTTTCAAAGATATGTTCGTTTAAACATTAATTAATCAAATGAAATCAGATTTTTATGAGAATGCGAACAAATCTTTGAAAATACTGAATTCACAGATTTAGTACTAAGGATCTTTTTTTTCGGAAATTTAATTCTCTATCAAAATGCTATCAAAAATTCAAAAAAATGTTTTCTACCAGCTATCTATGTTTGAGTAAAAACGTCGTTTTTTCCATGTTAATTAAATGGGAAACAAACTCGGATTGTACCGTTCACAGGTTTGATCTAGGAAGCTGAAATTTTGTGAGACTTTTTCAGGTCCAATGCTGAAACCGACAGAAAAAAAAACACTCTAGAGTCTAGTGTATAAGATCTGATCAAAATTAGAAAATTCGTTTAAAAGTAAGAACCCGAACAAATATGTCAAAAAATCGAAGTGTGATACTTATTGTCAACACAGATATTTTATCAGACCCGCACTCCCACCACTTATATAGGCCCTATCAATTGTTTCAGTTTAAGTTCAAATTTATATAAATCTGTCCTCACTGAACGTAAACATTTCACCTCAAAACACCCGGTCTTCCTCAACATACAGTCATCCTAGACATGTCATCATTAATCAACCCCGTACTTCCACCACCTAAATCATTCTAAACGCGCTATGATCAGTCAAACCCGCACCTCCACCATCTGCCATCTCAATGGTAATTCGGAGCTAAAAGTACTTTGCAAGTTGAATTACCCTTTAAAGCAGTACCAGAAACCTAGTTTTCAACATTTAAATTCCACCATATCCACGCAAAACTGATATTGCAGCAAATAAAACCAACATTCGAAATGTGTTTAGAGAATGTAAAAAACTACCACTTCCGAAAAATTAAATTAAAAAAAAAAACGAGCAAGCGAAAACTGCTGTAGTCTTTAGTATCCGCGGGTTCGCTAGCTTTAATGTCTTACCAGAAATCTTTTTGAAAGAGATTTTTAATTTGGTTGAGGAACAATTGAAAAAAATAAGCTTTACCAGAATATCGCTTGGGGCCAAGATTGAGGCCCTGGGGATGAAAATATAATTTTCGAAACGTTGGCCACAAGCGATACTCTGGTAAAGCTCATTTTTTTCAATTGTTCCTCAACAAAATTAACTACTACCTGCTAACAGAAATATTTTTAATAATTAAAAAAAGTAGGTACTCTATACGGATTTTAAAAAGACCTCGAAGCATTTAGTTTGGGCACCGATTAGATTTTATCGAAAACTGTCGAACTGTTCTTTACAAAAATTCATCTGGGAAAAAAACGCAGTAAACGTCTTATTGTCTTTGGTAGCGATATTGATAAATTATTAAAAGCTTATCATAGCATTAGATTGAAAATAAATATCGTTTTCATTTAAAAGAATGGGAAAAACGTTATTTTTGTTCAGAGATCAGAGAAAATTGCAGTTATTACAACTTAAAGCTCTACTATTTTTTGGAAACCGTAAAAATGAACGTGCCATTAAAAATGTTTGTACGTACCAACGATGTCAAATCTACATTTGCTGCCGGAACTTCTTGATCATCTGGATTCATAATTATTAGTATTCATTTGTTATTATTATCGTACACAAAACACGCCATTAAAACGAAATAATTACAACAGTTATATACAAAGCAAACACTGCGGCCATTTAAAAACAATTTCAACTTTATAACAAACTATTGTTCGTTTAACATTATAGCTTTGATTTTTATGACAATGAAATGTGTTTTCATAACTTCACAATCAAAAACTTTTCATAAAACTGACTGGAACGTAAAAGGAGAACATTTCTCTTAGCGATGATTTTTAACAAGACGTTAAAATTAGTAATATTTTCCGGGAAATGCGCAAGGCCCAGTCTGAAAGGGGCGTGTTTGTGTATTTTCAGCCACTCCCACCAATGCGGGACTACAATAATTAAACCCGTTATTGCGTGTATTTTAAAACATTATCGAAATATTTTTTTATGAAATATAATTGTAGAAATTCGTATTTTTCTTTAGGCGTTTTGCAAAATTGTCGCAAAAGTTAAATAACTGCGTTGTTTCTTGGAAAATACGGCATGAAAATGCGTTATGCAACGCCTGCTTCCTCTGATTGGTTGTTTGCACTACGGTAAATGCCAATAGGAACGCAGAACTGAATCTGAAAAACTACCAGTTGAACAACTACCAGTTGCATCTTAGATGTACAGCAATTGTTTATTTTTATTTACGAATTCTAAAATATTTTAACTCTGTCTACACTGTTTTTATAAATAACATACTTTTATTTTTTCGAATTAAATATCTTCGAATCGAAATCGATATTGGAATATATTTCAATTAATTTTTGCAAAAATAATAATTTATATTTTATATAGTGTTCGGTGATATAATTTTGTTTTATGTTTTTGCATAATTATGTTCCTAAAACTGTTTTTTTTCGTACTTTAATAAATCACCGGACTTGAAAACGAATCAATAAAGCTACAGTGCTGCCATCACTTAAGCTTTGAGGACATTTCCTATTATGTTCAATTTTCAAACCATTACAGAGACTGCTACCTATTTTGACAACCAAATGTCTAGTGTCATTGAGTAAGGTCTAGTAAAGAGGATTAACCAGGTAACGAAAAACAAATTAAAGAAATATAGCTTAAGATGCTCGTCAATAGGTGGCCATCTATCGGCGAGCATCATAAATGGCATCATTTTGATTCACTGGGATCTTTATCTTACTATAGGTACTAATATCTTAATCAATGCTAGTATGTTATTTTAAATTCATTATTATGAAAGACTAGCTGTAACACTCGACTTCGTCCGCGTGGAATTTATTTTTTTTTGCGCGGAACCATAATTATTTTTCTAAAATAAAAGCCAAAGATCAGCTATCTGTCATCGCTTTGAAATCAAATAGCTTTTCGTGGAAACCAATTTTGCAATGTAAGTCGACTTAAAACGGTGGCAATCTATACACACAATCTATCGTAACGCATTTAACACATAGCGGGAAGTTTTAGAGTTGCCCACAGTTCAACTAGTTTCCACATTTTTTTCCCGGAAAGTTGTAAGAGTTTGAAAATAGGTGATCTATGACTTAGTGATAGTTGATCATCTAATAATTTAAAGATCCTTACCTTTTTTTAGATATTTTCGTGGGAAGTATCTTTTGCTTTTTAGGGTAATTAATTACTGGTACCTTGTATCTAGATACTTTTATTAAAGTATCTTCGGCCGCTTTGGTTCTGCTGGGAATAAAATAACGGGGTAAATATTAAAAAATAAATTGTAGTTATCTTTAAAATTATTAATTCTTTTATTCTGTATGTATACATTGATAAACTGTTTAATCAATAATTAAAAAAACTTAAAAAAATGTTTACTTAAATATCGTAGTTCCACCACATAAAATATGTCAATTGTTTTTAATATATGTCTGTCTGCTAGTAAGCCTAGTACAAGGAACGAGGTTACTGGATTGGGTTATAAAAAATATTGGAAGTAAGCACAATAAGCCCAAGAGGCTGCAGTGCTCTCAGCGATAGAACGGCTCGCAAAGCAAACAAAAAAAGCTGTTTTAAAGCATTTAAAATTTGTTTATCCTGTTTTAGCGAACATCGAAATACTTTTTTTTTTAAATTACAAGTTGAAACCACTTTGATTAATTATTAATAAAATATGATTAATTAATTACAATTAATCATATTTATACAGCATGTTTCTCAAAAAATGCCTCGATCCATAGCTCTGTTAGAAATTTTAATAAACAAAAAAAAAATTATTATTCGAGAAATACAAATACAAAAAGGGTTTAATTTTAATATTAAAGTCATATGTTAAAATTGAACCTATTTACAAATGGTTTTATATTTTGAACAAAAAAAAAATGTAAACGTTTAGCATAGTAGTTCTGAATCACTTCAGAACAACTAAAGCATTTGTCGTCAATGCAGAACTCACAATTGCACTGGTAAAATTCGCGGACTCTATGGAACGCTCAGAACCAAGTTCAAACAGTCCGGGAATTTGACCTACAAACGCCTTAGCAATCCAGAACTTGCCAACAAGCAGAATTTTTTATTTCGTTAATATATGTATGTATTTAAAACAGCTGCGAATCAGAAATAAACCTCATATTATTAGTAAACCAATTGACAAATTTCGGTTTCAAAGTGGATTGATTTATATAATAAACTGTTAATATAAATACTTAATGCAACATATAAAAGCCCTTTTGACATAATGTTCACCGCATTAACATGCATATAAGTTTGGGCAGGCAAGTTATAGCTATTTTTTCCACATAACCTCACTATATCAATTACGTTCAAATACTTCATACGTCAACAACAGATGGCGCATCATGTACTATTTAAAACCACTCTCATTGACGAGTGCGATTACAAGTTTTATCTGTGTCTAGTTTTGCACGACCACTCGCGATTATTTTCACTCGTGAGTCTTCGTAAATAATCAGATTAAAACGAAATTATCCACTGGTCGACTAATACATTATCGAGTGTTCCAGCAAATAGGCTGTGTGCACGAAGTCTATTAGCGCCGCTAGTAGATAATAGAGAATTATTGAACACACTTTTTATGGAAATCGCGACATGTTTCTAAAGTGATACGTCAAAAACTTTAGTCGGCCATGATGTGTCAAAAAAAAAAAATTAATAAGGAAAACTGATGTTAATTTGTTTACACTGACAGCAGAACGTCGAATTAGGGCACCAATGGTCTTTATTTTACTGAAATCGCCATCAGCGCAACAGCCCGGAACACAACAAGCATTTCCAGATCGCTTAGTTTTCCTATGTTTTCTTTGTAATTAAAAAACTTTATAAAATTATAGCTACTTTCCCTTTTAATAAACATTGCTCACTGACATACGGAAAATTTGAGTTTGAAGTTTCCCCTAGTGCTCACCACAAACGCTCGCATCGAAAAATTTGTAACTCCGCCCTCTGCACATAGCCCATACGTTCAATAGTGAATTAGGACTGTTACGTCATAAACAGTACGTGGCGCCATCTATCATTGGCGAATAAAGCTATGCTAGAAACGGCCTAGACTCGCATTTTAATACAGTCGTCTCTTTCTTAGAGCACGCTTGCTAGGAACCAGAATCCCCACTACGAACTAGCTCCTTCCATCCTGGAACGCCCTAAAATTGGCATAATTTATAGACGATTGCGGCCTTTACAGTAGTAAAATTGATTTTCATTTTTGATTATGTGAAAAAAACATATGACAACAATAATCACAGATAAAAACAAAAATTTGCAAACTATAGGCAAATTACTGTAAGAACTTTTTTTTTCTACAATTGATAACAACGAATTCAACAACTAAAACATATTTTGTTAAGAGTTGTTGCCTTTTATCACTGAAATAGGTAAATTACGTAATGAGCAATCAAGCTAATTAGTTCTATTAATTTTAGTCATCTAATCAACTACAAAGACGTTTCCGAATTTGCTGAGCTAACGCTGTTAGCAGGAGCTTCCAAATCAGCTATACGTTGTTTCAATGTTTGCATCTGAAATCAGTTACCATTTGAAATAATATTATAACTAGGAAGAGAAAATGGTCATCAAGATTGTAATACTATTGTAGCTGCCGTGTTTCGTATCAATCGCGTGCGAAGCCGCGGATAACGGCTATTATTAATAAATATATGACAACGCACAAAATCCTATGCAACATAATGTCTATCTTTAATAGGCAATCTACAAATCCGGGCGAAACCGAACCAGACCGCTAGTAAGCACAGAAAAACCGGAAATTTTCAGCTGCGCGCTGAATGCGTACCATTTCCTACATAGCGGCCATTTTTTCTTTATTTCAAAACTCCGGCATTAGACGCGTTAATGGAAAGGTACTTTAGTATGTCCGCGCAAGCGAAGCCGGGTATAAAATAACACTGCCTTTGAGGCAAGGAACGCTGTATACGTGTACCAAAATTCATTGAAATCAGAGTCGATATTTAAAAGTTATGACGGAATAGACATACGCGATTTTACTCTTCAGTGAAATTATAGCAAGCTTCAGAGAACCTTACAAATATATTATGTACTAAACATTTCTTAACTTTGAAATAGTATTTACCTGGACGGAATGCCTTTCGACCATTGATATCATTTGCTGTTCCAACTTTTTCAGGCGAATTTGATACTTTTTGTGATTTCTATCTACAGTTTGAACTAAAGTGCTAAAGAAAATAAAAGAAAACATTATTGTTATATTATTGAGTAAGGTTTCATGGTCGGAGTCAGTCCAAATTTTCTTGGTTTCCGGGCTCCATTGGTATTTCTAACTGCGGTAGATATTATCAAAGGCGACGTGACAGCGGTCAAAGTGTCCTTCTAGGCGGCTAACAGGTGTGTCGACGACTGCTGTTCACTCTCTTTTATGCCCAGCGCGACAATGTTCTCTACTCGGTCGTAGTATGCTCTTCTGTGATTGGTCGTCCTGCTCAGTTGTTTTTGTATATCTCAGTGCTCGTGTCCAGATTTTACTTAGATTTATGTGTTCATTTTTTCGGTCAATACACAATCTCGCGCAGAATTTCAAACGAAAAGATGAACTTAAAAGATGAACATAAAAGAAGAGATAACACCAGTTGTTGAGACTTACCTGTGAGCCATCTTTGATAATATCTACTGCAGTTGTAGACGAAACAACCTAATCACGGCCTAAAAGCCCGGAAACCGAGAAGACTTGGAAACCATTATTTTCACCGATATTTCAAGTAAAACTTTTAAAGAAGTAAGTTGAAATTGCATCATAGGCGTAGTAACGATTTTATCCTAGGGGGGGCCAAACCATTACCAGCTGCTACTTATACATAATTTAAAAACTGTTCATAGAAGCGAAATCGATCAACACGACTTTCTGGAGAAATTTCTCGACAAAGAAAATATGTAGATTTATCTTGTTATTTGTACGTGAACAATTAATATTCTAGGGTAGAGCCAAGCCCACCTGACCCCTCCCCCCTCTTGCTACGCCAATGAATTGCATCATAAATCGACAGAAATAAGTGTTACATTGCATTTACCTATTAGCTTGATTTAAATCCGCTACTAATTCTCTGCCTTCTAATAACCGTGCTTCAGCATTTTTTGTAACCTGTTCCAGAGTCGTGACAAGTTCCTGTAACCTTACTTTCAGTCTAGATTCTCGTGCCAAAGCTTGGATTAATTCAAGCTCGATTCCCTGTGCATGTTCAGCGTCAGAATAAGATGATCGATCCTTAAAAAAATCCCGCGATTAAGCCTTTTACAAAAATCTTTAAACATTTACGATTTTTGTCTGCAAAACAATTCTAAACAAATCTAAGTCTCAATAAACACTTCAAATGCCGTACATCCGATTTAGAATGGCTGATTCGTTCTAAAAATAACGTATGACAAAAATGTGTTCGTTCAAAAATAGTCAGAAAACCAGAATAGCTTCTAAGTACTTAAAAACTCGGGTCGCAGTGCGAAACCCTGCCGACAATATAGTGTATTTGCTTTTATAAGCAGTGTGGCTCTATTGTATGAACTTAACTTTGTTTTTGGACAAAATAAAAAAAATTACCCCTTAATACACCCCTTAAAACACCATTTTTATACTTAATTTCAATACTATATACCAATTTAACATCTGTACCAAATTATATCCACCCTTCAGTATGTAAATCCATATCAATAAACTTGCGTTTTCATAAAATTTGTAAGTCCGGTTCTGTCGGGCCGATTTTACTAAAATTTTAGCAGCACATTTCAATAATTACTAAAGGGTTAAATTTCAAATTTGAAACGATTCTGAGATTTTTTTCGGTATTTTTGGGCCCAAAAACATTTTTCAACCCCTAAATACCCCCCTTAAAATGGCCCGATCGGGCCCATTTTAAATAGGCTTCTTGCGATGATGGATTCCAACATGTGGACCAAATTTCATTTAAATCGATTAAGTCTGTCGAGAGTTATCGTGGTCACACATATATATATATTAACCGACGCCAATAGTGTAAGTGCCTTATGGCAAATACACTAAAAACGTCGAGTTCTAATGAAAGAAACTCGATTTTCGATAGTCGAACCGAAATCAATAACATTCCCGTTTTTTTTTTTTCCCCCAATAGTGGGAAGTTAACAAACCAAGTAATTTTACATTTGGAGATTAATACTTACTCTTTGTTGATTGGCAATGGCTAACAGAGCTTCAGTGTCATTTAACTGCCCTCGTATATTATTTAACGTAGACGTTTGTGCTCTCAATTGCGTTTCCAAACAAGACAGTTTCAAATCCGTTGCAACTTTTTCTTTTTCTAAATGATATACCTTAGCACTTAATTCAGCTTTGTCCTCACGTAGTGCCATTAATTCCTATAACAAAAGTGTTTTTTTTTTTTTTTTTTTTTTTTGTATATTTCGTACACTTAATTGCGATTACAAATCATGTAAGTCACCATTGTGTTAGTTCGCCAAGTTAGCGTAACGGAAAGTGAAACACCTATAGTAATAATAATAATAATTTATTTGTGGTGCCATAGTGGATACAAATTGTCAAGAACGTTAGTAGGTCCATCAAGATATCTAGAGCAGGGACGGGCAAATCTTTTGATCGTCGGGCCACATTGCTGATGAAAATTTGACCGCGGGCCAAAAATTTAGAGAATAAAAAAAAAGGTCCTTTCATTTCTTCAACAAAAAGGGCTTTTTTCGTCTGTTGTGGCCCTTCCTATCTATTTTTCTAAAGTTTATAAAATGCTTCGCGGGCCAGACAAAATTGTACTGCGGCCCGGATTCGGCTCGCGGGCCCAGGCCTGGTCTAGAGTCTAAAGAGCTTGTTAGCCACTCAGTGAATTTATTGATCGCGCCGACTTTTCTCGAAGTAAGACGGACGCGTTTCAAATTTCGTTACGCTTCTGCCATAGCAAAGTGCCAAAGTGTGACGTAGTTTCCTTTACAACGCGCGTAGCGCGCTTTTCATGTAATAAAATAAATAAGTGTCTTTCTTTTGTTTCTAGATGCCAGAACTGAATCATAATTGGTGAGTGAAATATACAACTATCGTATTAATAATCTGAGAAATATTTTTATTTTAAATTGTTTTATAATTTCGGTAACACTTTTGCTTCCAATTTTAATTAAAGTTATTCATTTAAGTAAAAAAAAAATATTCAAAAGCCCAATAATAATGTCACCGCGGGATATTGTACAATACAGTAGAATGACGTAAGAAGATCTTTGAAGGACAAATGTAATTATGATGCTGGTCAATAGACGGCCAAACTGTTGCCAGCACAATTCACTACGGAAACTCTACATTTTCTATTCGCTGTGAGTTTCGGCGGTATTGCCATCTAGCGGATTTATTCGCAACAAGTGACGGAAAATTTACCCACATTATATATTAGAGAATAACAATAATAGAGAATAAAATTGTAAATGTCAACAATTTTGATTAAGCATTGGTGAAAATCCTTCTTAATGGAACCGGATATGTAAATAATATCAGTAAATGTATACAGAATAATTTTTTACATTAATAAATGTCAAATTATTATCATATTTTGGAGTTCACTTTGTCAATTCGCTATGAGCTTCTACACTAGCGCCGCGTATTGGTTCAAAAAAGCCATTTTTGCAAAATGTCAAATGATAGGAAAGAGCAAAAAATTCGCTTGTTACTTAAAAATGAGACAATACCTCCAAAGCTAATTGTATTGTAAACGTTGTCAATAGGTATATTCTTTAAAAATATAATGTAAGTAAGCATTATTATTGATAAATATTTATTGCTTCGGCAGTATTGCCATCTAGCGGATCTCTATTCGCAAAAGTGACGGAAAATTTTAACGCATAAAGTCGCCGCATACAGCGCTCGCGAAAAACTGCTTATCCCCTCCCTCTTGAGGCTCACAGCGAATATTCGCAGATTAAAGAAATATAGCTTAAGATGCTCGTCAATAGGTGGCTATCTATCGGCGAGCATCATAAGTGGTATCATTTTGGTTCACTGGGATCTTTATCTTCC
Organism: Xanthostigma xanthostigma; assembly: GCA_963575645.1. Classification (NCBI taxonomy): domain Eukaryota; kingdom Metazoa; phylum Arthropoda; class Insecta; order Raphidioptera; family Raphidiidae; genus Xanthostigma; species Xanthostigma xanthostigma. The sequence goes on from OY754470.1 coordinate 46,434,772, forward strand.
TATACTAATATTTTAATCAATGATATTACTTAATTATTAAACGGAAATACGACGAACGGTTAGGCAGTTTCCAGATTATTCGTGAAACTGGAAGAAATATTTTTTGACACTGAAAAGAAAGACAGAGGTGTTTGAGGTGAAGGAGGAAAGGTAACGGAAGTTATTTCGACCATCTAACGTTTAAATTAATTATAATTATTCTGGAGTTACCGAAACTGTTGGTGAGAAATCAGATCGGCTACACCTAACCTCACACATGGAACATTATTACAATACCTGCATTAAAACAGCGGTTTCTAAGTCCAACTTGCGCATATCTTGTGACGCCGCACCGTGTCTTGCAGCCAACGAAGGTTGTTCAGAATGCGGCGATTCGAGCGTCACACAAGTGCCCTCAACAACGTTACGTTGGGCTTTTAAGTACGACACGTGACCGCGCAGTTTTGTTTCGTGTTCTCCGCTCCATTCACCTTCACTGTTTCGGAAAAATAACAATCAGGAAATGCACGAGTAACAAATAAAAAAAAATAAAGAGCCAAGGAGAGGTACTATTCTAGCATAGTGCGAGATCCGGTATTAGAAATATATACCCTCATCTGTTATTTGATGATGGCAAAGATTATGTTAGATAATATGTATATATGTTACCGGATAAGTCCGTTATGAAGTCATACCTAGGTTTGCCTAGGCAAAGTCCGCATTGTCGGGCCACTTTAGGCAAAGTCCGAAATAATTCGATAATTCGGACATTGCCTACACTGTGGTACGACAATCTTAGGTTTGCTAGATGTGTAGCAGGCAAACTACGAAATAAGTTGATATTCCGATTCCAGGCGACGTCACTGAATTCTCATTCTGCATTGACTTTTGTGTTTAGTTGGGTTAAGCGGCCTTTGTGTTCAGTTGGGTTTAATCTTTATTGGATTTGTGACCAACAAGACATATGCAAGTAGATATGAGTGGCGCGGGTGAAATGAAGGCGAGATTTTTGGAGAAATTAGAGAGTATGCAGAAACCAATAAATTCTTTTTACATTCCATCGATAGAGAAGTACGAGACATTAATTAAAGAAGTTGAAGAAGCCAAGCAGGTTGCCAATAAAGCAACTCTCAATACCGGCGTCTCAAACGTTACGATGTGTTACTTGTTGGGGGCATTAAAAAGTTAATTTTGCCATTGTCTGCGCAAGTCACTGAAGTGAAAAACTTTGTCCCCAATGAAGAATTGTTTGAGGTGCTAGATAATGTTCACAAGGAATGTGGTCATGCTGGAAGAGATATTATGATTAAAGCACTAAGCAACAAATTATTAATACAAATTAGTGTTTTTTTTTTTCTATCGCAAACTGTGCTTCTTACTCGTACATAGGTATAATATTGACAGTAGGTAGGATAGTAATTCGGTAGGTTATTTCGGAGTTTGCCTGCTACATATTTGGTAAACCTAAGATTGTCTTACAACAGTGCAGGCAATGTCGGAAATATCAACTAATTTCCGACTTAGCCTAAAGTGGCCCGGCAATGCGGACTTTGCCTAGACAAACCTAGGTATGACTGCGTAACGGGCTTTGCCGGTAACATATACATTGAGAAATCTCGCATGGGTTGCCTAGCTAAATCACGTACTGATGCTGTTAAATCAAATAAATTCTAATTGATTTTTTTTTGGGTCAACTTCTCCGACTTGTTAATCATAAAAATCGAGCCTGAGATGAGAGAATATGACACAAATAAAATGTTAAAACAAATAAACTCAAAGTACACAGAACACAACTATTTACAAGGTATGTTTATGTGGATGATCTATATTTATGTATAGAATCAATGGTATTCCAATTCCTTGTTATGATATTCTCTTATTTTAGGTTCGAATTTTATGATTAACAAATCGGGGAAGTTGATCCAAAAAAAGTCAATTAGAATTCATTTAATTTAACAGCATCTGTACGCGATTTAGCTAGGCAACCCATGTGCGATTTATCAATGTAGGTATATATTATCTAGCATATAATCTTTGTCATCATCAAATAATAGATGAGGGTATATACAGGGCGTCCCATTAAGAATGGGACATAGAACAACCGCAGATTCTCCAATTCAAAATAAAACGATTAAGCGAAATATGCTTAGATAAAATGTTACTCGTTTCCGAAATACGGGGTGTTGAAGTTGAAAACTGAAAAATTATTAATGTCCATAATTTTTTTAATACACCGTTTAATTTTACTCAAATCGGCACACTTGTTAAATATCATAAAATGCACCTAACAAAAAAATTAGTTCATTACGCTCTACCAGTGGCGTACGGCAGGAGTAAGTAATGCTTGTACCCCTTCTAAATGTTACGCCGCTGTCTAAATTTTAATTTTGACTATAATTTTAATTTTTTTGATATTTTCTAAGTCAATAATGTACACTTGTTAGTTTGTTGTAAAGTCATTGGTTTTCGAAATATTCGCAGTTAAAGATAGATAGACATGTACTTTTTATTTGTATTATTATTAATAATATTCATTTTTACAATTTTGTCTTAAAAAAACTGCGAATATCTCGAAAACCAATGACTTTACAACAAACTAACAAGTGTACATTATTGACTTAAAAAATATCAAAAAAATTAAAATTATAGTCAAAATTAAAATTTAGACAGCGGCGTAACATTTAGAAGGGGTACAAGCATTACTTACTCCTGCCGTACGCCACTGGTAGAGCGAGTAACATTTTATCTAAGCATATTTCGCTTAAACGTTTTATTTTGAATTGGAGAATCTGCGGTTGTTCTATGTCCCATTCTTAATGGGACACCCTGTATTTCTAATACCGGATCTTAGACTAGCAGTATTTAGCAGACTTGCTGACCTGTTGTTGCTAGCGTAAATATTTCGTTGCCACGGCGAATCTAAAATCATTGACACGTCGTTTTCGTCCAGCCGTGCCAACAACTGCAACGCCACGCTTTCGGCCGCCGTTCGATTGTCCAGCGTCACTAGAATATTTGAATTTCATTTGTTTTCATTCATCTTTTAAAAACTGACCCTGGTGTGTGTTTTGCTATATCAAGTGTGTTTGATTGTGAATTGCCTAAAGCCGGCCATACACTATGAATTTTACATGACAATCTTCTTAACTGACAGTCAAGATTGATTGTGTATTGGTTTGAATAATAATGATTGACATGATTGTCAATCTGACTGATCAATTTCAAGAAGTTGGATTTTTGTTTGTCAATCATGCAGATTGGCACTCATGAATGAGTCAAACTGTCAATCCAGCGGATTGTCATTCTTTGAGTGATAGTGTATGGCTGGCTTTAAGAAAACGATCATATTTATCGCATCAAGGTGTTTCATCCATGCAAACATTGACAATCGCAATTGACCGTCTTTGGAATATTTTATGCCGGCACTTCACATGGCTATTTGTATTTGTGTATTTGGCATATTTGGCAAACAATTACCAAGTGTGGACAGTCTATTTGACAAAGTGTTGGCCTTATTTGCCTATTTGACAAATAAGGCCAATACCAAATACGCGTTACCGTGCGCTTGTCGGTTTTTCGAAGCACATCAAATAATTCAAATAGGCAAATACGCAAATAAACCATCCACACAATGGCCATATTCAGAAGCGCACGCGCCGTGAACCTGTACGGACGTGCAGTATTTTTGTGTCTGTGCTGTGAGCGAGAACTGGAACAATTACTATTGAAAATGAATTGGGACAATGAAACAGTGCTAAAATTCCTGGAATTTTTAACCTTGCGTTCTGCTGCCAAATGTTTGTGTGTTTGTTATTTGACTGCATGTGTGGATGGTCGTATTTGCCTCTATTTGCATGTTTGCCTTGAACGTCATATATTTTGCCAAATACAACAAACACCCAATAGCGAACACAAATAGCCATGTGAAGTGCCACCTTTAGACCTTTGAATTACTTACGTATGCGGGATGTGAAAATAAATCAGATCGACCCTTACCTTGATCTGCTTGATCTAATGCTAACTCAGTTTCCAGCAGGGCTAAAAGCACGTCATAAGCTTCTATAGCTCTATCGCTAAATCCTAACGCAACTCTAAGCGCAACAGCGTTGGATTCATATTTTCCACACAATAGCGTTAGTCTAAAAAAACAAACCCAATGTCTAGAAAAAACCTTCAAATAAACAAGTCATTGTCGACGCCGTCAGATTGCATACAATCGGAAGCGTGGGTGTAATCTTAAAGCGTTTTAGATTGTTGTTTTTTTAAATAATGGATACGCATTTATACCATTAATAAAATTGTTCTTATTGTCGAAACTCAACATTTTCTTACGTCCTTGTTAAATATATGCCCATATAAAATTATCCACAATAATGTTTTTTTAAGAAATAGTTTTTTTTTAATTAATACGAACAATGTGATTATTTAATTTTTGAAAAAAAAAAGGAACAATTGCTATGTGGAAAATGGCGACTAATAGTATCAAATTGAAAAAGTAAAAACATAACTTATGAATGTCATATTTGCATGAAATCTATATTATTTCTACAAAAACTGGCTATCACCGATGACTCAGTGACTATCTGAAATATAAACACTAACACGTCATAATATTATGAAACCAAACAAAAAATAAAAATTCTCAACTACCTACAGAACAATCTTGAAACTTAGATTATAGATAAATAATAGAGTGGTGTAACTACAAGATGACAGAACTGGCAAAAAGCCAGGGGTCCCGCTGTAACGAACAGAAACAAGTTGCCTGTTTCTTGATGTAATGCAACGATGCTGCTATTGGTTACTAAACAAACGAGCGCCTAATTTAATCACGTGTTTTTCGTTACATTTTCACGAGATTTGAAGTGACTATCCGAAATCTCTTGCTGGCTCTTACTCTATCAATATTGCACATCTCTGTAATTTATCTATAATCAAGGATACATTAAAAAAACAGCGTCCAACGCAAAAAAAAACAAAACATGCCAAAAAAAACTTACCTATCACAGTGTGCTTTGCACTCATTCAATGTCAGTGTCAAAATATTGTTTTGTGCTTTCAAATTATCAATTTTCGAATTTAATCTACAAACTTCAGTTTCAAACGCGTGTTCTTCAGTCTTTGTTTCAGTACCAAGATGTTCTTGTAACTCAGACTGGCATTTCAGATCGCTTACGAGATGTTCAGCAACCTGCGTTGAACAAATGCCTGTCTGAGCCAATTCTGAGCCCGTAACTGGCCTATCACCAGTCGCCCGTCTTAATCTTACACGTTCAGCCATTTTAGCAATTGGCTGACTAATCAATGCGTTTTCTGATATTAGATCATTTGATTTTTCATTACTGCTGCCTATAAGAAAACGATTTATTGTAAACTAGAGATGTTCGACAGCTGACGTTTTTAATCTAATTTTACAGCTTATTAATGTGTTATGAATTCTGGAGTACGTTCAACAAAGACATTTCATTAACTTACCTTTAAACGTTTCTAATTTAGGTTGACTTTTTTCAATGACAATGTTTTTGTTCTGCGAACAAGAAGTATGGATGGGTATAATGCTGCTCGATTTAATATGCGATTTCACAAAGTCATTATTATATAATTCGTTCGACATTTTATCTTCTTGGGAATCAAGGTTGCTTATTTTAGGCGACATCTTTTCACCGACTATGTTGACATTGCTTCCACCAATCAAACTATTTTCATTTTCGTTCCGAGATTCTAACTGAGATCTGAGTGACAATATTTCGGCTCTCAACATGTCCACCTCTTTTTGAAGCTGCGTGCTTTGCTCCGTGTCTGATTTGTTACCACCACATAATTTCGGTTCAGGCAGTTCTAGTGGACTTTCAGGCATCTACAAAGACAAGGAAATTCTACATTAGATCTCAAAAGAAAATGATGCTCAAAAGGGTGAATATATCTGAAGCTTAAGGAGCAACATGACGAACTACCCAACCAAAATTACGAACGTAAAACTGGAATATTTGTTTAGAGAGATTTACAACACTTCCTCTAGGAGTCTAGAGCAATCATCTTTATTTATTCCTGAACGCTGGGTATTATATTAAAAGTTAAGAACGCCGCTCAGGTTTCTGATGATAAGATATGTGTAACTTAATTAATGTAATCACTTACGACTAGTTTAGTGTCAGTATCGGACAAATCGTCGGCGTAAGTCCGATCGTGATCAGTCGGTTCCAATTCGCTGACGTCCAACGGACATGTAAGAGATCCTTCATGACCGCTGGTACCAATATCGGACGCTTCATCTTCCTCGGTTATGGCCATTGCGCGCTGTTGATGCAACTTTCGCGTCAGTTCAGCTATGACTGAATGAAGTTCTGTAAGCTGTTCTTCATAACGTTGAGATTGGATTGAAAGTTGTTGTTGCAAACGTTCCTGAAATAGAAAAAATAGAATAAGGTGTGGTAAACTCGGGAGTCAAGTCTCTATGGTACCCTGACACCTAAAATTTCAAGACATATAATTTAATTCTACAAAAATATTTCCCTCCTACGTTTTTTATTTGGATCTTAGATTCTACAGAAATCAAACACGTTCTTGTATAGGTAAATAAAATTTCATTTCGTCTTAAGAATCGTAGATATCGTATGGTGTTAGATAGATATTGTAGATTATAGACGCCCGACAGTTAATATTATTAGCGTCACCGCGGTTTCTAATACATGTTCCCAGGTTCTAACAACTGGTAAAATATCAATTGGATTTCCAATTAAGCAAATAATAAATTGAAAACACGGATTGGCATTAAGACCAGATAATTATTTCTTAAAAAAGTATCTGTGCGGACATCATTCACAAACCGCCGAGCCAATTGTCATGAAATGTGTAATCTATCTTAGAACTTGGGTTACATTCAATAGTAGCTCTGTTCCAACCTCTCTACGCACGGCAATAGAAGACTATGACGGTTGTTACCGTTCGCAGAGAGAGCTAAGGTATTCTATACGAGAAACATTTCCAGAAAAGAACATACATGATCTGGGACAATACACGGCACTCTCGTTATAACTTCTGGTAAAACAGATCTAATATTCCCAGCAAACAAGCCGTCCAAAGAATCTTTGCAGTCTTTACTCTTCTCTTCCTTTTTGGAAACATCTTCAGCCGAAGAACCTGGACAGCAGAGCCACGATCTACTTCGCGGTATAACCGAATTATCAATTTCGACGCAAGGTTCATCATAGGTCCGTTCTTCGGGTGTTAATCCGCCACTACCATTAAACTTATAGCCAGTATGTAAGGTCACATCTGCCGGTATTATTTTATGGGACAACAAGTTGTTCCACTGCGGATGTTCCGTATCAGATGACGTGATCATTGGTTCAAGTTTTGGCGAAGATGGGACACAACTTTCGGCAGCGTCTTTAAAAATATATGTCGTATCAAAATGAACAATGTTGTTATTTCCGTGCACAAGTAAGGTGTCCCTAAGAGATGCATCGATGTTGTCCTTGATAATGTCGATGGTCCGGTCTTCGGTTGGGTCATCGATGATGCGTTTGCAACAATCGACGTACGTTGCATTGTTATCGGGACCGACTGTGCCTGCTATAAAAAATGGCGGTGTTGTGGTCGTCGTTTTTGTTGTCTTTTCTTCCTTGGGCCCCGCCACGGCTACTGGTTTAACTGATTCCTTATAGTGGTTTTACAACTCCAGTTTATTAAATAAACAGATCGCGATATTTACACTTTGCACATGTTTTATGCATCATTTCATGTTTAGTTTTATTGTGCAGTCAGTAACGAACTTTTACAAAAATATTCTCTGCCTACGTAAGCAAACTTTTTATGATTTTAGATCCCCATACCCCATGCATAAAAGAAAATAAAAACTTCGTGAACCCCCTCCCCCCAAACGATAAGACGTAAGAATTTTTTCGATACTTTTATTAGACCTCAAAATTTTAATTTAAAAAACCTAATTATTTAAGATTAACGTTTCAAAAAAGTGATAGCGATAGTTGTTTTTGTCGAGCTTGAAAACGTATAAACGTATAATAGTGTTTTGAGCTCAAGGAGCTTGAAAACAGCAGGCCTATTTAGGGCTCGCATTTATGGTCAACTGTGTTTTCAGATATTTTTTATGTTACGTAATATCCCGTCTTGTCAGCAAAAGTAAGAAATTGAACCCCTCGCCCCCTAAACCTGGTTACGTAATTTTCGAACGCCCTCCTTTCTTAATTTGCGACCGCGACGGGAGATCACGACAGGCACCAAAGACATGGACAGCCACAGACCTCAATAGCGTCGATTAAACGAAACTGAATTTGAATCAGTTTGAGATGAGCAATATTATCGGTTATCGCTAACTTAATCGAAGTTGAAATTGGAAGCCCTTGGAAATGATTTATTATCTCCCCACTGTCCCACATCGAAATTCCTAACGGTAGTTATGACTCACAATCAACAAAGGAAATTAAGTCATTACAAAATAGGGTCAAAAAATTATTTTCACAAAAAAATTTTTCACGAAGTAAAAAACAAATTTTAATTTTCAAATTTCCCCACAGTAAATGTTTTTATGACTCACATTTAACGAAAGAAATTAAATCTTAAAGACAAAATTTTTTGTCTTAAAAAATATTCATGTAGGTAATAATTAATTTTAAAAATTTCGCACCATTTTTATCACCACGTATTTTAATTATTAATTGAAAAATCCAAAAACCATTTCTAATTTTATAAACAATTTTAATTATAATTAAGAACAATCATAGATAACTTAAAACAAAGAACGTCATAATTTAATACCTATCGAATTTAAATAGGAAAAATGATTTCAGATTTTTTTAAACAACTAATTACATAATCATAAGTTTTTAAACAATCGGCGACCGGTAAAAAATTGAATATTAAAAAATAAAATGATACCTAATTTTAACGAAAAGTTATTTCAATTTTTTAAACAATTAAATACCGAATAATAATTTGGAACAATCGGAGTACGATCAAAAACACAACAATAATATTTTTTCTCCATCATACTTTGTTGAATCGAATTAAAATTTTTTTTTATTATTGTTGTAAAATTCACAATTGTTACAAGACACTGAAATTATTGGAAGACACTATTATAGATAAAGAAGACACCCGAAAAGACTACTGCACTATTTTAGCACTGAAATCGATTTTATTTATTGCGTACAGCCGCCTGCACAGATATATGTATTACAGCGAATGTAGGTTAGACATTAATTTCCTCATTGTGAGGTCCCGGCATACCTACATCATCACCAAAAAAACATTTTTTTTAATTGTACTGCTTATTAATATCACTTAAAAACATGACGAATCAATACACAATATTTTTGGCGCCAACTGCCAGTTTTGTTTTTCATTTCAGTTCTGTTTTATTGCGTCATTTGTTTATTTAAAACAAAATCAAACTGTGTTTTGTTTTCGCCCACACGACTGTCTTTTGTTTGAAACAGTAGTACGGAACGCTTATTGATTAATAATAGATTGTGTTCGGGTCTGTTTAAGAGCTCTGTTAATTTTCTTTTTCAAAAATAGACGTTTTATGATCGTGTAATTTTATACTTGATGATAACAATATGTAAAAAATTATAAGTGGAACGCAGTCTCGACGCCCGACGTCGGTAAAGCTTGCCGCACACATATGAAGCGAAACGTGAAAGAATGCAAGCACACGCTAAAATGTTTCGGAAGCAGTAGGTTTGTTCCAAGCAGCCAGCAAACGGTAACGAAACCATCACCCGCATGCGCAGTAGCTAAACGTGTTCTAAAATCACCACAAACTGCTTCGCTTTAGCTACTGCGCATGCGGGTGACGGTTTTGTTACCGTTTGCTGGCTGCTTGGAACAAACTTATTTTTAATAACAATTTTACCAAAAGTTATTTCTTCGTTGTCTTTTAGTTTTTTTATACCAAAAACAAAATGTTCGACAACAAAATTTTTGGTCTTAAATTTAAGATTAAGAATGGGTGGCGCGCTATTCATTTAAGAGTTTTTTTTTCGGTAGAGCTAACGTAAAACTATTTAGTATACACAAGGGCGCCTTTTAACAAGAACTAAATTTTGTTTGTATGACGATAGTTTTATTTAATGCCATATGCATGTGTGGTCAGCCTTACGACAAACGCATGGCGTTATTTCGGCCTTGGGTTGAGAATCGTTGCACCAGCAGGACACACGAGAATTACCGAAGTTTGACGATTATATTTGGTCAGGGGTGACCATATTAAATATGCAAAATATGATTAATTGGTGGCACATTTTATGGCAATTTCTTGAGCGTACCGTCAGAATTAATATTTAAATATTTTAAATGATTGGTTTTATAAAATTTTTACATTTTTTTAACATCTATACAGAAATAAAATTGAATAGTCTGTAATATCAAAATAACAACTTTTTACTAAATGCATATGAAAGTATATACGCTACGTATAACAAAAAAAAAAAAAACAATTTTTAAACTTTTTTTTGTCTGTTTGTTCTGGCTAATCTCCGAAACGACTGGACCGATTTTGACGGGACTTTCACTGGTAGAGAGCTGATTGTATAAGGAATAACTTAGGCTAAAAAAAATAGGGAAATCTTCTCGTAAACTCTGCGAACTGAACAAACACGCGGGTTACAGCTAGTACATAAATATAAATCGCTGGCGAGCTTTATACGGAATGTACCGATTAGAATCTATTTTGAGAGTGGCAAATGCCGTAAAATTTCATTGATTATTGTAAGTTTTATTGATATTTCCAAGGAAATAATATCATGGAATTTTAAATTTTTTTTATTTTTGGCGCTTTTTACGGCGTTTACCTCTCACAAAATGGCGTCTAATAGGCATAGGCGGTTATGGGGTCCTCCGCAAATTAGTGTTATATATCTATGCTATCTATACTGATATTATAAAGAAGTAAAGTTTAGATGTAGGAGGTAATCTTCGAAACTACTCATTCGATTTCAAAAATTGTTTTCACCAATATTTAGAATGGACCTTCAGGATGGACATAGGCTTAATATTATCGCGTTCAAATAGAAGCGCTTTTCGTGGAGACAAATTTTGAAACGTAAGTCGACGAAAAAACGGTGGCAATCCACAAACTCGGGCGAATCCGGACCGGACCATCATATAAAATAAACGGACATCCTCCACACTATGGTGCATATGGTGCAAATAGACGTCACGAAAAAAATGCTTTTTGCAGGCAAGGCTTACATAACGTCAAAATTTGCTATTGCATTTATTTCAAAACAGAATGAAATCATTTCTGAATTTACTGCCCTATATTAACACAACACAAAACCACATACATTCGTTATGGTAGTATAATTAGTATAGTACTACATACTTTGAACATTTTCTCCATCGTGTTTCCTGGACTGAATGAAGAAGTTTTACGAACAGGTTGAATTCTTGCCACGGGACTCAGATCTCTTGCTCCAGAATCCCATTCCCAACTGTCCAACTTTCCTGGAAAAAAGCAAAACATATTCACAAAAAAAAACGTGTGAATCGCATGCGTCTGCAATGAAACTTAACGGGTTAAACATATTTTGTAAACAAGTAAACACTAAACAGAAATGGGGCGTGTCGTGCGAGTTTCCCCCTCAACCCATTCGTGCCTAAACTACCAGTCGGCCAATCGGGTCGCTAGCAACTCATTTCCCCCACCTCTGACGGTGTTGTTTTACGTTTTCGTTACGATATTAAACAAAGTTACTCTTGTGACGGCTGAAGAAATTTCATTAAATTCATTTCATAACTCATGTTCAAACCGTTACGACTTAATTGAAGTGGTACGAATATATTCGGATATGTTATGAAGGAGTGGGGTGATAACAAAAATTCCAAAAAATCGTTGCGTAAAGGTCGCTGCACACGAGACTAGCAGGTTTCAAGCGTGCTGTGGCGCGAAGGCTTTTGCATTCGCTTCACACGATGCGTGTTTTGAAGCTGGATTTGTAGATACTTTTGGTGTGCGCGCAGTAACAGTTCGAATGTTAACAAAAGATCGCATTTATTGTCTATGAGTAGAACGCACGCTGTGACGTCATGTTTGTTGGTGGGCGATTGCCCTTGTCGCCCACGTGACAAGGTACTGTTTCCTGATTGGTGGTTGCTCAAAATAAGTACGAAAAATAGCACGGATACTAATTTTAAAATGGACCTTTGTGATCACACGCGAGCCCGCAGTTACGTCATTTCCATTTTCGCAACCAGCGCCTTAGCCAGCACAAGAGATATTACAATAGAGTACGCGAGTGAGCAGTGAAAGTGTCTGCAATTAAGAGAGAGAGAACAGTTCCTTATCTCTACGGTAACTAACGATGCAAAACAATGCTGATTTAAGTAAACAAATTTCTGGTTTTCTGCAGCGTTCTCTCTCTTAACTGAGGACACTTTCACTTACGGCTAGCATACGCACTAGCGTGTTCTAGATACTTATATCAGCAGTGATTCGAACGGTGCAATCAGCCTCGTGTGCAAGCCCTTTAATATTTGAACGTTCTGTAATCAGACACTCGACCTTAAAACAATGATAATTCGACTCTCGAGGGAAAAAACTGGTTGTTAAGGGACTTAGCTCTTTTATACCTTGACTATTTTCACTGCCGGTGTCACGTGCCACAGGACTATGAGCATCGGCACTCTTGATAGCGTCTATTTCAGGCCTCAAGGCCAATCTTCGTTGTAAAAACTGTTCGTATGATATTCTTCCTTGCGCGTCGGCTCCTAATTGCAACATCAGTTCATCCAGAGAATCTTCCAGACTCAATTCTCGGCAGACGGTCAATAGATCGTGACTGAAAATAAATATAAATTTTTACTCTTTTTGTTAAGATCAAATAATAATATTGTTATTAATTTTAGAGCGCAGCGTTTGCTATTGTTGTATGAAAGACACAGTATTGTTACAGTTACAATATATTTTTCAACAGTGTCACTGTCGGTACTCAAACATGAAACTATCGCGGCGGGTGACTTAATCAGTTAGTCTACACTCTACAATGACACATCAGAACAATCAATCGTTCTCATAATAAGGCGTATTTACAATTACTGTATTCCACATACTCCGAGAGCTAATTTTTTACAATTAGGCATCGCTGAATATGAATTTTGACTCTAGCGAGAGCTACTTTATAAGTGCAAATCTTTTTTTGTTGGAAAATTAATTATATATTATTTTTAACTGGTTAATGCATATACGGCGCGAGTTTAAATTTTCTATTTAATATACAGTGTAAAACTCTATATATAGCGACACTCAAGGGACACTTTGTGGCGTTATTGAGAGTTGTCGTTAAACGGAGAGAAGAAATAATCCATTTTTTACGTCAATACACAAAGATTTTCGTTTACTCGCCATGTTCAGAGTTTGTAAGTTTGTGGGCAACTAAGAATATGATAACTTATCAATAAGCAGCTGAGCTAAACATATGAAAGATAATTCCAACAAACAAAAGAACGAATTTCTTAGAATCTTCGGTACGCATGATGTCGACAACAAAGCAACAAAATAACAAACAATTACTGTTTATTGCTTAATGATGAGGTATTGTTGTCGTTATTCTGAATGGTGTGTCGTTATTTAGAGTGTAAGAGCAACAAGGTAAATCGAGTGACGTTAAATGGAGTTTACACTGTATATTGATAAAGTTACTGCTCTAAGAAATATTCTTTTTTATAATACTCACTTTCAGTAAATGTACACAAAATTTACAACGGAAGCCTGTGAAATTCACAAATTACAAAAGGTCGATATTTTTGAAATATGAACCCAAATCGATACTAGTCATTTTTTTTTAATTCAAATAACTCAGTAGTCTGTTGTTTCGACGAGCCATATTATTGATACCAAAAATGCGTGTAAACACAAACATTAAAGGGTCAATATTGGTCATAAATCATAAAGTAACAAACCTGTCAATATAGCCATCGCCATCAGTATCGCATGCTTGGAATAGACGTCTCACTCGTTCTTCATCATTCGCCGAGCTAGCGCTCTCACTAGCACAGTCTGTATCAGCCATAACCTAACTTTCTTATTTCAATACATTGTGACATCTAACTTATTGCGAAATCATCTAACTTAATGATATCGATAATTATGTTGGTCTTTAGATTTTACAAGTCAATACACCAGTTTTACTTGATTGTATACTAACTGAAAAAATACTTTCACTTGACTCGCGATTTTTCTTAAAATGTCAGGTGCCACACACAATATTTTAGTCCAATTCTGTTTTGTGTGAGGGTTTTTAAATACACAAGTTTCTCCCTGTTTGCAGGTAATGCTTATTATTTAAATTTAATAAAAAAATATACACTTTCACCACAACTTTGACTAATAAATAGTGACAATTCGTAAAAAATATGTACATCTGTCAAATGCATGTCAAACAGCAATAAACAGAAGAAACACCCGCGCAGTGTTGCCAACATCGAAAATCTGAACAAGAGATCTGAAATCGTTGGTAACCAACATTTTTTCGTGTAATATAAACATATCTACTCAAGTTTTATTCCGTTAAAATAGCAGTGTAAAATTATATTCAACTATGAAATAATCACTAAATAATACACATTAATTAATTAAGCATTTATTTTATATATTTTTTTTATTGTTATTAGGTTTTTTTTTTGTTATAGATAATAATAACGTTAAACAATTAATCTATCTACAATTTAAAATTAAAAATTGATTTGTTTAATCTCGTGGGACTATTTTAACCCAAAAATCTTTGGGTGAAACTATGAATCCGTCTATTTGATCTGAAATATCTGGCAAAGGTTGATTTTCTGGCTCCAAAAACGTAAAATGCTGGAGAATACCGGCCATAAAAAGAAATAGGTTTTGTCTTGCAAAAGTTTCTCCTGCACATAAACGCTTACCTAAAAATTGAGATTTTTTAAAAAGAACATTCCAAATAGAATGCCAATCGAAATTATATCTCAAAAAGTTATTTTACCTGCACCAAACGGGAAGCTTAAATCTTTTTTGACAAGGCTACCATTTTCATTTAAAAATCTTTCTGGTCTGAAATTTTCTGGGTCACCCCAAACTTTAGGATCCATATGGGCGTGATAAAGCGATGTAAAAACTACTGTTCCCTAAAAAAAAAAACAAAATTTGATTTGAAGCTCATTAAAAACCAGAAATATATTTGTCTGTTTATTTGGATTTTTAATGTTCCGCGCAAAACGGAACACTTCGGCCCGATTCACACTATAGTGCCGGTCACAGTTCGCTCTCGATCCAGTCTCGGTTCGGTAGACGATTCCTAAACAATAAACAATGAGCGTATTTATACTATCAGCACCACTCAAGTTCGGATCCAGCACGCTCCGGCACCGATCCGTTTAGAAGAATATTTTGCTAGAGCGTGATCGGACTTTGCGTGACTTGTATTTATAGTGTAAATACGTTTTTGTTTGAAATGCAATCATTCGTGGATGAAACGTCGAACAAGTGCGTGCATCGAAATTATTCAGTGCGTTATGGCAACCGACAGATTATGGAACTCTGAAAAAGGTAATAAGCTTGGATGCACCCACATTCTTCTTTTCGTTGTCTTGCGTTTCAATCTTTTCTTATTTGCCGTATCAATTCATCAAGAAGAATAGCTATAACAGCTAATTCTTCAACTGAAAAATCGAACGACGTTGTCAGACAACTAGAAAAACTATACTTTAGTCTTTAATAAATGAAATAAAGTAAAATTGTATTGCAAAGGAAATACATCCGACTTCTTGCAAATCGAGATTGAACCGTGATCGAACCCAGATGATAATGTGGATACAGTAAGATTTTACTGGACCGAGAGCGAACCGTGGAATCATTTCGGCGTTCGTCCGTTCGTCTGTAACAAGTGCAGCATGCGACGTATCAAATAAGATATTAAAGAAAATGTACGAAAATCGAGTATTCCCGAAATTACTGCAGATCCTCAAAGTTTGAAAATCTTTCTCCACGCAAGTTCGGTTCGTATGTTGTTGACGTTATTATAAAGATTAATAGTTTATCCAAATACAGAGCTCTATCTATTTACCTTTGGAATATCATATCCTTTGAATGTGGTGTCTTCCATTGCTACGTGAGGAAGACTGTTTGGTACAAGGGTTTCTTTTCTCATGGTTTCTCGTAACGTAGCTTCGGTGTACGGCATACTGAAAAAATTAATACGAAATTTGTTTTGTACTAAAAAGCGAAACAACTTCTGATTTGGACTATGGAGAATCTTCTGCTTCTACTCAAATCGGCATCACAACTTATTTTCTTTTTCGTATTTATATGATGATAACTCACCGTGGTCTGTCGTCAAGCGTAGGGAAGCGGCCCCGTCCCACGACGTGATCAATTTCTGCTTGTATTTTCTTTTGAATGTGAGGATAACGAACAAGATACATTACCATGAAAGCCAGGGTCACTGTCGAAGCAGCTCCTGACGGGAACAGAAAATCTATCGCTGCTATTGTTAACTGATCTTCTGCAATCAATATCCGCTATTAATAAAATTGTATAGCACGTTATGTTTTCATAACTGATGTTATGTTCTCCGCATGTGTCCGTTAAAAACACGAGCATTACGTATCTACAAATTAAATTTGCACCCGGGCGATGCCGGGCTGGATCGTTGGTACGATAATTAAAGAGGAAATTTCAACATTTTTTATGGTAAAGAGCTTAGGATACACACAAAATAAGATTGTTACGAAGACCAATTACAGCTTTTTTTAATACCTACGCCTGTTCTAAATCTTCATTTTATTGCCTATATTAACCGATACAGAAAACTCTAATTTCACCCTGGGGATACTAAATTTTCAGGGTCTGAAGGATGATTTAGGACTCGGGTATGAAAACTACTAAAAAAATGTATACCTGAAAAGGTTCCAGAATCACCACTTTTTGTTAATTCCATTAATTTATTTAAATATAAATCTATGAAACTTCTATCAGGTTCTTCTTCAGTTGTTTCTTTGTGCTTGTTTATAATTCCCTAAAACAAAACACGAACGACTTCATGAAAATCTACACACAATTTCTTGCAGATAAAATTGAAAGTTGTTTAATCTTTTATAATAACGAATATAGAACATTGGAATGTAGAAAATATTCAGGCCTATTCTATTCTATTAGCAAAATAAGCACTAATGTGCTAAGCAGTAACTACCTAAATAACATTAGTGATCACCACGAAGCCTTTAATCAGAAGACCCAGCTTCCTATGCTTGCTGTGTTTCGAGACGGACCGTTTTTTGTCGCACGCGAGATGGCGCTGTTATCACTACCTGGGAAAACTTCGGTTCTTTCCACCTGTGTTTGCCATAGTTACCAAAGTTGTTTAACTTCGCAGACACTACAAACATGTAAGCCATGAACGTGTGTGCTGACGCCATATTAGTTCATGCGACAGATATCGGTCCATCTCTACGCTCGAGCTGGTTCTCTATGGTTATGACTTCGTGGTGATCACAAATAGTGCTTATAAAGTTTATAATGAGTGCGGTTACCTAAGAACAGTAATTAGAACACAAATATGACAAAATAACTTCGACTAAATGAAATATTCTAGAACCATACCTGAATATATTTAAC
The DNA here is from genome assembly GCA_963575645.1 of Xanthostigma xanthostigma. Lineage (NCBI taxonomy): Eukaryota > Metazoa > Arthropoda > Insecta > Raphidioptera > Raphidiidae > Xanthostigma > Xanthostigma xanthostigma. The sequence goes on from OY754470.1 coordinate 46,452,353, forward strand.
TAAAATGTCGCTGGACTTTATCAAATCTCGGTAACCAGTTTTATTTGGTGCGAAAAATCGTAACCATGGAGTGAGGGAAAGGACTCCTCCAGTTGGCAAACCGGACCTCAAAAATCGCAATCCGTTTCGAGCCACTTGCCTCAACAGTTTGTACTGGTGTCGAGGATACTGTTCCGATGCAAAAACCGTTAAATGGGCGTTGACCATGCCGGCATAAAATAGATCTGGCATCCGTACTACTAAATCACCTTTTATTATCTCCTAGATTCACGAAAAACAAAAAGAAAATGGAGTCGTCACACCTTATTTTTTTTTTAAGTTAAATTCATTTAACGCGGTAGGGTAAAATTGATTCTTGAGATTGAAAATGTAACGAACATGTCGCAATGTACGTATACCATATACTATAAAAACTGACTGTACTAGATTAAGCTAAGTTGGCGGCGATATAAAACACTTGTCTCGTAACCTAAAGGACATAGATTTGATTCCAGTGATCGGTGCCTACATTTTTTTTTTGCAATTATACCAGTTTTACTTCTGTAGTGTGTAGTGTAAAATGTACAGTCTTTTTTTAGTTGGAATAATTAAATTTGTAACACCACGTCTTAGAAAGCCACGCCGCCACTGGTATGGATTTATTAATTAGCCTTGTTCATAATAGGCAAGTGTTGGGACAAGACTAGGAAATCACAAAAATAAACAAGCAATTGCACTTCTTCGCCCTTCAAGTATAGAACTGATATCGATAACAACGAACGGGCTCACGTATCGCATATACGTGTACAAAGGTGATCGTTTCGCGTCGGCCCGTTACCCGTTGACTAAAACTGTCGTTAACAAGAGCCCTAACTCCTTAGGTATATTTTGATACCTTACTATAACAATATTCGGAAATTTTTCTATAATAAAAAATTCCTAAACGTGGATTTTAAACATAGAACTATTTCATTACCGAAATGACGTAGATAATATCAATTAATACTTTCACCAGTTCTCAGTTTCTCAGATGGAACTGGGGGCTTGTAGTGGAGGAATCGTGGAAGCGCCGTTTAAACAGCGGCATCGCCATACGCTCGACTAAATTCTCAAATCTCAAGTCCAGATAACATTATACCTCATCTCCTGGTTTTGGTCCATAGCGTAACATTTCATCGATTTCTTTAATTTCTTGTTCGACCGCACTTTCCAGGTTCGCATGTCGCCTTCCGAAACCAAAATCTCTCAAATAACGTAGCGTAAATCTTCTTTGTTCATGCCAAAACGGGCCGTCCGTAAAAAATATACCTGTACATAAAAAATACTTAAAAAAAGAAATTGAATCTCCTTCAAAGAGGGTTTCTAAAAAGCGTAAAAGTACAAGGTTTTGAGGTCGGTATACTCGGTACCAACTTAATATCTATAATAAAATCTTTGATTTACGTCTAATAATCTTCAATAAATAAGATTGGTCGATAATTTTATAGATATAAATATATAAAACTCAAAATTTGTCCATCAAATAAAAACGTTTGAATTCAAGTCTGATCATCATGAAATTTGAACACACCATTCATCTGGGCAAATTAAAATAAACGTGTGTACTCATGTACCCGCCCCCCCTATTCGTTCTTTTGTATCCGGGTGAAACCGGGACGAACCGCTAGTAAGTATACAAAACTTGATAATAGTTAAATATAGGCGCTTATTTAATTGCTATTATGTTTTATGTTATACTTAAGTATATTAAATTTTGTCGACCTCATTTTGTTGCTTTACGCTTTTTAGTGACCCTTTTGAAGGAGGTTCAATTTTTTTTTAAGTTTTTTATTTTTTACTTTTTTTTCTTTCCTAATATTTAAATACTAAGCTAGAAAAAAAGACTGCTGAACCGATTTAAGTAAAATAGGAAAAGATTCTTTAAAATCGGTTATTAAATACTGGAGATCTGACGACATATTTAAAAAAAAAAACGACTGAATCGATTTTTATAAAAATGAGTTGATACCAGTCGAGAACAGAGTTGGGCAAACTACTTGAAAAAAGTAGTTGAGTATAACTACTAACTACTTAAGCAAAAAAGTAGTTAAACTACTTGGTAGTTAAACTACTAACTACTAGTAGTTAGTAGTTAAAATTTTAACTACTTTTTTAACTACTATAATAATAATAATAATATAAATCTCTGTATTTATGTCGTACAATCTGTACTTAATATCCCCAACATAAACAAATAAACGCAAAATAAAAAAGATGCAACGTTAAGAATAGGTATAAAGTGTATTTTGTTTAAGATGCTTCTAAAATTACAAATAAACATGAATTTTTCGTTAAAAAACTATTGATAAAGATTTGTGCAAAATGAAAATTATTTTAAATAATAAAAAATTACCAAATTAACAGACAAAATGTACTTATATTTAATAACAAAACGACGTTTCGGCCAAGATATTAGTCCTTTTCAAATGAATATAAATAAAAAATTCTATACAAAAAACAACATTAAAAATTAAGAATCATGGGAGAAAACAAAAATAACATTAAGATAAAAAACAATTTACAATGTAGAAAAAATATATAGCTAGGTATATTACTGTCAATTGTCATCAAGTTTTCTATATTTTAATATTTCTTTTTGACATTCTAGTCTGTTAGTTGTTTTTTTTTTTAATTTACTGTTAGTTTTATTTTCTTCAATGATTACTATTTTTTGTAGAATTTTTGATTTATATTCATTTGAAAAGGGTAGATATCGTGGCCGAAATGTCGTGTTGTTATTAAATATGTATAAGTACATTTTGTCCAATTTTACCCATGATTAAATCATTATTTATTTATTTTAAAAGTAGTTAAAATTCAAAATAGGTAGTTAGATTACAAAAAAGTAGTTAGATTACAAAAAAGTAGTTAGATTACAAAAAAGTAGTTAGATTACAAAAAGTAGTTAGATTACAAAAAAGTAGTTAGATTACAAAAAAGTAGTTAGATTACCTAAAGTAGTTAGAACTAAGTAGTTAACTACATTTTTAACTACTTTTTGTGATTACTATATAAATATTCAAAATAATAGAGTACAACTACTACGTGAAGAAAAGTAGTTAGAGTACAACTACTTTTCCAATAAAAGTAGTTAACTACGTAGTTAACTACTTTTGTAGTTAACTACTGCCCAGCTCTGGTCGAGAAACATTCTGAACAAAATTGTATCGAACTTTTTTTCATCGATTAACAAGACAGTGGAAAACTCATATAACAATAACTATTTGAAGCATTGTCAATTTACTCAATGTGCGGTAAGCGAAGGCAACAAAGCGTGTCGAAAATATATCTGCGTCTCTTTTTCGAAGTAATTCCTTGGCTATTCCGACAATATATATATAATATTGTATTATATAGATTAACATGGAGTATATTTCTCTTTATCAAAAGTTTTATATCTTTATTTATGGCGTTAGACAATCAGAACCAACGAGCTCTTACGACTTAAAAAAAAGACAGAAGTATATGTTTGCACCATAATGGTTCGATTGCGATTTTATTCCATGATCGGTATATAATAAAAGTTAATGGGAAAACTGGACACTAGGCATTTGGCAACATACCTAATCGTTTGTTAAAAGCGCGTATTCTTGTAACATAAGTATCGATGCGTCCATCAAACTCTTTTCTGTGAATAATTTCCTTGACATCCTCATAATCTGTGACAACTATGCTTAAAAAAGGTCCAATGTACAAACTGAATATACTGTTTTTATAGGCGCGTGCTATTTCGTCAAATATTAGATGTATTAAATTGTGTTTGGTAAGCCATAGACGCCAGTAGCTGCCATAAATCGGTATCCTGATTGGTCCTGCAAAAAAATTGAATATCAGTAAAAACAGGCTATGAAAATACTCACACTTCCACGCGTACTTTTTACCCGACTGCGCCGAAGCCAAAAGAAAGTGTTATGAGTTTAGCAATCTATGTACGTTTGTATTTACGGATGTTCCACCGTGGCGCCTAAACTATTCATCCGATTTTGATAAATAAGGTGTCAATCGATTCGTTATTATGGCCCAAGTAACACATGCTACATTTATTTTTGAATTTTGGTCCCAGGGGTGAGCAAATTGAAAACAAATAAAAAATATATTCAAAAAAAAAAAATAATCTAAAGCCCGACTACTGAAAAGTAGGTATAAAACAAGAAAATATTCTCATCTGAGAATAGCCGTGATCGAATGCCATCTCTTATATATGAAGCCTCTCTAGATGTATATATAGCGTGATGCACTTTGCCCTAGAGCTTATGATCGCTTATTACTGTTAAAGTGTAATGTTTTTTTAGGGTAGGTGGCACATGACCACTGCTATCATCAAATGAGAATATTTTCTTGTTTCATACTTTCCAGTAGTTGAGTTTTAGTTTTTGAACTTATTTTTAATTATCAAAATTGTATATAAACATTGGCATGACTTTACCGTTTGAGGCCCGTGGCAAATTTTACTAATTGTTGTAATAATAAATGTTAAGATCCTCCTATGCCTCGGGTCGTGGCCCCCTCAGCCGGAGACCTGTAAAATTTTGCCCGTTCTGCTACTCTAGTGTTACGCCACTGCATATAAAAGTTGCATATATTTTTTTATGTTTTTCAAAACAAGATTATATTTCATTTTTTGTGTTTTGATTACGTTAATCTAAATTCTGATGTAAGTTTTTGAACAAATATATTTTGATGAAATAAAATAATATAATAATATTTAAAATTATACATTCGTCATATTAATTAACGCACCGCTCGGTTTTTCTATTTTTTTGCGTTGAAGAAATAATCGAACTTTGCATGTTTTGTTTTTTAATGAAATAAAGACGCATATGACCTCTGTTGTCGAGCGTTTATGGTCTACAATAGTTGGAAGAACTATCACTGTATGATGAAAATTAAAAAAAAAAAAAGGTTTGCACTCCGGGAGTGCCGGGAGACGTGAAAACTTGAATATTAACGTCTGACGAATTTTCGATCAAAATGGTTTGTATCATAGATTGCATTTTTATATAGGTACGATATTTCAACGCTAGATGTCTAGCGTTGTATAAATTAGAGAGTTTTCTCGCTCACCTAGTTCTTACTTTGCCTGACGCGAGTTTAACATTTTTTACCCATTACAAAAAAAGTGTACAACGCCGCTAAAGAAGTTTTCACTTCAAAAAATTAAATAAAAAATTTATAGGTGTATAAATGAATACCAAGTGAAATAATCATATCATATTAATATTATAAATGCGAATGTAAGTTTGTTTGTTACGCTTTCACGCAAAAACTACTTAACCGATCATCATGAAACTTTGCACATACACTCTTGAAGGTATTAGAAGTAACATAGGATACTTTTTATTAAAAAAAAATAAAAAATTATTACGAAAAATAAGAAAGGGTTGAAAACATTTTTTGGGCCCAAAAATACCGAAAAATTTCTCCGAATCGTTTCAAAATTGAAATTTAACCCTTTAGTAATGATTAAAATGTGCTATTAAAATTTCATTAAAATCGGCCCGACAGGACCGGACTTACAAATTTTATGAAAACGAAATATTATAAATGCGAATGTAAGTTTGTTTGTTACGCTTTCACGCAAAAACTACTTAACCGATCATCATGAAACTTTGCACATACACTCTTGAAGGTATTAGAAGTAACATAGGATACTTTTTATTAAAAAAAAATAAAAATTTTTTACGAAAAATAAGAAAATTGTTTGTCAAAATATGTGCAATACCTCAACCCCTGATATGCATGTCAAAAGTCGATTTCCATCTCAATCGCGGGCGTAGCCGCGGGTAGCGGCTAGTATGGAATATATTATGTAAAAAAATTAAGCAGTATAGCACTTAGTTTCTCTACTATGTACTGTACAATAAAACAATAAATAAATTTGCTTATAAAAATTAAACCTTACAACTAGGGTTGCCATCTGTAAAGTCAATAAACTAGGGCGAGAAACTTTTTGAGCTCTAAGCCCGGATATTATTATCAAAAAAAAATTATTTTACTAATTAAAGTAAACAATACCTTATAATAATTTGTTCAATTTATTATTATAATTAACTACTACCTTACAAATTATTGTATTATAGAACTGGTATTGATGGATTGTTTATAATTTTTAGTGCAACTTTACGTAAAAAATTAAAGTAATTACAAGCTTTCATTTAATTATATCTCTATCCTCTTTGGTAAAAAAAAATTAAAAATTAGAAAAACCAAACAATAACTCTATAGCTTCTTTCAAAAATAAATCTTTTCGAATTAAAGAAAATAAATTCTATACTGTCGTCTCTTGATAAAAAAAATTATCTAGTCTAGTAAATAGAACCCCGCTCGAACGCTCCCCAGACACCCTTAAAAAGAGGGTAAACCCGGGAAAACGTTGACGAATGGCAACCCTACACACAACGTACTTCAGTGAGTTTTAAAACCAATGGCATATTAAACATAGTATTTAAAAAAATTGTTTTAATCGATCAATGATTTTTTGAGCAGAATCAAAATTTTATTGTATTTTTCTTGTGGACAAATATATGTGGCCACAGTCTAAATCCTTGTTAAACTAGATTTTCTGACAAATCTGTCTGCAATCCAGCATGCATCTTATAACCATGTATATATCTTTAAAAAAATTATGTTTTATGATTATTACCTGGCGGAAAATTTGGCGGCTTATAACTGGCAAACTTATAAAATTTGTATATTAATACAATCACAATAGTAACAATTAAAATTAACGACGCCATTACAATTGTTGTAAAAAATAAAGTACGTATGACAGGCCCCCAAACACAATTACATGCGCTGTCAATAACTTCAGATTATAATTTGTACTCATATTATCTTAGTTTAAAGTTCGTCACCCCAGTCCAGATAATTTTTGTGATTTTGTATTTTTTTTTCAAAACAATACAATTATTATCGTGACCCAATTACAATTTTTTTAATCAATGCTTGTTTGTCAAATTCGTACATAAAAAGCGTTTCCGCTAGAAAAAAAATGTGGAAACCGGTTGACCTGTGGGCCAACCGTAAAACGTTTTATACATTAAAAGAAGATTATTAAACATGGCTAAGAATGTGTGTGTCATAAAGAAGGAAAAAAATTGTTGATTTTTTTATAGGCTTATATAATTATTTAAGTTAATTGAAGTTTCTGATCACAGTATAAACAAGTAGATTAGGAGTTATGCGACAAAAACGTAAAAAAATGCTATTTTTCTTTGATTAACCTTGAAACTACTTGACCGATCGACACCAAAGTCTAATCAGATCTAAGTGTCAATAAGCCATTTCGAATGTCGTGAACCCGATGGCAATCCGTTGATTCGCTCTAAAGATATCGTACGACAGAATTTTGTTTACATACACACGGACGGACGTTTATCCAAAAATAATCAGAATAGCTTCGTAGAACACCAAAACGTCGATAAAAACTCGATTTTTGAAAAGTGAATCTAAACCAATATAACTTCTTTGTTTTGAAAATTTTTAATAGTGGTGAGTTAAAAACTTGAAAAATCTGTAATTTTGCTCGATTGATTTATTGTTGATTATAGACGCTCAACAATTGAGGTCATCAACGTCTATTGTAATTTTGCTCTGTAACATTAACAACATATAAAATTATAAATTTATGTACCTACGCCACGTTTCTAACGATTGCGACCTAAAGTTTACTCTAAATAGCGACAATTTTTGCTACAGAAACACTTCTAATTTCGAGTCAAAACTTGAAATAATATTACGTTGATTGTTGATACAAGCGCCAACGCTGAAGCGGAATCTTTACGAAACTACTATATTTTTTGTTTTACATAAATTCGAGAAAATATATAATTTATCAAAAATTATAATTATAACGATCAATTATTCTCTATATAACCAGTTCATAATTCATATTATAATGTTTTACATTTAAAAACATTTCATTTAATTTAATTATTATAGTCAAGCGTTTTTATGTTTCATTGGCGCAGCAATAAAACGCTTTAAACACTTGCTTAGTCTAGAAACCTCAACAAACTAGTTATAAACGCTTTCTATAGATGACTCACTCGGTCTTGTATTAATTTACAACTAATTCTACACACCAGTTGGTACGTACCAAAATAAAATAAATATTATAGTGAAGCGTTTTTAAACTTTTTATATTTTCGTTGGCGCAGCAATAAAACGCTTTAAACACTTGCTTAGTCTAGAAACCTCAACAAACTGTAGTTATAAATGCTTTCTATAGATGACTCACTCAGTCTTATATTAATACACAACTGATAATAATTTGTACAAACCAGAATAAAATAAATTTTAACACCTATGATTTTTATTGTGGAAGATCTTTTTGTAGTGTATTCAATCTTTGGAAACAAACTTTTTGCGCAGAAAAATCTGTAATTCAGAGTACAATAGAATTAAAATGCTTCACTTAAAAAATAATGTAACCTGAAAGAATTGTGTAATATAAAAATCACAGAATATTATTATGTACTACATATTAAATTATATAATACGTTATGTAGGTACATGGATATTGGGTACCTTGTACTTATATCAACAACCATATTATAGTAGGTGCAAGAAGGTTTTTTGACCTTTTCAATGCAAACAATTAAAATACAGTTAAACTAAGACAAGTGTTCGTTCATATTCCCAGGCGAGAGTAAATCAAACATTCTACATACCGGGTGCAGAATTATATTGGGCACATAGAAAAATAATATTGGGTAGGACTACTATACTAATCATAGTCAAAAAGTCGTACTCTATGCTTTGGTTCATAATCTATATCTATACTAATATAATATAAAGCTAAGAGTTTGTTTGTTTGGTTGAACGAGCTAATCTCAGGAACTACTGATATGAATTGAAAAAAACATTTTTTTTTGTTGGATAGCCCATTTATTGAGGACGGCTATAAGCTATATAATATCACACTTCGACCAATAGGAGCGGAGCATCAATGAAAAATGTTTCAAAATGTAACTTAAAATTTGTCCGTCCGACAAAAACTTTTGAACGGTAACTCCGATCATCAAGAAATTTGGACACAACATTCATCTTGGTAAACTAAGATGAATGTGCGTACTCATGTCCCTTCCCCCACCATTCGTTCTTTTGCACCCGAGTGAAACCGGGCGGAACCGCTAGTTAAAAATACAGTTGATTTCACAAATGTTGAACCGTTCAATTGTTTGTAGTATTTATTGCTTCGTTCTAAACTAGAATTTGATTCTGTCATTATTATGAAATTTACGTAAATATGATCGAAAAGGTTCAAATATTTATAATACATAGTGTAAACTCCATATAGAGAAATTCAAGTGACCGTGTATTTTATTGCGTTATAAAAAGTTTTCGTTAAAAGAAGATTAAAAGAAAACAATATAATTTTACGAATAAATGGTTTTAATTTTGACTAAATTAAGTGAAAAAAAATTTACATCACATTATTATAATCTAATTTGCACTGATTTTCCCTCGGTACTTGGTAGAACATGAGTAATAACAAATAAGGAAAACACTTGAAAATTCTACAACATATTTATTGTTTAAAAAAATCGAAGTTTTCAACAAAAACAAAAATCCTTCGATCAAGCCTAGTTTTTATGCTTTTAATAAACTGAAAAATTCATTGAAATCCACTGAATGGTTCATGGACTTCGAAAACATAGTTTCGAGAAAAACGCATTTAAAGTTTTCTTCTTACCTATACCGAGTCATCTATTCCTGCGCAGTGGGCCATATAATAATTATCTCGGAAACTATTCATTCAATTGACTTGAAATTTTCAGGGAATATTTTCGAAATATCAAACTACAAGAAAATGCAAAAAAACAAAAATACTGACTACCTATAACCCCTTAAAATCGAATGAATAGTGACTGTTAAATATAAAATTAAACTTGTATCATTATAGACAACAGCCAAATAAACAAGGAAATTAATGCGCATCTATAGAATTTTATGCTTACAACAATTTAACATAATAAAAAATAATAACTGCAGAATGTTTGGAATTTGAACGTAAACTTATTTAGAAATCAACTGTTATAAATAAATCGATTGACAATTTCATTCATAAAAAAGTATGTCACAATTCATTACTAAATGTCACAACTAAACACATTCATTCATAACAAAATACTCTTCATTTATATATTTGTGTCTGTCAAAATATTTTTTAATCAGCAGTTTTACAATTTCATTTTTTTTTTTATTTATTGGACATTGAAATTGTATTTCCATTTAAAGTTATATTAAAATTAGAAGAAGGGTAGGCGTGGCTTGTTATGCACACAAAAAATGCAACAATAAGGACAAATGTCGTTTGAAACTCAGCACATTCATTTTAGTTTACCGAGATGAATGTTGTATCCAAATTTCATGATGATCGGAGTTACCGTTCAAAAGTTTTTGTCGGACGGACAAATTTTGAGTTACATTTTGCAACATTTTTATTGATGCTCCGGACCTATTGGTCGTAGCGTGGCATTATATAGCCTATAGCCTTCATTGATAAATGGGCTATCAAAAAAAAATCAATTCGAACCAGTCGTTCCTGAGATTAGCAACCAAACAAACTCATCATCTTTATATATTAGTATATGGGCTATGTGCAGGGAAGCGGAGTTACAAATTTTTCGATGCAAGCGTTAGTGGTGAGCACTAGGGGAAACTTCAAGCTCAAATTATCCGTATGTCAGTGAGCAATGTTTATTAAAAGTGAAAAAGTTATAATTTTATGAAGTTTTTTAATTACAAAGAAAACATAGGAAAACTAAGCAATCTGGAAATGCTTGTTGTGTTCCGAGCTGTTGCGCTGATAGCGATTTAAGTAAAATAAAGACCATTAATTGGCGCCCTAATTTGACGTTCCGCTGTCAGTGTAAACAACTTAACATCAGTGTTTCTTATTACATTTTTTTTGACACATCATGGCCAACTAAAGTTTTTGCATTATCACCTTATCGCGATTTCCATAAAAAGTGAGTTCAATAATTCTCTATTACCCACTAGCGGCGCTAGTAGGCTTCGTGCACACAGCCTATAGATTAAATTGGTGCCGACCTCAGAACCTTACTATTTTCTCCTTTTAATAACTTTTTTGAAGGAGGTTCAATTTTTTTTATAAATAATTTATAAGTAGGTACATTTTCCACTTAAACATTCAATTGTAGCATTTTTGTCTGTTTTGTGCACCGGATATTGCGACAAAAACAATAAACAATAATTGGTTTAACCACAACTATTTGTAGCTACGTTGCTTAAGTGAACCGTAGATCGTATCTACACAACGAACGGTACAAATTACAATACAAGAGAGTCTTTACTCGTCTTATTGTTGTAATATATAAGTACGTATCTACGCACAATTTACCATAACTTCCATTATTTTAATTCTCTATGCATTTTATAATATTATGTATTATATTTATGACATAAGTGAATACTTAATATCAATAATTACGGTTGTACGGAAAATAACGGTCGAAAACATCTAGACAAAGAATCACTTTCAACAATCAGAGTTGTCTGATTACACACACGAACAGGATGTGTAATGTCAGAACGTTTTAAGGCGTAATATACAATGAGGAAGATGCATGTATTTTTTTGTACAATCATCTGCACAATATGTAGGTATACCTATCTGGAAGAATAATGGAGTCTGATGTGAAGATATTAAAAAAAGTAATCGCGAATCATTAAGATTTTTTAATCGTACAATCGATGATGTAGTACTAAAAGTTAAAAAATAATTATGAGTCAGCAATCTGGGACTTTGATCAGACTAAAATAAAATCGTGGGACGCATCTGGTATATAGAAAACTTTCTTTTGTTGGAGATCGGAAATCATATCCGATTTTCGACTGTTTTTCGACCTTACTAAATGCGTCCCACGATTTTATTTTTATATCAAAGCCCCAGATTGTTCATCAAAAAATATTTTATAGCGTTTAGTAGGTACATCATCGGTTTACACAATAAAACCGTCAAACTTAAAATGTTTTATTATTTATTTTATTGTTGTATTGTATAGTGGTTTATTTGCTTAATTTGATTTTATTGCATTTATCCGATCGACTGTAACGCTAGAGGATCTCATGGGTGGATTCAGCCGATTTTCAAAGGTGGTCAGGTGGTTATGGAGTGTCCCAAGTGCATCGGAGGGACCGAGAAACCTCCCCAAGGTTTTTTTTAATATACATACTCTAGCACTGACTTATGTCAAGTTGGGTAGGAAAATTCCATAATTTAAGATTTATAATTTGTTTTTGTTTTGTAAAGATATTTGTGGGAATAAATTTATTATTATTATAATTATTATTATTATTATTATTGCTTGAAAGGCTATTTTAAGTGCCCCAAAAGCACCTTAAACTTAAAGTTTCTTTTCCAAAAACTAGGCACTTCCTGGCTCTTGTAAATCTTGAGTTATTTCTTTAAATTAAAAAAATATGATGGAAGGGGCTACAGCCCCTTCAGTCTCCTTCTCCTGGATCCGCAACTACTCATCCGATTTCAAAAATGTTTTCACCAATATTTAGAATAGACCTTCTGGATGAACACAGGCTATAGGTATATTATCGCGTTAAAATAAAATCACTTTTCGTGGTGACTAATTTACAAATTTGGGCGAAACCGGACCGGGCCGCTAGTATTTTAAGACCGGTATCATTATTTGATTTTTAATTTATTATTTAATAAAAATATGAATGTGTGCTGTGCTGAGCCGGCTTTGGATTGTTGACAGATAATTTATAATATGTCATTTATTGACATCTGAATTACTTAATAGATAGTAAACAATTAAATACATAATATATGCACAGACACTGCAACTGTTCAACGGTGATTCTGATATAAAGACTTCGAACTTCGACATATTTGCGTTTGGCTTTGCAGTTATATTTTATAACAACTGGTGACTTGCTGCCGCTCGTTTGTAAGTCAATATGAAAATTTACTGTTTATTTGAACGTCATGTGTGTAAAAGATGTCTATTTACACTGGAAAAACATTACTTGAGTCAAATGCTCAATTATGATGAAAGAAGTGCTTATTTGCTGCCATTAAATATTTACTCATTTACTAAATGTCGATTGAATTCAAATAAAATTCAATATTTTCTTTCTTTTAATCAGCCAGTCTTTTCCTAGTTAATGTTGACTTAATATTTGTTCACATCAGCTTAAAAAAAACCCCTTTGCATTCCGGGAGTGCCGGCAGAAGTGAAAACTTGAATATTAACGTCTTACGAATTTTTGATCAAAATGGTTTGTATCATAAATTGCATTTTTATGTACGATATTTCAACGCTAGATGTCTAACGTTGTATAAAAAAAAGTGAGTACCTACTCTCATAGTATGAATGGGGATCAGGTCACATGTCCTGACGCATCAGGTCACGCGTCCTGACGCGAGTTTAACATTTTTTACCCATTACAATAAATGTGTACAACGCCGCTAAAGAAGTTTTTACTTCAAAAATATTCTTCAGCTCTATTCTTCTTTTCGTAGAGGCTGTTTATAAATAAATTAGCAAAAAAAAAAACATTAAAAACGAGCTTTTATTAAAAACTACTAATATGAAGTAAATAATGACCTAAAAGCTGAAGATATGTTCTATGATGAAAAGTGCGGTTAGTTAAACTCAGCGGCGTGAGGTCGTAGATAAGAGGACAGTAAATTTGAATAATTACTTGAACCAAAAATTCAAACAGCTTCTCCTGCACCTAGTTGAGCCCCAAAATGTCTCAATAGCAACGCACTAACAACACAGCAACAGGCAATAGGCTGTAATAAAAAATCGCAACCACCTACCACAAGACACAAATGACGATACAACTCACATAAAATAAGAATCGAAAGTCAATTTTAGAGATGTCGTACCAACAGGTAGTATAAAGAACGCCAGGACACTGTAACTGTACGAAGAGAACCTCAGTTCGTCCAGATTGAGGACACTCGTTTATTTGACTTCCGATCCAAAGGATCAAATTACAAGACTAACATCGATCCATCATATACAGATTGTATCAAATCAAACGGTCCATAGGACATTCTGTGTGTAAGACAGAGACGATATATAAAGATCTAAAGCAGTAAGTAAGAATGAGATAAATGATCGCTAATATAGTTACTGTGGTTACGTAAATAAATAATTACGTACACTGTAAATCTTTTTTATCAATAATTTCACTAGTGAATACTGACATTTGATAAAATTGCGTTTTTTACTGTAGAAAACAAAGACGATACTATTAGATTGTATAACCACAGTAACTATAAGCGATCATTTATCTCATTCTTACTTACTGCTTTAGTGCTTTATATAATATCGTCTCTGTCTTACACACAGAAGAACCTATCGACTGTTTTGATTTGATACAATCTGTATATAAATCTGGACCGAGCGGGGTGGCGTAGTGGTGATAGCACTAGACCCGCATTCTGGAGGTACCAGGTTCGAATTCCGGCGGGGGTAGATATGGCTGGGGACTTTTCCTGCTGCCTCTCGCCGAGAAACGGTAATTCCTGTACCAGCCATCTTGTTGAGGTTTTCCGTGGTTTCCCTCAACAATTCCAGATAAATATCTAGATGGTTCCTTAATCAAGGCCATGGCCAATTACCTGTCAAACTCCTATGTTCAAAATTTGCCTTATCCTAATGTCCTAAAATTCTTTCATTCGCCCATTGCTATTAATTAAGTAGAAGTTTAAAAATGTAGAAAATAACGGGAAGTGTGATAGATGGAAAATAGTAATGGTGGGAATGGCGTCTGTTATGACATAAAGTCGAGAAACGGACGTTAAACGCATTATTATTACAATTATTATATATAAAACTGGAATTAAAAAATACTTCCAATAACAGCAACTCTAAAAAATAACCACAACCAATAAATAAAAAATTGCTCCACAAGACCAATAAATAATAAAGCCAGACAATAACCAAAATCCATCAAAACAATACATCAACACAGCAGCTTTTGGATTAGGTCAACAATGCTAAAATGATTTTATTTGTTTGACTGTGATTTTCTTTGTTTCAGTACATTTTAATAAAAAGTTAAAGCTTGTTTTTAAACGGTTTTTTATTTATATTTTTTGAATTTATAGCTTATTAAACAAACAGAGAAACCGTTTTTTTAAAAAATGGCGGACGATTCCATTGAAATAACCGAACCGCTCGAGTTCAGTCCAACTGCGCTGCCAGGAGGAATGTTGTGGTACGACTTAAAAGCATTCAACGCCGATCAGCAGAACGCCTGCAATGACCTGAAGATGAAATTACGCAGGGATGATGAAACGTATCTTAAATGTCATCCTGAAGTAAACCTCCAGAAAATTCTTTTTTTCTTCATACCTTGGTCGAAAGTTCGTACGTTCGGCATCAATTGTAACGCAAAAAGTCTAACATTTACGCATTGGTGGGATTACACACACTGATGCTGGTTAGTACGTATTTTCGACCGGCTATAAAGAAAAACAGTCATCATGTACACCGCGCCATGAGACATTTAAAATGTCTGACACCTTGAATATGTCGAACATATTCGAGGTGTCAGACATTTTAAATGGTTCATGTTATTTGTCAGAGAACATTATTTTAGCGTTTTGGTTGAAGTTTTTTAGCTATCCAATTAAGAGGACAAACAGTATCTATAAATTTTTACATGTCGTCAAAACGACAATTTAGAGGGAAAACGCCCCAAAATCAAGAAAAGTCATAGAGGAAATAGGTGTCAGACTAGGCCTAATGAAGCCATATACAAAGTTTGGGGAGAGTATGTGTCAATAAAATTTTTGCCGACGGGCACTCTGACTATTTGGTTTTCTCATATTGGCAGTACCATGACTTCGCGATCTTCGCGTAGGTACCGCTTAGTGCGCCACTGGCAGAAATGAAATTGTTACCGCGGCATCGTCTTGTCGATCGGCGCTCACAGACTTACTATAAATAATATAATGATTACGTTAATAATTTTAAATTACTTATATCATAGATAAATAATTTCTTGGAAATCGATACACCTGCACACTTCGGATAGTGAGGTCTCCTAACCGCCGATTAGTAACATGCGCTAGTTGAAATTACTTCAGCAACTCGCGTCAAAGCCATTGTCTTTGCGTTCGTCACTCACCTCAAAGGATAAGGAGTCGTAACTATCCGGGATAATTTGTGTTTAGGTACGTGGTTTAACAGCGTTATTGCTTCGAGAGTTCCTGAAGAACAAGCCAAGGAAAAATCTTCACCGATTCGCTGCGACGTATTTTTCCCGACCTCGCGAAGACATTCAAACTGAACTTCTTGCGTATTTGAAACAATTGGTACTGTGTTTTGTTGATTGGTTTACTATTTCGTGTATTGGATACTATTTATTTCGTATTTTACCATTTCAACTCCACAAGTGGGGAATGGTACTATTTTACCTTATTTTTTCGTTTTGAGGTCTCCTGAATCTAAAAAACATATTTTTGGAAAAAATCTGTGCGTCTGATTTTCTATATGTTACGGTTAATACAAGAAAGTAGTTTATTCGCGAATTAACCGGCTAATACACTAATTAACCAACGTCAAGGATTGGTTAATTCGGGTAATTAGCCGATTAATTCGCGAATTAACTTACTTTCTTGTATTAACCGTAACATATATACTTCCTACAAAAAATTTGGTTTCGGTCCGGTCATCCGTTTGACCTCACAGACCGAGTTGGAGTGTTTTTTCGATCCCATTAACGAATGTCTTAGCATTGGACCTAAAAAGAATTCTCCCAAAGTTTTTGCTTTCTAAATCAAACCTGTGAACGGCGCAATCCGAGTTTGTTTCCCATTAATTTAGCATGGGATAAACGACGTTCTTACTCAAACATGGATAGCTGGTAGAAATTTTTTTTTTTATTTTTGATAGCAGCATTTTATAGAGAATTAAATTTCCCACAAAAAAGGTCCTTAGTACTAAATCCGTGAATTCATTATTTTCAAAGATATATTCGTTTAAACACTAGTTAATTAAATGAAATCAGATTTTTGATGATAATGTCTAAACGAACATATCTTTGAAAATAATGAATTCACGGATTTAGTACTAAGGAACCTTTTTTGTGGGAAATTTAATTCTCTACAATGTGCTACTATCAAAATTAAAAAAAAAAAATTTGAAAAGTAGTTTGACCCTGCAGGCCATCCCTGTAACTTCCCGCTATTTTCGAGTTCAAAACGCTCAAAAATATGTCAAATATAGCAAGAAGTTTATTTTTTAGCTCTTCGAGCTCAAAAAAAAAACACTTTGTTACGAAATTTTCGTTCACGATATCTCATGAACAAATGAAGCGATTTTGATGCGATTTGCGGCAGTCGACGCAATTTTTTAACCTTAAAAAGTAATTTTATACAGAAAAATCGATCTCATAGGAATTTTACGAGAAATTTAAAAAAAAACACTTTTTAAAAATTTTTCGTTCACGATATCTCGTGAACAAATGAGCCGATTTTGATGCGGTTTGCTGCAATCGACGCAGTTTTTTTAACCTAAGAAAGTAAATTATTACAAAAAAATCGATTTGATAAGAATTTTACGAGTAATTTTAAAAAATTACTTTTTTCCTAATTTTTCGTTCACGTTATCTCATGAACAAATGAACCAATTTTGATATGGTTTGCGGCGATCGACGCAGTTTTTTTAGCTTAAGAAAGTAATTTATTACAAAAAAATCAATCTGATAACAATTTTAAGAGTCATTTTAAAAAAACACTTTTTTACGATTTTTTCGTTCACGGTTTCTCGTGAACAAATGAACCGATTTTGATGCGGTTTGCGGAAATCGACGCAGTTTGTTAAGGAGAAGAGCTGATTAGTTTTTGGAATTAATCGGTTTAGTAGTTTAGAAAATTTTTTACAAAAACAAATTTTTAAAAATTTTTGAAACTTGTTTTTTTAAGATTTCTCAAAATTTTTTGGGCCGAATCGTTTCAAATTTTCAGGAAGTCTAAGTTCACCAAGATCACGTCAGATGCCGCAAACCACGTTTCAGTCGGACACTCCGTTCAAAAGATATAAAAGGTTTACATACATACATACACACACACACACACACACACACACATCCATACATACAGCCCTACGGACATCATCGCCAAAATAGTTTCAATAGCTTCCTAGGACCCCAAAACGTCGAGATCTGGCGAAAACTCGATTTTCGAAAATCGGGGTGAAACCAATAACTTCCCGATTTTTGAAAAAAAAAAAATTTTTTTTTTTTTTTTTTAAAGCGGGAAGTTAAAAATGTTTGAAAGCTGAAATTGTTGGAGAATTTTTTTAGGTCTAATGCTAAATCATTAGTCAATGGAACCCTAATATTTAACTATTACGTAGCCAAAACGATTCGCTAAAGAAACGCAGTACATAGAAAAAGATGAAGCGCGAGGAGAAGGTGGTAGTGAACAAACCGATGTCGTAGAAGAGGGTGCTTTCAAAGGATATTCCCAATTTACGACAGAAACTGAAGAATCCATTATGATGGCAAACTACATGTTCAAAGATGGTAGTGATATGTTCCGAGACTATGGTAGGTTCGATGAAGAACTATATTTCCCGATGGGCGGTGAAGGGTACGATTTCATGGATTGGCATGTCAAAAAATATTATCCCCGTTTTGCTATCAAACGTGGACCGAAAGAAAAATTAGTAAACATAGAAAGTGACGATGGAGAATCGAAACTTGTAGAAACTTCGTATTATGAAGACTATACTATCGAAGACACTTCCAAATCTGAACAAGTTACTGACGCTACTATTTTAAATCAATGAATTTTATATACAGTTTAAATATTTATCAAAATTTGAATTGGTTAAATCAAAATTCAAACTCCGATAATTGTTTTATTTGTATATACATTGCGTATTTATTTCATGTTTTTAAAATATATTTTGTTAATAAAAACACCGCATATTTAATACATTATTTAAAATGCGTTCCTTGCATATCAAACTAGAATAGTAGGTATAATTTTATTATTGCAATAACTTGCTAGTGATGTCGATTATCGTTACTTTTAAGTATTCGTTACTAGTGATGCCACGAATAGTGATTTTGCCGAATACCGAATATTCGGCCATGTTCTCGGCCGAAGCGCCGAATATTCGGCGGCCGAATGTTCGGCTAATTATTTGTACATTTCGCGGGTGACAGGTTACGACTTGTCCCATTACGGAGCGTGCGGTAGCAACGCTGCGGGCGTATTTGTTTCATTTGCGCAACTAGACCGTGTCACGACACGCATTATTTGTTCATTGTTACATCAAATTGTGTTATTAATACTCCTTATTACTAAAAAATATCACTGTTTGGTCACTAAAAGCTTTACAAAATTATACTATTTAAGAAAAAAATCGCATATTTTTGAGTAATATGTGCGTTTTTCCCCATGATTTGATATTCGGTATTCGGCCGAATAGTACGCAACATTCGGCCGAATACCGAATATTAAAAAAAGTAGCCGAATAGGCCGAATACCGAATAGTAGCCAAATATTTGTGGCATCTCTATTCGTTACTACTCGGTACTTTGGTATTAAGTAATCATTTCAACTACTCGTTACTTTGATTACTTAGGTTACATACTAGTGATGCCGATTATCGTTACTTTTATGTATTCGTGACAACTATAGGTACTTGGGTATTAAGTAATCGTTTCAACTACTGGTTACTTTGATTACTTAAGTTACATACATAAAATGTAGTACGTAGTGTCTGAACCAACAAATAATTAATTATTGCGTATAAAAACGTACTGAATAAAATAAATATCGACACGAGACGATTACTGACCGCGAAATACCAACATCAACAATACAATAATACACAATTAATTTTGCTAAGGGCTATTGATATCGGCGGCATATTTATATTATACGTATCAGCGGCTCCTTTGTAGTGCTCCGAAATCTTAAGGTTCGCAGGAACTCAATGAATATCCTTATACTCGCATAATAAAATAATCAATAGTAATCAATAATCAATAGTAATCATTCAAGTAAAAGTAACGATTTATTTTTCAAATCGGTAATCGTTACTTCGGGTATTCTAGAGTAACGAGTAGTTTCGTATCGTATCGTTACTTTGTCAACATCTCTATAACTTGCGTGCAAAAACATATTGTTGTGTCTTAGTTACTTTTTGAGGGAAGATATCTTTAGCTTTTCTATTAATTTTCTTGAAACGCCTTAATTTTGAAAGAAAGAGTTACAACAATCTTTATTTGCTAATTGTGCCTGAAGAATTATAATTATTTTTAATTCCAAGGTTTAACTCTTTTTTCACTTTATAATATAAATGCACAGTTTTGTTGCACTATGGTGGATTATTAAAACTGACTCGTCTCTTTTACCAAAAATAATTAATCATAGGCAGCTTTTCCCTGTGAATATATTTTTGCGCGCCTTGGAAAAAATGCAATTATAATGCGGAGAATTATTGAAAGTATCATTTGAATTTTCAGTTTATCATTAAAAATAATTATACATTAAAAATATGCATTAAATAACTCAGATAGTCAGGAGTGGATTTCGACCAACGCTTGCGAGGCCAGGCCGGCAAATTTTTAAAGGCTTCTTCAACTGAAAAAAGTTGAGACCCAGTTTTACAATGTGAGTTTAAACCAGTTTAAAATTAAACTTAGTTTTTATTACTTTTTTGTATCAGTCGTACAGCCCTAACGGCTCTAATGATTTTAAAAAACATTTTTACGTTCGATTCCTTGCGAGAGCTAGTTGTGCCTGACTTCGTCCGAGTTTTCAATTTTAAAATGATTCATTTCGTTTAATTCAACAGTAATTTCCAAAAGCGACTTGTCAGGTACTGTTTAATTCTATTAGATGAACAGAGATAGCAAACCGACACGAAGCAGGCGTAGTTTTTGTATAAAATTCAAATGAAATGCAATATGGCGGTTTTTTTTTTTAATTCTGGTTCAGCCAAAACCTAGTGTTATATGTTATACGTGCGTTTTAATAAGGATTAATTGTTGAATAAAATGGGTAAAAAGCTATCAAATCGGAAGTGCTGTGTTGTAACTTGTAAAGATACACCAACTAAACATCCAGAATTACAATTCTACAGTTTTCCTGGATTTTTTATGAATATTAGAGAGGGGAAAAAATGGACTGCAGCAGTACGTCGTCAAGGGTAATTAAATTTTATTTTACGTCTGTAATCATTATTAAATACAATGACAAATGTCATAATTGTTATTTTGTTAACAAAAATAAGATTTAAAAAATTTTGAAATAAAAAATGTATATCATTTAAGTACTTTTTTACTGACATTGAGCGTAATTTTTTTTTATAATTAAGAATAACGCTGGTTTCCATGGGTTTGTAAGTTTTGAGTGAACCAGATTTTAAAAAATCAAACACGAGATGGCGCAAATATTGCATATCAAAGATACTTTTCTAGCGTATAATAAAAATGGCGCAACAATCTTCGGTGTCTAGGAAATAATTTGAGTCAAATCCGCTCCTGTTGGTAGCTAATCATCATCATCAATGGCCAAACTGGTCTTAGACTTTGATAATCGTTCATTAAATAAACCTTATCTTTTATAATCGCAGTTTGGTTGTTGTAAATGAATACTAAGTTCATTTACGAAACGTTTAATTAAACGAAACACCGATCTTACGCAATAATTATTAATAGCGATGTTTTGCAGCTCCCCCCCCATTCCGCGTGCATATATACAATCACAGTAATTATTATTGCATGCCCCGGCTACAGCTATGTACCTACCTCTTGTAATATGTGCCAATTTAACTGTTCTAGAATTTCAATTAGGTCTTTCCATCCCGAAATGTCGAAATCCCGATTGATTCGTTCTTCGTGGTCGAGATGGCATTCCTGTAATACCGATATTCACACAGAACTCGGATTGCAGTGATTGGTCATTGGTCAATCATATTTGAAATTGCCGCTCTATATTTAAACTTTCTTCAAATTTCAAAACTATCATAAAAAACGTTTTCTGTAATTTCACCTTGTTAAGTATGCCTAGTATACAGATGAGTCAAAAATAGAAGCCGAAAAAAATGATCATTTCTAATGAGTTTAAAAATAATATGAAAGAAATCGGCAGGTTAATTTTCGAGAATCAAAAAATTGTACCCGCCACTGGCAAATTAAATTTCGTGTATGCGCAGTTAAAAGATCGATTAAATACAAATCTTTCTCATTGATTATGTAACAGCTAATAAATTTGGAAAAAATGCTTAAGTTTACAATCAGTTATTATCGATTGCTCTGCTGTGTTGTTCATAAAACAGTATGGCACATTTTACAAATATAAAAGATTTATGGTTACGTTTTTTAGGACATAGTGTTCCTAAAGCAAGCATTTTTAATAAAACTGCGACATTTGTGAGTTAGTGAATTTGTGAGTTCCATTGTTTAACAAAGTTTGTAAAGTTCTGGGTGAGTACATGCCATTTTTTATTACTTTTTCTTTTATTTTTGCGTTCGTTTTGAAACAATAAACCAGGTTAAAATACTATACAGGTCAAAGTTTGGACAATGTTTTCATTTATACTAATACATATTATAAAGAAGTAAAGCTTGTAAGTTTGGATGTAGGAAATGTTCTCTGAAACTATTCATCCGATTTCAAAAACATTTTCACCAATATTTAGAATGGACCTTCAAGAGGGATATAGGCTATATAGATTATCGCGTTTTCGTGGAGACCAATTTTGCAACGTAAGTCAACGAAAAAACGGCGGCATTTTACAAATTCGGGCGAAGCAGAACCGGGCCACTTGTATTTTATTATAAAAAATACGGAGGCATTTTAGAAAAACTGAATTAGAAAAAGTAGAGCGCCGCTGTGAGGATGGATTCAATTCTCAAGATGCTGGATAGTTGAGCATTTACTTAATTGCTTTAGTTATGCAATTATTTATCTAATTGTAAGTCGCTCGAAGGTTTGGATCAGACTACAAAAATGTAAGCACACGCATGGCTCAGCCAAGCCGTCAGCAAACCAACTATAAAATATTATGCGAGTTGAACAATTATGCATTTTATTTTTTGATCTGAACATCCCTGATATGCACATTGCACAATTATGTCGGGATTTTTATTACAATTAATGGTTGCTTCAGTTGGCTAGCGTGATAGAAAATAAAAATGTTCAAACAACGGCAATATATTGAGTCTTATACATAAACACAAAAATTACAAAACTTTTTAGCAAATGCGGGACGAATCTTAGTTGTCGCATATTTTTGTAACTCCAGAATAAAAATACTACACTTTAAAACATCTTCTTCAAAGTTTTATGGTTATCAAAAGTTCCGCCATTCCTATTTTCAGTCTCCTAGTCTAGTTAGCGGAAGTTTATGGTTAAGAAGACTATGTATAACTATCGTACCAGATATAGTCAGAGTGCCCGTCGGCAAAAATTTTATTGATACATACTCTCCCCAAACTTTGCATAGGGCTTCATTAGACCTTATTTCCTCTATGACTTTTCTTGATTTTGGGGCGTTTTCCCTCTAAATTTTCCGAAAGATGTCGTTTTGACGACATGTAAAAATTTATAGATACTGTTTGTTTTTTTAATTGAATGGCTTAAAAGCTTCAACCAAAACGCTAAAATAATGTTCTCTATGTATAACTATCGTACCAGATATAGTCAGAGTGCCCGTCGGCAAAAATTTTATTGATACATACTCTCCCCAAACTTTGTATAGGGCTTCATTAGACCTTATTTCCTCTATGACTTTTCTTGATTTTGGGGCGTTTTCCCTCTAAATTTTCCGAAAGATGTCGTTTTGACGACATGTAAAAATTTATAGATACTGTTTGTTTTTTTAATTGAATGGCTTAAAAGCTTCAACCAAAACGCTAAAATAATGTTCTCTATGTATAACTATCGTACCAGATATAGTCAGAGTGCCCGTCGGCAAAAATTTTATTGATACATACTCTCCCCAAACTTTGTATAGGGCTTCATTAGACCTTATTTCCTCTATGACTTTTCTTGATTTTGGGGCGCTTTCCCTCTAAATTTTCCGAAAGATGTCGTTTTGACGACATGTAAAAATTTATAGATACTGTTTGTTTTTTTAATTGAATGGCTTAAAAGCTTCAACCAAAACGCTAAAATAATGTTCTCTGACAAATAACATGAACCATTTAAAATGTCTGACACCTCGAATATGGGCGACATATTCGAGGAAAACGCCACAAAGTCAAGAAAAGTCATAGAGGAAATAGGTGTCAGACTAGGTCTAATGAAGCCCTATACAAAGTTTGAGGAGAGTATGTATCAATAAAATTTTTGCCGATGGGCACTCTGGCTAATATCCCACAAATCTTGTGAAAATTTCGTATGGTGAATTCACCATATTATGAAATCTTTACGTATGGTGAGCTCTCAGCACACCACAGTTCTTCCGCCGCGTAACCATAAGTCTTAACCCTTCTTTAAAAAAATCAGTTTTCTAACTAGCCTCGGAGATAGAAGGGGGGTCTAAAAGGGCTCGGAATGGTTCGTGTAACAGTGCGTTACGAGCAGGGTCGGATTAATCTATAAGCAAAGTAAGCAATTGCTTAGGTCATCAAGAAGCACAACTCAGAAATAAAAAGTACCTCACTAGACCGTGTCAACGTTTTTTTTTTCGTTTTGTCATGTTCTCAAAAATTTGTTCTACTGATATGTGTTTAGAAGTATAAAAGTTAAAAATTATAATTTTTTGGAGAAAATGAAAACGAAAAAAACATTATTTCTTATAAGGGTTCAATTTTTTTAATTTTAAAGTTTTGAAACTTGTTTCTATTAATTGTATAAAAATGTCTAAGGTCCGATTTTATAGACAGCCAAATTTTCAATGAGAGCATTGATTGTAAATTCATTTTGACGTGATAACGTCTTATAAATTGATGAAACACCGGCTGCATGCACGAAAAAGTGTAACGTTCCGAAAAGTGTCACGTTCCGCCTGACCCTGACAAGCGAGAGCGCAGTATAAGCGATAGAGAGTCGGTAAAAATATAGTTTGACAGCTACTAAAATTTATGTTATGTATTATTAAATATGATATTGGAGCGGAATACGTTATCACGTAAACTATCGTCCGTAAACCGACTTTACAGACAACCATTTTTTTTTTAAATCTATGCTTTTTAACTTTTTTCTATTAATTTGAATTTTTTTTATAAACTGAACATATTATAGATGAGGGCCCATAAGCAAGAAATGCTTAGGGCGTCAAGGAGTCTTAATCCGGCACTGGTTTCGTGCACTATGATAAATGTAAATATGTCGTATTGAGTGTGTTATCGTGTCGACAGGGTTTGGCACTAGCGGACGAATTTTTTTTTTTTAATCATCTCACCTGTAAGAATCGATTGTTATGCTTCAACAATCGCCATCCATTGGTCGCGTCGATAGATTTGTTACAGCAATGTAAAGTGACACAAGTTTTTTTTGATATGTTAAACAAACCATTAGAAATGATGTCTCTATTTACTCGTCTATTTAGTGTCTATATATTATGTTAGGGCCGCACCTGTTACTACTCAATAGTGCCTTCTGTATGCTTTTATACTCTACAGTCTACACATAGTTCAATTCAACATAAAGTTCTAAACTGCTTGACAAACAGAACCGAACTAATAGAATTCCAGAACTGTATGCATCGTTTCTATCTATATATACCACTAGCGGTCCCGTCCGGTTTCACCCGGGTGTAAAAGAACGAATGGGGAAGGGAGGAACATGAGTACACACATTCATCTTAGTTTACCGAGATGAATGTTGTGTCCAAATTTCATGATGATCGGAGTTACCGTTCAAAATTTTTTGTCGACAAAAAGCAGTATTATACTTTTTTTAACTAATATTTTTTTTTAATTAATTAAATAAAATTAAAATAAATTTAAATGTAAGCCTTAGAAGAAAGCAATGTAGAAAATAAAAAAAAATAAAAATATATTCGCCCAACGTAGGGCTTGAACCCACGAACCTGATATTGACAGTCGCATGCTCTACCGATTAAGCCACATGAGGTTGTGTTCTCACAACGCTAATATGAGTATATCTAGTTAGTGCATTTCACCTGAATAGAAGCTTATTTTTGAGATACATTTTGCAACATTTTTCATTAATGCTCCGCTCCTAATGGCCTAATAGCCTATAGCCTTCCTCGATAAATGGGCTATCCAACAAAAAAAATGGTTTTCAATTTGAACCAGTAGTTCCTGAGATTAGCGCGTTCAAACAAACAAACAAACTCTTCAGCTTTATATATTAGTATAGATATACCTTTATTGAGCATAGGAATAAAATCGCAATCGAACTATTAGGGTGCAAACATAATACCTATACTTCTGTCTTTTTTTACGCCGTAAGCACTGGCGTTTTCAGGAGGACAAAATAAGCACGGGGGACCCGGCTTAAGAAATTTTTAATTTGCCCCCTCCTGGGCCAAAAGCTGCAGGGTACGCCCATGTTAACGTCATAGAAAAAGACAATTTTTTTTAAACAGAGATACTTTATTCAGATTGAATGCAAGTACATCAACCAATCCTATCATCGGAGAAATCAGGGAATTACATCGAAGAAAGAGACGCAGATATATTTTCGATACGCTTTGTTGCGTTCACTCACCGCACATTGAATAGATAGGCAATGATTCATATAGTTAATTAACAGATATATGGTATATACGTGGGATGTTTGAAATGTTCGTAGCCTAGCCAGAAAAATTAAAGGCTACATTTTTTGTATTTATTTATTTTTCAACATATTCTCCCCCGAGTCCAAAACACTTTTTTAATCGACCTGGCAACGCTTCTATACCAGCTTTAAAGAGTGTTCATCTAAGCCCTCAAAATATGCAGGAGATCCTGGTCTTTTCCACTGTTTAGACTGTAATTTTGTCTCTTGACTATAGTGATGCACCCAGGTTTCATCCATGGTTATAAGTCTTCGAATAAATGTTTGTGGATCAGCCTCAAACAGCTCTAGAAATTATACGAGCAAAATGAGTGATCTCGGGCGTTCAATCTGCTGAAGCCGAACCTGTTTTCAAACCGAAGGAATCAAGATTTCTGAATATACATAAGGATCTAATGTATGCTATAAGCAGCGATGTGTTTTGTTTAGACCAGACGGTCTTCCCATGGTTTATGTATGTAGCTCACTTGAGCGCAAGTGCCAATGAACTAAGTACACATTGATTGTAGTGCTGCAGCCTGCACCAGAGGTGTACATATTATTATTATACTCAAGGTTGTAGTGTACGTGAAGTACAGCCACACATCGCTATCAACGAATCACAACGTGCGTATTTAATGAGCATAAAATAACTAATTTGAAATTTAGGAATTAATTAATTAAATGCACCGTCTTAATTAAAATCCCCGGATTTATGATGGTGAACTTGCACCGGTAAAAGTGCAGAAAAATCAAAGAGTATATAGTTTACAG
Organism: Xanthostigma xanthostigma; assembly: GCA_963575645.1. NCBI lineage: Eukaryota > Metazoa > Arthropoda > Insecta > Raphidioptera > Raphidiidae > Xanthostigma > Xanthostigma xanthostigma. Next base: position 46,479,852 of record OY754470.1, read on the forward strand.
ACACGAGTCATTTATTTATAGTACAGTAGAGCCTCTGTAAGTCGAACTTCAAGACGCCAAAAAATTCGAGTTATAAGTTTTCGACTTATGAAGGATTTTGATTTTGGCGGATTTTGTGAGGAGATATTCGAATTTTAGAGGTTAAGATTCATTCTAACTAATTTTGAGCTGCTATGTTCGAAATACAGAGGCCAAATTTATTTTTTCGAGATATGGTTGAAAAATGTGTAAGTACCAAAATGGCTTGTAGGGACTCACTGATTATTTCGACCTATAGACGGTTGAGATTTTGAGTAATGGAGGTTTTAAGGCTTGAACGGAAGGGTACAAAATATTTTTTCGAGTTATCAGGTTCTACTGTATAAAAAATGAAAACTGGACTTATATCTCACTTCGTTTTTTCGGCAAATCCTGCAGACCTACTTGTTCTTTGTATCGGATTTGGTCCTTTTTTATGTTTTTATGTTCTTGATGGAATTTCAATAATACTTTGCAAAGTTATGTTCTTACTTATTCAACTTAAATTTTAGCTAGACACAGAATAATATAGTTTATATACCATACTTCATTAAATCGTTAGTAATCTTCGGACGATTGGTTGATTCATCGGGTTGATACTCCTAACACTGGCTAGATGCTTGTTAATTATGATAATCTACCAGCCAGTCACGTTGAATAAATAAAAACCAGAAGCGTAATTCGGAGGTGTGTCTACAGACGTGACCTTGATTCCAAGTAAACAATGAAATTTTACTGCATTTCCGTAGGCTTTATATATTGATGGTTATGTTTTAAACGTATCTGTTTTACTAGCATAGCAACCACAGTTTTAAAATGAAATAACAGATGTACCAAAATAAATCTGGACTCTAGAGAGAAATGTAAAAACAAAATATAGAGAGAGCGGTGACAATATCTGACGAATCCGATACTTGACTGTTTTTTAAACATTAAATATCCCCACAAATTGCGCTCTTCCACTACTTATGTTGGTAAAGAGAAGAAGTCACATATCAACTTAATGAGCGCGATTTGAATATAATAAGAATAACAAAAGAAAAGCGTCTACCTACCTGTACGTAATTTACTTTTAAGCCTAAGGTTATATTGAATACAGGTGACTCAGAAATACGTGGATATAAATTTACTGGAAAACACTTTTTTTATTTTATTTACACAAGAACTAAATTTTCTATATGTGAGTTCAATTAGGTATTCTCCCATTTTTAACTGATTATTGAAATAGTTTAAAGGCGAGAAAATAACTTACCAGTATTTTTTCGTTTTTAAAAATGTCAATAAATAAGAAAGATTGCAGGGTTGTATATGTATGTGTATGATTTAAAAAAAAAAAACTCCGGGTTGCAGTGCCAAACCCTGCCAACAATATAGTCACAGAGTGTATTTGCTTTTATATAGGCAGTGACTCTATTGTATGAACTTAACTTTGTTTTTGGACAAAATAAAAAAATTATCCCTTAATACACCCCTTAAAAGAACAATTCAACATCTGTACCAAATTATATACACCCTTCAGTATGTAAATCTATGTCAGTAAACTTGTGTTATATATATAATTTGTAAGTCCGGTCCTGTCTGGCCGATTTTTTTTTAATTTTAGCAGCACATTTTAATGATTACTAAAGGGTTGAATTTCAAATTTGAAACGATTCCTAGAATTTTTTCATTATTTTTGGGCCCGAAAATTTTTTTCAACCCCTAAATACCTCCCTTCGTGCGGATTATTTTGGACCATCTTTACGTGCTTGTCCACTCTAATATGTAGTGTTATTACTGCATTGTTACGTTATTGAATATAATATGATGTGTGATGATTTTACAGTTAGGAATTAGGATCTTTGTCAACATTAAAGTCAAATTGATCCGAAGCTGAGTCATGCTAGTAAAATAACATAAAATATAGATCCGTCAGATACAGTCACCTGAACCGTTTTCCTATTAATTTAAATTACTTCGTAATTTTAAATTGAGTCTTATATTCAGTGAATCAAAAAAACTTGTTGAACGTCCATCTTCCTCTTAAGTGCCATACAAATTGTTCGATGCTAAATGATTCGTGATTGTAATTATTGTTCATTTATTATTTGTAGTGTCCGATCGAAGGTCGATTTCTGGCCACCGATTAATCGGCCATCGCCTCAACCTTCGGCCGAAGCAAAAGTCGAAGACTTAAAAACTCGAATAATTCAGTTTAAATTGGCGAAAACTGCTACAAGCTACAATAGGTCATATGCATGAGACTCCAAATTGGTTTAAATTTTTATTTCGAAATATATTTTAGTTCCTGATTCTATCGTAATGGATATTTTATTAATCTAATAACTGAAAAAAACTACAAATTATAAAAAAGAAATGTAGAAAATATGCGCTATTTTCGAATTTTCAAAACGCAGCGTGACGTCAGAGTATATATCAACAACAGTTTCCATGACGACTGTGTCGTCTCACAGTAAGATTATGTCAGTATTCAGAGAAAACAACAAATAAACTTAATTTAGAACATTAACAATTTGACATCAAGGTTGACATGCATCATATATCATGACGTCACATAAGCCCGCCAACAGCCGATTGTTTAAACTGTCTAATTTTGAATGTGAAATTTAATATTTTTTTTCTTATGATAATATTACATTTTTAAATGATTATCAATTTTTTTCCGTATTATGGTTGACTAAATAATCTATTAAAAATATAAAAAAATACATGCATATGACCTATTATATTGATTTGTTATTTTTTATTTTTTGTCAATATATTGGTCTGAGAAAAATTGGTCGACAATTTTATTTATTTGAAGATTTCTATTCAGACGTTAATCAAAGATTCTTCAGCTTTATATATTAGTATAGAATATACAGTATGTAAACGCGTAAGGTGCACATAGGGAAATTAACATTGGGAAATAATTACTGGATCAGAGTGAGCCTTGAAATCTTGTTTTTCAATTTGACAGATAATATTCTTTTGCAAAATGAATGTGTATACTACCGAAGAAAATATTCAAATGATTACAACATAATCGGGCTTTTTTTATTAATGGGACATTAAATTCCCAAAAATACTTAAATATGGTGCGAGATCAAATATCTCCGCCTATTCGTGTTGAACCTAAAGAGTAAAGACATTGGGTCTCTGATTTACCAACGCGCATACGTCATACCAGTCAGACAATTTTTGAATGAAATGTTTCCAAACAGATGGAGTTGTTTTTTTGTTTTATTTTTGTACAAAAAAATTAAAATAATGATTTATAAGAACTTTTTATTACTAAAAAAGCCAAGTAAAATAAAAATAAATCAAAATAAAATAGAAATCCTCAGTCATGGCTAACTCTGATCCAAGTATTTTTTCCCAATACTAACTTCCCTATGTGCACCTTTCGCGTTTACATACTGTATAGATAGTTTTCGAACGTAAATAATTGGTATAATGCGTAAGGTTTATTATTTTACTCACAATCTGACAACACTGGTCAACATTAAACAATAAATCGTGGTATACACCTTGTTTTATACACATGTAGGAAATTGTCCATAACGGGAGTTCGTTTTTCAACGGATTTTAAATGTTTTGTCTACTTAGGCGCAGTTCACAGAGCAATTAATACAATTACGTATGATTCCCAAAACACTATATTGTACAAAAACTGCGTACTTAATATTTCTAGGAAGACAAATGCATGCATTGTGTTATAGACCTAAAACAAAAAACGAACATCTATTTTTTACTCAATTTACGGTTGTAGCGTTTCTGAGTTTAATGACGGATATCATTTGTTTTTTAACAGAAACACTGCTGTTTTCTTATATCTAACATTAATAATAATGTTCTATTTTATGACGCTACATAATTCGGATAATTTATATCTGAAGCAGTGGCATCCAAACTATGTATTTTGGAGAGGCACGAAACTCAAAAATTGTAAACAAAAATTGAAAATTTCTATCAAAATAAATATAATTAGTATAAAGAGCCGTATTCGAGATATGTACTGACACCAATAAACGATCAAAAAAATGAGTTATAAAGTATGTCATTTCCTAGCCCTAATAGAATGAACAAATAGAAATGTTGAGTATAATAGGTCATATGCATAAAACTTCAAATTGGTTAAAATTTTTATTTTGAAATATATTTTAGTTCTTGATCATAACGTAATGGTTATTTTATTAATCTAATCACTGAAAAAAATACAAATAATAAAAAAGAAATGTAGAAAATAAGCGCTACTTTCGAATTTTCAAAACGCATCGTGACGTCAGAGTTTTCATGACGACTGTGTCGTCTCACAGTAAGATTATGTCAGTATTTAGAGAAAACAACAAATAAACTTCATTTAGAACATTGACAATTTGACACCAAGGTTGGCATGCATCGTATATCATGACGTCACATAAGCCCGCGAACATGGCCGATTGTTTAAACTGTCTATTTTTGAATGTGGAATTTAATATTTTTTTTCTTATGATAATATTACATTTTTAAATGATTATCAATTTTTTTCCGTATTATGGTTGACTAAATAATCTATTAAAAATATAAAAAAAAATCATGCATATGACCTATTGTCTCAAGCGTAGAATACACTTTACATAAATCAAGAGTGTTGAATTTTGTTGAATTGAATAATTTTTTAACCTTTCAAGAGCGAGTGTGTTTTATTATTATATGCTTGAAAGCGTTAAAAATGCGTTTACGCGAGTTTATAATTGCATTAATCATCCAACGACTATCTGCTCCGCAGTTGTTAGGTACGATTATATTTTATTAACTTAAAACAGAAGAATAACAGTTATCTGCACGATGCATATTAACACAGGATATCCCGAATAACCTTTGATTTATTCAAGTGGAGCAACTAACGCCTTTTCAATAATTTAAATATACATATATTAATTAATTCTGCAATATTGCAGGACACCTGTCATTGCTCAAGTTGTATAAACAACTTGAGCTATGAAAATGAAAATATGATATCTTGTAGGTATATACAAGATATCATATTTTCAAAAGGACTGCAGCCAGGAATCAAGTGGGGGCGGGCGCAAAATTATCTTTTCTTCATACCTCGGTCAAAAGTACGTACTTCCGGCATCAATTTTAAGGCTGAAAATTTAGCATTTATGCATTATGGTGGGATTACACGCACTGATGCCAGAAGTACGTAAATTCAACCTACTACGAAGAAAAATAGTTATCATCTACACCGCTCCATGAGACTGTCGCTACTGCCGCCAGCTAGTAGTCGCGAACAGCTGTCGTTTGTGTTTTTACGTATAACATCAAAGCTGCTTGCTTGAAATTTATCTGTGTTTAAGCGTACGTTCGACCGAGGTATGAAGAAAAATAGTATACACCACACGGGCAGACAGTTTGAGAGCCTTGAACTGCGCATCGGCTCGCCTCGGGCATAATGACGCGCAGTGCAAGAATTTCAAACTTTCTGCCCTTGTGGTGCAATATGTTATAAGACAAATTAACGTTTTCATTCGTTTTTAATCGATTTGAAAAAAGAAGGATGATTTTTATTCGATTGTATTTTTTTTTGTATGTCTGTTCGTCGATATCTTCTCCGACTGTGAACCGATTTCGATTATTCTTTTTTTATTTGATAGAGTATGTCTCAAAATTGGTCCCATATAAGTTTAGCAAAATCGGCTCAGCAACTTTTTAGAAAATTAACAAAAATCCAATCTTCGGTTTCATTAGGACACTAAAAAATTTAAAATAAAAAAAAAAAATTAATTGAACTTCCTTCAAAAAAGGGTCACTAAAAAGCGTTAAAAACAAATTTTTGAGGTCGGCATCAATTTGATAACTATCACTTTTTATGTACTAAGGTATATTAATTTGCTGGTGTCGACCTCAAAACTTTGTTATTTTACGCTTTTTAGAAGGAGGTTCAATTAAAAAAAAAAAGATTTTTATTGTTATAGAACGTGTAGGACTGTAAACTAACTATAGCTTTAATTGTAGAATATATAGGTATAAATTTTAATACATCAGGTAGAGTTAGTAGTTCTTTATTTTACGATATTCATCGCTTCACCGCAAGTTTTCATTATTGCAGCGTACATTTTTTTCTTCTGTCCAAAAAATGTTTATACTGTTCGTTTTAATTTCATATATATAAGTTTGTTTATTGTTTGCTTTTTTAATTTCCGAAAAATGCATTCCTACTTTTTTATCCGGTGCAACAGTCAGGTGTATAGACCGTTAATAGAAAAGTAAACAACATAATATTTTATTAAATATTATATTGTGATGGAAATATCAGCAGCGGCTCTTAAAAATGTGTGCTTGACTTGATTTAATTACTAGTGACCCGGTCCGGCTTCGCTAGAATTTGTACATTGCTACCGTTTTTTCGTCGACTTACGTTGTAAAATTGGTCTCCGCGAAAAACGTTTTTATTTTAACGCGATAATATATAGCCTATGTCCATCCTGAAGGTCCATTGTAAAAATTGGTGAAAACATTTTTCAAATTGGATGAGTAGTTTCGGAGATTACCTCCTACATTTTAACTTACACATTTTATACTATTAGTTGTTATTAGTATTAGATTATACAATTCAAAAGTCTGTATGGAGATGAAAACAAACTCAAAGCTTAAATCGGATCTCAGATAATGCTGACAAATTTATATAGAAGGAGAAAATATTACTATATACACACTCATGCATACAGGTGCGTGATGTGGCCCGGAAAAATCCGGGATGTGAGCTAAAACGTTCCATTCTGCGCGCCATGATCCCCGAGGGCATAACGCGCAAAACTTTCGGCTAGTGTAATGTATACTTTTTTTCTTTCTATCTCGGTCGTAAGTACGCTTATTTGTTAATTACATATAAACACAGATAAATTCCAAGCAAGCAACTTTGAGGTTATCCGTAAAAAGACGACTAACAGCCGTTCGTGACTATTAGCTAAAATAGGGTTGCTATGGAAACGACATCTAAACAACAGCTGATAGGTTATTTTTTCGTTACTGCCGTCCGAACGTACGTACTTCCCGCATCAGTGCGTGTAATCCCACCAATGCGTAAATGTTAGACTTTCTGACTTACGATTGATGCCGAAAGTATGTACTTTCGATCGAGGTATGAAGAAAAAATGTAAAATGTGTTACGAGAACGTATTACAGAAGTGAAACTTCTAGTTGCAAATCATACGTTTGGACAAGTGGAAAAAATGTGTTACGTTCAGATTAACTTGTACAGACGAAATATTTGAATGTGAAACTATCTCGTACCACATTTTTCCACTTGTCCAAATACACTCGTATGATTTGCAACTAGAAGTTTCACTTCTGTAATGCGTTCTCGTAACACATTTTTATTTTTTTCGCAGGCTTCCTGCAAATAATAAATAAGAAAACACTGCAAGCAGACAAAACAATTTTCGCAGGTTTACTGCAAATATTGTTTTTTTTTTTTTTTTTAATTTTCGCAGGTTTACTGTAAATAATGTCATTTTTTAGCTCAAGAAAATTATATATATAATAGGTATAATACTTAAAAATAATAATCGAACCCGGGCCGGCCGCGTGGTATGCCAGTACTATACCACTGAGCTACCAATGCTTACAAAGAACGTTGTTTATATAGGGTTAATAATAGTACAATTTCGTGATACATTCCGTTACATAGGGAAATCAATTTCGTTACATAGGGAAACAAGGTTACCTCCGTTTTTTAAAGAAGTACTAGAGTGACCCGTGCGAATTATTCGCACTAAATAAGTATAATAATTATCACTTTACAAAATTATTTTTTAAATATGATTGCAGGTATTCAATTCGTTTCTAATTTTGCACACTGCTTATAACGTTCTTCTTTTTGTTGTATTACAATATGAAGCTCAGATGACAGATCGAAGAAATATTTTACTAAAATTGTCATATAGAGGCGCAAGTAGCAAAAGCGTTGAGCTAAGCCGTCAGATGGCATCATGCAGCATTGCTGTGACGTTGTTCAGCGTTGCTCGCTGTTTCAAAATTAAAGCCGTCAGATGGCAGTATGCAGTATTGTGTCTGTTGTATTACAATATGAAGGTCAGATGACAGATTGAAGTGTTGACGTTGTTTCAAAATTAAAGCCGTCAGATGGCAGACGTTGTTCAGCGTTGCTGTATTTTAATTAATTTACAAAAACAATAGCAATAATAAATTTTTTAGTTGTCGATGTCAGTAGAGCAAGCAATTATCTGTAAAATGATATATAATTTATGTGGAGAAATTGTGAGGTTTTTTTAAAAAGGGAGGCAAACATCTTTAACCTTAGCGTATTAATATATATGATTCACTTCTTAAATTATTTCACTCAACTTGTTGTGTACTTACGAGTACTCGACATTCGCTCCTGATATTCTTGCACGATGGCCTGACTCGTCCGATGGCTATCGGACAGGCAAACGCCCTGGCGCATATAAACAGCGCGAGGCGCTTCTTCCACGGTCACATCGATGCCATTGCCGTTCTGTTGAGGTCGCGGTCATTCTTTAGCAATAGCAGATCAACTGCATAACCGGTGCCATCCGATTGCATTGTACGTTCTTGTGTTTTGTGTTAAGTGATTGTTGCCAGTTCTTTCGGGGAAACAATCGATTGAGGTATGTACTTATATTTACAACTAACTTAACCTTCGCGCAGATATTTTATAGCTTTTACTCGAAGCTTCGTTCCCACAATTTTGCTCGTTGCAGATTCGCTTGCATAAATGACACTTAAACCGTATGTTATTCCTACTTTAATGTTCCGTTTTTGCTACGATTTTCATATTTACTTACCGGTGAAAATATGACAGGTTGAGATAATTATTAACAAATCTATACTAATATATTATAAAGCTGAAGAGTTTGTTTGTTTGTTTGAACGCGCTAATCTCAGTAACTACTGGTTCAAATTGAAAAAAAAATTGTTTTGTTGGATAGCCCATTTATCGAGGAAGGCTATAGACTATAAAATATTACGCTACGACCATTAGGAGCGGAGCTTTAATGAAAAATGTTGCAAAATGTATCTCAAAAATAAGCTTCAATTCATGTGAAATGCTCATATTAGCGTTGTGAGAACACAACCTTAGGTGGCTCAATCGGTAGAGCATGCGACTGTCAATATGAGGGTCGTGGGTTCGAGCCCCACGTTGGGCGAATTTTCATATTAAGTATAGATTATCGAATACTTGGACAGGTTAAATAAATAGATATTATTTTTTCAAACGTTGCAACGTTTCGTAAGTAATATATATTTATTTAACCTGTCCAAGTACCCGATAATCTATACCTAATTAATACTTAATAAAATGAACGCGAGCAACAACCCTAATACTAAACAATCTTTAAATATTCTTGAGCAATTCGAAATTAAAAAAAAAAAAACATTTATTTATTCACAGCAATATCGCATAAAAAATTTCACTTTCAAAATTAAGATAAAACAATGTTCACGTGGTTTCCGTGGTAATTTGGCTGCTACAGATTGACAAATCGCAAAATTATCAAATATCGGCTCAGGGAGAAAGTGTGGGGTGCAAATGGGTTCTGCTTATTTTAAATTTTATAGCATTGATAACATCAATTAGAACTGACTTGAATATGATTTATCAATTACATCATTCAATGATCAGTTGCAGTTTGATACGCTAGGAAAGTATCTTTTGACAAGCGACATTTGCGCCCTCTCGTGTTTGTTTTTTTTTATGTCTGGTTCAGCCAAAACCTTAGTGTCATATTATGTTATACGCGCATTTTAATAAGGATTAATTGTTGAATAAAATGGGTGAAAATCTATCAAATCGGAAGTGCTATGTTGTTGATTGTAAAGATACACCAACTAAACATCCAGAATTACAATTCCGCCGTTTTCCTGGATGAATTAGAGAGAAAAAAAATGGACTGCAGCAGTACGTCGTCAACTAATCAATCAATTTTTATAAATTACTAGCGGTCCCGTCCCGGTTTCAGCCGGGTGCAAAAGAACGAATGGGGGAGGGGCATGAGTACGCACGTTCATCTTAGTTTACGGAGATGAATGTTCAAATTTCATGATGATCGGAGTTACCGTTCAAAAGTTTTTGTCGGGCGGACAAATTTTGAGTTTTATATTATATATTTTTTACACCTTGATGGGTTACATTATTATTGGAGTTTTCGTAGGGACAGTGCCGGATTAACCTATAAGCAAATTAAGCAATTGCTTAGGGCATCACGTTTCATGGGGAACCAAGAAGCACCACTCAGAAATGAAAACTACCTCACTAAACCGTGTCAACAATTTTTTTTCTTGCCATGTTCTTAAAAATGTTATTTACTGATATAAAACCATAGACATAAATATCTCTGTATAAAACTGTCTTTAGAAGTATAAAAGTTAAAAATAAATAATAATTTATTTTTGAAAATAAAAACATAAAAAAAAATTTTCAATTAGTTCAATTTTTCTAGTTTTAAAGTTTTGAAACTTTTTTCTATTAATTGTATAAAAATGCCCGATTTTATAGGCAGTCAAATTTTCAATGGGAGCATTGATTGTAAAATTAAATTTTTTTCTTAAAAATCTATGCTTTTTAATTTTTTTCCATCAATTTGAGTTTTTTATAAACTAAACATATTAGAGATGGAGCCCATAAGCTAAGAATGCTTAGGGCATCAAGGAGTCTTAATCCGGCACTGCGTAGGGATTAACAATATATGTTACTCAGTGATAATTTAGCATTCTAGAAAGAATTTCTAAAAATCGGTCCAGTAGTTTTTGAGTTTATTCATTACAAACAAAAATACCAATCTTTTCTCTTTATAATATTAATATATTAATATAGAAGTATAGATATAAAGCTCTTTTCGTCAGGGACGCCACAACTCCTAGATAAGGCACAGATGCGATATGTGAAATCTAGTAGTAATAACCTCGATTGTCGAGCGTCTATTATCTACTATCTCTTCCTGTCTGTGTCAAATTTGTTAGCATATACGCACTTCAGCTGAGTTGATGACAATGTATTTTGATGCGAAAATAATATGGCCATAAATTTTGTATGTGTTTGTGTGTGGTTACCGGTTCCCATGTAATTAACATATGTTATACGATGCGGTACCGAGTCATCCTACAACATACCACGATGAGCATTTGCAGAGGTCACTCACGTTCGGTTCAACTCTTATTTTGCAAATGATATAATAGAAAATTGTATGCTCAGAGTCGTAATGGGTTATATTCCGACGAGCTGAGAATTATCAAACATTTTTGAGAAAGTATTTGAGGCAGCGTGAGGATTTGTGAAACACTACTTTTTACCCGACTGCGAGAAAGGGTTATGACTGTAATGAGTTTAGCAGTCTATGTACGTATGTTTGTATTTACGGATGTTCCACCGTAGCGCCTAAACTATTCATCTGATTTTGATAAATAAAGTGTCAATCGATTCGTTATTAAGTCTCGGGTAACATAGGCTACATTTATTTTTGAATTTTGGTCCCAGGGGTGAACAAATTGAAAATAAATAAAAAATAAGTTCTAAAAACATAATTAAAAAAAAAATAAGTTCAAAAACCCGACTACTGAAAAGTATGAAACAAGAAAATATTTTCATCTGAGGATAGCCGTGGTCGTATGCCATCTCATATATATGAGGCTCCTCTAGATGTACAGCGTGATGCACTTCGCCTTAGAGCTTATGATCACTTACTACTGTGACATATGACCACGGCTATCCTCAGATGAGAATATTTTCTTGTTTCATACTTTTCAGTAGTCAGGTTTTAGTTTTTGAATGTTTTTTTGTTATTGTCTGAACACAAAATTGAAGACCTGGCTGAAAGGTAGTGGGGCCTATCCAACCCTTGAATCTTTATCTTTGCGAAAATCCTCTTGAAATTTTAATACAATAGCACCTCGTTAAGTCGAAAACCTTCAAAACTCAAAAAACGTTTTGTTACCTTCCCTTCAAGCCCCAAAACCTCCATTACTCGAAATCTCAACCATCTATAGATCGAAATAATCATGGTGAGTCCCTATAATCCATTTTCCCTCCATAACTGATAAATTGGACCTCTGTATCTCGAACATAGCAACTCAAAATTGGTTAGAATGAATCTTAACCTCTACAAGTCGAATATTTCCTTAAAAAAATCCGCCCAAGTCGAAATCCTTTCAAAGTCAAAAACCCTATAACTCGAATTTTTTGACGTCTCCCTTGAAGTTCGGAGATAGCCCAAGAGCTTTCTTGAAAAAATAAATAGAATAATAAACTGTTATGAAAAGTATATCATTATTATATAAAAAACAACGTTATAGCATATATCTCTTTTGCGCATGCGCCGATTTTCCCCAAAAACAATAGAGCTTTTCATATCTGCATACCAAACATCCTCCCAAAATTTGGTTTCAATCCGTTCATCCGTTTGACCTGTATCGTGCTCATTGCGTATATTAATAAAATATCTTCGAGGGGTTCTGCCCCTACTTTATAACCGACAAAATGTTCTGGCATTTTCATTTCTGGATTATATAAATGCTGAACTCAAAGATTATAAAAGTTTCAAGTTGCCTAAAACATGTTTTTTGGGGATATTTTTTTGCAGATGTCATATGCTGCGCAGGCGCGAAATAACCGCAAATGCTCAGGCAGACTCACCATTCCAGATTCACCCATTGATAAATTACTGTTTTTTCATTATTTCAACCTGCCTAAAATACATACCCTAAATTGTGTCATCAGCTCTCCGGCTAAGAGGTTCTACTGTATCTTCGAATTTAGAATTTGATAAAATAAATAATAAATTTTGTGGACACCAATTTTGCAACGTAAGTCGACGAAAAAACGGTGGGCATCTATACAAATTCGAGCGAAGCCGGACCGGGCCACTGGTGTCAAACAAACAGAATCAGAATTTGACAATAATCTAAATTTGCAAAAAATGAGTGTGACGTTAAGTTTGCGAGTCCATAGATAAATCGTCAAAGGGCTTTTTTTCCTACGAACATTCTTCATTAGCGTGGCTGTATAGATGCAAAAATAAGATTGTCTATCATATAGTTATTATAATAATATACTTATCACGAAATATCTTCCATTATAATTTATAAAACTGGATTAGAACTCCATTCTCATTTATTACCGTAACGGTTTCCCATCCGAAATAATTTGCACGAATTTCATACAACTCAGTCGCATTAACTGAATGGATTTGACTGACACACGGCTTGCTAGATTGATGGACCATCTGGTGTCATTGTATAAAAAAATATAATACAAGACATAAGCCAGTGATAGTTCAATTCCGTTATTCTTTGGTAGTGAATAATAAAAATGCTGACAAATTAAATTTTAATGGCACGAGACCCGACCTTATCCAAGTCAGAATTGAACTTATATTTTTATAAAGAATTGTATTTTAAAGTATGTTTTACAGTTAGCAGCACGCGTTGCTACTAAATTGACATTATCTTAAACGACAATGCAAATTATTGACTGTCTTCACGGTCCGTGTCAATATTTATAAAGAAACAAGTTAGCTAGGAAATACATACTTATGACGTATCGCTGATTCGAAGACTACTACAAGATATCATTAATCAATAAAATGTATTAATTTAAACGCATTTATTTAGCTTGACTCAGTATATTTTGTCTATTATTAATAACTAACTACTGTTTAAACTCCATTTAACGTCATTCGATATAGGTAACGACAAACTCCTTAAAACGTTGAAATTACTTAACTCTAGTTGGTTATCTTGTTGCTCATACAATGATACACTCTAAATAACGACACACCCACTCTAAACAACGACAACAATACGTCATCATTAAACAATAAACAGTACTTGATTGTTATTTCGTTGCTTTGTCGTCGGCATCATGCGTACCGAAGATTCTAAGAATTTCGTTCCTTTGTTTGTTGGGATTATCTTTCATTTGCTTAGCTCACCTGTAATTTTCCACTGTATCTTTGTTTCAACTATTTCCCGTTATCCGATTGAGTTGAAATTTTGCATACGTATGTAGTTCCGATGACAATACAATAACAATTGACCGGTCCGGCTTTCGTCCGTATGCAAATCGCACTTTTAATAAAGCACACTAAAAACTTAAAAACAAAATAGATAAATAAGCTTTGGTTTTATTGTACATTCGATGATGTACTAAAAACTAGAAAATAATTGTGAGTCACCATACAGGCGGCTTTGATTAAACGAAAATAGAATCGGGGGGCGCATTTAATAGAAAACTTATTTGTTTGAGATTCGAAATCATATTTAGCTTTCGACTGTCTTCTTCAACCATAATAGCTACAAATTCCCTCCACGATTTTATTTTAGTTTAATCAAAGCCCCCTATGGTGACTCACAATTATTTTCTAGTTTTTAGTACAGCATCAATTGTACAATAAAACCGTTTTTTATAACAGGATATAGAATTTTAATGTTTAAACCGTAATGATGACAATGAAGGTATTATTTATTTATTTTTTTGTTAATGGCGCCACTAGCAAGAATAGTTTGGGACTAATTCTTATTTTTCAATTTATTATGTTTAAACTAGCCGGTACCCGCGGGTTCGCACGCGATTTTAAAATAATATAGCTAAACAAAACAAGAAAAAATTCTATTAACTAATAGGTACAACAAAAATCACAAAAAAATAATAGATAATATTTTCGATTGTACTCTCGTACACCGCAAACTATAATTATTTTTTTACCGAAATCTGTTTCCTATTTGTTTATTTCAACATACAACGATAATATTGGTAATAAATCAAATACAATTTTGAGATAATCAAATTACTAGGTATAGGTAAAACCTGAAAATAAAATTACCTGTCTTGTAGATAGAAAATATGTCTAAATAGGTACTTTTACTGAATTTAAATAAAAATACAAATACTTTTCTTTTATTCAAGCAAAAATAGCTATAGTGGAGTGCCGTAAGACACAAAAATCTAAAAATCTCGGAACCCGGTTCCACTGAATGAATTTTCGTAAAACCCTTTTAACAAAGTTTACCCATCAAAATTTGTCGTTTTCGGTTTCAACAATATGTTACAACAATTACCTAATTGAAAAATGAAGAGAATATCAAGAGAAAAAAATGTTCCTAAGAACGGCAAGTAGCATTTTGACGATAACTTTGTCCGAATAACAAGTCCGAAAGATGTGTTCTATGTGGAATAATTAATTATTAATAAACAAACTTAATTTTGATTAAATTGTTGTAACGATACAGAACTCTTAGAACGCGAATTCTGCTCACGTCTTTTTTTTGTTGTTGTAATTTTATATATTTAAATTTTAAAACAGATGTCCACAGTGGACATTATTTAGAGACAGTATAACAATTTTAATTAGCCATTGAATTAGCTGTGGCAATGGCCTGCTGTGATATCTGCAAGCGCTCCCACCGCTGTGTCTTGAAAGCTGCTGCTGGTTGAAATCGACAGTTTCCGATCTGCGGAGGCCGTGCGTTAAATAACGACCCTGACCCCTACATTACCTGCACTTGTATAACATTAATTTCATTCGAATATCAAGTGGCCGCAAGACAAAGTGATATATTATGTCGGATTTTTGAAGTGAAAACTTCTTTAGCGGCGTTGTACACTTTTTTTGTAATGGGTAAAAAATGTTAAACTCGCGTCAGGAAAAGTAAGAACTGGGTGAGACTCTCTAAGTGATAGTAATTGCCAGATACTTTTTATACAACGTTAGATATCTAGCGTTGAAATATCGTACATAAAAAGCGTTTAAAAATGCAATCTATGATACAAACCATTTTATTTACAAGTGTTGCCAATAAATAAACAATGCTTCTAAATGCAAAAAATTAAGACGTTAATATTCAAGTTTTCACTTCTGCCGGCACTCCCGGAGTACAACCCGTCTTTTTTTATTTTTTCACGGAATGTGTGAAATATGGGATATCTGCAAAGACTATAACAGTACATAAATCATATATCTGTTAATTTACTATATGAATCATTGTCTATCTACTCAATGTTCGGTGAGTGAACGCAACAAAGCGTATCGAAAATATATCTGCGTCTCTTTCGTCGATGTAATTCCCTGATTTCTCCGATGATAGGATTGGTTGATGTACTTGCATTCAATCTGAATAAAGTATCTCTGTTTCAAAAACTTTTTCTTTTTCTATGACGTTAACATGGGCGTACCCAGCTTTTGGCCCAGGAGGAGGCAAATTAGAAATGTCTTAAGCCGGATCCCCCGTGCTTGTTTTGCCCTCCTGGATACGCCAGTGCTTACGGCGTAAAAAAGACAGAAGTATATGTTTGCACCCTAATAGTTCGATTGCGATTTTATTCCTATGCTCGCAGTATAGAATAAAGTAGGTATGTGATTATACTTTACTAAAAATCAAACATACCTAAGCCACTTTACAATAAGACTACATGTTAATATTACACGCAATCATAAATAAATACTTAGATACCACAAAATAATATTTTTATAGGTACATGTTTTTTTTATAATTTTACTTATACGTTAATCATTTCGAATATACGATATGTTTTGGCTGAGCATTAATCGAATGTTGAACCGAGAATTATGAGTTCAAACGAAAAAAATAGCGTATCAAAACTATGTAGATGCTGGGTCGGACATACCTCTTGCCTGAAATTTTTTTACTCGTTCCCAAATTATTGTATTTTTGATTCATGGATAGATTTTTTTGCGTCAAATTTAAATTAATTAAGGAGCACACATAAATCCAATTTTTGTGATTTTTGAGTTACATATATCAATTCTAGTTAATTTTAGTATTCTGCGGCCCGGTCTGACTTCGCCCAAATTTGTAGATTGCCACCGTTTTTTCGTCGACTTACGTTGCAAAATTAATTTCCACGATAAGTGCTTTTATTTTAACGCAATAATGTAGCCTATGTCCCATCCTGAAGGTGTATTCTAAATATTGGTGAAAAAGTTTGGAAATCGGATGAGTAGTTTTTGAGATTACCTCCTATATCCAAACTTACAAACCTTACCTCTTAATATAATGTTTGTAGGAATAGATGAAGCTAAACCAGATAACTAAAGTGCTTTTCTAAAGTGACTTTCAAACAAACCAATCCACGATGTATGTACAAAAGTCGATAAAATTCATGTTAGATTTTACTTCTTTTACTGAAAAATTTCAAGAACTTTTTGTTAAGCTACACTGTTTATATTTTCTAAATTTGGTAATCTCATCTATGACCGATGACTGATTCATAAAATAAAATTTTCTTAATTCTATGAATGATAGATCGCGTTTTACTCGAAATCAGTAAAATTGGATTTTTGGAATTTTGCATATGTGATCCCCTGTAGGGGCGCAACCGGCACAATTTTACAAATTCTAGTAATATTACCTATAGTATAGATTACTCATTAAACATTTTTATTATATTCTTCTAATCATTAACAAATACAATTAAAAAAGCTGGTAATGATACAATATTATTAACAATAATAATTATCATCATATACGTTGAAGTTCTTGAGTTGAACGTTGGTTTGACATCGGAGATCGGTCAGTGCCTCCACTTCTGACATAGCATCGCGATTATGGCATAACAACTCACCATCGCCGGTAGTTCGTTTGAAGAGTAAGCATGTTTGCCTTTGTTTCAAAACGCACTTGAAGATCGTGACTAATTATCAAATAACTCACAAGGATGCTTTCGAAACTGACATATACTGTTGAGTCTTACGCAAACAAAACCCAATTGAAGCGCATTCTTTTAAATACAGTTCGTCAGTGTCGATGAACACGTTGACTAGATTTCAATCTTAGATGCAAGGTGTGTTTGTTGGGTCAGTGGCGGTTCCTCTATGAACGCTGCAGTCACTTCATAATTTTAGATTGGATTCTATTTTCCACATTTAATCAATATACCACAGAAAACCGAACATGGGGAAACTCTATTGTACAAATTAGTTGGGATCAACGACTACTTTGGCCATATATGATATTGAGAATATTATTCAATAACATTAATAGCTAATAATGAATAATTTGAAAAAACAGTTAAAATAAATTCTTCAATATTAAATGAATTTATTTTTATTAATGAAACTTTAATTAATAATTAAACTAAACAAACAGTTAAAATAAAAACATAAAACAAATGTTCAAATAAACCTCCATTTTGAATTAAGTATATTCTTCTATAATTAAAAATAAAAGGCTCAAAAATAATGGATATTACCTAGACGTTTTTTGTCGTAAAATATCAACTATCATTTGCTATCTATACGTAAAAACATGGACTTGTATTCTTAATAATCTTGTAAAAGCAGATCAACTATTTCTATAAAAATACATAAAACTTAAAATTATTGCCAATGATTGCCACAGTGTAGATAAAATCTATTTAAGGTTATTAAACCTAAATCCACCAAAACTGATTTACATACATGATTTTTTTTAATTAAGATCAGTAACCAGAATTAAATACGAGTTTTAACATCGTAAAATATCGCGTCGATCTATTTATAACACAGACAGTTCGTTTATCAATAGTTTTTTTTTTTATTCATTACGAAAACGGATGACATTATTAACTATAATGTTGTTGTAAAATAAGTATAATTTATTTCGATTAGTATTATTAGTAAATCAAAAAAGGACGACTTAAAATTCCCACCTAATTGCAAATTAAAAGTTA
Organism: Xanthostigma xanthostigma; assembly: GCA_963575645.1. NCBI lineage: Eukaryota > Metazoa > Arthropoda > Insecta > Raphidioptera > Raphidiidae > Xanthostigma > Xanthostigma xanthostigma. The sequence continues at coordinate 46,498,543 of OY754470.1, forward strand.
AAAACAGCGCAAACTTCTCAAGGCCGCTGCACACGAGGCTAGGTTTGCAGCTAGATTCCTTGCTAGATATGACTACTAATTTTCTAGCGCTGGTTTTCTTAATTGCTTTTATGTGCTCGCTTCACACAAGACGTCTTTTCAAGATTGTTTGGTGGATAGATCTGGTGCGCGCGCAGTGACAGTTCGAATATAAACACAGAGCAAATCGTGCCTGTTGTCTGACTCTGAGCAGAATGACGCCCTGTTGGTTTGTGGGCGTTTGTTTATGTCGTCCACGTGACAAGATTCTGATTGGTACTTGCTTCAGAGCAAGCAGGGGACCTAGCCTCTGTTCTAATTATAAAATCTATCTTGTGAGCTAGCAGGCGAGCCGGCAGTGACGTCATTTCCAACCTCGTACTCAACCTGCCGGCCAGCAGTGTTCCTAGAAATGTTTTCTCTAATAGCCCATACTGACATATACAAATCCGACGCTGCAGTTGTCATAATTACTGGGCAAAACAATCGAAAATTACGCAATTGTATCTAACTGATCATTATTCTTTGCTAGTTTATATGCGGAATCACAGTAAATTCCACTGTATTAGGACAGTTTTAGATTTTGTGATTAATAGCTATAGTTGTTCTAATTACGATTACTTGTTTTTATTTTTAACATATCAAACAGCTAAAAAATATTTTTAACCAAAAAATTGAACCGACTTCAAAATATGCACTAAAAAATAAAAAATAATAATTATTGTTATTTTTGGAGTCGGTGTCACATCGGAATTCAAAAGTAGCAATTTCAATCTTACGCATGTCTCTAGTTCTCGGAATAGATTTCATTTTGGCTGACACCGACTCCAAAAATAACAATAATTATTATTTTTTACTTTTTAGTGCATATTTTGAAGTCGGTTCAATTTTTTTGTTAAAAATATTTTATTTTTCTCTTTATAGTGTTAGATAAAGTATTGTAATGGGTAGGCCAAGTATGCGTGCCTTTGAAATTTGAGAGTTTCCCTCGATTTCTCCGGATTTCTCCAGATCTTGACTTGGTTCCGATGGGACCGCCTCGGAAGTGCGCTCTTTCGAATAAAAAAAGAATTTTGAAAATCGGTCCATAATTGACGGAGAAATCGGTGAACATACATAAAAAAAATATACAGTCGAGCATAGAACCTCCTCCTTTTTTGAAGTCGGTTAAAAATAGAAGCAATCATAACTTCAACAGCTGATGTTTGCCTGTCAGATCACAATTAATATTATGGCTGAATCATGCAACTAATTATTGAAACTGTTATAATGATTGTTGCATTATTTGAATACTACATACCGCACACTGTTATTCTGCCATTACTGACCTAAACCCAATTGGACAATAAAGACGCATACTACACCTACATAATAAGTAATATTATACTGTACAAAGTAGGTACAGTTATTGCAAACTTGTTATCAAGCATTCCACGTATCATTTTAATGCCAGAGTACAATGTGACGAAAATTAAAAAGACATAAACACGGTTTTGTTTTTGTAAAATGGTGTCGTGAGAACAAGTAAAGCGACTGGAAGGCAAAAGTATCAGGTGTTGATTTTTAATTTACTTGCAGATAGAATGTTCTTAGCAAGTAAAAATAACTTTTTAAAGACGAGCTTTTATTGAATAATTTAGCTTTATGATTATAAAAGCGTGGGTTACAAAGTTTGCGATAGTTTATTAGTCACGAGTCACAATCCACGCTTTTATAATTATGAACATAGATGATTAAAAATTATTTTTCTATTTTTAGGACATTTCTATAAAAGTTTGTGTTTAAAAAGCCCGGCATGGAAATTTTCTGAGTAGTAAAATCAATTGGTGAGACGTTACGCTCCACCGCTTCAAGTGTGGCGTTACGCTCGTCCGCTTCAAAAGAGACAAACACATATTATATCTGTAGGATTTAACGTACGAAAGAATGAGATGGAATACATTACACAGCGTATTTAAGGAGTAAACTCCAGTCGTTCGTCGGAGCTGACTCACACTTTTTTTTAACTAGTATTTTATTTTATACAAAATTTCAAATCGATCGAATATATATGGCGTCCGCCATATTTGTTTTACAATGACGTCACATAGCTTATTGTATTTCACTCGTCAAACTGTTTCATTTGATATCCTTCTAAAGAGGCTTGTGAAGAACCACCATCTTGGGGCGTCGGCCATATTCTAACTCATCACTCAATTACTGTTTTTTATATAGTTGTTTTGTTTTTTTACAGAAAAAATGGCTACATCAGCGGCCATCATAGTTGCGTTTGCTTTGGCTGTAATTGGAGTACAAGCATTCAGCGGAGGAGATGACAAATTTATAAAAAAATACGCGATGATGAAAGTAAGAATAATTCTTAAAAACCAGTATAATTGTTATTTATTTATTATAAATACAGTGTAACCTCTTTATAACGAATCTCAAGGGACCGAGCATTTTTTTTCGTTATAAAGAGTTTTCCTTATATGGAGGGAAGAAAAAAAATTCACCTAATTAATTTATTCTAAACACATAATATAGTCTGTTTACTTTGCCTGACGTTTTTTGCTATGCCAATATTTGTTTTGTATTTTATTAAGTATCTTATGCGTGTCTTGGATGTGGTGGAATCATCTTCATTAAACAATAGGAATTTTTCGATAAGTTTAGCGGCATCAAGTGCTTGTTGAATAGATGATGATGGTTCATAATCGTCCTCTTTACGTATGTAAATATTTGCTGACGCCTAAATATGAACATATTTCTTCGTAATAGAGAATGACTGTTGAGCTATGAAGAGGGTATTAATGTATGGATTTTAAGGTAAACCAATCAAATTGTAAAACTTTCTACGCTATAGGGAGTTTTTCGTTATAACGAAGGACGTTATATAAGAGGTTACACTGTATACAATACAATACAATCATTATTTATAACCATATTAGGTATAAATACAGTCAATAGAAATCCAGATACAAAATAGTTTAACAATTACAAGCTAATAAACATAATAATATAAACTTTATTCTAAATTTAAAAATTCGTTAATTGATTCAAAACAGCCTGCCACTAAAAACTCTTATAATTTGATTTTCAGATTTACGAGAGTTGTTTTGGTCCCGAAGTCGTAAAACAAATTAGAAAGGAGATGAAAGCTGCTTGTATGAAATGCGCAGCAATACCAGACCAACCTGGTGCGATGCCAATGCACCAGGGTGCTGGGATGCGACCATTATCACAGAGGCCCAGCAGTGCAGAGATCTCTCAAGCGGCCAATTCTCAATCACGACCGCAACAGGGCTCGACAAAACTAGAGGATGCCATCGCTCAGTCTCATGAAAATGCGGTTCATCAGCAACTTCCAGGATTCGATGTTGAAAAATTACATCAAGCTATCTTAGCGTATAGACCGGTAATTTCATAATTATCTTTCTTCTTTCATAAGCGGATGTCTCGTGTTTATTGTATTACATCATCAAAAAGCTTGGGAATTTAATTATGATGAAATCATTTTTTAGTTTAAATGTCAAATGGTTGATTTTTTTCCAATTTTCAAATTTACCTCCCAAAGATCGAAATTCGTATATTTACGCTATACGTTCATGATTAGGTCATCTAACTCTATATATGTACCAAATTTCAATTCTTTTCATCCAGTAGAGAGAGGAAGATAGAGAGAGAGAAAGAATATGTAATGGTATGTGAAAAGTCCGTTTTGGATAGGATTTGCTTAAATTCCGTTCTTAGTGGATGTCCACGTCGAGAAAGGAGTAACTATGCCAAATATTTTCTCCGAACTGGATGAAAAAATTGAAATTTGGTACATATATAGAGCTAGATAACTTAATCATGAACGTATAGCGTAAATATACGAATTTCGATGTTTGCGAGGCAAATTTGAAAATTGAAAAAAAATCAATCATTTGACATTTAAAATGCAAGGACCCCTTATATTTTTTTATGATAATTTTTTTATTTCAGAACACCTATCAGTCGCAAGCGCAGTTCAGACCATACCCAGGCGTGACACCGTTCTATCCCACACCTTACGGGGCATCAATGCCAAATCCAATCTTTTATTCCCCGGCCGCAGCTCCTTACTCACCATATTCTCAGTTTCCAGGAGCGTTCTATCCGCAACAGTTCTATCCACAAGGTCAAAGAATGTCGGTAAGTGCAATAGCTTTCCTGCAGAATTAAATTAAGTAAATGATTTTACTAGTGATTACCAGGCGTGACTTTGCTATCCGCGTCTCTATGTTGTTCACTTAGTTCTTCTAAACTACAGACAAAAGATTTTTAGTTTTCACCATCATTTTTAGATAAATTTCTTCCGGAATGTACCATATCATATTAAATTTAAAGACGGTAGAGAAATCTCGATGTCCTAAAAAGACACTTTTAGGACGTTTACATGCCTTCATAGACGCTCAATATTATTGCGCAATATTTGGGTTTGTGCAATATAATTGACCGTGTGTAGACGAGATTGAAAATTTGCGAAATATATTGTGCGATTTTCAAAATCTTGAAAATATATGATACAAACGGGGAAACATTGTGCCGTCTGTTGTCAAAATTGCGCAATATCCCGTCAGTTAATTTCAAGTAGCGGTCGTTTAAACAAGTCGTCTCAACTACGCCTCATCATGGGTGACAAAAAAGCCGAAAGACAAATTATTGTTGAATTTATCGAGGTGTATCGTGGGATGTGAAGTCCAAAGACTATACCTAGTAATCGTGACAACATGATGACTGAAGTTCTGGTGGGGACTGTTTGCACAATGTGGCTGTACCGTCTGTGCTCGCAATTGAGCAATATATTGCACAACCTTCAATATCGCCTCCATACAGTACAATTTTTTCACAAACCAAAATATTGTACAATAATTGACCGTCTAGGGGCCGTCGTCAAAATATTGTGCAACTCACATTGCACAATAATATTGAGCGTCTATGGGCAGCTTTACGCTATCTAAACGATAAGATATACGTTAAATTTATGTACTATAGAATTATAGGTCTCAAAAAGGCGTACAGATAAGTTTCCGATCTATCATCTAAGGATGACCCACAATAACCGTTTTTATCTTTGTTCAAAAATAATAAGTTATTTGCGAAGCTACTTTGGCCAGCATTTTGTTAATCATTATCTAATTGAATATGTTAGTTACCTTTGGCATTTAATTTAGAACAAAAATTATCTGTAAACCACATCATTTAAATGAATATTTTAGAAGCTATCACAGATTATTATGGTTTACTTGTTGTCGAGACTTTGTGAAGCTATTTTGAACGACATAATATCCATCCGTACCCAATTAAACATGTTATCTTTAATAGGCAATCTACGAGTATAAAATTTTCATTAGACGCGCTAATTTTAAGAAATACAGTAGACAGCAAAGTGGCATTTTGCTCTTAGTTATTTCTTTGTCAAACCAAAATATGTCCGGACGAAGCCGGACCGGAAAGCTAAAGTATAATTAAACGTATTTTACAGCGTGATATGAACATGGGAGATCAACTAGAAGCCCTCACCAACCGAATGAGCGGTCGGGTACGCAACGTTACATGCGTGATGCAAGAATTGGGATATCTGGACGAAAATCTCGAACCAAACTATGAGAAAATTTTGTCACGCATTGAAAACTTGCCGGTTGCCGATGAATTAAGAAAGGACATGCAAGATGGCGTCACGTTCTGCCAACAATTCTCGGTGAGTTTTTGTTTTATTTCTTTCATATTATTGCCCACCATTTTTTTATGAATTTGGCGTAACGTTGAAAGCACGTAGTGACGAGGTGTTGCGCGTTTTAATTCTCGAAAGAAGATGTGATCGATTTAAACAAAATTTGAAGTACATATTGGAATCCATCACCGCACGAACTTCGTGCGGTGAATTATTTAATTCTCTGATTTACCCAACTGCGGCGAAGCCAAAAGGAAGGGTTATGAGTTTAGCAGTCTATGTATGTTTGTATTTACGGATGTTCCACCGTAGCGCCTAAAGTATTCATCCAATTTTGATAAATTAGGTGTCAATTGATTCGTTATTAAGTTCCGGGTCACATAGTCTAAATTTATTTTTGAATAGTGGTCCCAGGGGTGAGAAAATCGAAAACAAATAAAAAATAAGTTCTAAAAAAATAATTTAAATAACAAATAAGTTCAAAAACTAAAAACCGACTACTGAAAAGTATAAAACAAGAAAATATTCTCATCTGACAATAGCCGTGGTCGTATGCCCCTCTAGATGTATAGCCTGTTTGCCCTAGAGCTTATGATCGCTTACTACTGTTAAAATGTAATGTTTTGTTAGGGTAGGTGGCATATGATCACGGTTACAACTACTGGTTAGAGCCCTTACAAATATAAATCCGACCCTGTGCACAGGGAACAGCCTGTTTTCATACTTTATGTGGTCAATTGTTTATTTTTTGTTACTGATTGAGTACGCAAAGTCATGGAAAATCATCTATAGAAAACCTTTACCTACTGGACTAGAAGAGGCTACCCTGCGGAAATAATCAAATTGTATTTAGGTTTTGAAAACTATTTTTGGATCCAAAAACGAAGGCCCTGTCACAAACAACCTATCGTGAGCCATTGACTGATAAACTGTATCTTTCTAGCAATGTATTCCGGACGTAAAACGTGAAAAATCGCCGTTATCTCGAGAACTTGTCAAACCAATGTTCTTCTTCCGTTGCTACAAACACAAGAAGTTGGAGGCATGCATTATGAAGGATGTTCGCGAAAAATTCAATCAAGATTCTGATGGTGATTTCGAATCGTTAGCTGATGGCATTCGATCATCAGATGATGTGAGATATCGTTCTTCTAAGTCATTTAAACTTGATCCTGAAGAAGATGGAATAGCCATTTCAATGTACGACTTTTTGTACGGAAGTACTGATGTTGAATTAGACTCTTTGTTATAAACCAAAATTCTTCAGTAAATAGAAATGGATAAACAAATACTCAATAATCTATAACAATACTTATTTGAAAATGATGTAAGTAAATGAATAAATTAAGAAAAGATGTTTATAGGTAAGACAGTACTAGCGGAATTTGTTGAGGTATTTTAAATATTGTGTGCTCGTTGATTACTTTTGAATCATGAACGTCTTTTTTTAATGTCACCAACAGCTAGGATTATGTAGGCTCAGTACCAATTCTCATTTTCAATTTGCTATTATTTATTAATAATAAATTGAACATTCAATTGATACTTTCATCAGTTCTTAGATTAGAATCTGGGGGGAAAACGCCATGTTAACATCAGGGTCGCTATTTTTAAGCCCGATCATAGAGGTCCCAGTGGAACACAGGCTTCAAACGAAACGTTACTAGCTATAAGCAATTATTAGCCAAAAAAATAGTGTTTTTATCTCCTGTTGATACATAAAATTTTAACTTACTGTAAGTACCAACTGATTCCGCTAGAGCTTGCTGTTAATTGAAATATAAACTTTCCTGTATAACTGATTATTAAATGATACGAAATTTAATTAAATTGAAATGATAATTTTGTCTTGTTTAATAGTCATTATTAATTTATAAGCTTTCATATCTCTCTTGCCAGATATGATCGTGTTGTTTGCACGCTCGAAATTTGGACACGACCAAGTTGAAAAATTTTTTTTTAATCGGAATTTTTGGGAGTGCAACCAACACAAATAATACATTTAAATCATACTTGCCAATGTGTATTTCGCTTTTTAAGAATTCATTGTGCTGAAATTTAGAAATTAAAATTTTGTTGGTTTGATCATTGCAAAATTGAAGCATTCAGGGATAGTCAACAGCGCAACAAAATTCGGTAATCGAAGTTGTTAATCGAATAAATCAGCCACCTGATTAAACAAAGTAGTTTCATTTTGAAATTGTGAGGTTATGTTGCAGGTTAACTATTCTTGTTGATTATCGAACATTATGTACTTTGCCAAAATAATTCCAATGTAATTAAACACAAACCAATGTGCCAAAAATGGTGAAGGAATTAATTGGGATAAACACGTTATGGGGTCATCACAAAAATTGTGATTTTTACGTTATAGGGAAATGGAACGAAGATAATTAACAATCTTTTTTGTATAATTTAAGACTTATTTTATATAGTTTATTTATAAAAAATACAATTAGTTATTGTAAACAGTATTAAATGATTTTGTAATTTTATAAAAAAAAAGAACTATACACATAATTGCATAAATTTACCTATTTTTTATTTCAAGCTGCCAGAATTCTTTCAAAATTGATCTTAGTTTGACAACCAAGACTGGAGAAAATATTCTCAGATCACTAAGTTTTTTAAAGTACTTATATAAAATCAGTACAACTGCTTCAAGGATTTAAACTTTTAACTGGAGGGGGGGGGGTGCAATAACCAAACATGTTGCGTGCATATTTCTCCATTGTTTTGTGTCGCAATGCAATTAGCAAAACAACCGAGAAATGTGTTCACAGCTTAAAAAATATCTTTGGTTTTAATTGCATTTAAAAAATGGAATGTATTTTTTTTTCTCACTATTCTGTCTGTCTGTCTATCACAGCCTTCTATCTTCTAAACTATTAATTGCCACAATAATGAAATCAACAATATTATGGTGGTTCACACACAGACAGAAAAGCATTTTTTTTTTGTTATTAGACTTGCATTTAAAGAATTCACGTAAACATTTTTTTAAGATAGCCATGTGGGGTGTCTTTGCATAGATCTTATCGAATAGAATAAGAAACCATGTTTTTTTCAGTTCAAAATGGCGGCGTGACAATATGAAATTTGGTAAGTATGTTTTTCTTCACGGTTATGACTAATGACAAATAAGTTTCATTAAAATCGGTTCAGTTGTTTCTGAGATAAGCGCCTCAGAACCTTGTCAGATATAATAGCTGCAAGACAAGAATGTACAAACTAACCGATTTTCTATTGTTTATTTAAATCAAAATACCTCTTTAAAGAAAATAGTCTTTCCCCCTTAATTTCAATTCTAAATACTAAGTTAGATATGTAACAAGTTACAATAATTAGTCCGACCGTTTCTGCGTGATGTTCAAACAAAAATATTTATCATCTTTTGTGTTGTATTTCAATTAAATTATGGTCTCGTTTAGGCGTGAAAGTCAACAATTTTGTATATTTTCTTAACAGTGTATTCCAATAACACAGGATATTTTTCATAGTCAAATTTTCCCAAATAAATTTATAACCTTCTTCAGCTATTTCTTTCACTGTATCGTCATTATGTGCAGCAAATTGTATGTAATCTTTCAACTCTTCCTGGCTCGATTCAGCTCGGATGGGTATGTAATGAACCCATGGTTTCATTGCTGAATAAAAGAATTCTAACCAGCCATCGTCTATGTGAAAGACGAGTGATTTGCAGAGAAATAAGTGCTTGAAACGAAAACTAGCAGCGACACCTCGGAAATTGAACAAAAATCTATACTTGCAATGCTCTTCTAGAGATACTTCAGGTGCAGGTGGGGCGTTTAAAGTGTCCTAAAAAGTTTGTTTTTTAAAGTGAAACTTTTATTCTATCGCCCCGAATTTTTCTGGCCGTCTGTTGCATGTCGCATTACAGGCGGCCGCGGAGTAGGGGTAAAGTGAAAGGCGTTCGGAGTAGGCGCTCGGTAGAGCAGCCAAGGCCAATGTGGCGGCGCCCATGGTTAGCATCAGCTGACCGTGTAGTATGTATAACACATAGTCAGTCTGTCATGCGGGCAAGTGCTGTACAGTGTTTACATGTTTTTATTCGTATATTCATGTGAATATTGTTGTTTATAATTAATCGTGATGGATAAGTGCCTACAATCCAATAAAAGTTTCACTTGCGTCGTGGTTTCTTAAAACCACACAACTGTTTTTTAATTAGTCCTAAAATATTTTTTAGTCTTGCAACGACGAACTTTTTATACGGGTTTCTTACAAATCGATCTCACATTGAAGTCAGAACCGAACATCGAAGTGAATGGCTATAGCTATTGTCATTCAAAAAATGATAAATTGAAAATATGAATTAGTGCTGGGTAAATTTTTTAGTGCAAAATATTCGTTCGCCATGAGTTGAAATTCTAGTTTATGAGATTTTTTGAGCAAAGGTTATTAATATTTAAAAAAACTAAACTTACAGCGTTCGATTTCCATGCCTGGTTTTTTGTGTATTGTGCATCAACTAAATTAGGATGTTTTCTTGACAACAAAACAATATTATCTCTGGTGCTGCTTGTTCTTGAGCCTCTGAAGAACGCCTTTGGATCTTTCTTTTGCCATGGATATTTGTCAGCTGTTTGACTTAATGACTTTCGATGTTGGTCCCAACGACCCAGTCCTTGGGGGTAGAGCGAAATGGCTGGCCCACCTTCCCAAAATGACCATGCTGGATACATTATATCAACGTAATGATTAGTTTTGCTAAATGAAAATACTGGAATTGGTTCGGTCGCTCTGTTTTTAAGTATTTGAGGCCAGTCTCTTGTGTTGAGAATAAATTCTGTATCAGGCAGTTTTGATATCAGTTTTAAAATGAAATGTTCTATTCCTGAACATCGAGCTGGAAACATGCAATTCTTTTCCCTGTACAGTCGGTGACTTATTATTTGATATTTAGTGCCCCTAAAAACACGTCACTTGAATAATTTTTACTACAAAGGAAAGGTAAAAAAATATATACCTAATGTACCTAAACATTTTTAGGTACATTCTGTGAAAGCGTTTGATTTGGTTGACATGTTTTAAAATTCTGAATAAGTATACTAACTTTGTTGCAGCTTTTGTTAATAAATCTTCTGAGATGCCTTTTGCTTTAAAAGGTTTTAAATCTGCATTTAATGTAGAAAAGAAACAACTACAATTTTTCGAGTCATATGCAACAAATTTATTATTTGCTGAGTGAATATTTCCCAAAATTTCTTCGTATTTTATGTTATTCATATCTGAAAAATACAGACCGTTGAATACGAATACGAATTAGACTTTAAATTTCAAATTTTTAATATTCCAACCTTGCGAGTAATAATTTTCTTCTTGGAAATTACATACACCACCGGAATCGTCAGTACAGTGGCCATTTTCACAATAGGCTATAAATATGTAACTGCAAATTATTAAAATAAATAGAAAATTCATATTATTGTATTTAACACAATATATAAACCATTATTGAGATTTTATTTCAAATTAAATAATTTAAAGGTTATGTTTCATTTGACTCATAAAAAAAATTGAAGACTGAGTCATCACTGATATTTCATTATCTATACTAATATAGGTATGTAATATATGTGGCATAATTTCATAGGACGGGTATGCTTTACACTGTTTCAATGCTTTGCCGCTTTATTCAGTCAATACGCGCTATAAAGATGCTTACTCTCCATACATAAATCTGACAGCTTACATCAGAGACGTCTGTCGGAATTTTGTTGAAATGTGTAGTTCAATGACTTACAAATTATTTATCTAATGTTCAGCTTTGTTGCAATCAACAATAATTGTTGTTTGAAACGTAAGAGAAGGAGATTGTAGATTATAGACGCTCAACAGCTGAGGTCGTCAGCGATTTAGAACGTGGACACGTCCAATCCCAATCCAGTCATTTTTTATAAGCTTACCGAACTTGAATCGGATCCGAGAGATTATCCAAAATTGTCCAAAGAAAAACCTAAGGGAAATGAAAATCTCGTTTTTATATTTAGTCGATTTTCGAAATTTTTCAAAAACTCGCTTTGTAGGTCCGGAAATGACACTACTAATCAAAAAGTAAGCTCAACTTTTAGTTCTGTGGGCATTTGAAGCGCGTTTAAATATAGAAACAACATTTGAACGTATCTATCTTCAAAACGGTAAGTGGTACGAACTTGCGGATGAGCTCATTGAAGAGGCGTTTTTTATCAGTATACTGAATTTGAAATGTATCCGATAAGTATTCAAGACTTTTCATAAAAGCAATTTGAACGGGTTCATCTCCGAAAAGGTATTAGATACACTTTGAAAGCTTAAGTAATTATCGAAAAGAAGTTACTACGTAAAAAGAATTTTATCTGTAACTAGCCGCTACCCGCGACTCCACACGCGATTAATATGAAACAGGACAGTACAGCGCAGCCTCCTTCTGCTCCACCGTATTGCTGTACCACTTTTAAAAACACCTTGTATGCTTTTTTTTGGGATGAATTTTCATAAAAACTTTCTTAGCCTTAGTTATTTTGTATTTTTTTTAAGACAGTTTTGGACAACCTCTCGGATCCGATTCAAATTCGGTAGGCTTATGGAAAATGACTCGCTGAAGTCACCAAGCCCCTCCGTTGCTTCATATCACTTACCGTTTCGAAGATACACCCGTTCAAATTGCTTTTCTGGAATACGCATCGGAAACATTTCAAATTCGGTGTAGTGTGTACTGACAGAAAACGACACGCTGAATTCAATGAGCGCACCCGGAGGTCTGTATCTAATACCGTTTCGAAGATATAGACGTTTAAATGTTTCTTCTACATTTAAATTCACTACAAAAGCCCACAGGACCTAAAGTTGAGCTTATATTTAGATTTGGAGTGTCATTTCCTGTTAGTATAAGCCGTCTGGACGTGAAAAGCGAGTTATTGGAAAATCTTGAAAAACGACTGAAAACGAGATTTTTCCCATAGTATAGCCTTAGTTATTTTGTGATTTTTTTAAGACAGTTTTGGACAACCTCTCGGATCCGATTCAAATTCGGTAGGCTTATGGAAAATGACTCGCTGAAGTCACCAAGCCCCTCCGTTGCTTCATATCACTTACCGTTTCGAAGATACACCCGTTCGAAAATTCAAAATTTTTAAGAATTTGTGTGTGTAAACGGAAAAATATGTGGTCGTGGCTGTGGCCGTGGCCACCTTATTTGCACTATATATTTTATAAATAAAAATATTTGTTTTTAGTTAATTTGTGTATATTTTTCACAATCATTAACACATATACAATAATAGGGGTACAATATAAGAAGTAATAATTAAAATAATATTTTTTGATATCAACTTGATGCAGGCAACTCCAGAGGGGTTGGGGGTCGCCCAGTCACGATCGCAGTATCCTGTAACAAAAAAAGAAAAAGTTATTTTTTCACGATTACAAAATGCGCATACATTGTATCCAATCTTGTAAATTGTGGACGCTTTAATTATGTCAATTGCATTTCAATTGAAGCCTTTATCGCTGTAGACTGTAGAGCGTCCATAATATATAAAATATCTGTAGGGCGGCCTAGGCCCTAAAATACATTGGACTAAATAAGAACGTCTGTAAGACGCTAGACCGTTGTCGAGCGTCTATAAGACGCTGAGCCTCCGTTGTCGAGCGTCTATTTACATTACAATATGCTCATCTTAATTTCTTTACGTTATACTTAGAGAGAGATTTTTGTTAAGAAATCTGCAAAAAAACGTACAAGATCTCTACAAACCTAAAAATCAAAAATTTGCTATTCAGCTCCCAGAAGTATCAAGAGGTATCGATGGCCAGTGCTGCGAATACAATATAGCACACCAAAGGCACTTGCATAACATGATTATATACCGGATGTTTTCATAGCTCTGTACCGCTGTCGTGTTTGATGCATGTGTATTATATTATTCTTTGATTCATTTTTAATTTATTGTTCGGTCCGCATGTAGACAACATAGATTTTAAATTATAGACGTTCGACAACAAAGCTCGTCAACATGTATGCTTGCAGAAAAATCATAGATTTTATCGTTAAATTAAAACGTAATGAAAAAAGGTAGAGTTTTGAAATTTTGAACATGCGTTTAAGTCCGGTGACAATGCATAAATACAATATGGCGGACGCCCCAAAACGACGGACCACTCTTTTTGTTACAACGTACTTAACATGGATATCAAATGAAAGAGTTTGACAAGTGGAATACGATAAGCTATGTGACGTCATTGTAAACCCAATATGGCGGACGTCGCATATCTGATCGGGTTGAAGTTTTCTATACATATAATATGTTTCCGATGAGAATACATGATTTGATCGTTTTTAGAATTAAATATTCAATAATTCAATAATTTTTAATAATTTAGTCATAAATATAAGTGTGGGTTGTGACTAATAAGCAATCGTAGACCTTACAACCCACACATTATAAGTTTTTTTAGTAATAATATTTCAGAAAACTTATTTACACAATCAAAAAAATACTTACATAGACAATTTTTCAACAAGAGTCGATTGGAAGATCGTTTCTGAAGATCCTAGTCGCAGATTCCCACCTTCATATGCGAGTTGGTCTCAAAATTGTTGACCAAAGGACAGCACCTAGCGTTGAATCTGCAACAATCAAATGTTTACATAAGATTACGGTGTTTGATACATTTCAATACAGTCAGGGAAAAAAATTAAATGAACATAATATTATACAGGACACAAAGAACGGTTAAGCACTATTACTTGCGGATCATTTAGCATCACAAAATAGATAAGTGTTTGAAATGGAAGGTAACACCAATTGTTTTGACCCGTCTGCAAAGAACATCAATGCCAGTTCAAAATTACTAATCCGGACTTCGTTAAATTCCCAATGAAAAAAGCTGTTTTTAAAATTTATTATGTATAGAGGTCAAGTAGGTATAAAATATACAAAATATTTTGTAATGTAATAATGTGTTTTCTTTTTAATTTTTTCAAAGTCCTGAATCTGTTCACAGCCGGGTATTGTACTTTTTTTATCGAACACCGCGTATAGTATTTCATATTTAAAACCATTGTCTTTTGACACCGCCCACAGTAATAAAAATAATAATTGTATTAGGATGGCAGGTCGCTTCCAGTGTTACATAAATTCAGTGGCGTATTAAAAATATTTTTTGATCGATTTAAAAAAAAACTAAAGTTTTATGTTTTGAGTTTTATAATATAATAATTAATTATTTTCAAATTTTGAGTATACAATATCATCGATAGTATAATAAAAACGTTTAACTTAAATATTACTTATTTTATTTTTAAAGTTTTAGTGTGCTTTAATGTACCTACTAGACTGTATAACAAGTGAACAAACAAACGGAACGTGAAGTTAAATGAAAACGTTTGAATTAAGTGAACGAAAAATAACAATTGAAGAGATATAAATTTTTTTTACACATGAATAATAAGTATTCGAAATAACATTCTTAATACATTTTATGGGTCTGTCCTTTTTTTTTTAAATAATAATTCATGTTCTTTAGAATCAACAACGAGTTTATACAAAACACGAAACATGTTTCCATCTCAATTATATAGCCCTTAATGGTACTGTTTTTTGTTGCTGTCTATGGAATATTTCTATTTTTGAGAGGCGTTTCCAAAAAAAAAAAAACACAAAACAAAACAGTCACTCCTGTTGAATATCGCCGTCTTTAATGACAATGCAGTGTTTCCAAAACTATTTATTTTCAGTTTCTGAAACTCGTGGATCTGTCTTTTTGAGCAGGCAACAATTGATCGTTTTAAAGACAGGTCTATACTCACGGTAGTATTATTAGCTGGTGGGGGTACAGGACGCTGCAATTATAAGAAGGCTTAGTAAACAAATAAATAAATTTACTGCAAAGGGATAAAAATTCAAAAAAAGCGTAAGCCAGAGAAAATGCGTTACAAATTTAAAAATTGTACATTTGTTCTTTATCGCCTGTTCTTTACCTTTCTACAAAAATCCAGATCGCAACGCCGCCATTCAACCACAGTGTCTAGGTCTGTCTATACGACCGTGATCTAAAGTTTTGTCCTAAAAGTCAAATTTAGAACGCTTACCAATATATGCATATACTCGATTTTTGGGCGTCTACAATTGTGCAAAGCTTAGTATATTTGCCCAAAATATACTATTTGCAGCTAGAACTTATAACTTTATAAGTTTAGCATTTCCGTTTGCAGAATTGTCCCAAACACCTGTCAATCGAGTGAATTTCCGGGAAGAATGGTTTAGCTTTTCAAGTCATATTTCAAAACTGTAAAATTACAGACATGACCTCTTGATTCAGGACTGCAGTATAGGCGCAGTATTCGATATTACGCAATCTCTAAAAATACGTCTGTCAATAATATAAACACAAAAGTATTAGGCGCTCAGCTAAACAATAATTTTATACATAAACTAGCTTGTTACCCGCGACTTCATCTACGTGGAATTTATGTTTGTAAGATTGGTATATTTGAATGTATGCTATTAGCAGTCAGAACTTTTAAGCATAACATTTCAGAGATAAAAACGTTCAAATGTTGTTCCGGTGTTTAAACACACTTCAAATGGCCTCGTTTCCTTAGTCATAGGTTTTTTTTTTAACAATTTTGGAAAATCTCTCGGAACTGATTCAAATTCGGGAGACTTATAGAGAACTAGCTGCTGTTACCCCTGCGGCTTCACCCACTATTGAGATGAAACACAATAGCAAGAACAGTAGTGGCTGTATGCGTTGTCCGTCAGTATATAAGTCGTTAAAGTAGATTAGCCCTGATAAATTTTCAAAAATCCTTTTGAATGCTCACTTACGCCATATAGGGGCGACTTCTATGCAAAATTGCATGCTTCTAGAATCTAATCGGTTTAGACTGGGCGTTATTAACATATACATTACTCATAACATATACTCTAACATTGACTAATGTTAGAGTTTTAACCAAGTAGGTTTATAACCCCCTTAGGGGATGAATTACCAAAAATCATTTCCGAGTACACAGCTACGTTAAATAAAGAACCCCTGTGTAAAATTTCATGCATTTAGACCTATTGGTTTCGGCAGTGCGTTGTCTGTCAGCCTAGACGGTTTATTAAGAAAAAGTGAAAAAAGGATTTTTATTGCAAATTTTCTATACAGAAACGTAAATATCAGAAATTTGCTATCCAGCTCCCAGAAGCGCTAAGAGGTATTTTTATAACGAATAGAATAAGACAAAACATAGTTGCATAATAGTTTTTATACTCACACCAAAATAAATAGCGAATAAAGCAAGACGACAGACTTGTTATCTAATGATTAATGAATTATGTTTTTAATATTTTAACCCCTTCCACAGTCAGGGCCGGACTAGTCCATTTGGTCTTTTTGAAATCTGAAAAATAGTTGAAAAAAAATTGGTTGTCTGTAAAGTCGGTTTACGGACGATAGTTTTACGTGATAACGTCGTAAAGAAACATTGATGAACTCTCTGACGTCACGCGAGAAGAGAGAGAAATGCGTATACAAGCCGGTGTTTCATCAATTTATAAGACGTTATCACGTCAAAAGCTAATTCAAATATTTCTTTTTTTTTGTGTATAAAAGGAATTATTTTAAATTATCGGAAAAATTAGTTTTTAATAAAATGAAACATAACAACATATTTTCTTTAGATTTTAGAATAACCATATAAAAAGCAACATTTTGTATATTTGTTTATTATACACAGTAATGTCCAACAGCAAAGTAAACTATATTGTTTACAAATCAGTTCAAAATAGACAGGTTGACCAGGTCCTTCTAAAAACCGGGCCCTAGCCATTTGTCTCGTTTGTCTATAAAATAATCCAAATTAGACAAATGTCTAGGGCCCGGTTTTTTGAAGGACCCGGTCAAACTGTCTATTTTGAACTGATTTGTAAACAATATAGTTTACTTTGCTGTTGGACAACTGTAGTGTATAATAAACAAATATATAAAATGTTGCTTTTTATATTATGGTTATTCTAAAATCTAAAGAAAATGTGTTATTATATTTCACTTTATTAAAAACTAATTTTTCCGGTTATTTAGAATTTTTTTTATACACTCAAATAAAAAAATTTGAATTTACTTTTTTTCAACTACTTTTCAGATTTCAAAAAGACCAAAATGGATTAGTCTGGCCCTGACTGTGGAAGGGGTTAAAATTTTAAAAGTATAATTCATTAGATAACATATTAACAAGTCTGTCGTCACTCGTCTTGCTTTATTCGCTATTTATTGTGGTGTGAGTATAAAAACTATTATGCAACTATGTTTTGTCTTATTTCATTCATTATAAAAATACCTCTTAACGTTTCTGGGAGCTGGATAGCAAATTTCTGATATTTACGTTTCTGTATAGAAATTATTTGCAATATGTTCTTTTTTCACTTTTTCTTAATAACTAAAGGCTGACAGACAACGCACTGCCGAAACCAATAGGTCTAAGTGCAAGAAATTTTACACAGGGATTCTTTATTTAACGTAGCTGTGTACTGGAAATAATTTTTGAAAATTCATCCCCTAAGAGGGTTAATCTACTTGGTTAAAATTCTAACATTAACTTACCGTACCGTGCTCAATCTAAACCGATGTGTCAAGAAGCATGCAATTTTGCACAGAAGTCGTCCCCTTTATGTCGTAAGTGAGCACTTAGAATAGATTTTTGAAAATTCATTCCCTTAGGGGGTTAATCTACTTTAACACTGACTTATACTGAGGGGACAACGCACAACCACGTTGTTGCTATTGTGTTTCATCTCAATCGCGGGCGAAGCCGCGGGGGTAACAGCAGCTAGTTCTCAATAAGTCTATACCTTTGAAGCGGTTCCGAGAGGTTTTCCAAAATTATCCAAAAAAAACCTGCGATGAGGAAACTTTCTCACTTTTAGTCGATTTTTGACATTTTCCAATAACTCACTTTTTAGGTCCACACGGATTATACAGTATACTAACCGGAAATGACACCCCAAATCAAAAAATGTGGCCATTTGAAGTGTGTTTAAACATCGAAGCAACATTTGAACGTCTCTATCTCCGAAACGGTATTAAATACAGACTTTCGGGCAGGACCGTCTTTAACCAATTGTAGGCTTTAAGCATATTAGGATAATGGCGCCCCTATGACCTTGACAGAGCACTTAGAATTAGAATTCTAACATTATCATTCGTGCATTCTATTAGAAAATAAATAACTTAGTACTAATTAATTTTTATATTTTTTAGATTTTTCTGAAGAAGATCCAAAGCCGGATCGAAACGTCATCCTTTGTTACTTTGATTTATATTTTTATATAATTTTTGTAAATATATGATCTGAAAAAAAAATTGGTCGACAATTTTATTTATTTGAAGAGTTCTATTCAGACGTCAATCAAAGATTTGTATATATATATATTATATCCATTCAAATATACCAAGCTTACAAACATAAATTCCATGCAGACGAAGTCGCGGGTAAGAGCTAGTTTATATGTATAAAATTATTATTTTTTCTGATAGGCTGTGGCGCCTGATACATTTTTGTTTATATTATTGACTGACGAATTTTTAAAGATTGCGTAATGTCGAATACTGCGTATACTACAGTACCAAATCAAGAGGTCATGACTAATCTTACATTTTTGAAATATTTAGCCTTGAAAAGCTGAAACAATTAATTACTCTTTTGTTTTTTATCATGCTTTATTATGCATGCATAATATCTATTTAAATTAAATAGATTTAACTCTGAAGTGTATTATATATTTTGATGTTATTATCTCAACTTTAAATTTCAAATATCTGCAATAATACAAAAAAAAAGTCTTGGGTCGCAGTGCCAAACCCTGCCGACAATATAGTGTATTTGCTTTTATAGGCAGTGTGGCTCTATTACATGAACTTAACTTTTTTTGGGAAAAATAAAAAAAAATTATCCCTTAATACACCCCTTAAAATAACTTTTTTTTTTCTTAATTTCAATACTACATATCAATTCAACATCTGTACCAAATTATATACACTCTTCAGTATGTAAATCCATATCAGAAACTTGTGTTTTCATAAAATTTGTAAGTCCGGTCCTGTCGGGCCGATTTTATTAAAATTTTAGCAGCATATTTTAATAATTACTAAAAGGTTAAATTTCAAATTTGAAACGGTTCCGAGAATTTTTTGGGTATTTTTGGGCCCGAAAACTTTTTTCAACCCCTAAATACCGCCCTTAACATGGCCCGATTGGGCCCATTTTAAATAGGCTTCGTGCGGTAATGGATTTCAATATGTGGTCCAAATTTCGTTAAAATCAATTAACTCCTTCGAAAGTTATAGCCCGCACACATATATATATAAATATATATATATATATATATATACATATATATATAAACATTTCCAAAAATGGTGCCAAACTTCTTAGAAAGTTATGAAACGTCGAGAAATTTTGGTCCGACCCCTAAGTCCCGCCATCCGACCGACGCCAATAGTGTAAGTGCCTTATGGCAAATACACTAAAAAAACTGTTTTGGTACCAAATTAATGATTATTATTTATTATACTTGCTTGTTTATACTTTGTCAAAGTCTAATTTCAAAACTATTATACAATAGGTAATAATATGGCAGGGCCGGATTATTTTATAGACAAACGAGACAAATGGCGATAGGGCTCGGTTTTTAGAAGGACCCGGTCAACCTGTCTATTTTGAACTGATTTGTATAAACAATATAGTTTACTTTGCTGTTGGACAACAAATAAATGAAATGTTGCTTTTTATATGGTTATTCTAAAATCTAAAGAAAATGTGTTGTTATATGTTTCATTTTATTAAAAACTAATTTTTCCGATAATTTATAATAATTCCTTTTATACACAAAAAAAGAAATATTTGAATTAACTTTTGACGTGATAACGTCTTATAAATTGATGAAACACCGGCAGCACGCACGAAAAAGTGTCACGTTCCGTCTGAGCCTGAGCGTGCAAGCGAGAGCGCGGTATAAGCGATAGAGAGGCACGATCGGCCCAAGCGTCGGCTTGTACGCATTTCTCTCTCTTCTCGCGTGACGTCAGAGAGTTCATCAATGTTTCTTTACGACGTTATCACGTAAAACTATCGTCCGTAAACCGACTTTACAGACAACCAATTTTTTTTCAACTATTTTTCAGATTTCAAAAAGACCAAATGGACTAGTCCGGCCCTGACTGTGGAAGGGGTTAAAATATTAAAAACATAATTCATTAATCATTAGATAACAAGTCTGTCGTCTTGCTTTATTCGCTATTTATTTTGGTGTGAGTATAAAAACTATTATGCAACTATGTTTTGTCTTATTCTATTCGTTATAAAAATACCTCTTAGCGCTTCTGGGAGCTGGATAGCAAATTTCTGATATTTACGTTTCTGTATAGAAAATTTGCAATAAAAATCCTTTTTTCACTTTTTCTTAATAAACCGTCTAGGCTGACAGACAACGCACTGCCGAAACCAATAGGTCTAAATGCATGAAATTTTACACAGGGGTTCTTTATTTAACGTAGCTGTGTACTCGGAAATGATTTTTGGTAATTCATCCCCTAAGGGGGTTATAAACCTACTTGGTTAAAACTCTAACATTAGTCAATGGTTAGAGTATATGTTATGAGTAATGTATATGTTAATAACGCCCAGTCTAAACCGATTAGATTCTAGAAGCATGCAATTTTGCATAGAAGTCGCCCCTATATGGCGTAAGTGAGCATTCAAAAGGATTTTTGAAAATTTATCAGGGCTAATCTACTTTAACGACTTATATACTGACGGACAACGCATACAGCCACTACTGTTCTTGCTATTGTGTTTCATCTCAATAGTGGGTGAAGCCGCAGGGGTAACAGCAGCTAGTTCTCTATAAGTCTCCCGAATTTGAATCAGTTCCGAGAGATTTTCCAAAATTGTTAAAAAAAAAACCTATGACTAAGGAAACGAGGCCATTTGAAGTGTGTTTAAACACCGGAACAACATTTGAACGTTTTTATCTCTGAAATGTTATGCTTAAAAGTTCTGACTGCTAATAGCATACATTCAAATATACCAATCTTACAAACATAAATTCCACGTAGATGAAGTCGCGGGTAACAAGCTAGTTTATGTATAAAATTATTGTTTAGCTGAGCGCCTAATACTTTTGTGTTTATATTATTGACAGACGTATTTTTAGAGATTGCGTAATATCGAATACTGCGCCTATACTGCAGTCCTGAATCAAGAGGTCATGTCTGTAATTTTACAGTTTTGAAATATGACTTGAAAAGCTAAACCATTCTTCCCGGAAATTCACTCGATTGACAGGTGTTTGGGACAATTCTGCAAACGGAAATGCTAAACTTATAAAGTTATAAGTTCTAGCTGCAAATAGTATATTTTGGGCAAATATACTAAGCTTTGCACAATTGTAGACGCCCAAAAATCGAGTATATGTATATATTGGTAAGCGTTCTAAATTTGACTTTTAGGACAAAACTTTAGATCACGGTCGTATAGACAGACCTAGACACTGTGGTTGAATGGCGGCGTTGCGATCTGGATTTTTGTAGAAAGGTAAAGAACAGGCGATAAAGAACAAATGTACAATTTTTAAATTTGTAACGCATTTTCTCTGGCTTACGCTTTTTTTGAATTTTTATCCCTTTGCAGTAAATTTATTTATTTGTTTACTAAGCCTTCTTATAATTGCAGCGTCCTGTACCCCCACCAGCTAATAATACTACCGTGAGTATAGACCTGTCTTTAAAACGATCAATTGTTGCCTGCTCAAAAAGACAGATCCACGAGTTTCAGAAACTGAAAATAAATAGTTTTGGAAACACTGCATTGTCATTAAAGACGGCGATATTCAACGGGAGTGACTGTTTTGTTTTGTGTTTTTTTTTTGGAAACGCCTCTCAAAAATAGAAATATTCCATAGACAGCAACAAAAAACAGTACCATTAAGGGCTATATAATTGAGATGGAAACATGTTTCGTGTTTTGTATAAACTCGTTGTTGATTCTAAAGAACATGAATTATTATTTAAAAAAAAAGGACAGACCCATAAACTGTATTAAGAATGTTATTTCGAATACTTATTATTCATGTGTAAAAAAAATTTATATCTCTTCAATTGTTATTTTTCGTTCACTTAATTCAAACGTTTTCATTTAACTTCACGTTCCGTTTGTTTGTTCACTTGTTATACAGTCTAGTAGGTACATTAAAGCACACTAAAACTTTAAAAATAAAATAAGTAATATTTAAGTTAAACGTTTTTATTATACTATCGATGATATTGTATACTCAAAATTTGAAAATAATTAATTATTATATTATAAAACTCAAAATATAAAACTTTAGTTTTTTTTTAAATCGATCAAAAAATATTTTTAATACGCCACTGAATTTATGTAACACTGGAAGCGACCTGCCATCCTAATACAATTATTATTTTTATTACTGTGGGCGGTGTCAAAAGACAATGGTTTTAAATATGAAATACTATACGCGGTGTTCGATAAAAAAAGTACAGTACCCGGCTGTGAACAGATTCAGGACTTTGAAAAAATTAAAAAGAAAACACATTATTACATTACAAAATATTTTGTATATTTTATACCTACTTGACCTCTATACATAATAAATTTTAAAAACAGCTTTTTTCATTGGAAATTTAACGAAGTCCGGATTAGTAATTTTGAACTGGCATTGATGTTCTTTGCAGACGGGTCAAAACAATTGGTGTTACCTTCCATTTCAAACACTTATCTATTTTGTGATGCTAAATGATCCGCAAGTAATAGTGCTTAACCGTTCTTTGTGTCCTGTATAATATTATGTTCATTTAATTTTTTTCCCTGACTGTATTGAAATGTATCAAACACCGTAATCTTATGTAAACATTTGATTGTTGCAGATTCAACGCTAGGTGCTGTCCTTTGGTCAACAATTTTGAGACCAACTCGCATATGAAGGTGGGAATCTGCGACTAGGATCTTCAGAAACGATCTTCCAATCGACTCTTGTTGAAAAATTGTCTATGTAAGTATTTTTTTGATTGTGTAAATAAGTTTTCTGAAATATTATTACTAAAAAAACTTATAATGTGTGGGTTGTAAGGTCTACGATTGCTTATTAGTCACAACCCACACTTATATTTATGACTAAATTATTAAAAATTATTGAATTATTGAATATTTAATTCTAAAAACGATCAAATCATGTATTCTCATCGGAAACATACCTATATGTATAGAAAACTTCAACTCGATCAGATATGCGACGTCCGCCATATTGGGTTTACAATGACGTCACATAGCTTATCGTATTCCACTTGTCAAACTCTTTCATTTGATACCCATGTTAAGTACGTTGTAACAAAAAGAGTGGTCCGTCGTTTTGGGGCGTCCGCCATATTGTATTTATGCATTGCCACCGGACTTATACGCATGTTCAAAATTTCAAAACTCTACCTTTTTTCATTACGTTTTAATTTAATGATAAAATCTATGATTTTTCTGCAAGCATACATGCTGACGAGCTTTGTTGTCGAACGTCTATAATTTAAAATCTATGTTGTCTACATGCGGACCGAATAATAAATTAAAAATAAATCAAAGAATAATAATACATGTGCATCAAACACGACAGCGGTACAGAGCTATGAAAACATCCGGTATATAATCATGTTATGCAAGTGCCTTTGGTGTGCTATATTGTATTCGCAGCACTGGCCATCGATACCTCTTGATACTTCTGGGAGCTGAATAGCAAATTTTTGATTTTTAGGTTTGTAGAGAAATAATTATAGTTATTTTGCAGAGATAATGAATAAAAAATATCTCTTTGAACTTCTGGGAGCTGAATAGCAAATTTTTGATTTGTAGAGAAATTATACTTATTTTGCAGATATAATGAATAAAAAATATCTCTTTTAACTTCTGGGAGCTGAATAGCAAATTTTTGATTTTTAGGTTTGTAGAGATCTTGTACGTTTTTTTGCAGATTTCTTAACAAAAAATCTCTCTCTAAGTATAACGTAAAGAAATTAAGATGAGCATATTGTAATGTAAATAGACGCTCGACAACGGAGGCTCAGCGTCTTATAGACGCTCGACAACGGTCTAGCGTCTTACAGACGTTCTTATTTAGTCCAATGTATTTTAGGGCCTAGGCCGCCCTACAGATATTTTATATATTATGGACGCTCTACAGTCTACAGCGATAAAGGCTTCAATTGAAATGCAATTGACATAATTAAAGCGTCCACAATTTACAAGATTGGATACAATGTATGCGCATTTTGTAATCGTGAAAAAATAACTTTTTCTTTTTTTGTTACAGGATACTGCGATCGTGACTGGGCGACCCCCAACCCCTCTGGAGTTGCCTGCATCAAGTTGATATCAAAAAATATTATTTTAATTATTACTTCTTATATTGTACCCCTATTATTGTATATGTGTTAATGATTGTGAAAAATATACACAAATTAACTAAAAACAAATATTTTTATTTATAAAATATATAGTGCAAATAAGGTGGCCACGGTCACAGCCACGACCACATATTTTTTCCGTTTACACACACAAATTCTTAAAAATTGGAATTTTCGAACGGGTGTATCTTCGAAACGGTAAGTGATATGAAGCAACGGAGGAGCTTGGTGACTTCAGCGAGCCATTTTCCATAAGCCTACCGAATTTGAATCGGAGTCCAAAACTGTCTTAAAAAAATCACAAAATAACTAATAGTCCGGGGGCCAGTAACAGGTTTTTCTTACCAATTTCCGCATGCCTCAAAGACTCGTAAAAAGCTTTAGACAGTTGTACTATGTAGCATCGTGGCCGTCAGCTGCGGCACTATCGGGGGAATAGGTAGCTTTATAGCTTCGGAAATATTTTGAAAATAAAGAAATCAGCCGCTTTTTTGTTTTATAAATCTGTCAGAAATATACTAGTTCGGCATGCTTTGATTAACTTTTACATGACGTGGAACATAATATTATGTAGCTAACCATGGCAACGAATAGCAAATATCATATTGAATACGATCCATTACCCACGTCACCTCACGCGATATCAGAAATTCTTTAATATAATAAGATGTCAACATTTTTGAAGTGGTCCCGTCACCCAATTGGCTGGAATTTTTGTGTATTTTGTCAAAAGAAAAATTCAACGTTAAAACTATTCAATGAAGAAAATTTGTGCAAGTGCCGTAATATACTCACTATTCGGAAAAATAATAATTTAGCAGCAAGAGATGTAATACTTCCTGAACAACCTAATGATTTTCAACTGTATCATAGCGATTGCTATCGACGTTTTACAGCTTTGCCGCCAAAATATCGACGTTCCCAACTGTCTCTTCTACCACACCCTTTTTTGTATCAGCTGACAATCTTTCCCCCATTAAACAAGCAGCTGACGATTGTATTTATTTTAAATATTATAAAAACTACCTTTTGAGAAAGTTTCATGTGATAGGGAATGACTGAATTCATATTAATTTCATCAAGTTCGTATGATCAGCTGACGTAACATCCACCATCGTACAGCCAGCTGACGTTTTCTTTATGAAAGATCATTAATAACTATCTTTTGACAAGTTTTCAATCGATAGGTAATGATAAAAAATATTATTCAAATAAATAAAATTATCGACCAATTTTTTTCAGACTATACCCTATATTGACAAAAAATAATAAATTATAAATCAATATTTCACTAGATGACGTTTCGATCCGGATTTGGATCTTCTTTAGAAATAATCTAAAAAATATATGAATTAACTAGTATAATATCTACTTTCTAATAGAATGGAGTTTGAATTATCGAATTTTAATGAAAAATTAATAACGAACAATTTTTTAATAAGTAGTCATGGATACCTATGTACCTAACAGACGTTTGTCAAAGATTTGGATATACAAAATATTATCTTTTTAACCGTGCGTGGGAGGCTATTCCACCGATACTGGCGCAGCTGACGACCACTATGCTATATGGTACTACTGTCTGAGCATTTTACGAGACTTTCAGCCGCGCGGAAATGGACGACCTAAATAGGTCGCTGGCCCCCGGACTATAAGGCTATACTATGGGAAAAATCTCGTTTTCAGTCGTTTTTCAAGATTTTCCAATAACTCGCTTTTCACGTCCAGACGGCTTATACTAACAGGAAATGACACTCCAAATTAAAATATAAGCTCAACTTTAGGTCCTGTGGGCTTTTGTAGTGAATTAAAAGTAGAAGAAACATTTAAACGTCTATCTTCGAAACGGTATTAGATACAAACCTCTGGGTGCGCTCATTGAATTCAGCGTGTCGTTTTCTATCAATAAACCGAATTTGAAAAGTTTCCGATGCGTATTCCAGACATTCCAGAAAAGCACTTTGAACTGGTCTATCTTCGAAACGGTAAGTGATACGAAGCAACGGAGGGGCTTGGTGACTTCAGCGAGTCATTTTCCATAAGCCTACCGAATTTGAATCGGATGCGAGAGTGAGACATCGAAACGTCAAGATCTATTAATATTCTGAAAAAAAAAATCGGTTTGAATCGAATACTTCCTTCTTATAGTATAGGCGGGAAACAAAAATAAAACAATAGAAATTTATATCAATCAATATAGTTTATTTACAATAAAACAGGTAGCACATAAAACAATTGTATGGAATATGCAGCACTAACATAGAAAGTGAAAAGGGGGAGTGTTCTATACATTATCACTGGGTTCCAAATTTAATTTTATTACACTGGCATCTCAATTTGACTGGAATAGACGATAATGATCTCAGTTGTCAAGCGTCTACAATCAAAGACCAATCTATCGTTTGATTGGAGAGAAATTTAGATTTCCACATTGGGCGATAAGTCGCTCTATGATTTTCTCTTACAACTAAACACTACGGCAGGTTTAATAATAATTAGATGAAGTACAATTTAAAGAAAAAATCAAAAGCTGTTAAAAATTTCACCCTAAGAATTCAATATCGTTTTTCTAACTTTGCACAAATTATACGGTGTTTTTGGTGGTAATAAAGCTCAAGCACTAGTAGTACAAGACCCCTGTTTGGCTCGATCTTCATCAATCGAGTTTTCTAATGAAATTTGATAATATAATGTATTAATAAAGAAAAATTGATATGGTTGACATTCAATTTCTTGGCACAGCTATTTTTAACAAAAAATTAAAGTTGTTAATTTCATTTCTGTAATGTAGTTATCGAGTTTTCAGATACATTTATTACAATATGTATATAAAATGCCAAAGTTTGGTCGACATTTTGATTCCTGGCATAAAACCAGGTAGAATTGGTAATCGTTTACTGGCTGCTGGTTGCAAGTGCTGTACAGATCATGCAGGTTTATGCTTGACAAGTGCGCGCGGTCTTAAAATTTAAATATGTTTAAAAAAGTACCATCGTCGAATAACCTATTGGTACTAGCTTTTTTATGTCCATGAGAGTTTGGCGGAAAGAATTTGCCACCAGTAAATTAGTTGATACTTTAACATTACCGTTGGCTTGCCGTCAACTGGAAACTCGATTTTCAAAAATCGGACCTCTAACTCCCTTTTTTTTTGAAAATTTTCAATAACGGGAAGTTAAAAAAAAGACCCATGACTTGATATACAAAACCTTTGGTCGGTTATTTTGTACTGTAAGTTGTGGAACAGTTTTGATCAACCATCAGGTTGGCTGGCGCCTTGAGAAAACAACTTAGGTACATTTTTAAAACTTTCTGGTATTTATAAACTTTTTTATTTTACATTTGAAAGTTTTTCGATATGCGATAGGGTGACTTTTACAACAGCTCTGTAATGTCTGGTACTAAGAACAATATATTAAAGTAAAATAAGTAACAACCAAACATCAACTGCCAGGGTAATTTGGATTATGAATTTTTTAAAAATAGATCCGATCAACATTTTTATCATTACTACGATTACAATGGAGGATTTCACCAGACCAGTCTTAAAGACGCCGTCCCCACAAGTTCAGTTATTCTCCCGAACAACTTCCAGCACCGGGCACAGATTTGCTATTAAAGTAAATAGGGTCGTCTCACATATCAAAATTTGATAATTTTGAATAATCATTCCTTATAACGTACACAAATAATGCAAACCAACTTTTTCATTGTTATACTGAACAAAAGACAGACAGTTCTTTATTTGTAGAAAGAGATGCATATAAAAATTGTAAGCTCCTTGTTTTACTTTGGCAGCTCAGCGGGCATGACACTAGCTCTGTTCTGATTTCTCTGCGAACGGTAACAGAACCGTTAGTCTTGCGCAGTAGCTCAAAAACCGAAACAGTCTCGTTTTAGCTATTGCGCAAGACAATGACGATTCTGTTACTTGGAGCAGAGCTAGTGATCTACTCAACCAATCACAGGCTGTCTGTCACGACATTTTTGAAAAATCTATTTGTAATGCAGATTCCAATAAAAACAAAAAGACGGGTTGCACTCCGGGAGTGCCGGCAGAAGTGAAAACTTGAATCTTCTCTGTATCGTTCCAATTTTAGTATATGTACTGCCAAAGCAAGTACAGTAGACGTGCCTCAACAACTCGTATATATACTTAGCGTTACTCAGAAATCCACTACTAGTGAGAATCGTTTTTAAACATTTGATTTTGTCAAAATATACTCCTTAAATCAAAAAAACTGTTTCTTGCATTTGAAAGACAATTGCTTACTCCATTAAAATATGTGATTACATTTTGTTTTTATTTCAAAATAGCTAAGCAAAAAAAACAAAAAAGTTTTCGTCGTACGAATTTTGTCTTACGCATTTTCGATCAGGTCTTACGTCTTACGAATTTTCGATCTGACGCGAGTTTAACATTTTTTACCCATTACAAAAAAAGTGTACAACGCCGCAAAAGAAGTTTTCAGTTCAATAAAACGTGGAGCGACCCCGTTAATTGCTGTTGAACGAAAGACCGCCTGTAAATGGTAGACGCTCGACAAGTGAGTTGTTAATTTCCAGTCATATTGACAAATCAATTATTATTAGGATCTATATAGTACATAATTATTTGTTAATGCGATATAGAGAAACAGGTACCTATAAAAATATTTACAATAATAAAAATAAATTAGTACACTCACAATAATAAATGCATGATACATATTTTGTTGACACTGACAAATTAATTTTATTATACATCGAAGCATTCGACTGTATATTTAAGTTCGCAAAAATCCTGTATGTCTAGATTCTCTCTCGTACCATAAGTCGAGTAATTGTTTCGATTATTATGCATTATTTCTTTTAAATGTGATGTAAAATATTAGGAAACTGAATTCAATCAATCGTCAACGTGTAAACATCTTAGCTCTCGCCACGCGACATGAACTTCGCGGGAATTCGAGCGTCAGACGAGCAAGCATGTTTACATATCAACTCTCTCGTGAGTACCACGTTCGCTCACACCGTTTTTTTAATTCCACCCTTTCTTTATAATGACGAGCCAGACTTACTAATTTCTTTGTGGACGGCTCTGATCTATTAAATGTATGTTATTGAAACAATTTCATAATGTGCTAAATTCCATTGTAAAAAACAGCAATACGTTACTTTCTCTCGCCTGTTTTTTTTAAATTTGCGAAGTTTTAAAGACAACATTTAGTACGATAGCCGTTCATTGTTCTTCATGCTATTTTTTGTATCAAGCGATTCAATCGATTGTAAATCGTTAGATGCAGCAATAGAGCTGTACTGTTGGATTTTTAAAAGAAGACCGGTCTATGGAATGTAGTCCTATGACCTTATTGCAGAAGAGCGCACATGTATTTTATATTAGTAAAAGGTAATGATCCTGGAACCGCTTCTATGCAATAAGGGAGTCCAGTCGACCAAACGTATAACAATTGTGTTATCGCGATAATTGTACTATTGCTATAGCCGTACGACTATACAGCGACACTTGCTAACAGTACAAAAAAATCATACACCAGACAGTACATAGGCGTGCGTCCACGGACTAAGTTGAGAGGTGTTGTCTGAATATCATCAAAATGGAAAGTAAAAAGGGAAAAACAGTTAGAAGTGGCGCTAGGGAGGTCATAGCGAATGTAATTAAAATGTGCGAGTTAGAGGCTCAAAATAATGCCTTAAAATTTAAAGCTATACATTGTTTGCATGCCTTGCTATGCGCCGCCTATGAATTCCGATAATTTGGGAACACATCAGCGACTTGTTGCCCTTTCCCCACCGGTCTTCTTTCGCCGATCGCACAGTAACAAACCATATGTAGTCGTTACTGAGTAACGGGTACATCGTCTGACTCGCATTTGTCGTATTCATGTCAGTTCGACTCGTTTGATGCGGTCATACCGTATCACGTATCGATGCGATGGTACATGCTTGATGCTGTTAGTACACGATTGTATGTCGTATGAAAAGGAACGTTACGAAAGTAACGGGTACCGGTTCTTTAAGTAACGAATACATACGGGTACACAATTTCTCGTTACTTTTACAGCTCTATGCAGCAATCAATGGCACAAGGCCACACAATACTCGCTTAAATGTATTGCAAAGTTGCATGCTGTTGCCGAATGGCGCGAACAAACGAGAAACGTCGCGTAGCTGAGTCATCGTCGAAACACGATGCGTTTTTTAAAGGAAAGTAAGTATTAATGAATCACAAATTAAAGTATTGCTAAATTTTACAACGGAAGTTTAAAAAAAAAACAAACAAACAAACAATAATTACAATATTATAAGGCTATCTTTTTATTAACTTTTTCTTATATTAAAACACTTCGTTCCAAATCAAATTCATAAAATTTACAAACGAGCAATATCGATATTGCCTGATAACAATCTAATAATTTAAAAACTTTTGAATTATTTTATATTAATATATAGAAATATTTCAAATGAAGCATTCTTTTCTATTTCTATACTTTACAAAATTTAAATAGCTTTTTTTTTTTTAATATATCCACAACCTACTAATTTATTACTTTTCGTTACTTTTTTACCGGTACTTACTAAATTAATTAGTACCACCATAAAAATATATTACCGAAATATACAATTTAAAAATTCATATATAATCAATATCATTGAAATGTTGCTTTTTTTTGAAATGTAAACTTACAATACTCGATTGGTAATAATATTTAATATTTATATAAATATATACATGAGGCCAATTATATTTTATCAATATATTATTATTATAATCCTACACAGCTGTAAAAACTAAATTAACAACAAAGTTAATGCTTAAATGTTATGGCTCAATCATCCAAATTTTAAACATTGGATAATTTTAATGGCAAGTTAGTAAACTTCAGAAGTTAATTAAATCTATTCATCATTGCCTTAGTATGTTTTTTTGATACTACAGTATTGTATGGCAAGAACCAAAATTATAAAGTACAGTGAATCATTTATTACATTGCTCTAAAAATTATTTTATTATATAGGGTTTTTTTTGTACAAAATCGCTTGTTAACAATCTGATTAAAAACACCCAAGAAGATTACAAGCCAAGAGGCGCAACTCAAGTGGAGGAGGTGGGATGGAATACGTCATACATCATGGCGTCCCACGAACATTCGACAAAAATAAACCCTAATAAAAAATAAAGAATAGTTACTTCTTACCACAATAGTTTTATTAGCGGATGTACACTTCTGGAGCTATGCTCTCATCTTCAGTAAACAGTTTAGCGTTTGCTGAAGATGAGAGCATAGCTCCCGAAATGTACATCCGCTAATAAAACTTTTGTGGTAAGAAGTAACTATTCTTTATTTTTTATTTTTGTTTCAACCAAAATGATGCACTACCGATGCACGTGTTAAAAAAGTATTTTTTTAAAAAGAACTGACAGCATTCATATAGCATAGTACAATCAATCAATTTGATTTTTAAACAAATTCTGTTATACGAAATCTATGTAAAATGTTCTCCTCTTTCGTTTAAGACTGGTTTCAAACTGATCTGATTTAAATTGAGCGAGAAATAAGCAAAAAACTTTTTTTTCTTAATTTTCTCCCCTCTGGGACCAAAATTCAAAAATCGGACGACGTTAGGATTTAAGTTACACGGAGACGAATCGAACAAAAAAAAAAGTTTTTTTAAAATCGGTGAAAGGTGTTTGGGCTGTACGCTGGATACAAAAAGCGTGACTCACAGATTCACAGACAAAGCGAGTACATATATAGGCGCTTCCAGCTAAAAAAACTGCTGTTGTCAAAAAATCCTCAAATTGTTAACAAGCTTCGCTGTAATAGTTTGTTCATTGACAACGAACTGTCCAAGATTTGATACTGTTGTGTAATTATAAATAAAAAAATCATTCAAAATGTACTATAAAATGCTTTAAGGAGAAAAATAGACAAAATATTTATTGTCATTGTTAAAAACTGCATGTCAGCTCGTAATATTGACTAGATATTATACAAATTAACAATATACATGCGAATCTCTGTTAAAATGGCCACTGACTAAGCGATCAGTGAACATCGGTGACAAAAATACAATTTCTCTGCAAACGATCGAACGTTTTGTAATCTTACACGCAGCCAGTGTCAAAAAAAATTGAATAAGAGCGTTTTTCCATTGTCGTTACCATTCTACTGGACATACCTTTGCCATTTATCGTTGTAGTTGTTTTTCCATTAACTGAGTGAGGAGGATAGAGTATGCGCGCGGCCTAATCTGTTTCTATTAGTTTGAGAGAGATAAAGATTAATCACACATTCATTTTTAAGGGAGGGTACTTTTTACATCGCTAGGGCGTGTCCAGTAAGTTTTTGGTCGATACTGATGATATAGCGATATCACAACATCTTAAATGTATGGAAGTATATGAAATGCTCGTTTACTAGCTAGATTTATCGGCGTCGACAGTGTTTTGACATTGGTATCGATGACGACGCACCAGCAATGTATCGGCCAATGAAAAAGCATGTTTCGAGTTTCGTTCTCTTGGACTGACAAATCTTCAAAAAAAAAAAAAAAATCTTAGACGTTGATGACAATTTACACGAATTACATATGTCCGTTTTTAACAAAAATTTTGAAACAGTCACCGATGCTTGGCCCTTAATATAAGATATTCATCTGAAACAATAACAAGTTTATGACTATGCATTTATAAATTACAGGATTACATTCACTCAAATATATATATAAAAACATTTATATATAATTAGAAATTGATTTAACTGGGGAATTTCTAATACTATTCACAGTATGAAATATAACAAAAGCAGCAACTGCTAAGTACAATACTGAGATTTTCTGCGCATTCTAATACCTGCGCATAATGTACTTGTAATTTGCTTATCCCTTAATGTCGAGAAACAATAATGGAAAAATTAATATACACGTCATATCGAAAACAAACATAAAACTGCGACCCAGTCTCTCTTTAAATCCTAGGGTATCAAATAAATTTCAAGGGCATTTTTAAATTCAGATTTACATAAAACTATTTCACTCGCGTACCAAGGATACAGTGTCCTTATTTTATATCCGACTGCAACTTCTTAGCTGTTCGCTATGGACAATAGCGATAACAAATGACACGCAATCAAAGCTGTGCACAAAAAGTAAAAAGTGTTGAAATGCACAGAAAATATTACAAATTTGAATCTGTTCACTACGGTCACATCACTAATTTTACAATAACACAAATAAATAGCTATAGTTTGCTATTACATTACGAAACATTCATTGCAATATTAGAAAAATTCATTATCCAAATAATGTTACTGTAGAGACTCAACAGGCGTTTCATAATATAATAGCAAACTATAGCTATTTATTTGTGTAACGTTCTTGTTCCGTAAAGAAACTGTTTTACAATAATGTTTACAAATGAAGACGTGTTGGTTTTAACTTAAATGTAAAAATCACTTGCAAAATATCGGTTGGCGCAAAATTTAAAAAAGCGTAAATGCAATAAACTTTCGTTTGTATTAAATGAGAAACCTTTGATAGCTAAAAAGAAACTGACTCCCAGCTTTAAAATACAATAATTCTAACATTGATTGAGGAAATTAATAACTACAGTGCTAAGGTAAATGTGTAAGTCAATTGAAAATATAATGTACAAATAAATAACACAATATATACAAATAAACCATCGACGCTGTCATATTTTCATAAATATCAAGAATGCTTTGATTTTTACAGTTTTGTGTTTGTAGGCCGCTTTTTAATACAAATAAAATATTAAAAGTGAAATACGAAAACTAAATCTGGAAAACTTGTATTTCCGATCAACATACCGAGTAGATTCTGATTAATTGAGCCATCGATTAATCAGAGCAGCCTGTTACTCGGCTACTTCATGTGGGCTGACAGTTTTATTTCTATATTACTTGCGATGATTTCGTTAAGTTGCAGTTAATCGAAAGAATATAGCTGCGTTCGCTAAGTACGTTTGTTGGCAAGCTCTGAACTGTCGGTAATACAGAGTTCTTCAGATACGACTGCGCGCTTGTTAATCAAATTCTCGGTTTTAGAAGTTCTAGAACTGCCAAAACCAAGTTCAATCTGCACAAAGAGTCTGAGAATTCGACTTACAAACACGCAGTTGTGGCCGAACAACTCTACATTATCAACAAGTTCAGAACTTGTTAATAAACACACCTGCTGTTGAGAACTAGATGCGTGTTCGGTGCATTACAATAAAACTATATTAACGTAAATATTAGTCTCGGAGTCGTAACATTTATTACAGAACTAATTTACAATATTTTTGGTGCTCGATAAACATTGGTTTTATTCATTCTTTACGCGGAATGTCACATAACCGGAATATCCGCTTAATCGGACCTGTATCACAATTAATCAGAATCTTCTATATAATATTGTTGTGGCTTTTTACAGCAACATCAGTTGTCAACACAATATTGTTTTGAATGAGTTACGTTTAAGAAACAAACAGCTTTTTGTCTGATTACGATCACATGTGTTTAGACCTTCATTTGTTAACTCGAATTTTATTGTTTTGTTTTTTTAATTTATAGGTTATGAAATTTACAGCAAGTTTTTTTAATTAACACAAAAAGTAACTTTAAAACAAATGTAAAGATTGACGAGCTTTGTAACAATTGATAGAATAAAAGAGCAACTTTTAAGATGAAAACGCATTATAATATTTCTGCTTAGTGATGAACCCGTTTTCATTCCTTTTTGATATCACTTTATCAGAAGCAAAACTAGAACTTATACATAATATAATTTATTAAATTGTTAAACTTACTTGGTTTATGTGATGTCCTAACTCCTAAATAGAGCTTTAATTATTAAATATTATTCTTCACAAATAACAACTTTTAATAATAAAAATAAAATAATACTGCAAACAGTGTTAAAAATTCCTTTTGACTCGTTAGATACATTTGGGAATACGAACAGTTCATATATACATCTGGCAAGGTGTAACGAACTGGGATATGTCAGATATTTAGTAAAGTAACGTCAATGACGAGCTAATCATCCAAGTTAGAGTACTGAGAAACACAGGTCACCTCGTTAATGAATTACGTCACTTGGAAAACCGTTAATATATTTATCAAAACAGTCTACTGGATAACATCACCGACTATTCAACGGAACGAGGCTACCTCCGTAGTTAGTAACCTTGATAGTGAGCGATTTGTCCATTTTTTGTCGCAATGAAACAAAGCAAGAACGTATGATTTTAAAGCAATATAATAATAAATGTAATCGTTGCAATTGTAAACTTACACGTGTGGCAGATCAATAATTTTGTGGATTATAAATTTTGCTACAGAAAAGTTCACGACGCCATTTTGGGTCTAAAGTCAATGATTTAAATTAGTGAGGGCCCAGTTGCGGATTAAAACCACGGGTACCTTGATTTAGTAGGTAGACAATAATACTGAATTAAAATAAAAATTGGGTAGGTTGGGTGTTCTCAAGTACGTATCCGTCGCGCTTCTCCGTTAATCAGTGACTGCATGGCGCTCGAATTTGCCACTTTTTGTCAATTTGGGTCTACAACGCCAGTCCTCAGAATGTATTACGTAACATTATATTTCCAAATGCATATTACTACTACTACAGTGCTGTCGAGGTAATCGGACCTCCGTCTAGTTGAGCCTCTTATAGTCAGGCACTGTCGAACTCTGCGGCGTCGGAATATGTTGAAACTAATAAATATTTATGACTTTGCGTATTATTCTCACAGTAAGTGTGCACGTGTTGTTTTGATCAGTTCGACAACATTTTTTAAAACATTTAAGAAACATATGCTCAGTGCTCTATGATTGATCAATGCTCTTCAACTACAAGAGGTTTAACAATAGCACTCAATAATCGGGCAACTTCGATTACGAGCTACCGGCATGCAAAACGAGTCCCCGATTATCGCGACTGCACTGTATTCGTTACTGTGATGTATGTATATTATATTAACATTGTCTGAAAGCCCACAATTCTTCACAAGTATTTAATATTAATGTTTTAATATTAAAAGTAAAAACTGTGCTATAATATTAACTCTCATAATTGTTGGTCCGTCAGATTATATTATATTGAGTAAATACCTTTTAATTAATTATTCTAATGTGATGTTACTTTATTATATCACAAATTAAATAATATCATTTTTTATTAATCATTACGAACTGTCTACTTTCAACTGTTCTCTTTCCTAAACAAAAATTTAACGCTGACTACTTCTCAATCTTCCGGTCGATTCTTTTTTGTTGACAATATTATGCGACATTGTTTTGGACGAGTGAGCGGGTTGATTCAGCTTCTGCTTTTGCTGTTCTGAGATTCGGTCGAGTTCCGCCATCGCTTCCTGTATTGCATTTTCCAGTTGACTATTCAATTTACGACTTCTAAAGACAAAAACAATTTGAAAAACATGTCGTCTACGAAAAGTTTACACGATCAATTAAAAATGTGTACACAAATTTCAGCCTTGCATACGTTCATAAATAACTTATTTTTGTAGAATAAATAAAGAAAAAATACAATTTAAAATAACAAAAAAATGCTGATAAGAGCCTTAAATTTTATAAACGGCATCGTTTCAGATTAGTGTTGCCAACTTAAATCATCCGATATAAACAAGATTATTTTTAAATCTTTGATTAACGTCTGATAATCTTCAATAAACAAAATTTCGACCAATTTTTCAGGCAATATATTGACAAAAATTATAATTCAATAGATTTACGCTTCGGTCCGGATTTGGGTCTTCTTCAGAATCGGGCTAAAAATTGATAATAATTTTTATATTTTTAGCTCGATTATGAAGAAGGCCCAAATTTGAACATTAAACGTGTCAAAAGAGATCTACCTTGCCGACACAGACTTTAGCAGTTGAGAACCTGCCAACAAACCATAGATATATATATTTAATAGATTGTGGATACACTAGCGCCTCCTGTACCTTTTACAAGCCATTTTGTACGTGGAAAACGCCGTAAAAAGCGCGCGAGATTCAAAAATATTAATTATTTGATAATATGATTTTATTGAGAAAAACAACAAAACTCGCAGTTAACAGTGATATTTCGCTCCAAAACTTATTTTTATATTAAAACGTTTCAAAAATTACAAAATTGAGCATAAATATAATGTAAAAGCTTAGAACATTTTACATTGTCAATTTGGCATCAAGGTTGACAAGCATTGATGCCAATCTGACAATGTAAAATGTTCTAAGCTTTTATATTATATTTATGCTCAGTTTTGTAATTTTTGAAACGTTTTAATATAAAAATAGGTTTTGGAGCGAAATATCACTGTTAACTGCGAGTTTTGTTGTTTTTCTCAATAAAATCATATTATAAAATAATTAATATTTTTAAATCTCGCGCGTTTTTTACGGCGTTTTCCACGTACAAAATGGCTTCTAATTGGAACCATTCCGCACAATGCTCAAGGATAGGCATCCGCTATCTATTCAACAAACACAAGATAATCTTGGCGGTTGAGCCTCAATTTGTGTCTTTACAAAAGAAAAAGTGGAAATTTGGCAACACTAATCGTTATTTGCGATAGCGACTCACTTTCGACACTTCTTTCGTGCTTTATGGTGCGCGTCGAGACCTTGAGTCAGTGTCTGTAATGTGGCGGGGTCAACGGCGGCAGGAGGAGAACGATCGCTGCCGAACCAGCGCACCCAGACACGACCGTCGGCAGAACTCGGTCCGTCCACCAGCTTACCGGGCCATGCCGGACAACCGTGTGCTGCGCCCCACACAAGTTCGCCAGGTGAGAAAGTCACAGGGCTGCTGCTCGGTTGGTCACTATGGCTTTCTGCAGATCAACCCATCAACAAAATGTTGTATAGGCGTCTTTCACACTCTCTTTTTTTACAATCACACCTTTCCCGTTCCTCAATTGTCCCACAGTTAAAAATATACATGTGACAAAAAGCGAATAGTTTTTAAAATGACGATCCAACATAAAATATGTACAAAAAAAAAAATTGTTATGGTTTAGCACCACCCGTTTCCATTCTATCACCAAATGTTATTTTCTGTTTAAATATGGTGTGCTGGAAAAAAGGCAAAGTGAGAAGCATTTCATATGCGTGTTGGTGTTTCTGTTGAACGATTTTTTTTAAGAAGTTTTTACAAAAAAATATTCAAGAGCCTGCTCCTACTACATCAAAATCGGTTCATCGGTTATGAGGAAATAAACAAACATATCGTACCCTTCCCCGTTTCAACGATTTAAACTGACCGGTCACTTCGACAATTAGGATCTTTCTATTTTCGGAGCATTAAAAAATTAGTTTCTAACCTATCCGGCAAAGATAAATTAACAAATAAAGGACGTTTTCATTATTTAAGAGGCCAAAAAATAGAGCTACCATTTTGTTTCGAAGTAAAAAAACCTCAGTACAAAAATTGTTTCATTTTAGCTATAACAAAATGATAAAACAATATTCACTTCTTTGTCCGACCAGCAGAACCTGTTACGATTTAAAAAAATTCCCGTGCGTATAAAAACTGCAAAGCAGGCCTAACAAAACAAGACAGCAGACAATAAAAAGTTGACGATCAGTGAGCTAAACAATAAAATCACGGCCTTCTCGATCAGAACTGTGTTTAGATATCAAATATTCTGAGAAGTATCTTCATATTCGGATACACGTACTTTGTTCACATTTCATTAAAATATTCTGTAAAAAATAACAAAAATTGACGTTTGTCGAAATCGCGGATTCTGTTGCATCACGTTTATTTTAAATTTCCGAGAATGTAAAAAAGTGATGCATTTAAGAAAACTTTTCACAAATTATTTAATTAGTCTTTAACAATCCACTGCATAAAAAATGTATCTTTTTTCTCTTCGTATTACATCGTATAAATGAAATTGCGACTATTTTCAAATAGAACCGCCAGATAGCGCCACAGGGCGAGTTGCACACAGTCCATACACTGCCGTCTTTTATTTGTCTATTGACCGACAGTTAGACCATTTAGATTTCAGAAGGCCGTGATTAAAAAACATATGAAGATCTGCTGTGAATCGATGAACACAAAACCGATAAGCTGTAAGAGAGTAAAGGAATAAGTGTACATACACCAAAAAAAAAAAAAAGAAAACAATGATTAATTATAATATATACACATGTTTTTGAAACGATACGATGAAATATAATACAACTTAATGATTAGATAACAAATAAATGATATTTGGATTTGAATGCGATGAACCACTCCAAAAAATGACAAAATAATTACTGTGCAATTTTCTGTACCTGCATCATAGGAAACGGCACAACATTACAAAACATTATATTATCAAAATAAAAAATCAGTTATTAAAACAAAAATATAGTTTTCGTAACAGAAAAATCGTTATTATGAATATAAACAAGGCTGAAACCGTACAACGAAAATCGATTCGAAACAATCTCTCTCTGTTATTTGATTGATACATATAATAATTAAATAAAATACTATTAATTACATACCTATTAACGTTCCATCAGTTACTATTTCAGAGCTTTTTGAGTTACATGAACAAACCCACTACATATTACAACGCTTAATAACCCAGATGCAGGAAACACATAGAACGAAATGAAAAAGTGGGCAAAATGTCATGAAAAATCGAGTCAATTTCAATCAGTTCGAGTCACAAAAATTCTCGCAACGACACTAATTGGTCGAGCCGCCATTTTCAAGGTCATCGCATATTACGCGTTTAATAGACATTTTTGATATTACAATTCGGAACCCAAAGGAATGGTGAGACCTCTGGTGAGAAATGCGCCGAACTGTCCTAAGGGGGATTTTTGACAGGTAAACTATGGAGGCATAAGGTAAACATTGATTTAGAAAAGCATGATTTCTAAATCAATGTTTACCTGTCAAAAACCCCCCTTAGGACAGTTCGGCGCATTTCTCACCAGAGATCTCACCATTCCTTTGGGTTTCGAATAGTCCGAGGGAGCACTAATAGCTCTGTCCCAACCTCTCTGCGAACGGTAGCAGAACCACTCGTCACAGTCATGCGCAGTAGCTAAAACGTGTTCCAAAACCGATACAGTTTCGTTTTAGCTACGCGCATGACTGTGACGGTTCTATTACAGAGGTTGGAACAGAGCTAATAATTTCATGATCGAAATACCACGCGGCTGAACTTTGCGATTGTACATTACTCATATTATTTGAAGCACGCAATGTGTCTCAATATGCAAAGTGGACAACGGCGTGTAGTTTCGTAACATTTGTGATCTTTTGTTTTAATCATTTTCAAATTGATGCAACTGATTCGATTTAAAGGAAGCATGAGATGCGTAAATAGTAGCGAAGAAAAAAAGATTAATAAATAACATATCGACTAGCAAACAAAAAAAAAGTGCGAGCAGTTTGTTAGACCTAGAAGCGAGTGTAGGATTTTGTAAGTGGTCAAAGTAGAGAAGTGGGTAAAACAATACAAGCTACACGAAGGAAATTATAGAGATATCGAATAATACTGTTTTTTAGAAAAAGACTTTCTAAGACATCTATCTATGTGTCGGTAAAAAGTATGAAGTATTTTAAAAAAAATAGTATGTTGAACTCTATAGATGCATTCATATTATCGTGATTGGCATTGTCGTTTGGCAAGATGTGGATGGTTCAATGGAAAAAAAAGAAAATCCGAGACGCAGTGCACAACGTGGACTTCTGAGAATTTTTAATTTGCAACTGAAGCAACTAGAATGCATTCTTCATTGCACTGTCCTGTGCCTATCTCTCTTTCTATAATATGTGGACCAACGAAGTATTTCAGTATTTTTAACAAAGCTGATCGGTTTTATCGAACGGCAACGTCAATGAACGCACTTACAGAAATCAATTATGCATTACAGTAAACCGTTCCTCATAAAATGCAACATACACCGGGCGTCCAAGGGAGGTTTGTATGCATTTTATGTGGAACGATTTACTGTAATGCATTTCCGTAGCTACCATATCAACAAAACTCATTCACTGTATATTCAGAATGAACTAATAGTGCAGGGCATAGTGGCGCATTCGTTTGGTTCGTAAATTTTTTTTTAAATGTCCAGGAGGCTCTCCTGATTATAACAGTGTAACATGACACTCAATATCTGTTGCCGTTATTGTTTAAACAACGAAAAATTGAAAATATTGCAAAATATTTTTTTTTGCAATAAATAATTTTTTTATATATTTTTCAGACTATTTTGAATCGAAAAAGTCCTTACACTCATTATCGTATCTTCAACCGGTGAATTTTTATGAATTTTTAAAAATTAAAAATCGTTGTAAATCGTGATTTTCTTGAATTAAATAGTACACCTGAAAAAAAAAATACCGTGATTTCTATTTTTTTATTAAATATTTAAACTTTAATAAAAAAAATGGCGTAATCAGATTTCAAATATTTTATTAATTATTATGTTTATTATTCATAATAACAATATGCAATAATTTGTCGAAGCGTACCATCTGCCTCTCTCTTACTAATGTCATACATAGGACTGGGAGTGAGATGACAATACTACTATCCTTAAAGTGCATGCGCGTAAAGAGCATATTGTTATTATGAATAATAAACATAATAATTAATAAAATATTTGAAATCTGATTACGCCATTTTTTTTATTAAAGTTTAAATATTTAATAAAAAAATAGAAATCACGGTATTTTTTTTTCAGGTGTACTATTATTCAAGAAAATCACGATTTACAACGATTTTTAATTTTTAAAAATTCATAAAAATTCACCAGTTGAAGATACGATAATGAGTGTAAGGACTTTTTCGATTCAAAATAGTCTGAAAAATATATAAAAAAATTATTTATTGCAAAAAAAAATATTTTGCAATATTTTCAATTTTTCGTTGTTTAAACAATAACGGCAACAGATATTGAGTGTCATGTTACACTGTTATAATCAGGAGAGCCTCCTGGATATTTAAAAAAAAAAATTACGAACCAAACGAATTTTGCAAACGAATGCGCCACTATGCCCTGCACTATAAGGATATTTTTAAAGGCATTAAAGATAAGGGGAGAAAAACTACTGGAAGATGCACATGCTCAATAAAGCGCTTTAAAGTGTAGTTTGTATAAAATTTGTGTAAAATCTTTTCACACATTACAGCAAATTCTATTTGAATGTGTACAAAAGTTTTTATCAAAAACTAGATATAAGCTACACGTTATACGAAGATAATAAATTTTAGTGTGAAAAGTAGCAACTGAAAATTTCGATACTAATATTAATATGTGCAAAGAATATAGAACACAAAGAATGATGATTCGTTACAATATGAAAAAATGTAAGTAAGCAGTTTTAAACCAAGAATTCACACGCGGCGCAAAAAAATAAGTACTCACTTTTGAAGTGAAAATGCCAGATTATAGGCAACGGATGCGATAACTGAGGCAATGAAGTCTCAAGTCACTAATTCACTTACGTCAAAAACAATGCAGGATTACATTACTCGAGCCAGTGTTGAGAAGAAGCAAAAGGAACGATCTCAGAAATAAGTGACGTATTTTTATTCTAAAAGTAATCAGTTAAGGAAGTACCCTCGATAAATGAATTAACAAACAGAAAATTACGAAAATTTGCAAATATGTCAAAACCTTTTCAAAAATGACTCAGTTAAATTTTTGTGATCTTTGGTTGACTTTGAAAAAAGATATTGATAATTTTATTTCGCTGCACTTAACATGGAGTCTTATGGAAATCTGTGATTTTGACGCACTC
Source organism: Xanthostigma xanthostigma (assembly GCA_963575645.1). NCBI lineage: Eukaryota > Metazoa > Arthropoda > Insecta > Raphidioptera > Raphidiidae > Xanthostigma > Xanthostigma xanthostigma. Next base: position 46,542,469 of record OY754470.1, read on the forward strand.
CATCATTTATTACGTTGGAATTGACAAACAGATTTTGATACAATTTTCAGGAAATATAAACGAATATTCTATGAACATTTTTCTTTTTCCAAAACGTATAAAGCTTGCTTATGTTAATAGAAATAACTAAAACAAAGCCGAGCTTTTTAGCAATTCATAAACATGACAACACCGCAATATTATAGTTAGTGGCGCGTCATTTAAAGGTAAGTTACGAAACTGCAGCAGTTTTGATATCGTAAAAACATACGTAAATTGAGTAAATGCTAAAAGCATAGTATTCCAAAAAAATGATAGTTTATTATTATTTCCGAAATGACAGGAATAAAGAAAAGCATTTTCATAAATTAATGCGAATTTGACACCGCGTGCTGACTTATGCTGCGTACATAAGCACTTGTAACTATGGCAAGGCATGCGGTGTTGCCAAATTATATACTACGTTACTCAAGTAGAAGACTGAAATTCTTTGACTTACTGCGTACCGAGGGTACTTCCTTAAAGAGTGTTATTTTAACAGTTTCTGGTAATAAACCATAGTAATAGTAATCATCAGTTTCTTTTTTTTGAAGATTTACATCAAAATGATGGACCCGCGCACGCGCAGTTGCTTTTAAGCTGCGCGTGCTCCTTCAGTCATTTTGATGGAAATCTCCCAATGCAGGGAGAAGGAAAAAATCGAGCTGTACTTAAGACTTACAAAAGAACGGCTTCTTTCTAGTCTACAGTCATGTGTCTTCGTAGAAAGCAATCGGATCATTTAACGAGCGCCGTTTATGAGTTCTTGGTTAAAAAGTTCTAATAGCGCAAAGCATAAAAAAAAAAAAACTGAACAAAATATCACATTTTACTTACCGTCAGGGTCATCATCCTGCAACGAAGTATGCATATGTCTAGTTTCCATTACAAGCAATGCATCGCTATGTTTTCGCTTGGCGCTGACCTTCTGCGAACTTATGATCGCTTCTTGGGACTTAACTGACGCCTCGTTATTTACGACAGATATTGACGATTCAACATACGTGGGTGTGAGTGATTTCCTGACTGTTCCGTGCACCATGTGATGGTTGGTCGACATCATTGTGAACTCGGTGCAGTCGACCGATTTTGGCGTAATACTACCGGCCGAACTGCTGCGTCCCCAGTCGCTCGGATCGCTCGTTCCGCTGATCGATATTAGATCCGATGCGTCTGGCTCGCTGCTCGAAATGCAATGCACCATCGCCTGAACAAAAACGTTGATTATGTAACGGTCAAAAATGTTGCTAATTGCGTAATATCAGTATGCCAAAATATTTTTTTTTGTATTAGCCGTATACATGACAAATGAAGGCACGACACGCTAATCTACTGAGCTGATGGTTTAAAGAGGGTACTTAGATAATAATAATGTTTGCAGTAGACAACTACTTATTGAAGTTAAGTAAAATAGTCCTGAATAATAAAAAAAAATGAATACCTATTGACAATGTTGAAAATACTGGGAATGAAGACAAAATACGCTATTTTATAGGGTATGTATACGAAAAAATACAGTGTGTATTTTGTTTACTAGATTGAATTTATTTTTATTTAATTGATAGGTAAAATGAAAAATGCGTTGGTCGTCTTTATTGTAATAGCTTTCACAACTGTAAGCTATAATTTTTGTAGCGGTAAATAGACAGAATTGTACAGAGCGGCAAAAACTAGCGCTGGGCCTTCTGTATGAAAAAAATAGTATTCATAACGGGATCGAAATCTTACTTTCTTATGTCCACGGTAAACATCTAAACATCAATACTTCATTACGGTTAGTATGCAAGGGCTATATAAATATACAAATAGTTGGCAAAACCAAAAGTGCACATCCCGCAAGTTTTCCACTGTATGATAAAAAAATAACAATTAAAAAATATTTTTAATAAATTTAAAAAGATTTAAAAATTTAAAGAAATAAATAATTAAAAATTGAAAAAATATTTTTTTTAAGTTTGCAAAAATAAAAAAAATTAAGAATTATACATAATATAATATATAATTAATATCAAGTGGAATAAAATAAAACAAAATAAAAAGAAAAAAAAAGAAAAAAATTAATGATCTCGTAAGGAATCGAACCCAGGACCTTGCCCTTGGGGATCCAACGGCATAACCATTACGCTACGGCGGCCTACTACGTGTAGTGGTGTTATCACCGTATAGAAGTGTAGCACTTGTTTTATGGATTACACTATATTTACACAGCAATTATTATATTGTTTTTTTAAACTATTAGCTGTCAAAAATAATAAAAAAAACTCCGGGTCGCAGTGCGAAACCCTGCCGACAATATAGTGTATTTGCTTTTATTAGCAGTGTGGCTCTATTATATGAACTTAACTTTGTTTTTGGACAAAATAAAAAAAATTACCCCTTAATACAACCCTTAAAATAACATTTTTTTACTTAATTTCAATACTACATATCAATTCAACATCTGTACCAAATTATATACACTCTTCAGTATGTAAATCCATATCAGAAACTTGTGTTTTCATAAAATTTGTAAGTCCGGTCCTGTCGGGCCGATTTTATTAAAATTTTAGCAGCACATTTTAATAATTACTAAAGGGTTAAATTTCAAATGTGAAACGGTTCCGAAAATTTTTTCGGTATTTTTGGGCCCGAAAACTTTTTTCAACCCCTAAATACCACCCTTAACATGGCCCGATTGGGCCCATTTTAAATAGGCTTCGTGCGGTGATGGATTTCAACATGTGGTCCAAATTTCGTTAAAATAAATTAACTCCTTCGAAAGTTATAGCCCGCACATATATATATATATATATATAAATATATATATATATATATATATATATATACATATATATATAAACATTTCCAAAAATGGTGCCAAACTTCTTAGAAAGTTATGAAACGTCGAGAAATTTTGGTCCGACCCCTAGGTCCCGCCATCCGACCGACGCCAATAGTGTAAGTGCCTTATGGCAAATACACTAATAAAACTGTTTATAAAAATTAAACTACTGAACACATTTTAGTGAATTTAAATAGGGTTCTGGTCTGATAGTAAACAAAGTGAATAAAATATAACCTAAGGCAATCCGACCAAAATTGCGATCTGTAGAGTCGTGACGTACATACATACGTACATACGTACAGACCAACCGACAACTGCTGTTTGTAATTTTCAATTACAATTTTAATAGTATTTATGAACTAGAATTGATTTAAAAATGGTTCTGTTTTATAGATTAGAATCTCCTCTTTTCAAAAAGCTTCAATTTGAATGGATTTCGTGTGAAATTAACTTAGATATAACTTCTTATATGAACGAAAGTCAGCTCTGACGCACAAAGCGATAATAAAGCACATACCGCTAGTTTAGCGTTATGTGCAATAGATAGCTATTTAATTCTAGAGGTATTACCGTAATTCATGAACAAAAAAGGTCAAATTTTAACATTTTGAGACAGAAAGATCATAAAATATAATATTTTTAATGCTCACCATTGAATGAGAAGATTGTCTTTCTCGCTGTATATTACAACCAGGCGGTGACGGAGACGTGCCTTCGTGCGTTGTCGTATCAGCTCCCGGAGCCAACGGGCTATGCGTAGTCGTATCCGGTGGACTCCCGGCTCCCGCACTAACCGTTGTACCGATTGCCGGACTCTGCCCGACCGCCGTCTGCGTCGACACCGAATGCCTCTGAAGTAACAATGCTGCACTTAAATTTTGTTGGGACTGTTGAATCAAATTCGCCTGCTGTTGAGAATTCGAGCGATCATTTGTCGGTTGACTGCTGTTAACAATAAAATTTTGATCGAGATTCATTGTTGTCGCAGAGCCCCCCACATTCTGAGGACTTTGTCCATTGTTCTGATTTGGAAAGTGTTCAACGGGTTGATTGTTTGACACCATTGTTGTTTGTTGTTGAACTATTGTCGTATTTTGCTGTACGAAAGTAGTGTTTTGTTGATTCGACGCAGACGACACAGCTATATTTTGTGTACCGTTAGGAGTGCACGGTACCATCAATGTCTGACCCATCTGACCGCACTGAATGAATTCGTGTTGGGTATGTTGAACGGAATTAGCCGGCCTGACAGTCACTTGTTGCGTCGGACTTACGTTAGCCACTAACGGACTTAGTTGACTGTTGAACTGAGTTCCGTTCATGAGAAACTGTCCGCCATTAGGAGACAAGAACTGAGCGCCGGGACTGTGTTGTTGCTGTATAATTTTACCCTGCGGTGTTCCGGGACTTCTGATAACCATTCCTGCCGGGCCGGCGGTAAGAATACTCTGGCCGTTCGCCGTTCCGAATACAGTTCCGTTAGTGTTTTGAACGGGCGTCAGTACGTTTTGACCGTTTACATTTTGCAGTTGCAATTGCATGCCCACCGACGACGTGTCCGGCAATAATGTAGCTGTAGTCGATCCGTCTGTTGCCATAACCATTCCGCCTAATCCGGGCACGATGAACTGTTGAATCGTCGGGAAGTTTTGAACGACCCCTGTCGCTCCGTTCAGCAAATTAACAGGCTGCAACAAATTGATTTGTTGCGTCGGCTGTGAACCGGTAATTAACTGCTGGGTACTGAACGGTCCCGACTGTCCCGGTTGTCCGTTCATGACTATTTGGGGCGGACCACCGCCTTTTCCAGGAACTATAGTCAGTGCTTGAAGTACAGGTCCGGTATTGACACCTTGAGGACTGTGAGCCATTTGGAAACTTTGAGGTTGGAATCCTTGCTGTTGTTGCATCACAACGCTCGAATTCTGTTGAGCGGCCACGTGCAGCATGGATGCCACCGTCTGAGATCCCATTTTTCGTTTCTTCCCTTTTCGCTTCCCACTGTCCGGTGATATTAAAGTGGGTTGACGATTCGACATATTTTGCGATTGCATTCTGTTTTGGTCTGCGTTGTCGAGCTGTATTTGCTGCTGAATCACATTACCGGCAACAATCTGAGGCAACTGGACATTTTGCCCGACAGTCATGCCATCCACGGTCATCACACCGGGTTGTATAACAAACGGGGTCGGAAGTGTGTTCACTAGGACAGTCTGCTGTCCCAACACTTGCTGCGCCATACCAACATTGGGGATGACTTGGGTCACGGAAGCCGTGACATTGGTCACTAGAGGAGACACCGAAATAGGAGGCATTCCGCCATTGTTGTTGACGAGTTTGGGAGGCGGCGGAGGCATAATGCCACCTTGTCCGTTGTTAGTCATAATCAGCTGACCTCCGGACGAAACCAGAATATGCCCTGAAGGAATATTCTGAGTCGGCGAATGTTTAACAATCTGCTGAGGGGACATTTGCTGATTCGACTGGATGTTGATTGTATTTACGCCACCTTGTTGCGAATGGGGCACTTGAATGCTGCTCACAACGCTCTGTACCATTTCAAGAGGCGATTTGGAAACACTGACCGAAATTGTTTGAGACATTTGTGGGTTCGACTGTTGACCCATAGACATTTGCGGTGCATTTAAAGACGGCATTGCGGCAGGAGTATTCACGGACACGGTAGCGGTTTGTGCACGGCCCGCCAACACAGAAGTAATTGTATTACTTCCCACGGTACGGCCACTCGCCATAGTGGTAACCGTTCTCGGTTGATATGGTATCTGCAGTCCTAAAGGACTGCCGGCGGCATGAGGATGAGGACAATAACCCTCGATGGTTTTATTATTTTGATTCTGTTGCTTTGACATATTCTGCATCGAAGTAGGAATTGAGGTAGTATAACTCAATCCGATATTTGAGTGACTGTTGAGTAGAGATTCGGACATCGGTACCGAAACTGTAGTTTGAGTTTGCGAAATATTTAATTCCCTACTCGTGTTGACCGAATTATTGAGTGAATAAACATTGGGTGAATTCTGTCCAGGCATAACAAAACTAGACGATGTAGAAGACACGTACATGTTTTGCATTTGATTTGATCTTTGTTGCATAGGTACGGGAGTGGATGGAGTAGATGAAGATTCCGATTGAGGTTGGAACACTTCCATCGGAGATCCGCTACTCGTACTGATCATTCCACCTTGGATTGGTCGAGTATCCGGCGAAGGATTATGCGAATTATTGAACTTTTCACAGTACGTTGAAGATGTTACCGGACTGTCTTCTTGCGATGCCGATAAACTACTAGGTGTGCTCGGCTGACTGTTGGGTCTTGACGAGCTCTGCAGTTCTCTCACATTACTGGCTGTGACTCTGTTAGAATACTGCTGTTGCATATGCATGTTCTCCGACGTCGCGATGCAGGCTTGACATTGGGCCGCACTAACTGACAAAGGAATGCTGTTCTCTATTTGATTATTGTGCTGGTTATTATGCTGTTGGATGTGATTTTTGTTCACGACCATATTAGTAGAGTTGCGCATACTGTATTGCATTTGTTTTGATTGCGGTTGAATCACGTTACTCGGAATAGGAACTCCCACGGGCGGAGTAGAAGGCTGAGGCGGTGTGCCTTGCTGAGAACTATTTTGAGGTGTACCGGGACTATGGCACATATAGTTTAAGCCGTTATTGATACCCGTTTGTCGTGAAATAGTACTGTTGAGTAGTGCGGTCTGTTGTGCTAAATAGCCGCTCGGATCTTCCATGAATGACGGCCCAGCCGAAGGACTTTGTGTCCCTTGAGCCATCTGCTGAACCGGTCTTTCTGACGGTATCTGCCTTACATCTATATTTGGACACGCTATCTGTCCATCTTGTCTGTGCTGATGATCAAGTAAATTGTAAGGTCGCTTTTTCATTGATTTGCTGACTTTGTTTTTCTTTCTGTGCGTGTCGTCAGACCACGCCGGCGGAGGCGGAGTGTGGTGATGCAATGGAGGCACTCTTTCGAAAACGTTTCCGGTTATGTTTTGATTCGACTGGTGATTGGTTACCGATTGCGACTGCATAATGATGTGTTGCTGATTGAGCACATTCTGCTGGTGCATATTATTGATCTTGTTCTGTTGCCACGGAGGTGTCTTTTGAGGTATGACCACGGCGGTTCCAGACACAGACGGCACCACCATTTGTTGATTGGAGTTTTGCATAATACCATCTTGCCGATAATTATTGAAAATGGCACCTGTATTATTGCTATTTGCATTGCTGACCGGAATGAACTGTTGTCTTATTCCTTTATTTGCATCGATCTGTTGTTGCAATAATCTAATTTGGTCTTCAGATCTCATTTGACCCTGCTGGTACGAAATGTTTTGTCCGTAAAACTGTTGATTCTGCATCCTCTGAACCGCATCCTGTTGATGTGGACTGGAAATATTGCTATTTACGACGTTTATATTTCCGTGATGCAACGGTCTTCCTGGACCGTGAATATCTTCAGTATGATTATTCAAAACTATACGCTGAGGTTGAAGTCCTTGAATGACAACGTTTCCTGGTGCGCCGACCATGTTATTCATTGCGTTCATATTCATTTGATTCTGACCGTTGATGTTCGTTTGTTGTTGAACGGCAATTATTTGACCGTTTGGTCCAATAATGTGCTGCTGCTGTTGTACTTGATTCTGATTAACCTGCTGTTGAGTTTGATTAACACTCTGCTGATGAATCATTTGATGATTCTGTTGCAACGGTATCGTTTGTTGTAAATGTTGTTGATTCATTATCTGTTGATTCTGCAGATTTTGCTGCTGTTGTATTGTTTGTTGCATCTGCTGTTGCTGTTGTGTTGTGATCGTATTACCTTGTTGCGGAACCATCATGGTGGTTCCTACGACCATTTGAGGTCCCTGAACAATCCTTGTCATTCCAGAATTTGGGTTCTGGTAGCGAATGAATTGAGCACCATTGTTAGGATTATTCGCTTGTTGAAGTGAGGTGATTTGTTGCGACTGTGCTTGCCACATCTAAAAATAGATAATAATTTATTGCAATTTTTTTTTTCTTCGAATTTCCGGGCGACTCTGTGGTGACAAAGGGAATAGAGTTTCAACAACCCATAATACCATCACTCTTATATGAATTTATAATGATAGGTAGTGACAAATAATATACTTTACAATGCAATATACCAGTCGGACTCATGTATTTCCAACACCATCTATTTTCAACTGATTTTATTCGCGTATTTTCAAGCCCCTACTTCTCACACAAAGTGTCTCTTCCTACGCCGCTCAGCGAATCGTGAAATACGTTTTAACAACGTTTTAATTCCAATAAATAAAATTTTTCTCCTGATTGGTTTATGACTGCCTCGAATACTCTATGAACGGGTATGCTACTTTATTGTTTCATTGTTTTGTCGTTCCACTAAGCTTGTTAGTAACTATAAAGTATTAGTCACTTGACTATTATTTCCGAATTGAACCATATAAGCAAGTTATATTGCGGAATAAGTTAGACTTGATTTTGAACGTGGTCTGAATTCTCTTGGCGAAGGAAGACAAGAGAGTAGGGTTCAATTTTTTCTCGGCTTTTGGAGAAATTAAGCGAGCTGGTCAATTTAAGAGTTGTAACGTAATGAGAGACGACTGTATTATAGAAACTGATTGGCATTATATAATATTTACCTGTGCCTGAGTTTGTTGATTTCCAATTGCTTCTTTATTGAACATTTGTTGTTGTGCTAAAGCTATTTTTTCTCGCTGAGCCAGCAGCTGAGATACCGAAACACCCGAGTATGAACTGCCCATTTTCCGTTTCTTCCGTTTCATACTGCCATCTGCAACAGAAGAAATCGATATTAATCTTTTAAGAAATTTTAAATTTGAGTTACTTTCAGCGTTGCTTGTGCCGATTCAACTGCTGCCTGAGAAATCTCGGTTAACTGCTCTAGTTGAGAAATCTCGCATCCAACAAAACAAAATCGACTGCGACTGTAATCTATTTTTAATAAACTCCTTCACTCAACGTTTTTATGAAGTTACATTTTATGATTTTACGATGTAACACTAGTGGCTTGATGAGGCTTCGCCCGAATATGTAGATTGCCGCCGTTTTTACATTGCGAAATTGGTCTCCACGAAAAGCGCTTTTTTTAACGCAAGAATATATAGCCTATGTCCATCCTGAAGGTTCATTCTAAATAGTGGTGGAAGAATTTTTCCAATAGGTGCAGTGGTTCCGGAGATTAACCAACACACACACAGACAATTCGCACTCTCTTTATAATATTAGTATACAAGACCGTAACCAGTGATTCACTTCGGAGGGGGGGTGCTCTAGATCAGAGACAATAGGTAACAAGTATATTTATGTAAAATTATAAAATTATTATTTTTTGGAAAATATAAAAGTGTCACGGATATGGCTGAATTTACTTGACCTTATAGAAAAAAGTGAAAATTTCAAACTCGATTATCTCCGAAACTAGACAAGATACAGAGCTGCGCCTGTGCTCATTGGATTCAGCGTGTCAAAATCTACCGGGTAACATTAATATCGACCCGTTCTGGGAGACTTCGAGTTTGAAAATTTTTTACAGGGAGGGCCGACGATTAAATTTTCATTTTAAAATAAGTGCAGTATCGACCGGAAATTTATAGAATACTAGCGGCCCTGTACGTGCTTCGCTACGTATAAAGTGAAATAATAAAACAATTTAATTGGAACATCTATCTATCTATTTTATTAATTGCTAGCTATTTTAAAATATACATGGGCGTATATGTGTGTATGTCGAGCACTCCGGCTGCGCCGTCGTGCTCGAAAAAAATAGCGTAAAGTATTCGTGGATAACTGGTCTTTAAAACACTTGCTCTATTTCGAGCACTCCGGCTGCGCCGTCGTGCCGAGCAGTTTTAAACGATATTCAGTTTTTTTACATCCTCGATCTAGATATATGGTTGTTAAGTTCGTTGCGCCATCTATTGAATATTCACTCAATCCAGTCAACAGGTATTGCCATCTTATATGGTTGTTAAGTTCGTTGCGCCATCTATTGAATATTCACTCAATCCAGTCAACAGGTTCGCCATCTTATATGGTTGTATTATGACTGTCAAGGAATAGACAAATAATTTGCAATAAAATAATATTGCGACTATAAATTGAAATGTAAGCTATCCTATCTTTCAAGTTGGGTCGAATTGCACACGGTGTGCAAATCAAATTTAAAATCGGTTCAGTAGTTTAGGAGTTCATCGCGGACAAACATGTGACACGTAATTTTTATATATTAAGATATGGTTGAAAATGACTTGCTCCTATGCAAAAAATTTTGCTGAATCGAATGAACGTATCTAGAAGTCTGTAGCTATTGTAGTTTTCAAGTTATAGCGTTTTTATTTTTTTCAAGAAAAAATTATAAAAACGCGTATAACTCGTAAATCAAAACCCCCCCTTGCCTACGGCCTTGTTAGTATAGAGAATCTTCGATGTATTTTATACTCAGTATGAGAAATAACAAAATAAACGCAAATTGCGAAAGTTCCGGGTTTTTTATACAAGAAAAAAAAAAAACAAACTATATTATAACAAAATTGCGATAACACAATTCAATACGAACAATTTTATGAAGGTCGAGAGAAATCGATTAAAATACTGAAATACTATCCGCATAATCGATAAGAAATATTGACGAGCCGCAAATTTCTCGAATAAACGTGAGTATTGTGTATCAATAAATATTTACAGCGCGCAATTCCTTACTTATATTAGACGCTTTGCGTAGTACAGTTCGCCGATATGTTGAGTAGATGGCGCATGTCGAAGTAAAATCCCAATACAGTATGTCGTCTCGACCTCGTCTCGTTACGACGAGACACAGAAAGTCCCAGGTATCGTCACGAGATCGAGAAAGCCCTACACTTGACAACAAAAGTCAACTTTTAATTATAAATTCGATCGGAAAGGAACTCTTTATATTATAAAACTTTGTATTATATTTAAATATAGGTATACGGTTTATTAGCGGATTAGTCCAAGCAGGCAGGTAACTTGTGTATAGTGTTGTTTATTACGTAAGGTATTATTAAAACAACACGAACGTTTTTGTTGGTGGCTTATATTTGACAGCTGACGTCTGAAATTAAGTCGTGAATATTTATAAGAACGACGGCTTGCACGCCATGCCCCTAACTGCAATGCTAAATTATTACATTACGTGAACTTCTCATGCCTAATATATCACCATCATCGCTGTGGAATATATTTTTGTCTCCGACCTTCAAGTTACTGAACACTTTATAAATACCAATTCATTGGCTACTGATTATGAGCCCTAAGCAGGGCTGGATTAACCCTGTCCGGCCCCCTAGGCAATGCAATCAGGTTTTTTCAAGTTGATGAAGGGCTATGAGTAACTTCCAGATGATCGGCTCCAGGCATCCTGTTATTTCAATGTCTTATGTGATTACTTTGACTTGATGCTGTAGCATCGCCTTACCTGACTCGTTAGCTTTCTTGAAATGGTCTTAATGAATAGGTTATAGATAATTGATGATCCAGGTTTTTTGATGGGTCAGGAAAGAGAAATGAGACGTGACGTAGTTATTTTAAATTTTATCTTGTTAGGTATGTATGAAGTATTTTATCAATTGACAGGGCGCAGATCTTGGAGGAGCGCAGAAATGACCAGATCAGGAACAAGTTTTAAGATTAGAACGTTTTGCAAGGGCGCAGATATAGAAGCTCGCACCGAGCTCATAAAAGGCTAGTTACCTGCGTTTGCTTTAGAAGACAGATTCGAAGGACAGTTACAGATAATTAGAGGAGTCCAGGAGACGGGAATTTTCCTCTTGTATTCAGGATCATTGTGCCTACCCGACGTTTAAGGTTGCACCAACATCGTATCCGCATTTCTCCCGATATCAGCTCCGGATCTACGATTTTTTCGAACCGGGGAGAAACTTGATAGCCAACGTTTAAAATAAATTACTTTAAAAAATCGGAAAAAGGACAGGTTTTAAACCATATTATATTATGACTTTGGCACCTCCTGAAACTGCTACCCGCAGATTGTGAATTCAATGGATATTCCTATATCTAAAATCTCGCTGAACATATATGTAGCTGAAAATCTATTGGTTTTTAGGCTATGCGCCATGGACACTTTAAATAAAACCATTTTCAAACAATTTAACCGAGAACCAAATCCCATTTTCTAATTCTTTCTGTAAAACAGTTATTATGTTACAAATTGACGTTCTCAAAAACAGTTCAAAAAATTACTCCTGATTTATATTAAGGATGGTCTGATATGCTTTTGTTAATAGCTCGTAAAAGTTTACGAAACCCTGATATACAATCGATATGATGCAACAATGAAAATGTTATTTTTGAACGCTTTCAAAAACAAACTGTCACAAATCAGACTATTGTCATTAAGAGTGAACAAAATGTATATTATATAAAAGCACAGAAGTTGACAGGTGAGAGACAGTTTTAAACAATTCTACCTACGTGCGGGGGATCCCCTTACAACGGGGCCAATTGTGCATCTACAATACACGATAGTCACGTGATGATGAATACACACGGCTTGTTTGATTGAGCGCCGAGTTCTTGTTAGTTGGTAAATCGATCGATTTTTTATGAGACTCGCCTATCGAAACAAATCAGTTTCGTCTTCACTCGCGTGAACGCCGATTCTACCTGAAGACATTGATGCTGGGTTGCAGAATGTATTGTCATAAAAATCTGACTTGACAAGTGACCTTCAATTATGATCGCACATATTTTTCACCGTATAAGAAAAGCATTTAAAATTTTAATCGAATCCTGCTCTTAAAAATAATTCATAAATTGAAACGATATTTCCACTTCGAAACAATATTTTGACGTGATAACGTCTTATAAATTGATGGAACACCGGCTGCATGCACGAAAAAGTGTCACGTTCCGAAATGTGTCACGTTCCGCGCACGATCGGCCCAAGTTTGACAGCTACTAAAATTTAGGTTATGTATTATTCGAGCGGAATACGTTATCACGTAAAACTATCGTCCGTAAACCGACTTTACAGACAACCAATTATTTTTTAGATATACTGATCAAAATTTAGCTTGAAAAGCGATCTTTTTCTATGTAGATCAATCAATTGTATGAGTATCAACAATCCAGTCCTCCATATGAACTTTATTTATGCTCACACTCCTCCGTGCGTGCAATGTGCTTAAAAAGGAGTAGGTACACAGCTTTTTCTTCACGTAAGTATTAATGTATAGATTTTTTAATGTTCGACAAGCCATAACTTCTCGAGAAGTTAACCGATTTGGATGGCTTCAGGAAGATGTCCCGGCGATCCCCTAGGATTTTTGCTTAAATCGGTTCAGCAGTTTTTCCTTATTTGAATTAAAAAAATAAGAGAATTATTTTATGCCTTCACTAATTTTCGGATTTGAGTGGATGAAAGCGCTACAACCGTATCTTTAATAAAAACCCGGCTATTCTCAAACCCCAACCTGAAATATTTATTGAAAATTTATCTAAAACTCGTATACACACTGTTAAATGCATGTATATTTTATATTATTATAACCCCACAGCGCAGCGTACAGTTACCGGTTTGGTATCGTTACCCTCTTGTGCTCTCAAAGAAGCGCGTCTCTCCAGTTCTTACTTTTAAAGGTCGTTCAACTGTATCGTCCGGCCGGGCCGCCGTTCAGTTTACTGGTTTAGCCCGCCACACCTTCCCGAATATTTTCATATCGAATGTACCATAAAATATATCAACAATATATATGTAGGGATGGGAGGTTGCCCAACGCATTTTCATGTAGGCTTTGCTAGTTTCTGAACCGACGTACCCCTAAAGCACCCGGAACCACGTCTTCTCTCGGAGACGTTTTCAATATTCCTATAGAACTAGGGGCGGATCTACGTTGGGACTGATAGGACTTAAGGCCTGGGTCCCAAGGAGTCCACAAAAAATAAACTGTTGTCATAAATTTCTAATACTTTTTCATTGTCAATGAGCATTTATCGTATTGCAAAAAATTGTTATATTAAATGATTTACTTTATCATGGATGAATTTAGACAATTTTTTTGATCAATGTTGACAATAATTTTTTTAGTGATTTTTAATATTTTTTTTAATGAATTTAGTACCTATTATTTGTTAGGTAAGGTTACCCAGTTGTAACTCTGATTTTGATGTTATAAAAAATTATTTTAAACCTCAATTTAAAAATCCTTTATAGCAAACAAAAAATGGGGCACCAAAAAGTCTATATCCGCCCCTGCATTAAACACACTAAAGCCGTCTTCAGACGACATAGCCAACGTATGGAATGTATTGGCGGTCACGGTTGGGCAGGTGTGGAGACAGATTGTAGTTTATAGACGCTCAATAACTGAGGTCATCAGCGTTTATAGGCATGTGTGATCATTTGAATATATACACTATAAACGAGTATCTTAGTTTTTAAACTTTTATGCTGACCTTAATATTTAATACTATTAATTAATATTGATTATATGACGCATTGTTATTTAGATTTAACTAACAATTAATAAACATCTATCTATCTATCTATGTAGAATATATAGAATTTTGTTTGTTCAATACACTTTCGGTTGAGTTTGAAATACAAAAAAAAAAAAAAAATAAAAAAACTCAGCAGTTTCCAATAGCAAATCTCGAGTTGAACATAAAAACTAACAAAACTTTTCTTTTTATCTATAGTTAGGATAGACGAATTATATTTTACTGTGAACGGTGAATGCACTGCATTCTTTCGACGAGCGTACTTTCTCCGGTCATAGTACCACAGCGGTTACATATTTCAATATATTATCCCATCCTTAGTTCTGGGTGTTTGTATTAACGTTATGAAATTAAAACTGCTATACCAAGTTTATAGCTCTGCACTGAACCTAAAAGATTATGTTTGCAAACAGTGGTCATAAAAAAATATTATAAATTAGTAATAAAAAAAACTGCAGTGGTAATAGTATATTACACCGCAAGGGTAGAACGTTTGAGATTCTGCCGAGGGCATCGTGACGCGACATTGGAAGATAAGCAAGATTAAAATGTTATCCTTGGTGTTCTTCTATATGGATCTGAAACCTGGAAAGTGACGAAAGCCATAACAACTAAACTGCAAATCTTCATAAACAAATGTCTCAGAGCAATCCTCAAGGTGAAATGGTACGAAGACGTCTCGAACAACGAACTTTGGAAACGTGTACGTCTTGAACAAATCTGTATAACTATAAAACGTAGGAAATGGAATTGGATAGGACGCACGCTGCGAAAGACAGACGATGACATTGCGAAGAGAACCTTGGATTGGAACCCACAGGGACATAAAAAGAGGAAGATCAAAAAAATATTCTGGAGAAGAACTGTTCGTGAAGAAGTTATGGAACAAGGAACTACCTGGCTTCAAGTCAAAAATATCGCAAAAGATATGTATCGAAGGAGATTTATTTGGTTGAGGAACAATAAAAATAAGCTTTACCAAAATATATAAAAATATAATTTTCGAAACGTTGGCCACAAGCGATACTTTGGTAAAGCTTATTTCTATTGTTCCTCAACCAAATAACTCTCCTTCAATACACATTTCGGAACAAAACTTCGTCTAATCAAAGCAAAAGATATGACTAGATTCAAAATTCTCGTAGAGTCCCTATGCTCCACTTAGGAGTTAAAGGAACTTGGTGTTCTTCCGAATATCGTCCGACGTCGGCCGGAATCGGATCGGGAGGAATAACGGATTCAATGTAAGCGCAGCCTTAACCGCGTTGATGTCTGACAACCCTACACCGTTTTATTCTTTTGCATTGCAATCGATCCCCGATCTGTTTTTATTCCGCTGCAAGTACGGCCATTAATTATATGCATACAGAGCTAGGCACGCACACCAGCAACAAACAAAACGTAACACCATAACGGGTGCATAATAGTGCACTCGTATAAGTATATCTGACGTGCGTGTTCCAATGCACCAATCTACACCGAGAATTACTGCGTGTTCACGCACCAGACAACGGGGACAGTGCAACGCTCACGCTTTGTTATCCATTGACTCGGGAAATTGACTGCGCGTTCCGTCGCGAAAATGCCGAAAACGTTCTCTCAAGGCCGCCGCACACGTGGCAGGATTTGCCACTAGATTACTTGCTAGTTTTATAGTGCTGGTTTTCTTGATTGATTTTATGTGCTCGTTCACACGAGACGTCTTTTCAAGCTTGCGCAGTAACAGTTCAAATATAAACACTTAGTTATCCTGGTTTTTTATCCTCTCTTGAATTCTGTTTAAATTTGGTTTTCAATTATTTTTACCCGACTACGGCGAAGCCAAAAGGAAGGGTTATGAGTTTAGCAGTCTATATATGTTTGTATTTACGGATGTTCCACCGTAGCGCCTAAACTATTAATCCGATTTTAATAAATAAGGTGTCAATCGATTCGTCTGGGTAACATAAGCTAAATTGATTTTTGAATTTTGGTTCCAGAGGAGATCAAATTGAAAACAAATAAAAAATAAGTTAAAAAAAAAAAAATAATTTAAATAAAAAATAAGTTCAAAAGCTAAAACCCGACTACTGAAAAGTATGAAAGAAGAAAATATTCTCATTTGAGAATATCCGTGGTCGTATGCCACCTACCCTAACAACACATTACATTTTAACAGTAGTAAGCGATTCAAATCTTTGATTAACGTCTGAATAGAACTCTTCAAATAAATAAAATCGTTTTCAGACCATATATTGACAAAAAATTAATATAAAAATATAAATCAATATAACAAAAGATGACGTTTCGATCCGGATTTGGATCTTCTTCAGAAATATCTAAAAAATATAAAAATTAATTAGTATTAGTTAATTTATTATCTAATAGAATGCTCGAATGATTGATAGTTTGAATGAATCAAAAATTTAATGAAACTATCAATCATTCGTGCATTCTATTAGATAATAAATTAACTAATACTAATTAATTTTTATATTTTTTAGATATTTCTGAAGAAGATCCAATTCCGGATCGAAACGTCATCTTTTGTTATATTGATTTATATTTTTATATTAAGTTTTGGTCAATATATTATGGCCTGAATAAAATTGGTCGACAATTTTATTTATTTGAAGTAGTAAGCGATCATAAGCTCTAGGGCAAAGTGTATCTCGCTATACATCTAGACGGGCCTCATATATATGTGATGAGAATATTTTCTTGTTTCATACTTTTCAGTAGTCGGGTTTTAGTTTTTGAACTCATTTTTTTAACCTGGTCTGTTTCGCAGTCTATTCTCTACGGTAATGGGGTTTTATGCCCACGTGTGTGTGTGTGTGTGTGTAATATGTATGTGCGTTATTTAACGGGGTGACGCGCGCTCGCCCGTGACGCGACCGGCCGTCCGTGTGTCCTATTGTTTCCCACCGTGACTGATACTGCCTGCGTGCTAATGCTTGCAGCGATGTGCACCCACCGCCACAACAACCACCCACGCACGCCGACGGGGGACGCCGCGGATGCAAGGTCGCGTCGAAAAGCATCGATTCCGTGGTCACGAAATTTTGGCATTTATTTTACAATAGCGGTCCCGCCCGGTTTCATTCGGGTGCAAAAGAACGAATGGGGAGAGGGACATGAGTGCGCACGTTCATCTTAGCTTACCGAGATGAATGTTTTGTCCAAATTTCATGATGATCGGAGTTACCGTTCAAAAGTTTTTGTCGGACGGACGAATTTTGAGTTACATTTTTCATTGATGCGCCGCCCCTATTGGTCGTAGCGTGATATTATATAGCCTATAGCCTACCTCGATAAATGGACTATACAACAAAAAAATGTTTTTTTCAATTCGAACCAGTACCTAGTTCTTGAGATTAGCGCGTTCAACCAAACAAACAAACTCTTCAGCTTTATATCTTAGTATATAGGTAGAAGATAAAAATATAAACAGAAAAAAGTGATGAAAACTGAAAATTCCCTCTAGGAATCTTTAAAACTGTTCAATTACAGACTAAGTTACGATTTTATTTATTTGAATTAATTGAGATAACGTCTGTATAATTCATTAAAAAAAACAACTCTCACAGTATGTGAATTCTGTAATCCGTTACTATATATACAGACACCGGACAACCATACCATATTATGTGTAAAATATATTATAAACAAACTCTTCAGCTTTTATAATATTAGTATAGAAGTATAGATTCACATAAAATGCTAGCTTATAATAGTAATTAATCGATTATTATCATAAACAACAAATAAACAAATTAAATGATGCAGAGGTGAATGATTCCAACAAAAATTTAAGCGACACGGTGATCGTTTACTTCAAGTGTTTATGTATTATCTTTGATTTACGAAGGCGTGACGTCATTCGGTGTTTTGGTCAACATGGCCGACTAAAGTATTTTATACTTTTATTTTATTAAAAATCTTAAGGCCGTTTCACACGACACAAACTAGTTTTGGGGATGAATCTGGTGCGCGCGCAGTGACAGTTCCAATATAAACACACAGAGCAAAACGTGTCTGTTGTCTGACTCTGATCAGAATGACGCCGTGTTGGTTTGTGAGCGATTGTTCATGTCGCCCACGTGACAAGATATACTGTTCCCTGATTGGTTCTTGTTCAGAGCAAGCAGAGGACCTGGCAAGACAAAATAGCCCCTGTTCTAATTTAAAAATCTATCTTGTGAGCTAGAAGACGAGCCCGCAGTCACGCCATTTCCACACTCGTACCCAGCCTTCCGGCCAGCAGAAGTCCAAGCAGTGTTTCCAGCCTTGTGTGCAGCAGTCTTTAATGTTTATGTTAACACTGAGTCATTTTTTTAGAATTCTTTTGACATATTCTCTTATATACGGCCATCATTCCTATTATTCCTTTGAAACAGAGCAAGCGAAACATTTTGGTTTGGACAATATGCAGTGTATGTTCGTCTGTTCGAATTGGTCGTCCCAAGCGATGAGGGAAAGGAAACAGTCTGTAAAGTTTGCACACAGTCACTATTATATTATACAGCTATATAGAAGTCGACTGGAGCGGTAATAGATAAAAAAGGCAACGGATATATTCGAACTGCGAGTATTATTGATTTGTGCAGATACGTGTGTAATATTGGAACAGAATACATAATATCTGCAAGGATACGTTTATATTATGCACGGCACAGCGGGTTTACTGATTTGACTCTGGATTCCTTTAAGGCCGCTGCACACGAGGCTAGATTTCTTGCTAGATTTGCCTACTAGTTTTCTAGCGCTGGTTTTCTTGATTGCTGTTATAGTGCTCGCTTCATACGAGACTACTTTTCAAGCTTGTTTTGTGGATAGATCTGATGCGCGCGCAGTGACAGTTCGAATATAAACACAGAGCAAAACGTGTTTGTTGTCTGGCAGAATGACGCCATGTGGGTGTTCAAGTGCCCACGTGAAGATACTGCTTCCTGATTGGTTCTTGCTGATACCTAGCAGCAGATCTAACAAGGAAAATAGCCCCTGTTCTAATTTTAAAACCTAT
Organism: Xanthostigma xanthostigma; assembly: GCA_963575645.1. Taxonomy (NCBI): domain Eukaryota; kingdom Metazoa; phylum Arthropoda; class Insecta; order Raphidioptera; family Raphidiidae; genus Xanthostigma; species Xanthostigma xanthostigma. Next base: position 46,561,872 of record OY754470.1, read on the forward strand.
CTACCTGTGAGTAGCCTAGAAGGACACTTCGCCCGCTACCACATCGCCTTTGATAATGTCTACCGCAGTTGTAGACGAAACGTCAGGTAGAAATGGATCACGGCATGCAAGCCCGGAAACCGAGAAGATTTGGATCAACACTGTGAAAGCCTACACACACGGACGAAGTAGATTTTCTCGAAAATGATGCATTTCAGACCCGCAAGTGATAGAGGTTAAATCATTCTAAATTAGTCATAGTTTCTTCTTCCGAGAGGAATACGAGCAATTACCGTTCATCTGTATAATACCTGCTTCTATAACATAGGTACTATTACATAATACGTGCAGAAATACATAATGCATGTATATTTGCTCCGTCAAAGCGTATACGAATTCTGCGACAGATTGTGACGTAGACGCATGCATAGAAAGGAGGAGCGACTCTGTTGTCAGTTTATTTGCTCACTGGAATATATTTATGTATGTTGGTACCATCTACTATATTATGTGTGTATCAAATAATATCTCATATAGTATGTATGGAAAACAGGTCTTCGCAAAGCGAAAACCTTTATTAAAATTAATAATGACAAAGCGGAAAAACTTTTACGCTTAAGGAAAACCGAGCTCAGAATTATTTCCGGGCTCTTCTCAGGTCACTGCCCATTGAGGTATCACCTTAACAAAATTGGTGTAACGGACACCATGTCATGCCGCTTCTGTTTGGAGGCTCCTGAAACATCGGAGCATTTGCTTTGCAAATGTGAAGCAGTCATGATACGAAGACTCCGTCACCTCAAAATTTATTCCCAGCTCCTGATCAAGTTTGGGATACAGATTTCAGAACAATTCTAGGCTTTTTCAAAAGCCTTAACCTCGCTCAGACATAAACAAGTCAGGGCCACACAATAGATCTACTAAGGTCGCGGTGTTGACGAGGCGTGCCTCATACCCTCTATCTAATCTAATGGATGGAAAAAAGCGGTATACCTATACTTACACAAAAAGTCCAAGAAATACAAGAAAAAAAACGGGCAAGAGCGAGTCAGACTCGCGCACCGAGGATTCCGTACAAGTTCGTAGGTATGTAAATAGTTCGTCCATCACGGGAATCGAGCCTCGAAGATTTTTACCCGCTTAGCCGGGAAGTACCTTATAGGTTTTGATTCCCAAAAGTCTTGACATTCAGAGGAACAACAAAGTAATCACTTAAGGGTTGTTTTTTGAGGTAGGAACCCTAAATATCCAAGCAATTCATTAAAAATCCACAGGTCTAAAATCTAGGTTTGATCTGGTGATCAAGTCAAGACAAAATTACAGAACTTGGACTAGCGATAATTCGCAATAATTATTAGGTATATTAGTGGAAGTTTTGTTCCAAAATATGTATTGAAGGAGATTTATTTGGTTGAGGAACAATAGAAATAAGCTTTACCAAAGTATCGCTTGTGGCCAACGTTTCGAAAATTATATTTTCATCTTCAGGGCCCCAATGCAAGTTGAGGATGAAAATATAATTTTCGAAACGTTGGCCACAAGCGATACTTTGGTAAAGCTTATGTCTATTGTTCCTCAACCAAATAATAAATCTCCTTCAGTTAGGTATATTGGTAATATAGCCAGTTATAGTATCCTCTTGATCACTAAAAATTCAATCTTCTTGGTTTATCCACAACGAAGTTCCACGGGGGTCAAAAGTGCCGTGAGTCGCTTCGAGAAAAGGATAGTGCTCGAGTTGGCGGAGACACCGCCGTGCCCCCTGATTCAAATCTAACTTCGGATAATTGTGTTCGTAACTCTTTAGTACCGACGTAAAACGCATTGCTTTTGATACACAAGCTACACGCTAGAAACGGGAGGTTCGGAAACTTATCCGAAGAACCATTAAAAATAAAAATATTTTTGCATTCACTGCAGAGGTAATTGCAATCCAAACAACTCGAAGTTACAGTATATGACAAAAAAAAAAGAATATATATGCATTTACACACAACATTTTACGTTATAACGCCGCATTTTTTTTTCTCATAAATATAATACAGTTTTTATTGTAAAGTAAAACTTTGTAGAAACATACGTAGCGAACGAACAAAAGGTTTGATACGTACAGCAAAGTAGATGTATATTCTAGAATAATATGCATAGTACAACAAACAGGGGTGGCCTTAAAAAAACTTTGAGTGCTATTTTATCCTATGCAACAATTATTGTGAAACTTTGACTGGTAGATTGAATTCTATATATTATCTGTTTAGGAATATGAGAGATATCTTGGATCAGCAGCAATTGATTTGCCTGTATTATGCGCAGGTACATTGGAGGCTGAACTACGGAGTCTGTTTCTGGGGCTCTTCGATTTCAGCTTCCAATGTTTTTATTTCACAGAAGAGGATTGTTAGATATATTGGCGGGGTGACACAGACTAGCTCCTGTAGGGAACTCTTCAAAAAATTCAAGATATTTACTTTCATATCATCTTTTAGCTTTATATACTTTCACAAATAAAGATAAATATAAACTAGGTTCTGATATTCACAACATCAATACACGCCAAAAAAGCACTCTAAGAGTTCCTTATAGTCGCTTAAATTTGAGCAAAAGATCCCCAGCCCATCTAGGGGTAACTATTTTTAATAAACTGCCTTTACATATGTATAAAATTAGCTACAGATGTTAAACATTTCAAAAATTCTCTGAAAATGTATTTGCCGGAAAACGCTTTTTATAATTTAAATGAATATTTACTGTAATGTTCATTCACCTGACATTTTTAACACTGTATTTTACAGTTTCTTAAAATAAAATCTTATTATTATTATTACATTAAAAATGAAATAAACATTCTTGAGCAAGTATTGTTACATTAACACTCTCTCTCTCTCTTTTGTAATATTGTCAAAGTTAGCTTTCCTTATTAGGCTAGACGGCGAGGAGGTAAAAACATTAAAAAGTGCATTATTCGGGCACAGGCGAGATTATTGTTGAAATCGCTTCGTTTTAGGGTGTAGTTCAACCCCCTAAGTTTGCTTACAAATTGTTGGTGTGCTTGATTTTATAATTGACAATTAGTGACGAAAATAGTGCTTTTTTCTCTATTTCCTTTTATATCTCCGTTCCTCTTGACTTTTAGTATAGCTTGTTCCTTATAAAATTTCCTAAAAAATGAGCACTGACAGAGGTCGCTAAGTGCAATTGTTAACTTGCAAATAGCCCCGAAAGTTAAAAAAACACGTTTTTTTCACTATTTTTATACAAAATAATGACCGCATATAGATGGCTGAAAATTTTCAAAAATAATGTCTATGTTGACCCAAACATGCATGAATAGTCAGTAATATAAATACAAGGAACATGAAGATAAAATTCCGAAAAAGAAAACATTAGTCCAGTCCTACCACACACAAAAAAAAACATAAAAAAAGTTGGTAACAATGTACACAGACGTGAATTATGCACATATGACGAGCCGATGTCTGTATGTGTGAACGTACAACGTATAGAAGAGATTTCCCTTTATTTGATTTTATTTGGCGTTTCCATTTTCACATTTGTTGTTTGTTTTTACAAACGGCGCGGCGGCGACCTGCTACCGCCGTTGAAATAGGAGAAGAGAGAGAGAGAGAGAGAGAAGGCACATAAAGAGAGAGACGAGACGGTTATTCTTTATTTGATTTCAAGAGTACAGAATTCGCGTTCGTCGACTCGGGCTGGGTGATTGTGCCACCGCCGCCCCCTGTATCTATGTGTGCACACGGGATGCGGAGGCGGCAGTTGACTGGTTCAGTGCCGTCTCCTGCGTTGGCATTTCAGGTAAAAGTCTGAAATTGTCCGGACGATTTTATTTTGGATTTTGCGACTGATTTTTTTTTTGTTTTATAGAGAAACACAAATACAGTGTAAACTCCATTTAACGTCACTCAATACAACAACAAACTCGAAAAACGTCGAAATTACCTAACTCTAGTTGGTTTACCTTGTTGTTCATACAATGATACACTCTAAATAACGACACACCCACTCTAAATAACGACAACAATACTTCATCATTAAGCAATAAACAGTACTTGTTTGTTATTTTGTTGCTTTGTTGTCGGCATCATGCGTACCGAAGATTCTAATAAATTCATTCTTCTGTCTGTTATCGATAAGTAATCATATTCTTAGTTGCCCTCAAACTTGCAAACTGTGAACATGGCGAGTAAAAGAAAATCTTTGTGTATTGGCGAAAAAAATGGATTATTTATTCTCTCCGTTTAACGACTACTCAATAACGCCACAAAGTGCACTGGTTCCTTGAGTGTCGCTATATAGAGTTTACACTGTATTTCTTAAAAAAATCTGATTTTTGTAGGTTTACAGTGCTTTTGTAGGCATTTAATGTTCTTTCAATGCAAAAAGTACCTTTGTTTAACTCGGGCGAATTTGTCGTAAGGTGACTCGTGTAACTGCTGCCCTCGCTACGCTCTGTCGAGCAAACGTTATACTCGCTCGCAATCGCCAACTTTCTGCCTTATTGACACAATGTACTATTATATTTAAATTGATTTTGGAGTGTATTAATCCGTCAAGTATTATTTCTTGTTATCACGGAACCTTTGCAAAAATATATCGCAATGAAGATCAAAGAATTTTTACAATTTACAATCACGTAAAAAAGAATATTAATTTGTCTCTCCCGGGACTAGTGTCATCTTGCTACTCGATCAGTTGAATCATAAAAAATCCCAAAAAATAATATCTAACAAATTGCCAATTAAAATGCTAGGGCTGGACAATAACCTGCAAATTGTATTTACATTAAAAACATGTTAAACCCTAAAATACTAATATTATAAACAGGAAAAGTTGGTATGTTTGTTTGTTGCAGTTAATCTCGGCCCTATACCTACATTTTCTGTATTTATGCCATAAAAAAATGTACAGGTCAAATTTTGAAGGACATTTTCTCTAGCTTTTAGATTTCCAATCAGAATTTTCTAAAATCTAGCAAAAAAAAATCGGTACGTCGAGTTAGATGAAAAAACACATTGAAATAGGTTCGGAGGCACGATGCCATAGACAGGCAAACGTTTCTAAATTATAACATCCCTTTTTTTGCAACGGAGATAAAAAATATTATAAGCCGTCAAACGCGACGCAATGTTCGATATATATCTACTAGCGGTCCCGCCTGGTTTCACCTTGATGGTGCAAAAAAACGAACGAGGAGAGTGACATGAGTACGCACGCTCATTTTAATTTACCGAGATGAATGTTGTGTCCAAATTTCATTATGATCAGAGTTACCGTTCAAGTTTTTGTCGGACGGACAAATTTTAAGTTACTTTTTGCAACATTTTTCATTGATGCTCTGCTACTATTGGTAGTAGCGTGATATTATATAGCCAATAGCCTTCCTCGATAAATGGGCTATCCAACAAAAAAAACTTTTTCAATTCGAACCAGTAGTTTCTGAGATTAGCGCGTTCAAACAAACAAACAAACAATCTCTTCAGCTTTATATATTAGTATAGATTATAACGAAGCGGTTCCATGCCCGTAATCTTCTTCCACCTGGTAAAATAGCAAGGGAGAGTATACTGAAAATATTTAAGAGCGGGTTTGGACCAAGACGGAGGAGGTGTTAATAGTGGGCCCATTGAGCGTTACACAACCTTCCAGAGGATTCCTCGGTCGAGTCCAACCAGTTGAAATATTTGCATTATAAAATTTAAGAAAAACAATGGAGTACGTAATGGTAAACTGAATTTGTATTAAGTAATAAATTCAAAATAAATAATACATTATAATGATCGAATTAATAATTGTAATAGAGTGACATAGAAACTGAATTTATAATAATAAATAAATTCAAAAATAAATATTACGTTATAATGCTCGAATTATCAACTATAATAAGAATGACAAGAAACTTAAGTTCTAGAACCAATGTCGAAATTGAAAAATTAAAGGGAATATGAAGGAATAAAGAGAAAAATATACATTACCGGTTTTGTGGACGAACTCAGAATCGTATTATGAAAGTTATTTTAAGAAATGGAGAAGCAGTCGAAGGATATTAATAGGTGATCTTTTTTTTTTCAGTAGTTCTAGATTACATATGAATAATTAAAATTAGATGCTCAATAGATTACTTAAATATTTTCGGAGACAATTATAATACGTCTGAACCCTTCGATATCCAAAGTTGTTCATATTTTTCTTTCGCGATAAATAAAAAATGTTTTTACCCGTCGCCAAGAAAAGTAATAATTACCGACACACAATACACTGTATCACCTCAGATTGCAGTTGCCTATTTTGTAGTTTCAAAATAAGACTGTTTCCAACGTGAACAGAATAATTAATAGTTAATAGATTATTATAATATTATAATATAATGTCAGAAGTGCTAAGTACTTTATGACAAGATATAGATTTTGATACCGGAAAGCAGCCATTAGTCTTTCAAAGTAAACATTTTCCCATCCCTCCTTATAAATACAGAATGACAAGTGGAGGAGAAAGGAACACAATATAAGTAACGTGTGTATATACGAATGTATTTAACAGACACACAGACATCCACCTCGAGTTCAGAGGGGGCGGTGGCGACGTTGGAGGCGGCGGAGCACCTCAGCGGGCGTCGTGTGCATATATACAGTGACTGCGCGCGCGAGACAGAGAAAGAGCGAGTGTCCCCGTTGCCTGTCGGAACAGAGATCAATAATCCTTCTACACGGCCGCCGTCGTGGGCTCGAAAGAACCGGTGGGAGAGATGGGTACGTTCTCCTTTCTATTACTGGTGCCACCATATAGAGTAACCACTCGGTATATAATAGTTGGGGTCACAAGGCAAAGTCGCTCACGCCGAATGTTTGGTAATATAGCTCTACCTGCGCATTTAGTTGGAGAGCTGGTGACGGTTTTACTATATAGGGTCTTCCATAAGGGACATCCGAACTTTGAGGCTTAACTCACACGCACCATTTTCCGCCCACATTAGAACCACAAAAATATAATAATAATAATAATAATAATAATGCGTTTAACGTCCGTTTCTCGACTTTATGTCATAACAGACGCCATTCGCACCTGAACTTATCGCTCAGGAAATTTCAAACATGATAAAATACAGCGTGTCCACGGAAGTTCTTTACAAATGGAATTTTTTTCTGTTAATTATTGAAGTAAAAATTTTTTTCTGTGGAAAAGTTCTGCTTCGTCCAAAACCTCTAAAACACCAAAGAAAATTTTCTTCGGCCTAAAGTTATACGAGGGAAATCAAAAAGTTTTATTTGACTAAAAATAAAAATTATCTGTGATATTCAAGATTTTCGTAAAATTAGTTAGGTACATAATCAAATTTAATTCAAAATAATAACATAACTAACTTCTAAGTAATTATTTATTGAGAATTATAAATCAGAATTCAACATATCCTCCATTTCTCTCCATACAAAGAACGGTTCTCCTTCCAAAATCCGTCACTGAATTTTGAATCATTGTAGAAGGAATTTGATGGATTTTTTCGGCGGTGATAATCCTTTCCAATTGATCAATATCTTGAAAAGTCTTTCAGAGTACACCATTTTCTTTAGATAGCCTCAGAGGAAATAATCTAGGGGTGTCAAATCGGGTGATCTGGCTGGCCAAGGGTTTGCAGAATATCTTCCAATCCAGCGTCCTTGAAACGATGTGTCAAGATATTGATTGATAATTCTGGAACTATGGCATGGTGCCCCGTCTTGTAAACTTAATTTTACAGGCATTTTATTTTCAATTACTTGACATTTAATACGTGCTATTCTTTTGTTTTCCAAGCCTACTACGGGCTAAAATCTTGAATATCACAAATAATTTTTATTTTTAGTAAAATAAAACTTTTTGATTTCCCTCGTATAACTTTAAGCCGGAAAAAAATTTCTTTGGTGTTTTAGAGGTTTTGGACGAAGCAGAACTTTTCCACAGAAAAAAATTTTTGCTCCTATAATTAATAAAAAAAAATTCCATTTGTAAAGAACTTCCGTGGACACGCTGTATATTAAGTGACACCACCAGTTTGGCATCTTTGACCGGGTCCATCCACGCGTTGTCTCCGGTCTCAGTTGCCAAACTGCGGTTTTTACGTTCGGGGTAGTGCCCTTAATGAATGTACAAAAACTCAGGTTTGAGAAAATACTGTAAGTAAAATCGTCACTAGCTCACAGATATTTACATGAACACAACAACACACCACCAGAGCCCCTCTTCAAAACCTACGTCAATGATCTATGTACTATATTATATCTTTCTACAATTATTGCACTAACAACGTTGCTTTCGAGTTGGGATTATCTGGGGTGTTAGCGAATTAAAATAATCTAACTCTGTAACATTAAGTATTTCGGTAGTAAAATTAACGGGCACATATTTGTTAATAGCGCAGTAAAGTTTTAGAGCCGCGTCAGTTCAGTTTGTTTCCCAAATTGAGCGTCAAACGAACGGACAGTTTGACGAGAAGACCTTGCTAATACTGAAATAACACGCTGACAGCGTTTTGACGCGGATTAGACCCACATTATCAGATATGACAGAATGAGATCTCTTCAATATTCCGTGTTATCACCTACATTACAGGAGTTCTAAAACATTTTTGGAAGTTTCAAACAGATACATCGCCATAGAAGTTTACAAGTACATGTCGAATTGATAACCTCTCTTTTTTGATCGGTTAAAAAGTAGATATACTTACAAGATATTCAACAATCAATATTTTAAAGAGACGCCACTGAAGGCGGTGGCAGTGCATTGTTGTCAGAGCTGCGTAGACAACAATATTTGCATTGTTATCGGACTCGCATAGACAACAATGCGGGTATTGTTACACTCATTGTCGCCGGAACCGCATAGAAGAATTCCGAAGCTTCTAGAATGCCGAAGATTGTTCTAGAACGCGGTTGAAAAATTTATATAAACAGCGTTAGCGTGGAAGGCAAGGCAGTCAGTGGCAATGAACAGTGCTCGACATAAATAAATAAGTGTTCAAAATAAATAGACATCTATAAGATATAAAATATTCGCTGTACATAGTAATTCAGTGTTATTATTGTTGTATTAGAAAACGTTTGTTTTTCGTTATTTATTTTATTATTTCATTATTATTAGAGAGGTGATTTTTAGTTTGTTTTTGACGTGATAACGTCTTATAAATTGATGAATCACCAATCTTATAAATTGATAAAACACCGGCTGCATGCACGAAAAAGTGTAACGTTCCTAACGGTCGTAACGTTCCGCCTGACCCTGTGCGTGCTTTTCTCGAAAACGGCCCTAACGATTTGGATGAAATTTACTGAAAAGGGATTTTGGGGGGCAAAAAATCGTTTTAGCTAGGTCTCATCTCTCGAAAAAATCGTTTTCTTGCAAATTTTATCATTATAAAAATCAATTTTTTGACGTATGAAAATACTTAAATATTGTAAGTATAGGTTTTGGAATTTTATATAAACAGTGAAACAATTGTTTTATAAATAGTATGACAGTTAATCTTTGAGACTTAAATAAATACGAAAGAAAGAAAGTTAATAAAAAAAAAATATTTTTATAGGTGGTGAGTAATTTAATAAATAAAATTTACCTAAATTTGAAGCGAAAGATGCAATATCATAGATTCGAATTATTATAATTATTATATAAATTTAGGTTATGTATTACGGAATACGTTATCACGTAAAACTATCGTCCGTAAACCGACTTTACAGACAACCAATTTTTTTGTTAATGTTTTCACCCACAAAGAGCAGTTTTGTCACTTTTGTTTCAATATGCCTTACAAGATGAAATATACGAGATAATTTATTTGCTCTTGATTATTTCGTTGGCAAATCAAAAATTTACTCGAGCAAAGTCGGGTCGAAAAGTTAGTTAAATAATACAAACAGATAACACGTTCAAGCAGCATCACGCAGCTGTAAAATTTATAACTTGAATCCTGTAAGCGTACGATGCTGCTAAAAAAAGGAAGTAAATGAAATAACTGTACAAAATGGTTTTACAAAAATGCGGCATTATATCACTGAAACTAATTTTCTGTCATATTCAGCAATCGTCGTTTGGAATGGGGAAGCGAGAGAAAAAAAAGTCTCGATGTGGAATATTCGACAAAATAAAGCGAGGATTCGCAAATTTAATCTACCCCACGACTCCCCCTCCCCCCGTCGCACATGAATACACAGAGACATATATAGCGTTCGTCTTTTGTGGAGCATAGGATTATAGAATTTATCCCATAGAGTACGGATTAGTGGATTGTATTATATCGAGTGTTGTAATGAGCGTATGTTATTATTGACGGCTCGTCCCGGTTTCGCCCGGGTGCAAAGCTGTCTGTCAAGACGCTTGGAAATCAAAACCTATAGGGTACTTCCTAGAATCAAAAATTTGGCAAGAAGCAATGTCTTATAGTACAAAGTAAAGGGAAATACCCGAAAACCGTAAATTTGTAGTTGTATCACAGAAAAAAAATGTTTTTAAACCGCGACAGTAACAGTTCTAATACAAAATAAGCGTCCGCTACCGGTGCGTTTACACAGCACAATATGAGAACTCCCGCATACAACACGGTACGACAACTAGGCTATCAGATATAGCCACGAGGTAGAATTCAGTTCAGTAGTCCATCTGAACTCATTGCAATTACACTGGACGCGACGACGACGTTGGTCGATGTATGGCGACAACAATTTTCCAACGGCTAAGCGGGAAAAATCTTCGAGACTCGAACCCGTGATGGACATTCCTATAAGTTTGCACGGAACCCTCGGTGCGCAAGTCTGACTCGCACTTGGTCGATTTTTTTTAATAGGTAATCAGTTGACAATTTAATGGATACTTTTACCAGCTTTATATTCAGAATCGTATTTGGGAGTCATGAAAAAACGCTCAGCGTACTCAATATAGGTACTTATGCACCAGTTCGGGATGGACACATTAGTGTGGCGAGAGATACGACGCGCGGCGAAAATATTACGAAATAAAATCGTCTTTGTGGCGCAGATTGAAAGCGCGCATGACGATGTCGCCACACCATCGGGTTAGTAACACCAGTTGCGACAGTCACATATCGCCCCACAATGGCCCTCTCCCGCCGTCGCTGGCCCGATATGGGCGATGTCGTCCGTCTTTCTCTATACGTACACGTTCCGCGATAACTCTCAAGTCGTAATACGATTTGCGATCGCTTTGAATCACTTGGGGCCGGTTTTACAATGTTTTCAATGCGCTCAGTCGAACCGCCCCAACGGCTCTACCGATAAAAAAAAACTCGCGCACCGAGGCTCCCGTACAAACTGGTAGGTATCTAAATAGTTCGTTCATCACGGGAATCGAGTCTTGAAGATTTTAGCCGTTGGAAAACTGTTGCCACCATACATCGACAAACGTCGCGGTCTGTTTGCCAACTAAGCGTGTAATTGCAATGAGTTCAGATGGACTACTGAATTGTAATGTAACTCGTGGCTATATCTGATAGACTAGTTGTCGTACCGTGTTGTAGGCGAGAGTTCTCATACTGTGCTGTATAAACGCACCGGTAGCGGACGCTTGTTTTGTATTAGAACTGTTACTCTGTACGTGCGTAGCATTTTGTTGCGGTTAAAAAAAATTGTTTGTGGTGTAACTACAAATGTACGGTTTTCGGATTTTTCCCTTTACTTGTGCTATAAGACATTGATTCTTGCCAAATTTCATGATTCTAGGTCAACGGGAAGTACCCTATTGTTTTTTTTTTATTTAGAAAATAATACAAGAAAAAAATAAACAAATAAATATACATAATTAAGGTTGAGATAAAAATAGAAATGTGTGCATCAACTACTGTGGTCTATTGGTTTTGAATCACAAGAGTTTTGACAAACAGAGTGATCCTATCTCCTTTTGAGGTACGCAACCCTAAAGACATTATACTTGCAGCCTTTCGAATAAAGATCAATTCTGACATTTTGGAAACACCGCGTACATCGGGACGCCGAGGCGGGCGCGCATAAGCTCAGTCCGGTGAACTTAACCAATCAAAACGATATTTTAAGAAAACAAAACGCGAACGTATTAAAACAATGCACATGAACGACGCATGCGCCGAATACTGATCGCTATGCATGGCGTCCTGCAAGTATTAAGAACACCTCGAACAGCCCCTTTGTTGGCAAATGTTCTGGCAATATATTTTTATGTATGTACTAACATTAAATTACGCGGATATGTGTACAAAAATAACACCGAGGCACCTAATATTCCGAACGCACATCGATGTTGCTTTATTTGGAATGAGAGCAATAAAAATGAGCATTATACAGAAAAATGTATTATAGACACTCAACATAACCGCCCGTATGTACAGGGGCCCCGTTAGACCAAGATCCCAGACCCGCCAGACCCACGTACTGCTAAGATTTTATCAGTAAATGTATGTATATGCCAATTTGCTAGCTTGAAAGTGGGACCCTTTTAGAGATAACAGCTTCTAAAGGTACATAAACCACGTGTCACAATTTTGGCCGCGCTGATCTTCGAAACCACTGAACCGATTTCAATGAAATTTTGCCAATGTGTCTTGCTGGTGCAACTTACGTTATAGGATAGTTTTTATTAAATAGTTTGTACAAAATTACGGTGTTTTATCAAAAAAACTGTTTGAGTAACACGTAACGACATCTGACAGAATTTACCCAAAGCTATTAGTTCAGAAGCAAACCAAAAAAAATGTTTTAGTACCAAGTAGCGACATCTGTTAAAATTCGCTCAGTCATTAGTTCAGAAGCAAATCTGGTAAAATTTGCTCAAAGCAATTTATTTCAGACGCCGGGCCGCAAACGAAATACATTTTTATATCTGTCGCACCCGGGTGAAACCGGGCCGGCCCGCTAGTTGTATTATATATCTACCTGTTACAGAGTTTTACGTAAAAAGTAAGTACAAACAGGGTACGAGATAAACGAGATATTAAATGAAAATTTAATACAAATTTCATTGCTAAGAATTATTAAATTTTTCCAGTGGGTAATATACGCTATAAGAGAGATCTCTTCCATTCTCCCTAATTCTCCTATATTCGTGTCGCGCGCGCTGGAAGAAATAATATAATGACATCGTCGTTCGACTGAAGTTGCAGCTAAATAACCGACTCGAGATTAAATTGAAATTTTATTATGGAGTTTACCTTACAATATTATTATTGACTTGGTACCTCTTATCTATGGCTATGCGACAAAACGATTTATGTCAATTTTTAGGGTTCCGCACCTCAAAAGGAAAAAAGGAACCCTTACAGGATCACTATGTTGTTAAAAAAGACGGGGAATTATCAAACGGTCGAATAAAAAAAAATTTGGTGACTGATAAATTTTTCTAATATAGACATGTAACAATGGGTGTTTCAACAATGTAGCAACAGAAGCTATTCTTTAAATGTAATTTAAATTCAACTAGGATTATTACCCTAAAAATTAATTTACTGCAAACAATATCCTTTGATTTCCTTGACATTTCCTAAATTCTGCCATTAAAATTTATAAATCACAGTTGTCATGCAGTAAACTGACAGGTCCGCCGGGTGACGTCATCCCAACGGAACGAGGCAATCTATGGATCGGATTAGCACCTGGGAAGCTATGAAACGCCACACAAACAACGACATCGCTACACGCTCTTGCGTCCAAGGATTTAATTTTATAGAACCCCTGACATAAGTCGTTTTTCTTTATGACCACAGATACATTCAACAATGCCAGTATTTTTTAATAGAAAATATGCCCTTAAATTCGTACAGCAAGCGAACCAGACGTGAAAGTTTTTCCACCGTGTGTGATATTTTGTTTTTTTAAAATACTCCGACGTTTATATTTAATTATCAAAGCGCTCTCTTAATTAAGAAAACAATTGCTAGTCGTTACCGCGTAATGACTTTCATACGGGACGATTAAATTGCTTTCAAGTTTCTAAAACTTTTGCAATTTATTTTGGCTTAACTCAAATAATTTAAACGATAGCGAATAAATAGAGAATGCCTCATAATTAGTGTTGGAAAATATAGAAAAACGATTTGTTAAATATTACTAAAAACAAAAACTGTATTCATTTTGATTGAGTGACGTCACTGTTCGCCGATTTGTGTTTCAAGTTACGTTCCGTTTCACTTAATTTATATCTAAGCAGTGTCGGATTAACCTATAAGCAAATTAAGCAATTGCTTAGGGCATCACGTCTCAGGGGGCACCAAGAAGCACAACTCAGAAATGAAAAGTACCTCACTAAACCGTGTCAACAATTTTTCTTTCTTTTTGTCATGTTCTCAAAAATTTGACCTAGGTATACTGGTTTGTCTATTGGAAGTAAAGTTAAAAATAAATAATTTATTTTTGAAAAGGAAACGAAAAAAACATCACTTCTTTTAATGGTTCAATTTTTTTAATTTTAAAGTTTTGAAACTGTTTTCTATTAACTGTATAAAAATGTCTAAGGTCCGATTTTATAGACAGCCAAATTTTCAATGAGAGCATTGATTGTAAAATTCAATTTTTTTCCTAAAAATCTATGCTTTTTAACTTTTTTCTATCAATTTGATTTTTTTTATAACCTGAACATATTAGAGATGGGGCCCATAAACAAGAAATGCTTAAGGCATCAAGGAGTCTTAATCCAGCACTGTAACTAAGATTTTGACGTGATAACGTCTTATAAATTGATGAATCACCAATCTTATAAATTGATAAAACACCGGCTGCATGCACGAAAAAGTGTAACGTTCCTAACGTTCCGCCTGACCCTGTGCGTGCTTTTCTCGAAAACGGCCCTAACGATTTGGATGAAATTTACTGAAAAGGGATTTTGGGGGGCAAAAAATCGTTTTAGCTAGGTCTCATCTCTCGAAAAAATCGTTTTCATACAAATTTTATCATTATAAAAATCAATTTTTTGACGTATGAAAATACTTAAATATTGTAAGTAGGTTTTGGAATTTTATATAAACAGTGAAACAATTGTTTTCAAAATATTATGACAGCTAATCTTTGAGACTTAAAATAAATACGAAAGAAAGAAAGTTAAAAAAAACAATTATATTATAGGTGGTGAGTAATTTAAATAAATAAAATTAACCTAAATTTGAAGCGAAAGATGCAATATCATAGATTCAAATTATTATAATTATTATATAAATTTAGGTTATGTATTACGGAATACGTTATCACGTAAAACTATCGTCCGTAAACCGACTTTACAGACAACCAATGTTTTTTTTTGTAGAAAAGCGACATATATTTTACACTTTTCAGTGTTGAACTTTCCACATTTTTTCTATTTAAATAGTATCATAATATCGATAAGTATCATCCGTGGTCTCCTAAAAAAATCAAAATCTAAAGAACCCCGCACAATCCTTATGGGATTTGGTTCTCGGTTAAATTGATCGAAAATGGTTTTATTTTGTAGTTTAAAGATCACTAAGAAAAAATGTCCATGGGCGCATAGCCTAAAAACCTATAGATTTTTAGTTAACGAGATTTTAGATATAGGGATGTCCACTGAATTCATAATCTGAACCCACAAAATCTTAACCTAGTTTGGTGATCGAGACATAAATAAAAAAAAAAATCTAACAGTTCTCAGTATCTAATAATTACACTGTTTTACCTAAATAAAATGTTATAGTAATGTGTTTGACAACTGACCTTTCCTGAGTTTGTTAGGGTCTAAAGGGGCGGCGCCCGCGTAGGCCGTTTGCATTTGTTGAGCGCCGGCGGTGACCAGGGTCGCCGGACTCCGCTGCAGCCCCGTTAGTTTGCCCTGAGGACTAGACAACGAACTGTTTATCGCAAACAGTTTTCTCTTGTGGTTGCACAATTTTGTTAGGTCGCCAACATTCGTGTCGGGAGTCATCGTCCAAGGTTTGCCGGCCACCTGAAAATAAAAAAGAAAAAACAAGCGTCAGTGTCATTATTCCAACACTATACATCCGAAACAACACACAGCATAAATCTATACTAATATATAAAGCTGAAGAGTTTGTTTGTTTGGTTGAACGCGCTAATCTCAGGAACTACTGGTTCCAATTGAATTTTTTTTTTGTTGGATATCCCATTTATTGAGGAAGGCTATAGGCTATATAATATCACGCTACGACCAATAGGAGCGGAGAATCAATGAAACATGTTGCAAAATTTTACTTAAAATTTGTCCCTCCGACAAAAACTTTTGAACGGTAACTCAGATCATCATGAAATTTGGATACAACATTAATGTCGGTAAACTAAGATGAACGTGCGTACTCATGTACCCCCCCCCCCAAATTCGTTCTTTTGCACCCGGATGAAACCGGGCGGGACCGCTAGTCGAATATATAACGAAACGTTGCGTTGGCTGTAACGATCTGTGCCGAAACTGCTCGGGATGGATTTAGGAAAACAATTTGAATTCACGATACTGAGTTATTAAAAAGAATTTTCTTTTTAGATGAAAATATACTTTATTTTATAATACAATTATTTTACCGAGCGGGGTGGCTTAGCGTTGAGAGCACTATAAAACTGCCTGGACTCTAATCAATACAGCAACAAAAAAAAATAATGTAAATATTATATCCGAAATAAAGGGAGATGACAACAATGAGATAATAGACGAACCTGTAGACATAGCTAATGAATTCAATAGAGCATATACAAACATAGCCAGCAATTTAAAACTTCCTACTGCGGACTTAAACATAAACATAAAAACTTGTAACCAAAATATTTTCTTTACTCCAACTATTCCGCAAGAAATATATAGAATAATTTTAAATTTGAAAAATAAAAAATCAACGGGATGGGATGAAATACCCATTTCAATATTAAAATGCTGTGCAAGCACAATTGCATATCCACTCAGTGAAATTATAAATAAATGTTTAGAAACAGGTCAATTTCCAAAAAGTTAAAAAAAATCAGTAATAGTCCCAGTATTCAAGAAAGGTTGTCAAAAAACCATGACAAATTATAGACCTATCTCATTGTTGTCAAATATCTCAAAAATTTTTGAAAAAGTCATACAAGACAGACTAACAAATTATTTACATAAATATAAAATAATAAATGAGTCACAAAATGGATATGTAAAAGGGGGATCGATAAATAAAGCCATTTTTAAAGTTTTAGAAAACATCTTAAGAACAAGGCAAAATAAAATACAAGCCTCAATGATATTCTTAGACTTAAGCAAAGCGTTTGACTGTGTTGATAAAAACTTGTTATTAAAAAAAATTGAAAATTATGGGATCAGAGGCAAAGCGCGTGATCTCATCTCCTCATATATGACAGACAGGGAACAGTGTGTCAAAATAAAAACGTACGATAATCACAAAATACAAGATTACTACTCCACATGGCGAAAGCACAGTAGAGGTGTTCCACAAGGAAGTATACTTGGACCGATTCTGTTTATCTTGTTTATAAATGATATATGTGATACTATAAAAGAAAAAATATTTCTATTTGCCGACGACACTGCTGTCATATGTGAGGAGAGGGATCAAGCGTCATTAATTGACAGGCTGAAAGTATGCACAGATGACCTCAACAGTTGGTTTAACAAAAACAGTTTAAAATTGAATCAAGCAAAAACAGAAATAATAAAATTTGGAAAATACTTCGATATACCAAATAGTATCAATATTTTAAATAACAAAATAGAAATAAAAAGTTGTGTAAAATTTCTGGGAATAAATATAGACAGCAGTCTAAATTGGAAATCCCATATTGATTACCTAGTTCCGAAATTAAATAGCCATATATATGCTAAGATTTCTGAAATATACTTATGCCCTAAATATACACACTCTATTGAGCGTTTACTATGCATACTTTCAGTCTGTCATACAGTTTGGAATTATGTTTTGGGGAAATAGTGTAGACACAAAAAGAATTTTAATACTACAAAAAAGATGCATTCGTATAATGGCGGGAGTGACAACACGAGAACACTGCAAGCCCCTCTTTCAAAAATTAAAATTATTAACTATCTATGATCTATACATATTGGAATGCAGTAAGTTCTTTAAAGCCAATCCAGAATTTTTTGTAAATAATATCTACGATCATGAGTACGGCACAAGAAATAAGGAAAAATTGAAAATAAATAGCAGCTCATTAACTGTTATAAATCGTGGTATCACTAACGCCATAATAAGAGTGCACAATATGATCCCGAATGACTTAATGAAAATAAAAGATCACAAAAAATTTGCGTGCGCATTAAAAAAATTTTTATTAGAAAAAAACTGCTATAGTCTGAATGACTTGTGATTATTTTACTTTTTACCTGCTTTTATTGACAATGTAATAGACTCTTTGTAAGTCTCTTTTACAAATAAATATTCATATTCATATAGACTCGCATTCGGGAGGTACCGGGTTTAAATCCCGGCGGGTGCAGATGTGGCTAGGACTTTTTCCTACTGCCTCTCGCCGAGAAACGGTAATTCCTGCACCGGCCACCTTGTTGAAGTTTTCCATGGTTTCTCTCAATAATTCCAGATAAATATCGAGATGGTTCTTTATTCAAAATTTGTCTACCTTATCGTAATGTCATAAAATTCCTTCATTCGCCCATTGCGATTAATTGAGTGGAAGTTGAAAAAATGTAGAAAATAACGGGAAGTGTGATAGATGGAAAATAGCAATGGTGCGAATGGTGTCTGTTATGACATAAAGTCGAGAGACGGATTTCATTCTTTTCTTTATCTATTAATCTAATATAGTTTAGTTTAGAACCATCGCGTAGGATGGCGCCACTTTCGTTCACTTTCAGCTCGAAAAGGATTTCCCAAGGAACGAAAACATTTTAATTTTGATAATCTTATATGCGATTATTAATTAACGTCATAAATATGCAAAAGTCAACATTCCTCCCCGAAAACTTGTATGTAATGATGCACTTTCAATGCAGGCAGTATAAACAATTATATAAGAGTATAGTATTCTACTAGTATAGCGTATCCTTGAAATACAAAGTGTATGCTATAAAGTATAAATGACATTAAAAAAATTACAACAATAAAAATCAGTGAACCATACATAAAATTTATTATAATGATTCATCACAATTTATAAGTCATAACTATACTAAATAACTTAATTATGTGAATAATTACCAAACATAAAAAAATCTAATTAATGCCGCCATACTCCGACCACTTTGTAGACAAAGGGAAAAAAACGTGAGAAATATCTAATATTGTTACACATTGCTACTAATAAAAAAAACACAACATATTTTTTTTTTATTTCGAGTTAGCAAAAAATCACACAAGAAATCTATAGTACAGGATTGTCACAAAATGCTGCCATTTTTGTAATACCTAATTTATCTAGGTATACTAATATATAAAGCTGAAGAGTTTGTTTGTTTGTTTGGTTGAACGCGCTCATCTCAGAAACTACTGGTTCGAATTGAAAACAGTTTTTTTTTTGTTGGATAGCCCATTTATCGAGGAAGGCTATAGGCTATATAATATCACGTTACGACAAATTGGAGCGGAACATCAATAAAAAAAATGTTGCAAGATGTATCTCAAAATTAGTCCGTCCGACAAATATTATCAGGTGAAATGCCTTAACTAAATATTGCAATATTAGCGCGTAGAGTTCACAAGCCCGGTTAGCTCAGTCGGTAAAGCGTAAGACTCTTAATGCCAGAGTCTCGGGTTCAAGCCCCACGTCGGCGAATATATTTTTATTTTGTTTATTTTCTACATTGCTTTCTTCTAAGGCCTACATTTAAATTTTTTAAAATTTTATCACGACTAATTAAAATTAAATAAATCAAATTAATAGCTCATTTGAAAACTGTTACAACTATAGGTAGGTATACCTATAGGTATATAAAAATAATTTTCCTACAGTGTTTTCAATTAAATATTTAATATATTAAAAGAAATTTATTACTTAAAAAAAGTATAAATACTGCTTTTTAAAGACAAAAACTTTTGAACGGTAACTCCGATCATTATGAAGTTTGGACACAACATTCATCTCGGTAAACTAAGATGAATGTGCGTACTCATATCCCTTCCTTCCTCATTCGTTCTTTTGCACCCGGGTGAAACCGGGTGGGACCGCTATGTTATATATTTGTTTTTGGAGATGAAAGTTGGTTCTTCTACAACGTACCATCTTCAATATAGAGCAATTATAAATTTTCTTGACCTGAATAAGCGCTGGTTTTTAGGGTTTTAATTAAAATTTTAAAAACTCACAAAAAACACTCCTTTATAGTAATGTTAACTAAAAAGTCAAGAATATTTTGTAAATGTAAAGATTTTGTTCAACAGCGATAGGAAGTCTCTCAACTCGATATAGGGGGACTGCCCGTAGCTGTGGAATGCTAAAATATTTTTTTTTTACTTGTAAATTTGGGTACTGATAGTGTATATCAAATTTCGTCAAAATCGATTCACCTTTTCTCGAGCGACGCTTGTACAAACATACATAAATTCTTCCTATCTTCTGAACGGACATTTTATTCCTGCTGTATGTCTTTCGAAAGCTTTTTCTACACTTGAAAGGAGACATAAATGGCATCATCAATCCAGTAATTTTATTTTCACCGAGCGATGTAGCGTAGTGGCGAGAGCACTACACTCGCATTCGGGAGGTACCGGGTTCGAATTCCGGCGGAGGCAGATGTGGCTGGGACTTTTTCCAGTTGCCTCTCGCCGAGAAACGGTAATTCCTATACTGGCCATCTTGTTGGGGTTTTCCATGGTTTCCCTCAATAATTACAGATAAATATCGAGATGGTTCCTTATTCAAGGCCACGGCCTTGTTACCTGTGCTCAAAATTTGCCTACCTTATCCAAATGTCCTAAAATTCCTTCATTCGCACATTGCTACTAATTAGTTGAAATTGAAAATTTGCAGAAAATAACGGGAAGTGTGATAGATGGAAAATAGTAATGGTGCGAATGGAGTCTGTTATGACATAAACTCGAGAAACGGACGTTAAACGCATTATTATTATTATTTCCAGTCACAACTCTTACGTCATGGGAAGGTACCTAAGAGTGACAACAAAAACTAGACTATAATCAGTGAGTCAAATGTTCACCGAAGCATTATCTGACGTTTATAGCTTGACATCTTCCCAGTACGATAAATAAACACGTCTGACAAATATCCTTTAAAAATTATGTTTGCGACCGAAAAACAAAAATAAAACGACTGTCGGACTATTGTGTCACATTATGTAAGTTTTAAGTGCGACATGTCAGCTAATGACATTACATAAATAGGTCAGTAAAAAATCAGAGCTGTCTGAACGACTACAGCAAGGCACATATGTCAAATGTCATGTCAACAACGCAGAGTTGTTACAAAAGGTTCACTCATAATATTATAATTAGGGATGTGCAAGTACAACAAAAAAATTATTTTAAACTTTTGGCTCTTATAATTTTCTATTCACAGCACAGCACGCTTGAAATAGAACAGCCAAATCTAGCGGCAAAACCAGCCTAGAGAGCAGCGACCTTCACTCTAAATTAAATTGCTAAGAGGCTGTGGCTGTGTGTACGAAGCCTACTAGCGCCGCTAGTGGGTAATAGAGAATTATTGAACTCACTTTTTATGGTGATAAAAAAAACTTTAGACGGTCATGATGTGTCAAAAAAAAATGTAATAAGGAAAATTGATGTTAATTTGTTTACACTGACAGCGGAACGTCAAATTAGGGCGCCAATGGTCTTTATTTTAAATCGCCAACAGCCCGGAACACAGCAAGCATTTCCAAATCGCTTAGCTTTCCCATGTTTTCTTTGTAATTAAAAAACTTCATCAGATTATTTTTCACTTTTATTAAACATTGCTCATTTAAATACGATGCTCACAAACGCTCGCATTGAAAAATTTGTAACTCCGCCTCCTTGCACATACGCTAGGAAAGTATCTTTGACACGCGACCTTCGCACCATCTCGTGTTTGATTTTTTACAAAAGTGGTTCACCCAAAACTTACAAACATGTGGAAACCAGCGTTATTCTTAATTATAAAAAAAATATTTACGCACAATATCAGTTAAAAAACTACATAAATGATATACATTTTTACTTTCTAAATTTTTTAAATCTTATTTTTGTTAACAAAATAACAATATTATTATGATATTTTTCATGTATTTAATAATGATTACAGACGTAAAATAAAATTTAATTACCCTTGACGACGCAAGTACGGCTGCATTCCATTTTTTTTTCTCTCTAATTCATAAGGAAATCCAGGAAAACTGTGGAATTGTAATTCTGGATGTTTAGTTGGTGCATCTTTACAATCAGCAACACAGCACTTCCGATTTGATAGCTTTTTACCCATTTTATTCGACAATTAATCCTTATTAAAATGCACGTATAACATATGACACTAAGGTTTTGACTGAACCAGATTAGAGAAAAAGATACTTTCCTAACGTATAGAGCAGAGGTCCCCAAATTTTTTTGTCTCGTAGACCACTTGCCATGTTTTTCAGTTTTGGGTAGACCCCCTGCTTATCTGATAGTGATTTTTTGCAAATTCATTAATTTCAAATGTATTTTTGACAACCGGTATAGTGCTACTCACTTTGAACGATTTAAATTTATAAAGGTAGTGAAATGTAGTGTGAAATGTTTAGTTTTATACATTTATTAATTAGATTTAAATTAAGAGAATCAAATTAAAATTTACTTTCTGTTACATAAAATAACTAAGCAAAAAATAAATGCTTTTAGTGTGAGGGATGAACCTGATGCTTTAATAATAAATTTTCAACATTTGGCATCAATTTAGGTAGATTTAATCTTAAATCTCTTCGGTTAACGATGTCCAGTTTGTTTCTTTTTTTGTTAGGAGATTCACTATCGTTGACCCCCATTTTCATTTCATGAACCCTTAATTTTTTTTCCCCTGACATGGACTCCTTGCAAGTTGTCGTCGACCCCTGGGGGTCGATATAGATCACTTTGGAAATCACTGGTATAGAGTACAATGTATTATGCTGCACGATTTTATTGAAAATGCGGAGTAGGTACGATTTGTGCGCGAAAACAGAGCCGTCACCGGACCTCTATAATAAATTACCAATCAATTGATACGTCAACCATTATGAATGACCGTCACTTTTTATCGTGTATAACAAGTTATTCAGCTATATAGACGAAAATAAATTTCCTTTTTTTCCCTCACGTTGCAAGCGTCGCGGTCGAGGAATTTATGTTCTTTCATAAAAATTGGGATAGAACTGCCACAGATTTCGCTATAAACAACTTATAAAAGTTACGGCCAATTTTCGTAGAACGCGTTTACCTTTATGTTAAACTTAACAATGGTTATATCAGAATGTGATCATTGTTATGATGCCCATAAATATGTTCTAACGGCTTTGTTACTTTAACGAGCAGGTAAAATATTTCTATATAGATATCGGCCGTTTCTGGTACCGTTATTTTATGTGGGGGTGCACTAGAAATCATTTTTCTCAAAAAAGGGTACTCGGTAAAAAAAATCGGATGTAAAGGCCGCTGCACACGAGGCTAGAAACATTGCTGGCCGGCAGGCTGGGTATGAGGCTAGAAATGACGTCACTGCTGCCTCGCCTGCTAGCTCACGAGATAGATTTAAAATTAGAACCATAGAGATATAAGTAACTAGAGTTTGCTAGTTCGTATGCTTGCCGTAAGTGAAAGTGTTCTCAGTAAAGAGAGAGAACGCTGCAACGGGTCCAGAAAACCAGATATACGTTCACTCAAATCAGCATTGTTTTGTATCATTAGTTACCACAAAAATAAGGAATTTTTCTCTCTCTCTAGTATAATATCTCTACTAGAGTGACCTGTGCGGATTATTCGCACTAAATAAGTATAATAATTATCACTTTACAAAATTATTTTTTAAATATGATTGCAGGTATTCAATTCGTTTCTAATTTTTCACACTGCTTATAACGTTCTTCTTTTTGTTGTATTACAATATGATGCTCAGATGACAGATCGAAGAAATATTTTACTAAAATTGTCATATAGAGGCGCAAGTAGCAAAAGCGTTGAGCTAAGCCGTCAGATGACATCATGCAGCATTGCTGTGACGTCGTTCAGCGTTGCTCGCTGTTTCAAAATTAAAGCCGTCAGATGGCAGTATGCAGTATTGTGTCTGTTGTATTACAATATGAAGGTCAGATGACAGATCGAAGTAATGACATTGTTTCAAAATTAAAGCCGTTAGATGGCAGACGTTGTTCAGCGTTGCTGTATTTTAATTAATTTACAAAAACAAAAGCAATAATAAATTTTTTAGTTGTCGATGTCAGTAGAGCAAACAATAATTTATCTGTAAAATGATATAGGTATAATTTATGTGGAGAAATTGTGAGGTTTTTTTCTAAAAAGGGAGGCAAACATCTTAACCTTAGCGTATTAATATATATGATGATTAGAACAGTCAAATAAAAAATAGAGAATAGTTACTTCTTACCACAACAAGTTTATTAGTGGATGTACATTTCGAGAGCTATGCTCTCATCTTCAGCAATACACTAAACTTTAGTTTAGTGTATTGCTGAATACACTAAACTAAAGTTTAGTGTATTGCTGAAGATGAGAGCATAGCTCTCGAAATGTAAACTTTAGTTTAGTGTATTGCTGAAGATGAGAGCATAGCTCTCGAAATGTACATCCACTAATAAACTTGTTGTGGTAAGAAGTAACTATTCTCTATTTTTTATTAGATTCAAACCACAGTGCTCTTAATATTTTTGTTATTAGAACAGTCGCTATGTTTCTTGCTAGGTCCTCTGCTTGTTCTGAGCAAGAACCAATCAGTAAACAGTATATTGTCAAGTGGGCGACATGAACACGTTTTGCCCTGTGTGATCTACGCATGCGCGAGGTGGCGATCGGTCAGCCCGTCTCCGCAACAGTGTGAACCGGTCTTTCGACGAACCGCGTTGCATTCGTTGTGACGGCGAAGCTTTTATTGCGATATTTGTTCGCATTTACGATCAGACGCGCTATCGTTTTAATAGCGAACAATTTAAAACACAGAGCACAGAAACAGTAATAAAATCTCAAATCCAAATAGGCAAAAGTGCTTAACAGTATAATGGATACAGGATCATTGTTTTATACTGTTATCCCCGCTTTTTATTATAGCAAAATGCACGTTCAACCAGCAAAATACACTGCAATATAATAAACTGACATTCTCGAACGACTCTCTTCATTGAATTACTGTGATACCGTAACTCCAATATTGTTTTCCATTTTCAAATGCACAGTAAGCTACAGGCAAGTTGCAAAAACAGACTGCGTATTTTACACTACACATTAGTAACATTTCTATGTAAAATTCACATTCGCGATGGAGATAACTTACTAGTGATGTGCCGGATATCCGTATCCGTATCCGCGGATGTCCGAGGGAGAAGAAAGATCCGTATCCGTTAGTTTTTGTGCGGATCTTTTACCTTATTAATTTTCAATTCATAGATGAAATTTCATATATATATATAGGTGATTAGGTAATAAAGAAAAACTGTTAAATTCCATTCAGATTATTTTTCATTTTTTTAAATCGTATATTTGGCATCTTTATATTGCAAACATTTATCGTAGTGAGTACCATACCAATAGTACATAACTCAAAGGTAGGTACTAAAAAACTATCTTTATAACGAGATATTGCACATCGGTCTTTGGAAAGAGACAATTTGTTATAAGAGTGAACTCTTAAAGAGGTCAATAACTTTTTCCCATACCAGATAGTCTCTTTCCCAAGGTCGATGTGCAATATTTACCGCCGCGTACTCTAAGAAAGTTAAGATCCGTATCCGTATCCGCGGATCTTGAAACCAAAAATTCGTATTCAGATCCGTATCCGCGGATATATCATTTTTAACGATTCGGTACATCACTATAACTTACGTAACTAAGTACTTAAAGCCCCTCGTTGGAAATATATCTATAAATCTCGTGTCGTAATGTTCGGCCGCGCTCATCTCCGAAACCACTGCACCGATTTTAATGAAATTTTGTAAATATCTTGCTCGGTCCAACTTACACTATAAGATAGTTTTTATTAAATATTTTGTACAAAATTACGGTGTTGTGTCAAAAAAAAAACTGTTTTAGTACCATGTAGCGACGTCCGATAGAATTTGCTCACGGCTATTAGTTCTTTCTCAAAGCTCAAAGTTCAGACATTTCTGCGCTGTAGTCGTTTCTGATCCAAAATTGTAACCATGGATATATACACGGAATAATACCAAACACTCGCTCAAAGTGTTAAAATGGAAAGCAAATTCCCTATTGGAAAAAATAATACACCTCTCGAATGTTTAATGATAATAATAACATAATATGAATGAAACGTTGTTTATGTTATTAAGTTATTAATTAAAAACAAGCAATTGTTTTCAAAACTTTAGCGTATACACAATGCAATGTCGTTTTAATAGCTTGTCAACGATTGGTCGACAACAAAATAAAACAGCCGCTAGCGATCGAACCGCATTGGTCAAATGGCAACGGCGCGCGACATCTAAGCACGTGTCTGGTAATCCGATAGCATTATTTTGACTTGTAAATTACGTTTGTTTGTTATTTAATTAATAAACATAAAAATCAGCTGGTGTCTAATTTCAATAACACTGCTCTCATTATTATAATTATTTATATAGTAGATGTAGCAACAAACAACATATCTCTACAAATAAAATTGTAACCGTTTGTCTGGTTGGGTTGCAAAGAAAACAGATGAACAGATCTTAAAATCGATTCAACTTTGGAACTCTAGGCCAGTGCCCAGATCTAAATAAAATAAAAAACTCGGGTCGCAGTGCGAGACCCTGCCGACAATATAGTGTATTTGCTATTATAGGCAGTGCGGCTCCCTTATATAAACTTAACTTAATTTTTGAACAAAATACAAAATTAAATCCCTTAATACACCCCTTAAAATAATATTTTTTTCTTAATTTTAATATTACTATCGAAGTTGTTCTATATCATCGCGATGACGATGGTCGCTCCAACCGAGTAACTGACGTAACGTCCGACCGAGTGTTTGCTCGCTCGGGCGGCATTCGGCGCGATCAGCCGTCTAAAAAGATCACTGTGATCTGGACAAGAGGTAACCACGTTCCTGAGTAACGTATGTTGTTCCATGTCATCGCAATCCCGACGCTCGCTCCAACCGAGTAACCGACGCAACGTCCGACCGAGTGTTTGCTCGGTCGGGATCGACGCGACAGAGTCACGACGATTTTTCACTGTTATTTTTGTGTAACTGGAATAACAGTCACTGTGATCAAATAATAATGACTTTTCCCATGTCTAATATTTCGTAACACGACGTGGCATATTTGCGCAATGTTAGTGATCGATCACGCACTGCATTGTATATGGAGAAAGTACCTACACCGTTAAATATCACGGTTGTAATTAGACACGTGCATTTGGAATGCATTTTGTGCTCTTATTTAGGTACGAATTGACTACAGATAATAATAATATTATTACGGTAAATTGCGGTTAATTTATTAACGAACAGACCCGGACTTTCATTTTTGTGAAATTTATAAAGCGATAAGTACAGCATCTAGTCAGAGTACCCGTCGGCAAAAATTTTACTGACACACACTCTCCCCAAACTTTGTATATGGCTTCATTAGGCCTAGTCTGACACCTATTTCCTCTATGACTTTTCTTGATTTTGGGGCGTTTTCCCTCTAAATTTTCCGAAAGATGTCGTTTTGACGATTTATAGATACTGTTTGTTTTTTTAATTGGATAGCTTAAAAACTTCAACCAAAACGCTAAAATAATGTTCTCTGACAAATAACATGAACCATTTAAAATGTCTGACACCTCGAATATGTTCGACATATTCGAGGTGTCAGACATTTTAAATACAGTTATGTTATATGTCAAAACGACATCTTTCGGAAAATTTAGAGGGAAAACGCCCCAAAATCAAGAAAAGTCATAGAGGAAATAGGTGACAGACTAGGTCTAATGAAGCCATATACAAAGTTTGGGGAGAGTATGTGTCAGTAAAATTTTTTAAAAAGGAAAAAAAAATGAAGGCTTAAAAAATTATTTTTTTTTATTAACGGGAGCGGCTTGTCACCGCGGGAACACCGTAGCCTCTTGGGCTTATTGTGCTATCTCCCAATCTCTGCAGCTATCATTCGATTCGGTATTCTCGTTCCTTGCACTAGCTTGTGCAGTCCGTGGACTGGGTGATTGATATAATCTTCTGGACTCATTCTACACTGTCCATAAATTATCTGTCTGCTACGAAACAAAGCCTCGCATTCACACAGAATATGATACCCTGTTTCCGTCTCCCTTATTGCACTGTCTGCACTTTAAGTACCCGTTAAACAGTTCGATTCCTTGGAGGTATCCTTTCAGGGCACAATGTCCTGTCAGGAGGCCTACCACGAGACGAAGATTGTTCTGAGTTGTAGTAGTTCTTCATTCATCTTTCGAGATGGCCCTTTATTAAAAGTCTTGCCATGTCGCTGCGCCCGGAAATTTGATTCCAGTATGTCTTGTGCTGATTTTTGATCCATTCCCTTATTCGACCCCGTACTGTGCTCAAAAAAGTCGTTAGTTTAATTTAATGATTTATGTTTCCTTATTAACAAAAACTAGGCGTGACCTCCGTTGCACCAAAATTATTGATTTCCGTTTGTAATATTGAATTAAAAAAATACAAAATTGTATTCCGCAATTACAATAAAATCAGCTCCGACAAAACAATTTGACGTAATTTGTAAACAAATCATGAATAAATAAACGGATGAGAGCATTAAATTACAACGAAATAAAAGGAATGCTAATTATTATTAACCTCGGTAGTATTAACATTTCTCAAAAGCCTGTAATTATTGCACTTCATAATGGACTTTTATTTGTGTTGGCCAACAATAATGTATACATAATGTATATCGGTATGTACATAAAATTCGACTTTCATTAATTATTAAATGTGCTAACTGAACGTTCAAATTTTGTGATGCATGACCGCCAAAATTAATACAGTGTAGAAACTCTCTAACTCAAATTTCAAGGGAGATCTAAAAATTTCGATTTATGAAGTTGTTGATTTACAGAGATTGTAAAGTGTACACGTCGCTTATTTCGGAATTTAGAGCTCGCGAGCCTGGATTTTCGAGTTATAGAGTGCAATATGTATTCAGTATCCACATCAGGAAATCATATTTAGATCGAACAGTATAGACTATAGTTCAAGCAATAGTTTTTTTGAGTTTGTT
Organism: Xanthostigma xanthostigma; assembly: GCA_963575645.1. Classification (NCBI taxonomy): domain Eukaryota; kingdom Metazoa; phylum Arthropoda; class Insecta; order Raphidioptera; family Raphidiidae; genus Xanthostigma; species Xanthostigma xanthostigma. The sequence goes on from OY754470.1 coordinate 46,591,149, forward strand.
TTCTGCATTTCCAGCTTTAGAGAGGACTTTGACCTAACGAGTGTCGGTTTATAAGCATTTCTACTGTAATTACTGATGCAAAGCCATATAGATACCAAAACAAGTCTTAAAAATTAGAAAATCTAAGCACACGGCAGTGCAGCACCAAGCCAAGTGCACGAACCAACTTAAGACCCAATTATCACCTTCCTTAACATTAAACTATTCAAGGTTCGTTTCATCAACGTCCTGTAACAATTTCGAGCTTTTATTTCGAAGCGTCTATAGGAGATCCTAGAAAACCGGATATTTTGGTACTCATTGATTAATCCGTTCCGTGCATCTAGAAACTCGAAAGACAGATAAGTACGGCTTTGGATATAAACAAAGGAAAAATCAAAGAACCTCAACTTTCTAAATCTCTAACGGAGGAATGTCAATGGCTTGGCAAAAAGTATTGATAATTCTACAAAAAAAAAATATAAATATTAAATTTATCCAAATGTCAGTCATGTATGGTTAACAACAGGTCTAGAGGTCCCAATCTCGGTATACCGAGATCTCGAAATACCGAGATCCCGCATGATTTTTCAATCCCGCCGGCTGCGGGATTGAGCATGCGGGATCCCGCGGGATTTGCGAGATTGAAAATCGTTACAGACACGTTCTTTCGCGAGCGCTGTCGCTCGAATACTGACGAATGCAGTGAGTGCGGCGCGAAAACAGTCGACTGCGTTGTGAAACGCCACAACACGTTGCATTTTGATGTTGACAATTGACTATTGCAATACGATTGTTGTTCAAAATTTAAAAGACTGTTGATTCGTTTGAATTTAAGTAATTGGAATTAACTTTGTTGTGGCCGATAAAAGATGTGATTCTGATAGCATGAAAGAGCACACTGATTCTCTATCTCTAACATTACAAGAAGAGTTAGAGAGAACTTTAAATTCCGCCATGACTAGTGTTTGTGCATCGCCAGCTCGAACTCTTTTGATTGAAACTATAATAAAAAAAGAGATGACTCTTTATGAATCAGGAGGATCGATGGGGAAATTTTTAACGCTAACACACAATGCTCTAAGGTCAGTCGTGCCTACAAGCGTTGAAGCTGAGCGGCCGTTCTCCGCTGCTGGTTATCTTTGCAAGATAAGAAGTCGTCTGGGTGATGACACATTGGGGATGCTTTGTTTCTTACGAAAACATTTTCAAAATAATAATTGCTAATTTTTTGTGTTCAGAGTAATAAATAATTGTTAATTCTTAGCTTGAATGTTTTATCGCTTACTACCTTAAAAACTTTTAAAAAATCGGGCGGGATCCCGTTATACCGAGATCCCGCACATCATTGTTTTTTTTCGATCTTGCCGATACCGAGATCCCGCGGGGGTGTGCGGGATTGGGATCCCTAAACAGGTCAAAAGTTCGGAGCGGTCCACGCCGAATCGAGCAGTTCTGGTGCGCGCACTGCTTCAGTCGTAGTTTCGAGCGTGCAGTCGACACATCAATATAACCGAACTATTTACTTGGTATGTATTTAGCCATTGCAATTCATATGGACAAATGTATGAAATGAAGAACAAAGCAATACATAATATGCAACATTTATAAGTTACAGACATTAAAAATTCATAAACCAGTTGTTGATTTTATATATACCTATATTAATATATATAGTACGTATATTATATGAGACTCTTTCAAGGTTGCAACACTGAAAAATCAACAAAATCAACAACACTTCTGATCACTATCAGATACACTGACTGCAAGTACTATCCTACGCCAGGGTTTACAAATCTATACAGGGAAAAGTTTTGTAGTTCGGATACCAGGGCCAGGGGTAGGCATTCGGGATCTGCAACTTCCTTGGGCCACTGCAGTACATAAATTATTATGATTGTCAATTGTTAGGAGAATTAAGACATAAGAATAATGATAAAGCATCAGATTAATGAGATGAAGGAAGGTTTTGGTTGAGGATCATAAAATAAGCTTTACCAGTGTTTCGCTAGTGGCCAACGTTTCGAAAAATTTATTTTCATCTTCAGGGCCTATGAACATGTATAAATGTATATAATTTAGAACATATTACATGTTCATAGGCCCTGAAGATGAAAATAAATTTTTCGAAACGTTGGCCACTAGCGAAACACTGGTAAAGCTTATTTTATGATCCTCAACCAAAACCTTCCTTCATCTCAATATTCTATTGGATCAACACTACTTTAACTGAAGACATCAGATTAATGATTGAGGCAAGAACTCGTTACAACTCGAGAATTAACCCAACTGGTATAGTGATGCTATTTTTATGGTATTTTCATGGTTCCTCTTTTCCCCAGTTCCCAGGTTCTCCAATACGAGAACTAGTAAAGGTTGGGTAATGTACCTATAATATTAAAAGGAATAGATTCGAAAATATGGAATGGTATCCGGCCCTAGATACCTCTGACAGTAAATAAGACTCGAGACATAACTGCTCACAAGGATGGAAATTTCAATCAAATTGGGTTCCTTACCGAACAACAATTCAAAGATTGGGTTCAACCCGAAGAAAGTACCTAAACAACAATATTGTGTCTATAATCTATTTTGAATAAACAATCATATTGCATTGTAAATTAAAAATGTCTAAACATATTAACGCATCTCTGAAAGTAAACAAAAGTATGCTTGGGTTTTGTTTTACCCATTTCTATAAAATATGAATTATTTAGATGAAGGAAGGTTTTGGTTGAGGATCATAAATAAATAAGCTTTACCAATGTTACGCTAGTGGCCAACGTTTCGAAAAATTTATTTTCATTTTTCAAACGTTGGCCACTAGCATAACATTGGTAAAGCTTATTTATTTATGATCCTCAACCAAAACCTTCCTTCATCGTAACATTCCATTGGATCAACACTACTTTATGCTGAATTATTTAGATGTTAAGTTAATAATTCAATTTTATTTAATTAATTGATTATGAGACTCCTAGTGTCAATAATTGGTATTAGCTTCAGATAACTAGCAGTGGAAATAAAAGAAGAAATTAAAACAGAAAATGTATCGATATTGGAGTCTCGAATTTGAAACCCCTAGCCTCTATCATACTACTTAGTTGCAAAATTAATATGGGAATAAACGTATATAAAGGCCGCTGCACACGAGGCTAGAAACGCTGCTAGATTCCTTGCTAGATTTCACTACTAGTTTTCTAGCGCTGGTTTTCTTGATTGCTATTATGTGTGCTCACTTCGCACCAGATGTCTTTAAAAAATTGCTCTGCAGGTAGATTCGGTGCGCGCAGTGGCAGTTTAAATATAAACACAGAGCAAAACGCGTCTGTTGTCTGACTCTGAGCAGAATGACGTCATGTTGGTTTGTGGGCGTTTGTTCAAGTGACAAGATACTGCTTCCTGATTGGTTTTTGCTCATACCTAGCAGCAGATCTAGCGGGGAAAATAGCTCCTGTTCTAATTTCAAAAACCTATCTTGTGAGCTAGCAGGCCAGCCCGCAGTGACGTCATTTCAAGCTCCGTACCCAGCCTATCCGACTAGCAGAACCACTACCAGCGTTTTTAGTCTCGTGTGCAGCGGCCTGAAGACGGTGTGCGGTAAATGATGATCATCTCTGCATTGTCGTATTACCAACTACCAGAAATCAAAGCAAAAAATGAAACTAAAATAACTCTGACACGAATATGTAAATTAGACGCTATAATTATTACTCTTGACATGAAAACATACATCCTTTGTTATAAATATTCTTCACGAACGAAATTATAGGAAGTTAAAAATCAACAAAACGAATGATGTGCATGAATCATTCTTGTTTGTCATTATGGTTTTTAATTATGTTCTTTGTGCATTTTTTTTCTTCAGCGTAAAGTAGTGTTGATCCAATAGAATGTCCGATGAAGGAAGATTTTGGTAATTACCACCTTTCGATCAACTTGAGGCCCTGAAGATGAAAATAAATTTTTTGAAACGTTGGCCACTAGCGAAACATTGGTAAAGCTGATTTATTTATGATCCTCAACCAAAACCTTCCTTCATCATTTTTTTTCTCTCCTATAAAAGCGATATACTACAGCTCATCTCGAAATAGTGCAGAATAAGAAATCATTATTTTTACGGCAGAACGGACAACGACGTTGTGTTCGTCTAATCCTCCTCTTTCATTTGAGCCATCGCATGAAATTTTTGGGGGAAAATCTGTAGTGGAGTCCCCACCCAGTTTGAGAACGGAGCCTCCCACGGCGAATTGGACGATGGCATCGTGTTCAGAACGACTTTCCGCTTAAAATGAGTATAATGTTGACACCTTTAAAATTAACATTAAAATTTTTTGACGTGATAACGTCTTATAAATTGATGAAACACCGGCTGCACGCACGAAAAAGTGTCACGTTCCGCCTGAGCCTGAGCGTGCAAGCGAGAGCGCAGTATAAGCGATAGAGAGGCACGATCGGCCCAAGCGTCGGCTTGTGCGCATTTCTCTCTCTTCTCGCGTGACGTCAGAGAGTTCATCAATGTTTCTTTATGACGTTATCACGTAAAACTATCGTCCGTAAACCGACTTTACAGACAACCAATTTTTTCGGAAAAACGACGCCATTTTTTGGAAAATGGAAAATCAAGTAACAGGTGGCAGGTCACAGAGCCGGCGAATCTTAACTAGTAGTGCTACCATAAAGTATGTGGGTCTCATTCAGATAAAGATTTGATATACACTAATATTATAAAGAAAGAGGCAAAGTTCGTAAGTTTAGATGTAGGAGGTAATCTCCGAAACTAGGTACTCATCCGATTTCAAATTTTTTTCCTTAATATTTAGAATGGACTTTCAGGATGGACATATGGTATATATTATCGCTTTAAAATGAAAGCGTTAGTTGAATTTGCCAGAAAAAGTCCTTATCCGATAGTTACACGATATTGTTATGGGTGAGAAAATACGCACAAAATGGTGTAAAATTCCTAAAACCACTGATTCGATTGACATCAAAAAGTGCTTAGCAAAACGAAACATACAAATCGGTGCTATTTTGCAGACTTTATTGTGAGCGAAAGACATTGATATAAAATATGCACCAAACTTGCGTACCTATAAAATAATTTATTAAAGATATATTATTTTGCCGAACAAATTATATTTTTGGTATACTTATGACTAATAATATGCATGGTTAAATAGGTAGTTAGTCTGTGCAGATAGTTCAACCTTCACCCGGCAGAGACCAGTTCATATTCATTCAAGGTCATCTCTAATTTACACTTTGCAATTTGTATATTTAACGAAGTGTAAAATATGAATAACAACTTAATTTTATGAGCGTTTGTTAGAAGCATCTCTCTGGTTTTGATACGCTTTAATTCATGTCGAGGAAATTCTATTTATTATTTCAAAATTATATTTAATTTACATATTATTATTATACATTATTATTAATTTCAAAGGACATTGTGATTTGTGAAACAAAAATTAAGTACAACGCGTTTTAGGTATATAAAACGTTTACCTTATAACAGTGTTCCTCAATCTAAAGGGTACCGTAACCGACTATGTGATAGACTAGTACAGTGGATTTCGGTTATAGCGACGATGTAGGGAACCACAATATAATTCCGTCGATGTATGTGATAGACCCTCTTTTATTAGTACAGTGTATTTCGGTTATAGCGACGATGAAGGGAACCACATTATTCCGTCGCTATATGTGATAGACCCTCTTTTATCAGTACAGTGGATTTCGGTTATAGCGACGATGTAGGGAACCACAATATAATTCCGTCGCTATATGTGATAGACCCTCTTTTATTAGTACAGTGTATTTCGGTTATAGCGACGATGAAGGGAACCACATTATTCCGTCGCTATATGTGATAGACCCTCTTTTATTAGTACAGTGGATTTCGGTTATAGCGACGATGTAGGGAACCGCAATATAATTCCGTCGCTATATGTGATAGACCCTCTTTTATTAGTACAGTGTATTTCGGTTATAGCGACGATGAAGGGAACCACATTATTCCGTCGCTATATGTGATAGACCCTCTTTTATCAGTACAGTGGATTTCGATTATAGCGACGATGAAGGGAACCACATAATTCCGTCGCTATATTCGGTTGCAATATAGAACGAAAAGTATACTCTAAGTTATGATTCTAATTTCTGCCGTTATAAAGCATGCATAATTAATTTTGTTTATTAAAACTCGTCGACTCTCGTTTTGTCATACCTCGTATAACATGTCATACAATGAATTTCATTTAAGACATGAGTTTTGTTGACATGGCAGTTATAGAAATCATTATTGCACTACAGAAATCGTTCGACATAAAATGCACATTATACGAACATCCCTTGGGCGTCCGGTCTATGTTGCATTTTGTGTGGAACGATTTTCAGTAATACATTAATGATTTCCATAGTTACCATATCAACAAAACTCATGTATATGTTAAGTGTTTCAAATGAAATTCGTTGTACATACCGATCAAAATTTAACACGATCGTACGAATGTCTGCCCACGGTTTGAGAACTGCTGCTCTTGAGAGTACAGTATAGTCAAATAACATGATAATGTGACGTCCACATGCAAAACTCACATCTGATCTGATTTACTCCGACGCTCTTATTTTGTTAAGTCAATTATTTTTCACGCATTCGTACAAGGGCGTCGAAGATTAGTGTAGGAAATAAAATGAAAACATAATATATTAGGGCCACCTCACACTTGCTACCTTTTTGTTTCACGATTTGGGAATAATCGATCATTTTAATATTCGAATGATCTACCGTAGTGTAGTGGTGAGAGCACTAGACTCGCATTCGGGAGGTACCGGGTTCGAATCCCGGCGGGGGCAGGCGTGGCTGCGACCCTTTCCTGCTGCCTCTTGCCGAGAAACGGTAATTCCTGTGCCGGTCATCTTGTTGACGTTTTCCATAGTTTCCTTCAATAATTATTCCAGATAAATATCGAGATGGTTCCTTATTCAAGGCCATGGTCGATTATCTGTCAAACTGCTCAAAATTTGCCTACCTTATCCTAATGTCTCTTAAAATTCCTTCATTCGCTATTAATTGAGTGGAAGTTGAAAAATGTATAGAAAATAACGGGAAGTGTGATAGATGGAAAATAGTAATGGTGCGAATGGCGTCAGTTATATGACATAAAGTCGAGAAACGGACGTTAACCGCATTATTGTTATTTTATTATTAATATTCGAATGATCTTGAGAATCGAATGATTCATTCGAAATAAATCCTTCGCACGATGTACGATAACGAGGTGTGAATTAATGAGTGTTTTCACTCTCGAATGAATTTGCTCTTGATTTCGATTATCAGTCTTGACACAGTCACACACACAATGTTTCGCAGTACAAACACAGATAAAAGACCTAAGTAATCGTCTTCAATACTGTGTGCAATGCATTAATTCTCGAATAGTCAGTTACTATCCGCGAATGAAAACAAATTTCATAGAAATCGTTTAGTGTTTTACTCACGTGTGTGTCGTGTGTTTACTACAAGTCTGACGTCACACGTCAATGCAACATGGCTGGTAGCGTTTTTTGACAAACCAAAAAAAAAGTAATTTTATAATTGAAATAATAAATCATCATTTTTGAAAAATACAAACCGATAATTTATGATTTTTTATTCGCATAATTTAAACATTTATTTTTTGTCACACATACCTACCGTTTCTGAATCGCGTTTTTCGTTACAAAAAAAAGCATGTGTGTGTTGGCCTTTAAGTATACCTACATATATTTCTAATAACGACACATTAACACGCCGACTTAAATTTTCAAATAATATTTTATCCGTTTTTCTTTACACACATTTTTCTTATTCGTGTTCTTTTGTTATAAATTATCCGTATGCAGCTAATTAAATTTTTGAATGTTTAAAGGACACGATATATATCCTCACCAACTGTAAATGATATCAGTTCTGCAGATACTCTTACGGTAAGATTTCTTTGTCTGTTTGTCCGTCGATTTTATTAGGAAACTAGCGTCCCGTCCCGGTTTCACCCGGGTGCAAAACTGTTCTGGAAATATTATATTGACCTTCTCATCTACACAGCAGAAATATCAAAGCACATTGTTTTGATGTATATCTAAAAATTTGGTCAGGGCAAAGGCCGCTGCACACGAGGCTAGAAACACTGCTTGGCTTTCTGCTGGCCGATAGGCTGGGTACAAAGCTGGAAATGACGTCACTGCGGGCTCATCTGCTAGCTCACAAGATTGCAGCAAACAGAACACAAAACCGTTTTAGCCTGACGATTCTACCGTATATTAAGAAAAACGTATGAATGTGAATACTTAATACGTTTATACTGTACAGTATGTAAACGCGTAAGGTGCACAGAAATTAGCATTGGGAAAAAATACTTGGATCAGAGTTAGCCATGACTGCATTAATTGCTATTTCTATTGAATTATCGTGGCAATCTTGAGGATTTCTATTTTATTTTGATTTGTTTTTATTTTACTTGGCTTTTTTAATAATAAAAAGCTCCGATCGATTCACGTTCAGTATGTCTGTAGTTACGCTACTTATACAGTATGTAAACACGTAAGGTGCACATAGGGAAATTAACATTGGGAAAAAAAGACTGGATTAGAGTGAGCCTTGAAATCTTGTTTTTCAATTTGACAGATAATATTCTTTTGCAAAATGAATGTGTAGGTATACTACCGAAGAAAATATTCAAATGATTACAACATAATCGGACTTTTTTTATTAATGGGACATTAAATTCCCAAAAAATACTTAAATATGGTGCGAGATCAAATATCTTCGCTTATTCGTGTTGAGCCTAAAGACATTGGGTCACTGAATTACCAACGCACATACGTCATACCAGTCAGACAATTTTTGAATTAAATGTTTCCAAACAGATGGAGTTGTTTTTTTGTTTTATTTTTGTATTACAAAAAAATTAATATAATGATTTATAAGAGCTTTTTATTATTAAAAAAGCCAAGTAAAATAATAATAAATCAAAATAGAAATCCTCAAGATTACCACGATAATTCAATAGAAATATGTCATGGCTAACTCTGATCCAAGTATTTTTTCCCAATGTTAATTTCCCTATGTGCACCTTACGTGTTTGCATACTGTATATGGTAAAATCGTATAAGAATGCCGAATAGGAAAAACCGTAAGTGTGAGCCTCGGGTAACAATACGGTCTCTAAACGCGAGTTTTGAACACAGTTTATATAAAAAAACAAGTAAATATAAAAGTGGACATTTTAAATGCAATAACAGTAGAAAACAAATACACAGCAATGCTTCGACACAATGCGAGCACGTTAAACTAACTCAGTATAACAACAATGATAATAACGTAACATAACAATACAGATTCAGAGAATAGCCGAGATACACACACTTAGTGAGAGCGGCGACCGTAAAAAAATGATTTCGATTTTATAGGGGACTAGCGGTTAGGTCCGACTTCGCCCGAATTTGTAGATTGACACCGTATTTTCGTCGACTTACGTTAAAAAATTTGGTCTCCACGAAAAGCGCTTTTAGTTTATTTATTTATTTTATTTTATTTGTAAATCTGGCAGGCTAACAGACAATGTCCAGTAACAAGCCTGCTCTCAATATTATACAATAATTTTTATACATTTGCAGTACTGTTACAAACTATATATATAAAAGAAAGAAAAAAAAGCAATAAAATAAGAAACATAATTGAATAATATAGAACTTAGAGAATCGTCTATATCCCTCCTGAAGGTCCATTCCAACATATTGGTGAAAATTGTTTTTGAAATCGGATGAGTAGTTTCGGAGATTACCTCCTACATCCAAACTTACAAACTTTACGTCTTTATAATATTAGTAGTGTCCGACCGAAACTAGTTTTAACTGCTTAAGCCGAAACCGAATTTCGGCTTCAGTCTCAGTTTAAGCCTAAACCGAAATTTCATGTTTTCGTGGGAAAAATAAAGTAAACATTATTAAAATCAGTCTTTATTTTTTAATTTTTGAATCAATCACATATTTAATCATTCAGCCTCTGATATTTTAACTAATCATTAACTTTAGAAGGCAAAAAAGATACTTCGTTGCTCGCAGCTGCACCGAACATATTGTCTGATTTCAGCGCGAAACCTCCAGAATAGTTTCTGTTTCGGCCGGATGGCAGCCGAAACCGAAACTAAACCGAAACCGAAAGTTCGGTCGGACACTAAATATTAGTATAGATGAAATTTTCAGAAAAGATAGTCATGTAGGGACTTCACTCGCACTTGCCTAGGCAACCCTGCGAGAACCTTATCCGACAGCGAGGAAACACCATTTCTGGTATTCATTTTGATACAGTTACTACTCCCATAGAGTTAGAGCGTTTAATTTTTATTTTGTTGGTCGGTAAAAGCTTTTTATGAATATATGTGATTGCCGTTTTAAAATACATTAGTGAAAAAAATTAAAGGATCAAAAAAAATTTCCAAATGTTTTGAGGTTTTTCAAGTGGCTGTATTCCCTTAAAAATTGTCGTACTGGAATTAAAAAAAAAAGATTTTAAAGCTCGAAGTTTCTAGTTTTGAGATCTTATGATGAACAATTTTTTCAAGCAACGTGTTCCGCTCAATCCTAATGAATACCGAAGAAAAAATTTTTTCGGTTCTTTTTTTGGTCTACGAACTTGGAAAAAAATTTTTCAACTTAACCACTATATGGATCGGATACCCTGTTCATTCAGCTTTAATTTGCTTTTTTGAAAAGTTCGATACGACCACTTCTCGCTGAGATATCGAACTTTGAATGGAAAAGGATCTTTTTGTCTTTAACCTTCAATATCTCAGCAACCGCTGATCGCACAAGAAAATTAAGGAGGGTTTTGAAATTTTGAATAAATCTTCCACAAAAATCAGCTACGGTTTTTTTGAAAAAAATTTTTTTTTCATTCTTTACATTAATTTGAAAAATCAAGAAAAAAAGGGCTTTTGGGATAATCAGGCGCTAAGTTGGAAATATCGAGAAAACCAGTAATGTTGAGTGTGCCTTTTACAGTTCAATATGCCCACAAAAACCTCACAAAGTTTCGATTCAATCCATCGAGCCGTTTTTTTGTTTTATTCGATCGAATTTTTGAAAAAAAATTAAAGGATCACCATTTTGACTTTAAATGATCTTTAACAAAAGACAAAAAAATGTTTTTTTCAGTTTTTTTATGCATTTTTATTGGTAAAAATGTTTAAATTTATGCATTAGAGCGTGCACTTCTGCATTTTTTTTTCGCATAAATTTAAACATTTTTACCAAAAAACCGATCGTTGTTTAAGACGGCAACCGTGTATATCCCTAAAAATCTAGCGACCAACAAATTCAAAAAAATTAAAAGCTCTAGCTCTTGAGCACTAGTAACCACATTCACAAGCCCGCACGGTCTGACGTCACAACGGCGTTGTTTGCCTACTCCGTTCATGTTTGACTTTAAGCGACAGTGAGTACTGAGTAGTGACTGCGGTGACATGGAACGACATACGTTACTTTGAAACATAGATCTATTGGAACTTGGAGCGACCGTCGTGACTGCGGTGACATGGAACGACATACGTTACTTTGGAACGTACATATCTCGTCAGATCATAGTGTCATGTTTGAGCGACAGTGACTGCGGTGACATGGAACGACATACGTTACTTTGGAACGTAGATATCTCTTGTCAGATCACAGTGATTATTTTAGACGGCTTGTCACAGTGATTTTTTCATCGTGAAGTTATTTTTTTCCCAACTCTAAAAAATACCGGAAGTGATGTTTTTCCGCTGTTGGATCAGGTTCTCGCAGAGTTGCCTAGGCACGTCACTGAAGTCACTTCATCTACAATCAGTTCGAAAAGTTTCATGCACTTTAAAATCGGAACCATTTTTTACGACCGCCGCTTGGACTAACTGTAAACTGTCGCTACAGTGTCGAACAGAAGTATTTTGTTACTACATTTTGAAAGGAAATGCGTCTATAAGATCCTTTTTCGGCTCTAGAAAATACATTTTTTTATGTGTTGTTCTGACGAATTCCACTATGTGACTACGACATTTCCAAAAGTGGTGCCAAATTGTTTAGGAGGCTATGAAACGTCTAGAAATTATGGTCCGATCCCCAAGGCCCGCCATCCGACCGACGCCAATAGTGTACGTGTCAGATGACAATTAATACACTGATAATAATCATCCAAAATGAATAGTAACCCCTGAGTTAAGAGCTTCTGGACTTTTTTCCAGTTTGTTTAAAGGTCATATTTCAACGCTTCAGCTGCCATCTTAAGGGAAGAGAGGTTAGATTTGTATATTAATGGGCGATTTACTTTCGTTCTTCACCGTATATCGTGTGTGGTTTATATATATATAGAGACAAGTCTCTAAATGGTAATTCGCAATGCCAGAGCAGCAGACAACAACTGCAAGCATCCTGAATATTATACACAGAAATTACACAAGAACTATTTACCATATTGCTGACGGTCCATTATGTTAAATTACGTTCCCATTATACTCTCTAACCATACACACTTCCCCGGTTCCGACGTCGTCGAGCAGAGGCGTCGCGACGCTTCGACGCATCTACTGCAGCCGTTTTGTCTTCCGAGTGTTCCCGCAAAAGTTTGCCAGCATGGTTCGACTTGACTAAATACCATAGATGCAGGCCAAACAGTAGCTCTGCTCCAACCTCTCTGAGAACGGCAACAGAACCGTCACAGTCATGCGCAGTAGCTAAAACGTGTTCCAAAAACGATACAGTATCGTTTTAGCTACTGCGCGTGACTGTGACGGTTCTGTTGCCGTTCTCAGAGAGGCTGGGACAGAGCTAGTAGTTGCTAGTACTTGCAACTTTTTTGACAGTTTGTAAGAACAATTCGACGACATCGGGCAAAAAAAACAGTGTCATTTATGGACTCGAGTTGTCAACCATGTAGCAACTATTGGCTATTGTTTTTCTCTTTCTCCAATGATGTAGTATTTACTTTTCTTAGTTACGCGGGAAATTTGAAAAAAATCAATTGGCTAATTACATAATACTATTGATTCTATAGATATGTAAAAACATTCTTTTTTGCATAGCTGCTTCAAATATAAGTCGGTATGTCCTTTAAAAATATGATGTAAATATCTGACGAGCCGCCAATGTTCTTAGTTGTCGAGCCTCTATAACCTACAATGTATTTAAAAAAAAATAGCCTGGCAGATGTGAAACATACATTTAAGCGTAATTCTAGTAACTAAAATTCGCCCTGTAACTCAATTTTGTCGTCATATTAAAAATAGGTATAGTCGGATAGGAAGACACGCAGTGTATAGTATAATAGTACACGCTCACGCGCGCACAAAGGAATCGAGAGCGATGGCGTAGAGGGGGAGAGCGTCATGCCGTTTGCCGTGACGTTTTACTGCCAAAGGCGCGCCAATAAGTTGTTTCACATCAAAAATCGGAAAAATTCCCGTACGCTACTGTTCTCGACAATGAAAGAACAAAACGGTAAACGATTGTAGTAAAAGATAAGGACACAAAGTGGTATGGAAAAGAGACCGCTATACACGAAACGTATGCGCGTAAAAGAGAGAGAACGTTAAATAAAGTGAGAGGGAAAAAGGGAGTAAGCGTGCAGCACGCCGTTCTCGTATGTACAAATATACAAGAGATTATAATCGAGTTAAATCTGTGTGGGCTTTAATTATTTTTTGACCTTTCGGTTAATTAAATTTTAACCGTCGAGAATAAATGTTCTCGAACTATGCAAACGCGGCTTAACGTAATTCGACCTGAATTTTTGAACGTCACTTCGACGATTATATTAAAATGCTTTTGGGGATTATTTTCAGCGCCTTTTTCCGTTGGATATGCTACTGATTTGGAACAGTCACATGTTATTACAGGAAAATGTTTTCGATAGTCAAAAACTACGTGACCCAAAATAGAAATAAAAACGGTCATGGAATCTGTAACAAGTCTTTTCCATTGATAGCCCACAAGCTTTTAAACTATTGGCCATATTCCCCGAACGTAAGTCGTTGTTTATTCGGTTCATTTGTTCTTCAGGTAGCTATTCCTCCGAATAAATAGCGATCATTCAATTCACCAAACATAATAATGTTTACTGCAGATATAAATCTTACTTCGAGGGTCTAAATATTTATTCGCCTGATAAAATAATAATGGCCGTCATATTGAACATAATACATAATTTATAAACGTTGAGTATTATACAGCTAATGTAGCAAGCTTTGTTACATTAATTCTCTTTCTCTTTTTTGACAATATTACAAAAAAGAGAAAAAGAATTAATGTAACAAAGCTTGCTAATAAAAAAATACACTAAAAAAAAAAATTAATTGTCAATATTTGCAACTTTTAAACGGTCACAAGAAACACTATCTTTACAAATCCATTAATTAATGCAGATTTTGTGTTTGTGCGAAACATTAACGCTTTTTCAAGTTTAAAACCATCATATAGTGGACCTTTTTGTGTTATTTCGAAAAGTGATAAATACTTTATTTTAGACATTAATGGTCGTCAAGATAGTGTTTCTTGTGATCGTTTAAAAGTTGCAAATATTGACAATTAATTTTTTTTAGTGTATTTTTTTATTAACTTGTACATTATTTTGATTTTTTTAATATAATGCGATATATCTCTATTTGTTTCCTGCGCGTGGGTTTTTGCAGTTGGCTTGGAAAATTTTCATTCCATATCAATTTTTCCCACGCGTAGGGGGGGGGGGGTGTTAATGTAGCAAGCTTTGTTACATTAATTCTCTTTCTCTTTTTTGTAATATTGTCAAAATTAGTTTTTCCTTAGCTACGCTGGAAAAATGAATGTTGTTATTATTTGGAAAAAATTCAATTGATTTCCAATTTCTATTGAGAAAACATCAGCTTACGAATTGTTATTAATTCAACGAAAGCGTTTTATTTTTTTTAAGTAAGAACTTAATAAGTGCTTACACTACAGTTGCTCTTGTGAATTTATTTATGTGTTGTTTATTAACCTTTCGTGAAGTGTATAACTGTTGTAGAGTTTGGTGTGCAATTGGATTAGGATAAAACATTATTATTCTGTGAAACTTTTTTTCTGACGTTACACTAACGCCATCGGTCGGATTTTTGGGTGAACGTCAAAATATTCAACGAAAAGAGCAAGGAGTATAGTGCAGTGTATATTTATTCTTTAACTAACATTTCTACCTGATATTTTTCTTGGTGAATTTTATTCTAACGAAAAAATTTGTTCCAAGATTAGTAACTTCTATTCGGTGAATATGGGCATATGTCAAATTTTATTTCGATACCATATTACGTAGTTCCTCATCATACTGATACGAGTTCCGTTTTTAACCGTTTAGGTACAGTTTCAACACGAGCTGATATTTAAAAGATTTATTTCTGCTGCAGCGCTCACGTTTTATATAAACGTCGAATTAAATGATGTTTAACGCGAACGCCTTGCAATTACTATTGTATACTTTTTTCCCGCCACTTCAGCGTATAAATTAGACGCAGTTAAGCACGTTCAAAGCGTTTTCCTGCAACCCCACTCCACGCGTAGACAAACGAGCGACAGTTTAATCGAATGAAGCGTCGCGGTTCCTCGCCGTTTTAAAAAACACGCTCCTGATTTCCGCGCGCTAAAAAATGAAGTGGCTTATGGGGCTCTTTGATAATTGTTTTATGTCATCAGATACGGTTTTTTCAGTTGCATTCTGTTATGTTATAACATAACCTCACCAAATCGACAGCTGACCATATATTTAATATCCTCTATATTGCTAGCAAATATCGGGAGAAAGACTTAAACATTACGGTGCAGACATATATACGTCTGTCTCACTTATTATACTCTGAGTCTCATGCGCATGTCCGTGAATGGATGCGCGTCAGTTGCAGCGTCAGTTTGCACGTGGAACTAAGCTGTGAAACAGGGCTGCCAGATTTCTCTCCTCAGAAATCCGTCGGTAAGGCGAAAAGTGGTGGGGGAAGTGGTCTGAAAAATCCGTTTCCATCCGTTCGCCCGGTTCACCCATTAATGCAATGAGTGTGAGAGAGATAGAGAGTAAAGTGAAGTATGCGGTACCATAAACGACACATCGACGTGTTTCCACCTTCATTATGGCTTTATTATTAACATTATTAAATGAATTTCGTATAAGACGTTGAATTTACTTTTACTTACAAACAGACTTTAAATTAAATAGAAATGATTCATTTTTTCACATCCAATGAATCAATTATTTCGTAGATTTTTCACATTTTTATGAAATAAAAATATTATATTGACTGTTAGAATGTTGCGATAGTAACAAACGCGGCAGTACAATCAGTTAAATCCTCAATGTGTTCCGTAAATCCGTGTAACTCGAAAAACTTGACTCCAGTTGTGTGAAAAAAACGCATCAGACAAAGATAGCGAGTCGATATTCATCGATATAGATGTGTGTTTCGCGAACACATTGTTTCATACACTCTCTTATCTTTTTCTACCCAAATAGAGAGAGGAGTAGGACAGAGGTAGTGAAAGAAACGTGCTCAGATATGCTCGAATGTGGTAAAAATGCCCGAATGTCCCCAAATTATCGATTATCGAGTGAAGTTTGAATTTATATGTAGTAAAAAAGGTAAAAAATTCGGAAAAGTTAGAAAATCCGTTAAATCCGTTCAGATCATGAAATCCGTTCCATTATCCGTTCAAATTTATTTCTACTCGAAAAATCCGTTTGGAACGGAAAAATCCGTTCATCTGGCAGCCCTGCTGTGAAAAGGAGGTGGCTTGCTCTATTCCACTTACTAACTGCCCCACTACAGACGCGACACTTGCGCACAACGGGTCAAGTAAAAAGAGATAGAAAACAGTCATTTGCTGTCTCACTTCATGGGCCACGCTTCCACTTACGGCCACTAGAAATATAGAAGTTATTAAATATATGTCTGCACCGTTGGGTTTTCCAGATCCCTACTTGCAATGGGAGCGTATGGTTTGATCATAACGAACTTTTCGTCACTTCCGCAACGTTTCACTGCTTTATCATAGCATAAAATAAAAGGAAAGAGGCACCTGCGAAGATGAAAACCCAAAATAGTTTTTTCCCGAAATTCGACATAAACCACCCTGCCTTCGTGTCCACAAAGATTTATTCAGCGCTGGATAATAAAAAAGAGGGTTACAAAATAACAAGAAGATTGCGCCGCTATATCGATGTCTGTCTGTGTGTGTTTTGTTTTTATAATACAGTGTAGCAGTTTATCTCCGACACCGCAGACCTTCGAAGAGAGACGCGCCTCTCATTATTCACGGATGCGCCGGTGCGCTGCGGAAGCGCGTGACAAATAAACGCGCGCCGACAGCGTCGCGCGTCCGACGCCACGTTCGCTCTGTCGCGCCCTGATGTTGTATAGGCCACGTCGACACGCGACTCGACGCTCCCGACGACACTTAATCCTTTGTAAGTAGGCGCACTGGGGACGCTGAAATCCGTTTATTCGCGTCTGGTATCCGAAGAATTAAATATACGCCGGTTAATCGATAAACGCCTAATTTTCGGTTTATTATACTCATAGTACTCGATAATTCTGCAAATCCGCTTAGTGCATGCGTTTCCGTAGCGACCGCAAGTAGTAAAGTGTCGTTGGCGATTTTCTGACGATTTTTGCAACTGAGCACTATAGTGTCGGTAAACTGGATATAAAATCCCTGTATTATGTTAGTAATGTCTACCTTCTAAAGTCAGAATGATTTACAGGGGCACCGCACAAACTTTATGGGATTTGGTTCTCGATTAAATCGATCGAAAATGGTTTTATTTTATAGTTTAAAGGTCACTAAGAAAAAGTGTCTTTGGGCGCATAGCCTAAAAACCAATAGGTTGTTGTTAGTTACAGATATGTTTAGTGAGATGTTAGATATAGGGGTATCGATGAATTCACAATCTTAAAAAATCCTAAGCTGTATAGAAATATGTTCGAGTGCGCTGAATCCGAATATGACAATATTATTTTATACAGGCTGACGCCTTCCAACCATTTTTCTATTTCTAAAAAAAAGCACTAAAGTTGAACATGGAACGTGTTTGTGAATTCAATGGATATCCCTATATACCTAAAATCTCGCTAAACCATATCTGTAAAAATCTATTGGTTTTTAGGCTATACGCCCCTAGACACTTTTTCTTAGTGACCTTTAAACTATGAAATAAATTCATTTTCGATCAATTTAACCGAAAACCAAATCTCATAAGGTTTGCGCGGGGTCCTTTGTGTGATATTTATGTACAGAGCGAAGAACGACCAAAATTTTTCCCGGAAATTATAGGAAGTGACTAATACTTACTCATAACAAACTTAATGCAGCGGCAAGGCAACAAAACAATATAAGCATACTCGTTTGGTGAGATTTTCACACGAATAAAAAATTCCTAACTAAACTAAACTATAAAATACAACCCTGGCGACACTGGATAACGCGCATTTCTGCGCGCGGAATAAAAAAAATCGGTACATATGTTATGCGATGAGTGACGACGTATGAGAAGCTGAGGTGTCTCGCGAATTTTGACGAATGCATTCATTAGTGGCGGGCATTTATTCAACGAGCTGGTTACATAACTAACTAGCGGCCCGGTTTGACCTCGTCCGAATTTGTAGATTGCCACCGTTTGATTGATAATAACATTAAGCTGCCGACCAATCCTATCATCGGAGAAATCTGGGAATTACATCGAAGAAAGAGAAGCAGATATATTTTCGATACGCTTTGTTGCCTTCACTCACCGCACACTAATGATTCATATAATAAATAAAATTATCGAAACGTTTCGGTCCGGATTTGGATCTTCTACAGAACTGATCTAAAAAATATAAAATTTGATTAATAATTAATTAGTTTCTAATTAGTATTTGAAAAAAATTCGCTTTAAGTTTTGATCCGGATCGAAACGTTAATGTATATTAATTATTATTTTTGTTAATATACCTGTCTGAAAAATTGGTCGATAATTTTATTTATAGAATAATTCTAATCAGACATTAATCAAAGATTTGAATGATTCATATAGTTAATTATTAATTAATTTATTGGGTTGAGTGGAAGAGCAGCTTAGCTGAACTCCACCTCTAATAAAGACTATTATTACCTATTAGATACATGATTTAAACGAAGAACTAGCAGCCTGATGTGCCCGATATTTTAAAATCATTGAAATATTTTATGCAACGGTGCTACCTAGCCTTCTTTATAACTAGTTAACGTGGCACAGTCAATTTTTGGCAATGCTCTTACCTAAATATAAAGTTCCTTGTAGTTAATATAAACTGGTTAACGAGACCAACTGGGTTTTTCAACTGGTTGAACGTGGCACAGTTGACGCTTTCGCTTCGTTGACGCTCAAGTCGTCAACGACCCACCACCACCAGCGTGGATAGCCTGCAGGTTTTTATTACGCATAAATACATACATTTACGTGTCATGCCATTTCTAGCGTCTCTCCCACTGAACCGCGTTTATTATGTAGTTCTGTGCAGTGCATTGTTTTCTTTAACTCGGCACTATAGTGCGAATTCGCCATTCAAGACACATGGGGAGCTGTCGCGTTCTGTCAAAACAAATCCATTCATTTCACAGACTTCTCTTATTTACAGACAATTGACTGTGGATGCCCCGCCGCCGCAAACTCTATACGAATATAATATCATTTTTTTTTTTAAATACGTGGTACTCTGAAAGTGCATCTTTACATATACAGAGTGTTTATTAATTGAGTACCGATACCGTCGTACAAAAGTAAGTCTATGGACCAAATTTGTTCCAAAATAAATGAGGATTTCACAAATAATTTTCATTTTCAGAAAAATCAGTGGCGTACCATTTTTTTCTTCAAAAATATTCAGTTCAAACCCCGTACGGACGTCACTGGTAAAAATTTAAAAACATATTTTATGTCAAAAAATGCTCTTCAATGATTTAAAGGTGTGTACAAAATTTCATAAAAATATCCTAACTCCTAAAATTTGTTAAATTGACAGTCAGTACCGTGAACAGTACTGAGGTAACTGCTGAGATAAATATAGATAAATGAACTGTGTAAATAAACAGTGCGCGAAATAAATAGTGCGGAGTGGTTAATAGCCACTAAATTCATTGATATAAATCTAGTTTAACATAAATAATCTCCTGTAAATAGTCATATAGTGCTTAGTGTACATAAATAGTGATTTTGTATTCTTTATTACTTATTCTTTTATTTTATTAGTTAAAATTTGTTGGTTTTTGTTTCTGTTTATAGAGAAGTGATTTTAGTTTGTTTTGTTAAAGTTTTACTATTGTAAATAAATATGTTCCACAACGAACTAGAACAGTTTTGTTACAATGTATTATTTCACTATTATATGTGGCGCCAGAGCGTTTCTTCCTGCTCTAAGTTCCCATGCGTCACGTTAAAAAGGAGTGGTCGCCAGATGGAAGGCGACGATGAGGAGCAACCCCGCTGCAGTGGGCCGCTTGCGGAGCGTGACGAATCAGATAAACACATGACGTGTAACTTTGGAGCCACCCCCTGCGGCCTGCCCTGACTACTTGGTTCTTCCATATTTTGCATAGACGGCACAATTTATACCTTTAAAGGCTATAACCAGCGAAGACGCAAGCTTTTTTTGTTTTTTATTTTGTTATGCGAACTAATATGTTTTGTCTCCCAACTCAATGCAATGAAATAACTTATTGAAAAAGAAACAAAATAAAAATTAAATTAATCATAATAAAAAAAATTCTTAGAACAATGTCCAGATAAAAATATCGAAAACATTCGACTAGTGCCCATATTCATCGAACACTATTAAAGATACAAGTTACTAACCTTGGAACAAATTTATTCCTTCGAATAAAATTTACTTTCAATTCCCCAAGCAAAATATCAGGTAGATAAGTTAATTAAAGAATAAATATACATTGCACTATACTCCTTGCTCTTTATGTTGAATATTTTGACGTTCAAACAAAATTCCGACCGATGGCAAGAGTGTAAACGTCAAAAAGAAGTTTCACAAAATAATGTTTTAAATTGCACACAAAACTTCCAGTAACTTTAATGTTTTACAACTATATACTTCACAAAGGGTTAATAAACAACACATAAATAAATTCACAACAGAAAATAGGTTAGGTATTATGATCTATGTGGCGGCCATTATTATTTTATTAGGCAAATAAATATTTATATTCGAGAATTTGGACAGAATAGATTTATACCTGCAGTAAACATAATTGTGTTTGGTGAATTGAATTATCGCTATTTATTTGGAGGAATAGCTACCTGAAGAACAAATAGACAGAATAAATACGTTCGGTGAATTTGACCATAAAAAAAATGTGACGTCACATTGTTCGCGTTAACCCACTGGTCCAGGAGAGATTCCTTTCTTTCCAAAGGACATTAGCTGTTTTTTTTTTAATTTTTAATTACATTTTTATTTCATCAGCATGTTTCAATGTCAACAGCCATCGGGAACATAAGTTTCAATTCCGGCTTGTCAGTTAAAAAGTTGACAATTTTTTTTTTGTTTCGCATACTTGACAGCTGCTACTATATTATACGAAAGTATAACATTACGTAATAATGTACAAGACATTTTAAAATTGTACAAGATGTGACGAAACTTTTTATTTGAGGGAGGAAATATTTTTTCTTCATACCTCGATCGAAAATACTTACTTTCGCCATCAATTTTAAGGCAGAATGTCTAACATTTACGCATTGGTGGGATTACACGCACTGATGCGGGAAGTACGTACGTTCGGACGGCAGTAAACAAATTAACCTATCAACTGTTGTTTAGATGTTGTTTTCATAGTAACCCAATACGTCCAGCCGGATGGTCCATTCTAAAATATTCGTGGAAACAATTTTCAAATCGGATGAGTAGTTTCGGAGTTTACCTCCTACAATCAAACTTACAAACTTTACCTCTTTATAATAGTATAGAAAAACGACGGGCATCTATGTAAACAGCTTCGTGGAAAAAGACAATTACAGATAATTTAATTTATAAAAACAGTAAAATTAAATACTAGGTATATTGAGAGTGAAATAATTATTATTTTTGAATTATACAGAAATAACATGCAATGAGAGATTTTTAAGTTATTTTTTTAATTTTCCTTTTATCTGTTGGTACCAGTCTCTTCTTTTAATTTAACAAGAGTTGATAAGCGTTTTTAATAAGTACTTAAATTATAAATCTAACGAGTCTGCAAGTGTATTTATAAATATTAAATTAAACTTTATGATTTTTAACTTTTTTATTAATATTTATACATCGTTTTTTAAGCACGAGATTAACATTTTTCATTTAATGGCAATACATTTATACTGATACTAATCATTCTTTTAAATGCCGCTGCACACGAGGCTGGTTTTTCCGCTGGAATCACTGCTGAGTCTTGTGCTGGCGCCTGGCTGACGCGCGTGATCACAAAACGGACTTCAAAATTAGAAGCGGGGTTATTTTTCGTGCTTGCTCGTCTGCTTGTTTTGAACGATCAGGGGACAGTATTTTGTTACGTGGGCGAATGGGCAAACGCCCACAAACAAACATGGCTTCATAGTGTGTGTTCTGTTCACGGACAATAAACGTTGACTTTTATTAACATTCGAACTGTCACTGCGCGCGCACCTAAACCCGTCTTCAAAGCCAGCTTCAATACGCGCATCGTGTGAAGCGAACACATAAAAGCCATCACCAAAACCAGCACTATAGCATCCAGCAGCCAAATCTAACATGGAATCTATAGCAGCAAAATCAGCCTTAATACAATAATGTACTAATCTAAGGTGATAAAATTTATGATTCAGCTTACTCATCCAGTTTCAGTTATAAGCAAACACCCATACTTTTGTATAGGCTGGTACAGTCATCGAAACAACTGGCCCCAGACAAGAAGTTTTCACACCGCCAGCGGAAAACATGTGTGGTCTTTTAAGTTTTTTACATTATATTTAAATTGGTGTAACATCTACATTAATTTGTTTAGCTATATTCTGTCATCTATAATTAATAACGTTATACGCATTTATTTTTGGAAATAATTGTTCAATATTTAAAATGATGTCCCCTCATTTTTCAAGTTTTAAATATATCATTTAATACTACCTATTATTCAAATGCATAAAGTTTTAATGTTGTTGTTACATCAGCTTTACATTTTTGATTTTATTTTATAAAGCTTATGTAACAATTTCTCCTTGACATAGAAAGTTGTAATTTTGTTAAATCTTTTCTTTTGATTTTGAATTCAATCTTGTTTTGAATGTTGAATTAAATACATATAAAACAAACCTGATTTAGTTATTAAAACAAAAACTCTTTATATACCCGGAAACAAAATATTCAGCCAGTTTCGGCCTAACAGTGGTACAAAATATTTTCCCGAATTTATTACAATTAGATCCAAATTATATTTAACTGTTTTATCTTTAAGTTGTACTTCTGTATTGGCCTTCTAGTCAAAAGTATTCATACAGAGGTCTTACCGCCCCGTCTTCAGACTCTTCCTCGGTGACATTGTTCATCTGTCTGTTGCTGTTTCTGTCTGCCCTGTTGAACCAGCAATTCTTAGCAAAATGTCCTGGTTTAGAGCATATAAAGCAGAGCTGGCTTCTATACGAATTGGAATCCTGACGAGTTAGGTAACTCCGTTGGTTTCCCTGCTTCTCATAATTTCGTTGGTTTCCCTGCCTCTCTTCTTTCCTCACTGTTGGTCTAGGTTCAGCAGTTTGCCGTTCTTGTTCGTATTGACTCCTATTTTGGCCCTGTCTATTAACTTTTTGGGCATAATGGATTCTATTAATCTCCCTTTCCATGTCCCCGTCCAGTAATTTAAGCTCTTCCTTGGTGATCTCCGACGTCTTAGCTATTGATTCGGCTTCTTCAAATGTTTTAGGTTTTATGTTCAGCATTTTTTCTCGTAGCCTTGCGTCTCTAACTCCCGTTATTAATCTATTTCGTAACATAGAGTCTTTTATACTCCCGAACCCGCAACTTTCAGCCATAAGCTGTATTTCAGCGCAATATTCTGCAATAGCTTCGCCCTCCTTTTGTTTCCTTTCGGTAAATTTATATTGCTCGTACACTTCGTCCCGTGCAGGATTAAAATATTCTTTTAGCAGCTTTACGATTTCTTCGTATGTGACTTCTTCTTCTTTTTTATAAAATAAAATCAAAAATGTAAAGCTGATGTAACAGTTGTAAGATTAAAGGATGAATCCTGGTGGCATAGGATCGATGAACTAAGCAAATACTTTAAATGTTGTTAAGATTAAAGCATGAATCCTGGTGGCATAGGATCGATGATGTATTTGCTTAGTTCATCGATCCTATGCCACCAGGAATCATCCTTTAATCTTACAACATTTAAAGTATTTGCTTAGTTCATCGATCCTATGCCACCAGGATTCATCCTTTAATCTTACAACATTTAAACTGGGTCATCATCACTCTAAATTATTAGAGTTATTTTTCACAATCATAAAGTTTTAATGTTGTCCGTTTTACAGGTAATTAATACCGATTTTTACGAAACTTAAGCACTTAGGTCCCTATAGGGTAAAGACACCATAACTCGACCACCAAGGGCGTAGATATGGGGGGTACAGGATTCATCAGGACTGCAGGTACCCACCAATTTGAAATTTCAATTTTTTTTTTTAAATTACATCCTACATCCAAAACTTACAAAAACTTTACCTCTTTATAATATTAGTGCAAATATGGGGGCTGTTATCTGAGTTGTGTCAGACCGTTTATTCAATAATTTTCTCTGTAACGAGCCACCGTTACAACTTGGAGATCTGGCTGTTGTAACAGCTCCAAACGAGATCATGAATAAAACACGCTCATTATAAATAAATGTGTATATTGTTCTTTTCAATGCAATTGACAGTTCGTTTTGTCGCTTTAGCTGTTCGACAGAACGCTTTAATTAAAGTGCATTTATTTATAATGTAACATAAAACGCATTGGCAAGTCAGAGAGCTCCACAACACTTGCTGAGTGAGCGGTGATTGGTAGTGATGTGTCCACATGACTCTTTATTGGGAACTGGCTCCGTGCGCTCCGCTCACTAAAAAGAGTCGCTCAGAGCGAGTCGTTCAAAGGAGCGACACTAGACAAGAGTGCAGACTGCAGAGGTGTGAATTGTCATCATACATGCTCAGGAGTCACTTAGCATTGCACAGAACAATACACACACTCAGCTCTGAGCTCATTATAATATGATTCTGATCTTATATTATTGGCATTTCGGATAAACTATAATAAAAGTTTAACAATAATAATATTGTTTATTGTTACAATATTATATCTTTGTCAACGACGTCAATGTGATAGTTTTAAGTCACTGTAAGCTTAGTACTATTGCACTTACAGTGTGTCATTCAACATTAAATTACTCAGCAAAGATAACTCCGTACGTGCAAAATTCACTAGTGCCTCTGAAGTCTGTGCTGTGTGCGCTCTGTAAATGTGCGAATGCAACAGTACAGAACAGCTCAGCACAGAGCAACGGCGCTCGGAGTGAGTCATTCACAAAAAAAAGAGCGACTCTCTCCGCTCCGTAAAAGGAGTCGTTCGTTATGAATGACTCGCTCAGGAGCGACGCATCGCTAGTGACTGGTGAATGAATTTCCAAGTGCGGTTTGCTTCCAGTGAAATAGAAAACATTAAAACACGACCGAGTATCGGAGATTCGAACAGGATGACAGTGACAAACGATTTTCTGATCGTAAATTATATTATTATGTACAGATGTTATCAGTGACGTTCTTCGATCACAGCGAAAACATCGCCGAACAAGCATTTGTATTCATGAACTAGCGCCCCGATCCTGCTCAGATGGGTCCTACGAATTTATGATCTATTAATACACTAGCTTTTACCCGCGACTTCGTCCGCGTTGAATAAATGAGTACAATTGATTAAATACTGCACCTGAAGAGGGCCATGGCTTGAGCCGAGATGGCCGAAATTGTGAAGTATTTATCTATACTAATATATAAAGCTGAAGAGTTTGTTTGTTTGGTTGAACGCGCTAATCTCAGGAACTACTGGTTTGAATTGAAAAAAAAAAATGTTTTGTTGGATAGGCTACATAATATCACGCTACGACCAATAGGAGCGGAGTATCAATGAAAAATGTTGCAAAATGTATCTTAAAAATAGCTTCTATTCAGATGAAATGCCGTAACCACAAATATCAACATTAGGTTGTAACACAAAGATTTTATGGATTCGATACACGTGAGCAAGTCACATACAGCTGGCCGGACGAAAAACATGGTTTTTCTAAATGAACGCCAGCTACCTGAAGTGCTTGCCTCTGGGCTTTGTTTATATAGTTATTCCGAAAGCAGTTTTTAATGAAACCTTTTAAATTGAAAAAGTAAATCCATTGGTATTCGTGGTATTAAGACACTGTGTCTTTTAGATTTGCCACTAATTATAATAGCTCTAACAATATTTCTTCCCAGATGAGAAACTTGTAAACGTGTATCATTACACAATTTCACCCGGATCGAACAGTGAGTTTTTTTTTTTTTTGTTCAATAGTTTCTAAAATTACCCCCGACAAACAAACTTTTCTTTTGACGTGATAACGTCTTATAAATTGATGAATCACCAATCTTATAAATTGATAAAACACCGACTGCATGCACGAAAAAGTGTAACGTTCCTAACGTTCGTAACGCGTAACGTTCCGCCTGACCCTGTGCGTGCTTTTCTCGAAAACGGCCCTAACGATTTGGATGAAATTTACTGAAAAGGGATTTTGGGGGGCAAAAAATCGTTTTAGCTAGGTCTCATCTCTCGAAAAAATCGTTTTCTTACAAATTTTATCATTATAAAAATCAATTTTTTGACGTATGAAAATACTTAAATATTGTAAGTAGGTTTTGGAATATTATATTATAAACAGTGAAACAATTGTTTTATAAATATTATGACAGCTAATCTTTGAGACTTAAAATAAATACGAAAGAAAGAAAGTTAAAAAAAACAATTATATTATATGGTGAGTAATTTAAATAAATAAAAATCTTTAATTAACGTCTGAATAGAACTCTTCAAGTAAATAAAATTGTCGACCAATTTTTCTCAGACCATATGGTCTGAGAAAAATTGGTCGACAATTTTATTTACTTGTTAAATAAATAAAATTAACCTAAATTTGAAGCGAAAGATGCAATATCATAGATTCGAATTATTATAATTATTATCTATATAAATGTAGGTTATGTATTACGGAATACGTTATCATGTAAAACTATCGTCCGTAAACCGACTTTACAGACAACCATTTTTTTAATAATATAAGTAGATAGCATCGATTTAGGTTTTTTTAAACGGTGGCGACTTTCTGCGCTACTGGACAAACTATAGTGTATATTATATTTATGCATATGTTGAGAGTCTTTTTTTAAGTTGACAGGGATTGTTTTTAATCGTTTTTTTCCGTACAAGTTGTTTACGTGTACATTACCTGTCAGGTAGATCAGTGAACTCGTGCCTTTTGCCTGGCCATGAAATGACATTAAGCTATTGATTAGGTGCCTTCATGTTCTGCTGTGTTCTATGCTAGGTTTTAGTTGTCTACTAATTGGGCATTTCTCTACCAACAGGGTCACTTTCACTGATTTTTAGTCCAAGAGACGGCTGCAGAAAATGTGTCGTCATAAGGTGGACGAACGAAAAAATTAGAGATGATAGTTAATACCATAATTAAAAAAGATCGCTAAGGTTGCCTGCGAAAATCCTGCTGAAACAATGTTTTTTTAATTTGTTTATCAGTTAATAGACCAGGAGAAAAAAATTAAAAACGAAAAACACGGTTTTTTCAATATTTCTTTGAATCTTTAAGGTTATGTGAAAAAGTTATATTCATAAAAGTCACACAAATGTCACAGATTATTATATGGACTCATACCCTTATAAGTTTATAATGTTCGTTAAACGAAATGGTAATTTTCCTGAATCAAATTTTGTTTGAATTCAACCAACGATTCTTTAATTTCCGTGCTGTTCGAATGTGAATTGCATTTTCATAAAAAAAAAACAAACTAAAATCCGATAATACTATTTAGATACGTGTCTGAGTTTTAGTATCTATAAATACTGATAAGATCACGGTGAGTAATTACTAAGTACATAGTACTGCGATGATTAGTCTACTGCTGGAAGCTAGCATAATGTTATTAAAAGAATAAATAGTTGGCAAAACCAAAAGTGCACATCCCGCAAGTTTTCCACTGTACATATTATAATGAAAAAAAATTGAGAAAATAGATTTAAAAAAAAACAATTAAAAAAATAGAAAAAAAAATAAAAATAAAATGGAATAGAAAAAAAAATATTACTTGGTGTCAGCGGGAATCGAACTCGGCACCTTGCTATTACTGGACTACGCGTTTAACCACTCGGCCATTCTGATATCCCAGCTTGCGTTGTTATTATGGTATAGAAGTGGAGCAGTTATTCTACGTAATACACTACATTACAATTTAACAGTAATAGATATTTTTTTGTTTTTTTAAGGTTTTTTATTTTAACTATTAGCTGTCAAAAATAATAAAATAAAACTGTTTATAAAAATTAAACTACTGAACACATTTATGTGAATTTAAATAGGGTTCTGGTCTGATAGTAAACAAAGTGAATAAAATATAACCCAAGGCAATCCGACCAAAATTGCGATCTGTAGAGTCGTGACGTACGTACATACGTACATACGTACAGACCAACCGACAACTGCTGTTTGTAACTTTCAATTACAATTTTAATAGTATTTATGAACTCGAATTGATTTAAAAATGGTTCTGTTTTATAGATCAGAATCTCCTCTTTTCAAAAAGCTTCAATTTGAATGGATTTCGTGTGAAATTAACTTAGATATAACTTCTTATATGAACGAAAGTCAGCTCTGATGCTCAAAGCGATAATAAAGCACATACCGCTAATTTAGCGGTATGTGCAATACATAATTATCGCGTAATAAAGTACACAGAAAAAACATTATCTATGAAGCATCTAGAGAAGACCGCTAGCCCGCAAGAAGAATTGGCTTATGCCAGTTTTTTTTTTTAAAGCAAAAAACACAATTTTAATTAGAGATCCTAGGCAGACACTGACCCACGCAGACTTTTTAAATGATCCACGTGTTTATTTTTATAAACTTATTTTAAATATTAAAGAAACAAAGTAGGTAAATATATTTAATGTCGAATTTATAAAAAATTAATTCCTACTGGATATTGGCTAGCTGATTTTCTATCGTATCAGGCACCTATGCATGACGTATATGGGCGTAAAACGTCGCGTTTCGTAAAAAAAAATCAAACGGTGGAATCAAAAACGTAGTTTTTAACCATCCTCCCCTTCCCCTTGCCAAGTGACGCCGCTGACTTAGCGACCCACGAGCTAGTACTAATAAAAATAACGAACAAAATTTGACCCACTTCTCAAAAAGGTTCACCATCACTGCCCTATGGCTGTACATAATTCCTTGAGAGCAAAACCAGACGAATAGTAGAAACAAAAAATATGCGTGAAACTCTCGCGCGTTAGAAGTGAAACTTCTTAGGTTCTAGCATTTGTGGCCGGTTTTATTATTTCAGGATTAGGAAATGGTTATGTGGAATTTGTTAGCGCGGCTAAAGAAAATACACACACTATCCACTGCGCATGCGTGTGGAGTACGTATGACACACCTGACAGAGAGAGTAGAAACGATTCTTCCACTCTTTCCTCTCATGTAGTGTTGGCGTTACTGGCAGGGTCGCCATGTAGTGTTGATGGTTATCAGGTTCTTTTAAATTAGTAAAACTATTTAAATTTGATTTAATAATGCTTTATTTACGATGCCAACGTTGACCTACGAATCGTCTATCAGATTTTGAAGGTCCAAACTTATTTCTGGCGAGTTTAGGTCGCTGAGATCTCCGCCGTGTTGCGCGTACTGCTGAACCAAATGGTGCTGTTTTAGCAGTGCGGTTGTTTGTTTGGAGTTGGTGTTGATGGTTAACTGGCAGGATCGCCATGTAGTGTTGGTGGTTATCAGGTTCTTTTAAATTAGTAATACTCTTGAATTTGATTTAATATTGATTTATTTAAAATACCAATATCGACCTACGCCAGCTCGCGCTGGCATAGCCACGTGCGTCCACCACCTGACTTCTTCCTTCCTTCCAAATACACATATATTTATATCATTCAAAATGCAAACGTCGCGTTATTAACTAGAACGATTATTACTATAACCGCTTTAAATTAACATATCTTGCAGTTCTACATTTCAAATGATATACGTAATTATAGCCTACTTACTGATGTATCCACTACACAAATGACGGTTGAAATCGAAGAAAGGGAAGCGTTTTCACTTTTCGTCTGATTGAAGCCAATTTGCCCTTCCACGCCTAAATAAGTTTGACTTCAAAAATTTTTTATTTAATGACAACTAATGGTCGACCATAATTCATTAAATTTTGTAAGGTTGAACGTTCTTGTCCTTACTCGATGTTATCTGTGTTAATTCGTACAAATTGTGATGAAAACGAAGAGAACGAAGTGTGTTTCATCACAATGTGTGCGAATTAACATACTCAAATCGGTACCACAACTTTTATCCTTCCCGTATACGATAATATAATATTGATGGAATGATTATATTAAACTTACGGTTACGTTGATTCAAATTTTGATTTCTTACCTGTAACAAAAAGAAAATTTATTAGAGATTGTTATATACAAAAGTAATTAATATATTTGAAATTAAAAAAGATAACAATATTCCAGCAAAAAAGGTAATATGTTTGTCCGTTTTTTACGCATAAATACCTAAATCAATAAATGAATATTCAGAATACCTGTCGAAAATGAGTTCAGATTTTTCCCCCGAAATCGAATATTTTTTACTAATTCCAATCAGATTTGAAATTGACAGTATAAAATAGAACTTAAATATATTGAAATTATATTCCACTTTAGAACTTAAGAAGGTTGAGGCGTTAAACGAAGATAATGAAAAAAATCTGAAATAAATTTTTTTAATAGATTTTTCAAGACAAAATTTTCTGTAAAAAATCCAAAACTATTAGGAGATTTATAAAGTTAAAAATTAAAAAAACTGTAACATGTAGTCTTATGGAAAATATGTCAACCTAGCATGCAAACTGTACATTTTAATTTTTTGCAAATAACCAAATAATGTCAGCAGCTCCGAAAACTAACTGGGTAAATCATCGATGTCTTACAAATATTTTAAATTTTTTTCCAATTTAATTAGGAGACTTTTAATCAATAAAAAAATTATTAAACCTTAGCACTTTTCGATTATGGACTTTTGTTCTTGACAATTTTAACTGAATATTCAACTTTTTTATGATTTAATTTGAATTTTGATTACTTCTAATTTCTTTTTTAATTATTTACTGCAAAAAATATGTAAAATACAGATATTTACATAAATTTATTTTTCCTAACCTAACTTTGTACAAAAAATTCAAAAGTTAGTCCATTAAGTAAAATACTAAAATAATTAATTAATAAAAAAAAATATTTATTTTTATGCCTTTATGACAAAAATTTGTTGGTATCATCGATTTATAACCTTTTGTAAAAATTTATTCTGAAAAAGTTCCGATTTAGTATTCGACTTACTTTTGATTGGGACTGTAACGCATCAACCTCCTTAAAATGAAAAAGACAGGAATTTTTCTTCGAATATATCAGATTCAACTGAGTAAAATTCCATCGAAACCCGAATTTAGTTTTATGCCACAGAAAGTTAAAAAAATGCCCATCAGATCGACAAAAAACCATTTCACCTCGCGGTCAAAAATTCATCCGCAACTAAACTTCTTTATACATCATATAAAATTTACATTTTCATTGAAGTGGCTACTACAATAAATTATTTTTTAATTAATGCACATAGTTAAGAAGGTGTTACCTTTACATAACCAGGTTATTTTCATAAATACAACAACTCAGCAATTAACTATATAGTTATAAAAATAAACCGTGACACGTATTGCAAATTGTAAAAATGACTTTACAAAAATTACACTGACGGCTCCACGCTGGGCAGCCGTTAAAAATCCAGCAAAACAAAAAGAACAATGAAATAACACGTCACATAATAATTACCTATTAGGTTTTATATATATTGTAAAGATTTATGCACACAATTATCTCAGTCTTCATTATTCAATATGCCATTTTATTAACAATCATTAAAAATAATTTATTGTACGAGCAGACTGGGAATTAAATCAAAAACACTTTGCACGATGCATTTGCAACTTATCAACGTCCTTGTCGAAAAAATGTAGAAAAAAAAAATGGTTGTCTGTAAAGTCGGTTTACGGACGATAGTTTTACGTGATAACGTATTCCGTAATACATAACCTAAACCTCCCAAAATTTGGTTTCAATCCGCTTATCCTTGGTGTCGGAATGATAAGAAATGTCAAAAGTGACGTTTGCAACTTACAAAGTATTATGTTCTAATAATAATTAGTTATTCCAATACTTAACTTAGAAGGCTTTGCATTTCACAATATACTAATGTCAAAAAATTGAATTAAACATTAGAAATGCAGCCGTTTTCATGTTAAGACAAGACATACGTTTGCTTCTAATTTCCATGTACGGCAAATAAAGACAACCGACCGCGTCGCGCCATGCATTACACAACATTGCATTTATACAGCTATTTTTCTATATAAATTTGTATAAAATATTTTTCTATATAAATTTGTATAAAAAAACTGTTTAGGCAAATTCTGTTATACGAAATCTATGTAAAATGTTCTCCTCTTTCGTTTAAGACTGGTTTCAAACCGATCTGATTTAAATTGAGCGAGAAATTAGCAAAAAGCACGCACAGGGTCAGGCGGAACGTTACGCGTTATGCGTTACACTTTTTCGTACATGCAGCCGGTGTTTTATCAATTTATAATATTGGTGATTCATTAATTTATAAGACGTTATCACGTCAATAACAGTTCCTATTCCGACGGTAGAGGCGCTGAAGCTATAACACCACAAGTAACCGGGCGATTTGAATTAGAATGTCAGGATATCTGACAATAAACTATACCACGATGAAGGAAGGTTTGGTTGAGGATCATAAATAAGCTTCACCAATGTTACGCTGGTGGCCAACGTTTCGAAAAAATATTTTCATCTACAGAGCCTCATGCTGGAATCTGGATGAATATAAATTGTTCGAAACGTTGGCCACTAGCGTAATATTGGTAAAGCTTATTTATGATCCTTAATCAAACGTTCTTCCATCGTGACATTGAATTGGATCAACACTACTACATTAAACTCATAGATTCATGGAGATTGGTTCCATGCAAAAGGTACCAAAGATGCACGAGTTTCGGGTCCTTGTCGCTGCAGCGCCGCTTAACGAACTATTACCGGCGAGTTCAGCGCACGGTACAAACTGCAGACATTTTTTTGAAAGCATGCACAGACTACAGACTGAGCACGACGCACAGGTTGAGCTGGCACGCATAAGCTGAGCAAGCACGCACATAATATGTCAGTTCTCAACGCTTGTACATTCGAATGCGTGTCTGTCTTTATCGGATAGATATTGCCGGCTTTTATTTAAAACGATACGGGTGTACTGTGACCGGATCTTTATAATAAAACAAAGGCAAAAATAAAGATGGCTTTGAACGAAGAGGCACATAAACAAATGCGTTACATTTGTTATTAACAGTCACGTTGTCTCTGCACTTACCATTATATCTGCGATCACAAAACTAAATGGTTCATGCCGATATTTTTTGGTTCACAGTGTTTCTTAAAAAACATATAGCATAATTTTGCTTCCTATTTAGTACCATGAAAGTCGTAGGTCTGTGTTATAACAATTTCAAGTTTCAGGGTCTAGGGTCTAGGAAACAGTCCTAAAAAATCGCATATTTTGGCACTCACTGACTGATGTCCATATTCATCGACCACTACTAATCTAGGAACCAATTTATTCGTTAGAATAAAAATTGCTTTCAATTCACCAAGCAAAATATCAGGTAGAAAAGTTACGTAAAGAATAAATATACACTGCACTATACTCCTTGCTCTTTTCGTTAAATACATTGACGTTCATCCAAAAATCCGATCGATGGCGTTAGTGTAAACGTCAAAAAAAAAGTTTCGCAACATAATAACGTTTTATCCTAGCCCAATTAAACACAAAACTTCCACTAACTTTACTGTTTTACAACTATACACTTTACAAAAAGTTAATAAACGACACTTAAATAAATTCACAAGAGCAGCTGTAGATATAATACTCTGCGTTTATAGGTTAGGTATTATGATCTATGTGGCGGCCATTGTTATTTTATCAGGCGACAGAATAGATTTATACCTGTATTAAACATAATTATGTTTGAATTGAATTATCGCTATTTATTCGAAGGAATAGCTACCTGAAGAACAAATGAATCGAATAAATATCTACTTATTTGAATATGGCCATGAGTCATCAAAACATCCAGGATATTTTCCGAGCATTTAGAAACTTGAAATTTGGCACGAAGAAAAAAAATAACAAAAAAAAACTGTGCCGCTCTAATCTAAGGAACGCCTGAGTTCATAAGCTATCTTGTCTTGTGATCGAAGACATAATATGCATGGCATTTACTATGTGAGAAGAAGCCTTGCAGCAAGATAATAATTATAATGTATGCAAGTTACTTTGTAATGTTGACTGCAATGTCGTATAAGCGAGTCAAATGTAATGAATTACATTTTATACGGACTGACTTTGTCAAAAACTAACCCGATGTTATTTATGGATTTCTGTCGAAACGTTATAACTGCAAGTTACACTGAAAATGTAGGCGATACAAAGGTGATAGACGATAGTTCGCGAAAACAGACGATCTACTTAAAAAAAAAAACTTATTTACAGGAACACAAATGTATTTGGGGGTTTTCATTGTTTTACCGAGAGATTGCGTTACTGAGCTCATTTTTAAATATCGTCGTTGGTTCTGTAATAGCTCCTATGTGCATAATTGGAAGATTTTACGTTTTTTAGATGAAAAGATTCAGGAAACGGAGCTCCAAATTATTTTACAGTAACCAACAAGAGGAAATAACTCTTATGTGAAAAGTTGTATCAAATAATTCCTCCCATGTGCCAATAAATTCGAAATTAACGTTAAATATTTTTTAAGAAAATACTTCGTCTTAATTAAACTTGTATAGTGAAGATAAGTATGAACTATGAATTAGTAATACACCTCTGAAATTGATAGTTCTTACCATCCATAGCTGAAATAACCACTTTTTGGCCTTTCCTGCAAATTTTACTTTTTGCACATAAGAGGTATTACAGAACCAACGACGATATTATCATCATATTATAGCACTATAACCTTATTTACATGAACGAAAATTGTTTCTATTTTACCACGAGAAATGGCGGTATTGTGCTCATTTTTATTCATGCTACATTTATCATCATAGTATATTCAAAAAGAGCATTTTTCTGTTTTAAAAAAATTGGGAATCTTTACAAAAAATATATATATAAATAAATACATATATCAATAAAACAAAAAACTGGGTCCGCAGTGCAAAACCCTGCCGACAATATAGTGTATTTGCTAAATAGGTACAGCTAAAGTAAAATAAGACGAAAGAATAAAACGATGCATATAGTACACACGTCCTACGAATAAAAAATGTGCCGTTTATATTGTGAATCACTATCTAGAATTTACTAACTGAACTAAATACATAATCCCTCGCAGATTTAAACACGATTTTCAGAGACATCCTGTACAGTGTACTTAGACATTGCACATTCACCGCAATCAATTATTTTCGTTTAATATACAATGTAATCTATTAGCCACGCGGGGTAGCTTGGCTGTTCTTTTAATAAATACAGAGACACGTAGAGGCTTACAAATCGAAATCCTATAAAAGCTCAAAACAATAAAAAAATTTTATGCGTTTATTTTATTAGTCTTGGAAATTCGGAATTCATATTTTTAGCTGTTTCTAAAATAGTAAAGATAAAGTTCAAATAAAATTAATCTCTATATTTCCAGATTGTTTTTTTTTTTTTAATCGTGTTTCAATTTAAAATGTAATAATAATTAACTTACACAAAAACGCATAGTACTTGGTTTCGGGTATCCGGGTGTGCAACCCAATTTGTAAAGAATTAAAATAAAAAATAATCTTTATTTTTAGCTGTTTCTAAAATGGCAGTCATAAATAAAATACACTACTATTTTTCCAGATTGTTTTTTGACGTGATAACGTCTTATAAATTGATGAATCACCAATATTATAAATTGATAAAACACCGGCTGCATGTACGAAAAAGTGTAACGTAACGCGTAACGCATAACGCGTAACGTTCCGCCTGATCCTGTGCATGCTTTTTGCTAATTTCTCGCTCAATTTAAATCAGATCGGTTTGAAACCAGTCTTAAACGAAAGAGGAGAACATTTTACATAGATTTCGTATAACAGAATTTGCATAAACAGTTTTTTTATACAAATTTATATAAAAAAATATTTTATACAAATTTATATAGAAAAATAGCTGTATAAATGCAATGTTGTCTAATGCATGGCGCGACGCGGTCGGTTGTCTTTGTTTGCCGTACATGGAAATTAGAAGCAAACGTATGTCTTGTCTTAACATGAAAACGGCTGCATTTCTAATGTTTAATTCAATTTTTTGACATTAGTATATTGTGAAATGCAACGCCTTCTAAGTTAAGTATTGGAATAACTAATTATTATTAGAACATAATACTTTGTAAGTTGCAAACGTCACTTTTGACATTTCTTATCATTCCGACACCAAGGATAAGCGGATTGAAACCAAATTTTGGGAGGTTTAGGCTATGTATTACGGAATACGTTATCACGTAAAACTATCGTCCGTAAACCGACTTTACAGACAACCAATTTTTTTTAAATGAAGTTTCAATTTGAAATTTAATAATTAACCTACACCATAAATATCGATTCCATGCTAATACTTGGCTTCGGCCCGTACAACCCGGTATCTGGGTTAATCCCGTGCAAACCAAACTGTATTAAAATAATAATAAGTATTACTGTCGGAATTTTAGGTTAAATTATTTTAAGGATTCCTTATTTTTCAAAAGAAAAAATGGAATTGTATCATTGGGCAGAGCGCCTATTACATAACGGAAATAGGCTACTTTAAAAGAACAAGAATCGAACAAAGGTTCACGTACCGCATTGGGTCTCTGGAGGAACCTATTCACTTAAAAGTTTCGCAAGAAATCCTACGGAAAACACAGAGGAATGGCAAGAAGGAGAGCAATAATATAATAAATTAACCAAAATTCGGATGATACTGTCACTAGTTCTAGGATTAGATCCTGGGAGCTGGGGGCTTGTAATAGACGAATCATGGAAACGTCAAAAAAATCACGGCACACTATATGCGTTGAAGCAAATGCATAAACGGAATATATGTTTTCAACTGGGACACTCGAGTTCGAGTCAAATCTGCAACATGTGTAGTAGGAGCACAGAAAAGCAAGGAGAGATTTATAAGTCTGAAGCTATTTATCAGTTCAACTAATTATTCTTTCAAACGAAGAGACGCCGGTTTGCATTTTAAACAGTTCAAATGTACTCGCAAGCAGTATAATATCAATGTACAGGGTCCGCCATTTCCATTAAATCACATGTTTCAGAAACCGATGTGTCCTTAAAACTGTGAGTTTTAAACTCGATTTTTATTATGTCAAACAGCAATCAGGAAACAGTATCTTGTCACGTGGGCGACTTGAACAAACGCCCACAAACAAACACGATGCCATAGTGTGTGTTCTGTTCAGAGACAATAAACATGCACTGTTGTTACTGTTCTATCACTGCGCGCGCAACGTACCTACTTACAAAGCTTGAACCAACCCGGCGTCATTCTGCTCCGAGTCAAACAACAGCCACGTTTTGCTCTGTGTTTATATTTGAACTGTCACTGCGCGCGCACCAGATCTATCCACAAAAAAAGCTTGCAAACACGTCTCGTGTGAAGCGAGCACATAAAAGCAAATAAGAAAACCAGCGCTAGAAAACTAGTCGACAAATCTAGCAAGGAACCTAGCGGCAAATCCAGCCTCGTGTGCAACGGCATGTTGGGTACACGTTATTTCGCGGTTATTGTAAAAAGCCAACCCTGTATTGGAAACGTATGAGCCGCGTGTGTGAGAAAGACAAAGAACGAAAGAGAAATGGTAGCGTTGCGGTTGTCATCAATGTAAATCGCGATTGCAGATTGCAATCTAATTTATAAGTAAATTGCAGTGGTACATTAAATGTCATTATGCTTGAATAATCATACCTACAAACACGCCCGTAATATATAGTTCAAGATCGATAAATTTAACTACTGTTTTATCTACTTTTATCGACGCTGTGCTTTCATTATCGCTATAAAAATTATTGCATTAATGTACTTCGTTGAACTAATTTTAAATTTTCTCTGCAGAAAATAATTTATAATATATAAAGCTGAAGAGTTTGTTTGTTTGTTATAACGCGCTAATCTCCGGAACTACTGGTTCGAATTGAAATTTTTTTTTTGTTGGATAGCCCATTAATCGAGGAAGGCTATAGGTTATATAATATTATGCTACGACCATTAGGAGCGGAGCTTTAATGAAAAATGTTGCAAAATGTATCTCAAAAATAAGCTTCTATTCATGTGAAATGCACCAACTAGATATACTCATATTAGCGCGGTGAGAATACAACCTCAGGTGGCTCAATCGGTAAAGCATGCGACTGTCAATATCAGGGTCGTGGGTTCGAGCCCCACGTTGGGCGAATATATTTTCATTTTTTTTTTTTTATTTTCTACATTGCTTTCTTCTAAGGCTTACATTTAAATTTATTTTAATTTTATTTAATTAATTAAAAAAAATATTAGTTTAAAAAAGTATAGTCAATGCAAACAAGGCTTGGTCGGTCGGCAGTCGATTTTCACGTGCTTGTACAGCCCAATTAAATTAAATTAAAAATCTGGTTTGCAGTCAATAATCAGTAAAAAAATATGTCGTGATAAACGATTTATTACTTGTTTGAAGGCTTCGCAACGAGTCGGCACTTACTAATTTACGAACGAATAAAAATAAGACTTTTTTTACGCCACGTCGAAAAAATATTAATGCCATTCCGACAAAACAAAAAAACCTTGGCATAAAAAAATAATGACGTCGTTTCGGCTCTGTTTCAAGCAGCGAGACGTGAATGAGTGAAGTGTGTTTACAGAGTGTGTGCTATTTCTGGTTCCGAAGAGACGTCCACGTTTTGTTTTGGAAGCGGCGGAATGCGTTCGCAACTTCTGTGGCTTTTATAAACAAAAATGTCTCCATCTGACATCGTTTGATGAATATCTCAATTCTATTCATATTTTCTCTGACACTGAAAAAATACATCAACTGCCAAAACAATTTCAAACAACCGAACATTGACTGAATATTGCCGCCGACAAAAAACATTCACGTGTTCTTTGAACTTATCGTTCGAGACGATAGCACGATGGGAATGATATCTAATCGTGAATCGTTATTCTTGGGACACCTACGCAATTATAAGAAAACTGTGAGAATACATATCAGCGCGATCTTCAGACTAACGCGTCGTAATAGAAAGATCGCCGCGCCCGCACGCGCGAGCTCAACGTGAACCGGCACTAAGTCGGCCATCTCCATACTCTCGATTAGATATCGTGAGTCATTATTCTAGGATATCTACGCAATTATCCGAAAGCTGTGCCGAATACAATGTCAGCGCGACCTTCAGACGAACGCGTCGTAACAGAAAGACCGGAGTGCCCGCACCCGCGAGCTCAACGTGAACGAGCACTGAGTCGCCCATCTCTCGATTTAGATATCGTGAGTCATTATTCTTGGACACCTACGCAATTATTCGAAAGCTGTAACGAATACAATGTCAGCGCGACCTTTAGACGAACGCGTCGTAACAGAAAGACCGGAGTGCCCGCACCCGCGAGCTCAACGTGAACGAGCACTGAGTCGCCCATCTCTCGATTTAGATATCGTGAGTCATTATTCTAGGACACCTACGCAATTATTCGAAAGCTGTGCCGAATACAATGTCAGCGCGACCTTCAGACGAACGCGTCGTAACAGAAAGACCGGAGTGCCCGCACCCGCGAGCTCAACGTGAACGAGCACTGAGTCGCCCATCTCTCCTCTCGATTTAAATATCGTGAGTCATTATTTTTGGACACCTACGCAATTATACGAAAGCTGTGACGAATATAAAGTAAATGACATTTCAGCGCGACCTTCAGACGAACGCGTTTTAACAGAAAGACCGTAGCACGGCTGCTCCTCTATTGTAGAGGAAGACAGACACGAGAGAATTAAGTACTTGTGTGAATAAATAATGACCGTTTAAATAAAAGTCGAAGCAATTTCAGTTGACTTTTTTATGGTTGACGCGACTCGTCGTTATACAGCCGTTTTCTTAGCATGTTTGTTTTTGTTTTACTGTTTTAACGTGCGTATTATATCATATTATATGAACTTATTTTTATTATACGACAAAAAAATAGTTACATAGAAATATTGTTCACTCGTTATATTTCAACAATATTAATTTCGATTAAGCTTTCGATCTCAAACCGGCTTCTCTTCAGGATTTAATTCTTTCATAATGCACATAAATTCTCCCTTTTAAATAGCATACTCGTCCAGATAACGTGAAAAATATCCAAGAACCCTACTATTTTATATACATAAAAAATGTTCTTTACTCCTAATTGGGTACCTATTTAAATTACATTTTCTTATGACAAATTATTTAAAAATGGCCATTCTGAAGTTTTGTTGATACGGTAACTATGAAAATCATGCATTACAGAAAATCGTTCCAGATAAAATGCAACACAGACCGGGAGCCCTAGAGAGGTTAGTATCTACTTTATGTGGAACGATTCCTGTAATGCGTTAACGATTTCCAAAGCCTTTATATTTTTTTGACGAAATTTTTTACGAATATGACAGCAATTCACACATCAATATCCAACAAGAAATAATTATGACATCCTACTACTAAAGCCAAATATAACCCTCTGTAACAAAAGTCCGTTCTATAGTAACGCTAAAGTCATTAACCATATCCCTAATTATGTAAAAGAATTGACTAGTTCATCATTTAAGAGGGAATTAAAGGAATATTTGATTAATGCATGTCTACTCAATAAATTAAATTTTTTAACACATAATGTATGTAATTTTTGATAATTTCTTTGCAATTTGTATTAATTGTTTCGGAAAATTATTATTGTGGCTTTCTTTAGCTGCGGGTTAGCTAGCCTCAAAAATAATCTATGTGAAGTGTTATAAAATATCACAAAACCACGAATAACCAACAAATCAACTAATTAAATGATGCAGAAGTGAGCAAAAATTTAAGCGACACGGTGATTATTTACTTCAATTGTTTATGTTTTTTTTTTTAAGAAGACGTGACGTCATTCGGTGTTTCAGTCGACATGGCCGATTGCAGTGTTTCATACTTTTATTTTATTCAAATTATTATTAATCTCAATGTTTATGTTAACGTTGAGTCATTTTTTACAATCCTTTTAACATATAGGTATTTTTGCCTAAAACCATTCATTCTTTGATTCTTTTATACTGTCATCATGCCTAAATTGATGATCAGAGGTAAGTGAATGCATTGCAGTCAGGGCTGCCAGATGAACGGATTTTTCGAGTAGAAATAAATTTGAACGGATAATGGAACGGATTTCATGATCTGAACGGATTTAACGGATTTTCTAACTTTTCCGAATTTTTTACCATTTTTACTACATATAAATTCAAACTTCACTCGATAATCGATAATTTGGGGACATTCGGGTATTTTTAGCACATTCGAGCATATCTGAGCACGTTTCTTTCACTACCTCTGTCCTACTTCCTCTCTTTATTTGGGTAGAAAAAGATAAGAGAGTGTATGAAACAATGTGTTCGCGAAACACACACCTATATCGATGAATATCGACTCGCTATCTTTGTCTGATGCGTTTTTTTCACACAACTGGAGTCAAGTGTTTCGAGTTACACGGATTTACGGAACACATTGAGGATTTAACTGATTGTACTGCCGCGTTTGTTACTATCGCAACATTCTAACAGTCAATATAATATTTTTATTTCATAAAAATGTGAAAAATCTACGAAATAATCGATTCATTGGATGTGAAAAAATGAATCATTTCTATTCAATTTAAAGTCTGTTTGTAAGTAAAAGTAAATTCAACGTCTTATACGAAATTCATTTAATAATGTTAATAATAAAGCCATAATGAAGGTGGAAACACGTCGATGTGTCGTTTATGGTACCGCATACTTCACTTTACTCTCTCTCTATCTCTCTCACACTCATTGCATTAATGGGTGAACCGGGCGAACGGATGGAAACGGATTTTTCAGACCACTTCCCCCACCACTTTTCCCTTTACCGACGGATTTCTGAGGAGAGAAATCTGGCAGCCCTGATTGCAGTACAAGCTGCCAATTATGCCACACAGTAATAATCGTATCTAGGTCATTCTCTGAATACAGTGCTCTCCGCGAAATCTAATTATCAATAAGAGAATATATCTCGCCACTTTAAAAGCTTTGATTAATGTGCACGAAGCTCTAAATACGCGCGAGCTAGTTAATAACAAAATCCTCTAATTACATTTGCCTAATGTGTTTCAATTAATGGCAATATATGCATTCGGTTATTAAAACGAATGTATTCATGTAAACGTACACGCCACTCGTGTTTACCAACAAGTGTAATCGTCAACTTTAATCATTCCATTGAGCTGCTAGTTTGTTGGTAAATAGGGTCGCTAGTTGCTATAGTTGCCATACATTCATGTCAGTATTTATGTACAACCATCGTGGAAATATTGCAGGCCAAGATCCCAGACCCGCCAGACCTATGGCATTTCAGTACTGCTAAGATTTTATCAGTATATGATAGATAAATAGATATTTATTTGGTCAGTTGAGACATACATCTATTTGACACGTCAACGAAATACAAGATAAAATCATAAAGCTATCAGCCACATAAAAATTCATTAACACTATAAAAGGCCCGTTCTACTAAGAAATGTTTAATATTTTTCTTAAAAAGTGAAAAGGTATTGTTTTTCAGCCTTTCAGGTAATTAGTATAAATATAGGCTGAATAATTTTCTGGACGATATTTATAAATGTCTTTTGTTGCCAACGGTAGTTTTATTGCTTTTTTACCTCGAGTATTATGACCATGCCCATACAATATAAATACATTATTTAGGTAAACACGCATGTGGTAGCTTGAAAGCGGGGGCTTTTTACAGATAACATAACAGGTTCTAAAAAATATAATTTTTGATTCCTCGTCATGGAACACCCAGCGTTCCATGACGAGGAATCAAAAATTATATACGACATCCTCAACTAATCTGACTGGACTAACTGACTGGCTAATAATAACACATTATAACATCCATAAAATGTTTAATTTACTATTATTATTTTCTTTCATTTTCTTTATGAGACAGCACAATATAAACAATTAGCTCGTCAGAATCCCTACCCTAGAACTGGCATTGCCAATTTGGGTAGGAAAACTCAAATAAATATTGTATTGTATTGTATAATAATAAAATAAATAAATAAAAAATAAAAATGTACATAAAACACGTGCTTACCTACGTACGCAATGGTATTATGCATGCAAATGAGTGCGAGTAAGAGCATTAGATGGTTTTTTTGACAGCTTCATGAAATGTAGGTTGTTTATTTGTTTCTATGGGGGTTTTCTCTTTTAAACTCATGGACTACTCTCTCTGTGTGTAAACAAATAAAAAACCTAAATTTAAAAAAAATCATCTAAAGCTCTCACTCGCGCTCATATGCATGCATAATACCATTGCATACGTAGGTAAGCACGTGTTTTATGTACCTTAAGAACCTGTTATCTCTAAAAGGGCCCTGCTTTCAAGCTAGCAAATTGACATACGTTTTTAACTAAACATTGTACATTTACTGATAAAATCTTAGCAGTACTGAAATGACGTAGGTCTGGCGGGTCTGGGATCTTGGTCTATTACATGGTGTGCTTATTAGACACGTTTCTCGCTCTGAAAATAGTTTCTCTCTTGCACATTGTAAAACAATCATCTATAATTCTATACTAATATTATAAAGAGGTGAAGTTT
This sequence comes from Xanthostigma xanthostigma, assembly GCA_963575645.1. NCBI lineage: Eukaryota > Metazoa > Arthropoda > Insecta > Raphidioptera > Raphidiidae > Xanthostigma > Xanthostigma xanthostigma. Next base: position 46,635,479 of record OY754470.1, read on the forward strand.
GCAAGTTTGGATGTAGATGATTTAATTGTTTTTCAAAAGATGCAGAAGTGAACGCATCAGAGTTTTTTTAGTACAGTACTGTACCTTCATACGCACGCCGTATGCGTACTTACAGTGTTTAAAAAGCAGGTGAAAGAATAATAATTAGCCTTCGTTTTAAGTATAATAAACAAAAAAGCGTTGTACTGACGATGATGTAAAAATAGATTTGCTACATCATTTTATTCAGATGCGCTATTTTTTCTAGTATATGCGTCTTATAGTCCGAAGGCAACATTAATAGTATATTGGGCGACTAGTGAGAGAAGGAAAAGATTCCATGAGCGTGAAATTTACCGTACTAGCGTAGCGACCGTCAGGACCGAAAGGGTTAAAGAGAGATTCCACTGTACATCGCACAATTTGATGGATTTATACGGCAAGGAAATATAAACTTGAACATATAAAATAAGTTTAGTATGTTGAACGTAAATAAAAATGTATTTAATCGTGACGTTGAATGCATACACATTTATGCTTTTATATTTATGTGCATAGGTACATTTATTAGCGAGTGCAATCGTGGTGAAATCGGACCCCGATCTGTGAATAATTCAAATTAGGGACGTATTTGGTGTAAAGAGCGTGAGCGAGATCTGATAAAATCGCGCAGTTCCTCTAAAGCTCCGTTTACACTGAGAACGCCGTATCACCTGAAAGTATGTCGCATACAGGCATCGAAGACAATGAAGAAAGGAAGAACTTAAACCTTTATAATATCGGCCCTGAACCTTTCTGTGGCTATTCTAAGAGCCATGTCAAATTAGAGGTTCGCACATGGGAGGACGAAAAGAAAGCCTCTCGTTGGAAGTCCACTCCAGAACTAAAACAATCAAAGAGATTTATTTCGCACAGCACTAAAAGGACTAAAAGAACTCCTTATTCTCAGTAAAGCAGAACTAAGAATACTGACAGGACTCCTCACAGGCCACTACTCTCTGAGATACCATCTCTCAAAAATGGGTAAAGTCCAGGATGATAACTGTCGCTTCTATAAAGAAGCAAAAGCAACTGATGAACACATCTACAAAATGGTTATTTTTCACCTTATATTCAGTATATTTGTAACATTTTTGACAGTTCGATTGTGAAACAAACTTATCTTCTAATAAGTCGTTTTTGAAAATTATTGTTCGTGCCTGCTGTTGTTTTACATATTGTTGCTGGCTCCCTTGTTGGGACGACTATTTTGTAGAACCTTCTAGCAACAACAACAATGAAAAACAGGCAGCCAAGAAAACCCGACCTTCATAGAATCGCCTGGAGAAGCCAATGCAGGTCAAGAGAGATTCTCGGCCCTTCTAGAAGATTCGATCAGGCGAGGATCGAAGCTATAAAATGCGAGCGGGTCGCTGGCATGAGTCAGTTGTTCGTGAGTTGTTCATGTGCTGATACAAGTGCTCTGGCGTTGCGATATAAATCATTCAGTTATACTGTGAAGATAAATAAACTTCGGTGTGTGTAAACCATTGAAAGCAATTATATAAATCTGGTTTTACATAAATAATTTTTTGTAAATAATCGTGTGAATATAGTTAACAGACAAGTGTGAATAAGTGTACTAAACTTCGTTGTTTGTGGTTGTAAAACTGTTAAGTTAAAGAAATACCTACGCTTTCGTTTGTTGTTTAAATGTTTTGTTAAACGTTTATTATTGTAAATAAATAATTTCCACCACGAACTCGAACAGTTTTGTTACAATATATTTCTAATTGTAGCTGTAAGGTTGTTTATACAAATTATTGTTGAATTCGTGTACCTTTGTTTTTCATTACAGCTCCAACGCAGAAATGGTCGCTTTACATGCTTGTAAAAAACTTCTATTTTATTGAGGGGTAGTGCAAAAACATGTCTAGGGTTAAATAAAGAGAACTTTTAAATCGTACAGAGAATGTCATGCGATACGCAAGTGCGTGCGATTTGTCGGCAGATAAAACTGTCTCCATTTGCATTTATGTGTTTTTCTTTTAACCCATACACCGTTCGTTATACAATTATTTATACAGACGAACCTGAATTAGGCACAATACGATTTCTTATTAAAATAAGAAAACGAATTCTGATTACTACATGTAAAATGATTCCTTCCCATGCATAAATACTGTATACAGGCATGTAAGGTGACCCGTTACGCACTAGCGCGGTAAAGTAAAACAAAACTGATCGCGCTATATCAATTCCATATAATATGAGGAGCTTGTTTGCAAAACTTGACAAATCCATTTTAAATAAAAATCGAGTTATATATCGTACGTCAGTATTCAGCCCTAAACAAATCGGAATTTCTGGCTATTTTTAATCTAAACTCAACATATCATATACGAATTAAACGACGAAAATGGCGTTTGTGAACAAAAGTTGGCAAATCCCGGATTTGTCAAGTTTTGATCACGAACGCTATTTTCGTCATTTAATTCGTAATATTTTTATGGAATCTCTGATGTTTTATGTGTATTTAAATACTCATAAAACGTCAGAGGTTCCATAATAATATCACAAATTTCTATTTTAATATTGCTCCTTTCTTCCAAAACTTGACATATCCAACATATTTGTTTTCTTAACTTAACAAATCCATTGCTTGTTTTCAAAACTTGACAAAACCAAAAGTTTTTAATAAAAAAAAAATAACCATTTAAATTTAAATTTCCATCTTTGGCTTATTTTAATACAAAGACTCAGCGCTACCAAACGAGCCCAAAACAAAACAAAAGTTTATCAGTCCTTCGATGTGGCGGGTTTTTTACCTTTTCTGAGGATGTTGGTTCTTTGGATTTGTCAAGCTTTGCAAACGAGCTCCTCATATAGTAAATCACTTTTTGGCTGCTGTCAATCTTACATAAAAGTATTTGTGTTATATTTACCAGGATAATCAAATTAAAAAAAATCATTCTATTAACGTTTCAAAATTCCTAAATTTATATGACACTAGCGGTTCGGTCCGGTTCGCTCGAATTTATAGATTGCCACCGTTTTTTCGTCGACTTAGGTTGCAAAATTGATATCCACGAAAAGCGCTTAACATTAAAATGGGTAGGTATATAGTAAGCTATCCTTAAAAGATAGACATATGCAGTCGCGAACTTTTCTGTAGACCTATAAAAGAGGAATAATTTCACCATACATCTTAAAGGGATTCGGCAGGGTTTTCGATGAACGCTTTTAGTCGGCTTGATTTTTTCCGACGTCTTCAACAATAATCGTCATATTTCAACCTTTACACAAAATATTAATGAACACATAAACCTTTCTCTTGAATCACTTCGTCCATTGGTGAAAACCGTATATGAAAATCCGTTCGGTAGTTTTTGAGTTTATCGCGTTCAGACAGACAGACAGACGCGGCGGAGGGACTTTGGTTTTATTTTGTACAAAATATTTACAAATTATATACAAAAACATTCCTCGTTTATCGCTCTTTCTATATGTTAAAACCGTATATGAAAATCCGTTCGGTACTTTTTGAGTTTATCGCGTTCAGACAGACAGACGCGGCAGGGGGAACTTTGTTTTATAATATGAAGTGACTCTGGGAGCATCTTTTATGGTTTTCTGGAAGTTTAGATATCATTTCAAAAGATTCACAAAAAAAATTCAAAAAATAAAAATTTATGCTCAGCTGTACACGTTAATAGAGTAACCAGGTAACGGGGTGGTAATTTTATTTGTCACGCCATGAGAGTGGGTGATGAGTGAGTGTGTGAGTCACGAAATTACTGAATCACCTTTTACCCGCGTTCACCTATTATATTATTATTATTATTTCAAAGTAGACTGGCCGACTACTATCGTTGGTATATATACAGAATGATTTTTAAGTTGCTTCTTTTTTTTAACAGCGTGTAGAAATCAAATAGAAGAACAGTTAATATTTCAAGTAACTTTTCTATCAAAACTCTAAAAATGAAGAGGAACCGGCTTTCAAAGTTTAATTAAATTTTGAGTTGGTCCTGGCGTTATGTTATGTCACTATGGAAATATGTTATTGTTATGTCCTTATCAAGTATTCACAGAAATTGTTCGAAGTTGTCCCCGTTTTGTTGGACACAAAGATGCGTGCGTCGTAGACATGCTTGTAGTAGCGATAAGAGCCTCTCGCGAACTATTTCCGATTCTTCCCGTGTGTTAATTAATTAAATAGACTTAAAAAAATTAATTAAACTTTGAAAGGCTGCTGCTCTCTTATTTTTGAGTTTCGATAAAAAAGTTACTTAAAATATTTATTCGTCTATTTGATTTCTACACGTTCGCGCTGTTAAAAAAGAAGAATAAACTTAAAAATCATTCTGTATACAGAGTGAGTAGAGAGCGCCTGATTCCATACGGTTGACTTGAGACGGTAGCATGTGTGAAACATGCTAATAAATGAAAATAAACATATGTATATCACATACCAAAGATCTCCCGGTTGTATAATAATGACTTGAGTTAACCCACTGGCTCACTACCTACTGTGTACAGTGTGTCCGTAAAAAAACGCTCATGCACTTCGCAACGTCTCGTTAAGGCGGAGTCAAGGAATTGGCGAAACTTTTTTACGAGCGGCCGAGCAAACTAGATTTGCAATTTTCTCGTAAACGGTAAATGTTATCTAAAAATTGGTCAGACAAAAGTTGTAGATCATGCAATTGTCTACAAAAACTGTTCTTATATTTTTTTCTTATGAATAACTATTCCTGAGATATGGGACCAAAGTGTCTATGTACGTACTAGTGATGTGCCGGATCGTTAAAAATGTATATCCGCGGATACGGATCTGAATACGGATATTTGGTTTCAAGCTCCGCGGATACAGATCTTTTGGAAAGAGACTATCTGTTATGGGAAAAAGTTATTGACCTTTTTAAGAGTTAACTCATAGCAGATTGTCTCTTTCCAAAGATCGATGTGCAATATCTGATTATAAAGATAGTTTTTTAGTACCTTTGAGTTATGTACTATTGGTATGGTACTCACTACGATAAATGTTTGCAATATAAAGGTGCCAAATACGATTTAAAAAAATAAAAAATAATCTGAATGGAATTTAACAGTTTTTCATTATTACCTAATCACCTATATAAATAAAATTTCATCTATGAATTGAAAATTAATAAGGTTAAAGATCCGCCAAAAACTAACGGATACGGATCCTTCTTCTCCCTCGGATATCCGCGGATACGGATATCCGGCACATCACTAGTACGTACTGATCGTATTTATCAAAAATAACGTTAAAATATATATAATATGCATGTTAGTGTTTTCGATGTATGAATCATCATTTCAAAAGAATGGTGATTCGTAGGGGAAAAAAGTATAAGAACAATTCTTGTAGATAATTGCATGATCTACAACTTTTGTCTGACCTATTTTTAGATAACATTTACCGTTTACGAAAAAAGTACAAAAACTCGATACTTTTAACATTTGACATTGAATACATTTTTTAGAAGATAATTCATTTGTAAGAGTGTACTTAAGAGTATTCGTGAGGACAGCGTGGTGTAGTGGTCAGCGTGCTGGCCTTTGGATCATACTGTCGTGGGTTCGAATCCCACCTCTGCTCATGGATATTTTGTGTTTGTCGTTTAGACCCAGCTTTGATATTTAATGATACTGGCCAGATACCAAGAGGTAGTGCCACCCCCCCCTCAAGTGATATTCTCTTGTATATGTGCATATGCTCTATATATGTGGATATATACAATTGGATATACCTTTTTAAAAAAAAAAAAAAAAAAAAAAAGAGTATTCGTCCCTGCAAACACCCCCTGCACCCTTCATCTCAAATCTTTTCCCCTCGCCTAAAAACGGTTCGCGCTCTCCCGACGCTATTTTTAAAGCTAGAGGGTTCTGGTAAACGCCAAATGAAGACAAAGAATCAGACTACAGATCCTTCAGGCGATTTTTTTGAAAAACAGTTTCGCCTACGTGTGAAATATTACGTAACTTATTATTTTTTTCAAAAGGTTGTAAGTTTTTTCAGGAAATTTTTAGGCGAGGGGAAAAGATTTGAGATGAAGGGTGCAGGGGGTATTTGTAGGGACGAATACTCTTAAAGACTTGTACCATTTTTCAGCTCTATGCGAATTATTGTAAACCTACCACTATTTTCCTGTCTATTTTGACCGGACTATTTAGGTACTAGGATATGTTTTGAGTCTAGCTCCGTTTGACAATCACAAAATGTCGCGGACATCCTGTATCTTGCATTATGCAGGTATATATTTATGTAGGGTACTATTTGATATTTAGCTGCACACAATCATAAATTAATTTAAATTTTTTTACAGGCGTTTCCTTAAATATTAAGTAGTCTAAAATGAAACATTTCTCGTACGTTATTTTTTTTAACATAACCAAATTTTAATTATTTCAAGTAGAATATGTAAATGTTATGATGTTGAATAAATGTTACAAAAAAATGAGAAAAAGGGGGAACTCGGTTTTACATATTATACAACAAATAAAAACATGTGCATGTAAGTGTGCATGTCTGACGTAATGTGTATTTAAAAAAGAATTTCCAACGTTTAATGGAAAAGCAGTGTTGCCACACATTTCGTGCCTTCGAGTTAAACAGAAGTCATTAATTATTCGAAATAAACGGTTTAACTAATTTTCCCATATTGCTGTTTGCAAAACAACAAAACAAGTACGACTCAGACTCGCGCACCGAGGGTTGTAGATATGTAAATAGTTCGTCCATCACGGGAATCGAGTCTCGAAGATTTTTCTCGCTTATAGCCGTTGGAAAACTGTTGTCCCCATGCATCGACAAACGTCGCTGTCAGTTGGCCAACTAAGCGTGTAATTGCAATGAGTTCAGATAGACTACTGAACTGTATTGTACTTCGTGGTTATATCTGACAGCCTAGTTGTCGTACCGTGTTGTATGAAAGAGTTCTCATATTGTGCCATATACACGCACCGGTAGCGGACGCTTGTTTTGTATTAGAATAGAACTGTACGTGCGTAGCATGTTATTGCGGTTTAAAAACATTATTTTTTTTGTGCTGTAACTACAATTTTACGGTTTTCGGATTTTTCCCTTCAAGTACTTGTTCTATAAGACATTTCTTCGTGCCAAATTCCATGATTCTAGGTCAAGGGAAAGTACCCTATAGGATTTGATTCCCAAGAGTCTTGGACAGACAGACATACAGACGAACAACAAGGTGATTCTATAAGGTTTCCTTTTGAAGTACGGAACTCTAAAAATGAAATATTCCTGGCCTGACAAAAACAGTGAGTGTGTGTGTCAGCTCCGACGCACGACTGGAGTTAACTCCTTAGATACCCTGTGTAATGTATTCCATCTCATTCTGTCACACGTTAAATCCTACAGATATATAATATGTTTGTCTCTTTACAGTATGCCTCTTTTGAAGCGGACGAGCGTAACGCCACACTTGAAGCGGTGGAGCGTAACGCCTCACCGATTGATTTTACTATTACTATACTCATAAAATTTAAGTAACTCAAAATCGTTTCTTAAGGAGTAAACTCCAAAAAGAGAAACTAGGTTCAAGCAAACTTCAACTACTTACATGCCGAAGAAGACGAAAAGGAGGATGGTACAAAGCGTGAAGAATGTGTCACGGGCGACGACGCACAACAACGACAGGAAACGCGCTCTCTAATTAACCGTCATTTGCATTCCAATGCCGAGAACTCGTGTTTTAATCACGCTAATTACAATTAAACAAAGCTCCGTGTTGACACCCAACGTCCCTTTGCCGCGTCTGTCTGTCTGTCTGTCTGTACAATCGAATGCCCCGCAACACAACTTATTACACTCGACCGGTTTCTGTACAGAAAAGTGTCAAATGCGTTTTACATAGTACAGTGAACTTCTTCATAATTTATCCGCGATTACGAGACTGTACTGTAATTGAAGAGCAACCATGCAAAACCCGATAAATTCATTTTTTTCATTTCTGAGTTATACAGTATGTAAACGCGTAAGGTGCACATAGGGAAATTAGCATTGGGAAAAAATACTTGGATCAGAGTTAGCCATGACTGCATTAATTGTTATTTCTATTGAATTATCGTGGTAATCTTGAGATTTCTATTTTATTTCGATTTATTTTTATTTTACTTGGCTTTTTTAATAATAAAAAGCTCTTATAAATCATTATTTTAATTTTTTTGTTCAAAAATAAAACAAAAAAAACAACCCCATCTGTTTGGAAACATTTCATTCAAAAATTGTCTGACTGGTATGACGTATGCACGTTGGTAAATCAGTGACCCAATGTCTTTAGGTTCAACACGAATAGGTGGAGATATTTGATCCCGCACTATATATATTTAAGTATTTTTGGGAATTTAATGTCCCATTAATAAAAAAGTCCGATTATGTTGTAATCATTTGAATATTTTCTTCGGTAGTATACACATTCATTTTGCAAAACAATAGGTATTATCTGTCAAACTGAAAAACAAGATTTCAAGGCTCACTCTGATCCAGTCATTTTTTCCCAATGTTAATTTCCCTATGTGCACCTTACGTGTTTACATACTGTATATAAATTCTAATTAATTTTGGTGAGCTTTTTGCAGATTAATTGTGAGTTAAGATTTCAGAGTTTAAATCGTACTTGAATCTTTAAACACATTTTTCTCAAAACTGATTTTCAAATTTGTCTCCACGATATCTCAAAAACGGCTTGATCGATTGCTTTGAAATTTTAATGGTAGATTCGGCACATGTATAGTCGTAGGCTGAACTAAGATCTTTTGGAAATTCCGAGTGGTTCTATTTTTTTTGACGCAAAATTATCGAAAAACTCATGAAATTCACAAATTATTTTTCAAAAGTCTGTCAATTATTCAATTTTCAATATTTTCGAATAATCCTAGTTCAATCTTATTGCCACAGGCTTGCAGATTAAAATGGCGTTTAATTTTTTTTATTTGAGATAAGACAATCAGTCGGAATCATGGAAACCGTCAACAACCTTTTTCTCAAGACGGGTGTCTTCGATTTTGTGTCTTTTTCAATACAAACTTTTATGATGATTTTGTGACCTTAGTTGCCTAAGTTACTCCTTATAAGGAGATATAGCGTTTATGTGTGGCACTGAAAAAAACATATGGAGTATAATTATTATTTGGAAAAATGTAAAAAAATTTATTATTCACCGTTTACTTCCATGAAGACTACTAGCGCCGCTAGCGGACAAAAGCGCGGGATAGAACTGCCTTGCTATTAAACGATGTGGCAAGGAGCGCGACAAAAACGAAATCTGACGGCCACATCTATAACCGTTGCATAGCTCATTTGATTCACAACTCACGGTCCGATCGATTCACGTTCAGTATGTCTGTAGTTACGCTACTTATACAGTATGGGTGCATTCCTAAATTCGCTACAGTAGCTGTAGCGCTACACAGCCTTGCCAAGGCTGTGTAGCGCTACACATAAACATCTATGGCGCTACAGCTACTGTAGCGAATTTAGGAATGCACACTATGTAAACACGTAAGGTGCACATAGGGAAATTAACATTGGGAAAAAAAGACTGGATTAGAGTGAGCCTTGAAATCTTGTTTTTCAATTTGACAGATAATATTCTTTTGCAAAATGAATGTGTATAATACCGAAGAAAATATTCAAATGATTACAACATAATCAGACTTTTTGTATTAATGGGACAATAAATTCCCAAAAAATACTTAAATATGGTGCGAGATTATTCGTGTTGACTCTAAAGACATTGGGTCACTGAATTACCAACGCCCATACGTCATACCAGTCAGACAATTTTTGAATGTAATGTTTCCAAACAGATGGAGTTGTTTTTTTGTTTTATTTTTGTATTACAAAAAAATTAATATAATGATTTATAAGAGCTTTTTATTATTAAAAAAGCCAAGTAAAATAAAAATAAATGAAAATAAAATAGAAATCCTCAAGATTACCACGATAATTCAATAGAAATATGTCATGGCTAACTCTGATCCAACTATTTTTTCCCAATACTAATTTCCCTATGTGCACCTTACGCGTTTACATACTGTATAAAAAAAAAAACGAGATCAGAAGTTCTCGGGAATTGGAAACCGAATCATTCAATGAACCGGTTGATTAAATTTTCATTACAACATTGAATGATCTTGTTTTTTAACAACAGATTTATAAAAAAAAATACAAGACTGCATCGCATGATATGAAAATAAATCTTCGCTTTCTTGCAAAAACATTAATGCGCCGTAAGTAAAGTACAATAGATGCATTATGCATTTTACTAATTCAATTATGCTCGGTAGAACAATACAGGGACCGTATAACGTTAAAATTCAATAGAAATGATTACAATATACCTATATTGAAACGGCACAACAGTTACATTAAAACCGAAACAAAACATTTCGCAATAAATAAACAAAAAATAATAAAAGCATCATAAATGCAAACATTTTATTTTATTTATTGTGGGCCATGTTTTTTTTACCACGAAGCGAAATGCTATTCAAAAAATATCCAGCCAATGTTCGTTGAATCAAAAACATGGTGAAGAACTTTATTTAACTTTTTCTGTTAAAAAAAAAAAACAGAAAAATCTGCGAGATATTGTTTATATAGGACTTAAACTGATGTTATTCTTATAGAAATAATCGCGCTGAATCGATTCCAACCATCCCCACCTCTGTATATTGAGTCGTTTAGAAGTAATAGCGTTTTTGAGATTTTCTCTTATAATATAAACGTTCATATTTCCAAAAATCGTTTAGTGTCTTAAAAAGTTGCAAATCTTCAAAACGCATAAAAACATGAAAAGATTTACGATATTTGGAAAAATATATAAATATTCCCGATTTGCTTAATATTGACGTGTCGATTAGTTTAGACGCTATGTCGGTTTAAAATGTATAAAAATTTAAACAGTTTAAATTGGCTTTATCTCCGAAACTACAAGAGATACCTACATGGTTGCGTATGTTCGGAATCAAATCAGAATGATTTTTTCCATATGTATGCACAATATCAAACGAAACTAGCAAACTTACTTTTCAAAAATTTCCCAATTTCGAAAGAAGGGTCCCCCTTCTTACTTTTTCAGTTTAAAAAAAAAACGAGAAATATGTGAGATATTCAATAAATAAAATTATCGACCAATTTGTCAGACAAATATATTAACAAAAAATATAAAAATTAATACAATGCCGCTTAGGTCCGGATTTGGAGCTTCTTCAGAAATATGTAATCTAAAAAAATACAAAAATTAATTAATATATATATTTTTTAGACTACGTATTTCTGAAGAAACTCTAAATCCGGTCCGAGACGTCAATGTATTAATTTTTATATCTTTTGTTAATAGATTTGTCTGAAAAATTGGTCGATATATAATTTGATTTATTGAAGAGTTCTAATCAGACGTTAATCAAAGATTTGAACATGTGAAATATTGTTTACATACGACTTACAACTGAGATTATTCTTATAGAAAAAATCGCGCAGAATCGATTCCGACCAATTCTACGTCCGTGACATTCCGGTCACTCAATCAGACATTTTTGGAGAGAAAAGGGTTGCCGTCAAAACTGGTTTGGCAATGGGGAATCAGTTTCATATTACTGAAGTTGATGTTGATTTATAAACCAAATTTCGTTTCACATGTATTATCAAAAAAAAAAGGATGCGCGTTTACAACTGTACGTAAGCGTATGTGCAAAAGGATCATCATTGTTAACGACTAACCGTAGGCGATAAGAACGCTCCAGACGTAAAGCTCGGTTCACATTTCGGTCTATAATCCGGGCCTCGTTATGCAAAACTGTGCGAACATGAGTTATTTGTACCGAATGTCTCGTATAAAGTATCTTAACTATCTGTAACAAATAACTCCTACTCCTGCACTCGCACTTCCACCCGCGCATATAGCCTTAGTTGTAACTGAGCGCGTTTTATTAAAAAAAAAAAATAACTCAGTACGCATACCCTTGAGAATGACGTATTTTATTTCAACTGATGTTATTACCGACGACGAAACGGAGAAGGTATATACGTTTAGGTTGAGAGATTGTTTCTTTGTTTGTGTGTCACTCGAATGTTGTCATTTACCTCGAAAACGGTTCGACCGATTCAGTTGCTGTTTTCTGTAAAGGGTTTGCAATTCATCTGCGATGGTTTTTAGATAGATGCTACTGTAAGCACTAATAAGTTCTTACTTCAAAAAAACACTTTGATTGAATTAATAACAATTCGTAAAAATATGTTTTCTCATTAGAAGTAATTAATCAATTAAATTTTTCCAAAAATAACAACATTAATTTTTCCAGCGTAGCTAAGGAAAACTAATTTTGACAATATTAAAAAAGAGAGAGAGAGAGTTAATGTAACAATGCTTGCTACACTACGATGGGCGCTGCACTGCAAAAAAAAAACGCATGCCGCCATTTATGTATCTCGAAAACGGTTCGACCGATTCGGATGCTGTTTTCTGTAGTTTTCAATTCATCAGCGATGGTTCTTAGATAGAGGTTACGGTGATAACGACAATAATAACTACATTCGTGTAATTAGATAATAATTAATAATTTAATACTAATTAATTTTTATATTTTTCTGAAGAAGTTCCAAAGCCGGATCGAAACGTCATCTTATGTTGTATTGATTTGTTATTTTTTATTTTGTCAATATATTGGTCTGAGAAAAATTGGTCGACAATTTATTTGAAGAGTTCTATTCAGACGTTAATCAAAGATTTTAATTTACAATAATATTGTGTAAGAAATTTCTAAAGTTTAAAAAACCCACGACTGATGTAAACATTGTTATAGGAAAAGGATTAAATCAAACTGGTCTGATGAATTGACCCGATCGGATGTAACACTTATTTATTCGAAAGTAATACATTTGTTCGTCGGTGTGACACCGAATTAAAAAGCGTGCGAATCGAGCTTAAGTTGATAATTCCAGACGGGACAGTATATCCAGACGTGCGCGGTCAGGACACAGGTCACCTTCTCCAGTCGCCTAATACAGAGGAGCTTGATGCAGCAGAGCAAAGCACAAACACACATTCTGCACACACGCGAGCATTGTATCTGCTGTCACAAGGCAAAATGATTCACGTTAGATTTTTAAGAAAAAAGTAGGATTAACGGAATTTTATCTTTCCGGTTTCAAGGCAGCCCATTTTCAGGAATGAGCATCGGAAATCGGTATTTTGAAATCATCGATGTTTTACTAAATGTGTAAACATTTGCAGTCCCAATTAAGGAGGTTGAGCCGTTTTACGAAGATAATGAAAAAAATCTGAAATATAGTTTTATTAATAAATTTTTTTATGACAGAATTTTCTGTAAACAATCCAAAATCATTAGGAGATTTATAAAGTTAAAAATTAAAAAAAAACTTTTACATGTAGTCTTATGGAAAATATGTCAACCTAGCATGCAAACGGTACATTTTAATTTTTTGCAAATAACCAAATAATGTCAGCAGTTCCGAAAACTAACTATGTAAAGCACCGATGTCTTACGTATATTTTAATATTTTTTCCAATTTAATTAGGAGACTTTTAATCAATAAAAAAATTATTAAACCTTAACACTTTTCGATTAAGCAGTGTCTAATTACTGAGCAATTATTGAAATTGTATTACACACTTGTTTATTCACACTAAAGCTACAATAATATCGTATGGGGTCAGTGTGGCGACATCAACAGAGTTTTCGTATTACAAAAACGTATTTTGCGACTCATTTTCAACTTGAAGCATCGAGAAAGCTGCAGATCTTTATTTGTCAATAATAATATGACTGTTACGGGTATTTATTTATATAAAATTTTGGTAAATGTTAAAAGGAATAGGGACGAGTATACAGACAATTGTATGATTCATGATCATAATACGAGACAAATTTCTCAAATTCACATTTATAAATATAAATCAAAATTTTATTCTAAATCTCCTAAATGTGCTGGACCTATTCTGTTCAACAATTTGCCTACCCAGCTACGAGAAATTAATGACCTAAAATTTTTTTGCAAAACGCTTAAAGTATTTTTATTGGAAAAATGTTTTTATGACTTAAATGAATTTTTTAACTGATTGATATTATTTTGACTGTTCATCTAATATATAAAATTCTCGTGTCACAGTTTTCGTTGCCAAACTCCTCCGAAACGGCTTGACGGATTTTGATGAAATTTTTTGTGCTTATCCGGTATCTATGAGAATCGGCCAACATCTATTTTTCATCCCCCTAAATGTTAGGGGTAGTCCACCCTTAAATTTTTTTTCTTCCTTTGATTATTTATTAATTATTATTAAAGACACGAATTTGTTTTTAAATTCGTATCCATGGTTTTAAAATATAAACAGCCTTATGTATGATTTGAAAAAATTCTGTCAAAAATTAAAAAAACATTGATTTATAATAAACCATTGGGCGAGTCATTAGGATCAGTTTTTCTGACAATTATATTGACAAAAATATATAATTATAATTCAATAAATTTATTGAATTATAATTATATATTGTCAATATAATTGTTAGAAAAATTGGTCGATAATAATTTATTTATTGAAGAGTACTAATCAGACGTTAATCAAAGATTCAAATATCCCCATTCGTTCTTTTGCACCGGGCACGACGGCGCAGCCGGAGTGCTCGACATACACACATATACGTCCATGTATATTTTAAAATAAATAAAATAGATAGATAGATGTTCCAATTATATAGATTATAGATATATATATATTATACTGTTAGGCGGTACGAAGTTCGCCGGGTCCGCTAGTATCTGTATATAATCAATAAATTATTATTATTATTATTATATGGACTTTTATTCTTGACAGTTTTAACAATTTTAACTGAATTTTCAACTTTTTAATGATTTAATTTTAATTTTTATTACTTCTAATTTCTTTTTTTAATTATTTACTGCAAAAAATATGTAAAATACAGATATTTACATACATTTATTTTTTTTAACCTAACTTTGTACAAAAAAGTTAGTCCATTAAGTAAAATACTGAAATAATTAATTTATATTAAAAAAAATATTTATTTATGCCTTTATGACAATAATTTATTGGTATCATCGACTTATAACCTTTTGTAAAAATTTATTATGGAAAAGTTCTCATTTAGAATTCGACTTATTTTTGATTGGGACTGTAACGGATCAACCTCCTTAAACTTTTGAATTACAAAAAAAAGTGATTTTTTAATTTTTTAAAATAATTAATCATAAATAATATTGACTAGCAAAAAGAAATAACGTTAAAAAATCGTTAAAAAACTGTGTTTTATCTATTTTTTGCTCGTATCTAGTCAAAATTCAATCGCAAAAGGGTGTAAAATTTGAGGGAACATTTATATAAGTATGATACACATTCTTTCAAAATTACATCTTCGTGCGCATGACTGGAACTTGTTAAAACAGAATTTAAAAAAATGTGTTTCGCCAGTTTTTTGCTTGTATCTTGCCAAAATTCAATCGCAAAATGGCGCAAAAACAAATTTCATTAAAAAATCCCAATTCTTGAGCAGGAGAAATCAATTCTGGATTAAAGTTGACTCGCTATTGCTGTTGGAATTTGGACATAATCTATTTTGCCTTGCTGTCACAGATATAGACGGGTCGATAACATACCTTGCCTCAACAGACGGCTATTCAACCCACGGGATGTGCCATTCACTCTCTCTCCGGAGAGAAAATAACGGAGTGAGGAGCCGGAGTTCCGAAACAAAGGAATCTGTAGAGCGTTTAATGCATTATATAATAAATGTAACCCGTTCTCGTTTGTTATATTATATTGAATGAAATCAGTTTTTGTCATAATATTACATAAAACGACAATGTACAATAAAATATCATATTATGCCTACGTTTAATTGTAAATGAAAAAAAACGCATCAATGATACGTTGCACATTTGTTTAAAACAAAACAATAGTTATATTGAAGTTCATTCACCCTTTTGTATTATAGTTTTAATCAATACTAAATATATAAAATCGCATCGAAACCACTGTCTGTAATATTATTTCCCCTCCGGGACTTTAGGACAATTTTAATCCCTGACGCAAAACACTGGGTGTAATTATGACATTACGTATATTTGAAATGGCATTGTGTCTGCTTTATGTGGAATCGTAACTCATTAACAGGTGAACCGATTTTGATGCGGCTTGTTTCGTTTGAAAGAGTATATGATTAAGAGCAGGGAGGTCACAGACCTTATGGGATTATGGTTCTCGGTTAAAATTACCGAAAATGGTTTCATTTTATAGTTTAAAGGTCACTAAGAAAAAGTGTCCATGGGCGCATAGCCCAAAAATTAATAGATTTTTAGCTACAGATATGTTTGGCGAGATTTTAGATACAGGGATATCCATTGAATTCACAAACGTGTTCCACGTTCAACTTTTGTTTTTTTTTTTTAGAAATAGAAAAATAGTCGAAAACTAGGTAATGTTGGAAGGTGACACCCTGTATAAAATAATAATGGCATATTCGGATTCAGCGCATTCGAGAAAATATTCCTAGAGCTTTAAGATTGTGAATTCAATGGATATATCTAAAATCTCGCTAAACTAGTTAAAAATCTATTGGCTTTTAGGCTGTGGGCCCATAAACACTTTTTCTTAGTGACCTTTAAACTATAAAATAAAACCATTTTCGATCAATTTAACCGAGGACCAAATCCCATATTATTATACTTATTTTTATACTTTTCGATGATTTCAAATTTGGGCCCTACGAGACCCTTTGAGGGTCCTGGGGTCCAAAACCTAATTTTACCATTCGATAGACAGGAAAAAGTTATTAAAAAAAACATTTTAACATTTTTAGTCCGGCTTACCCAATAAGAAATATTAATTCGTTCCGGGACTTTTGAAACAGCCGTTATATAATCCTACTAGAAATACGATGACCTCCGAAAATTTTAAATTTGAAAGTGTTCTTTTATACAAAAATCACTATAAAACAGCCGTATTTTTATTTGTTAGATCGAAGTTTCATATTATGGTGGCAGTGCAGTGTCACAACTAACGAGATGGTGGGAGTGACGTGTCACGTAAAAAATCATGTGAATCAATGAATCAGCCGTTTAAGGATGTATATAACATTTTTGAATTCAAAGATTTTTGCCTAAATTTAAAATATGTTATAGAATTAGACCTCCTGCATCGATTAAAACCAAAAAATAGATACCTTACCGACCTTTTTTATGAAAAAATTCATTTTAAAATCACCATTCACTCAATGCTATTTCTACCGGAAGTGTTAAAAATTTTGAGAAGATTAAAACATTTATCATTTTATTTCAATGATTTATGATTCAAAAACTTATTATCAGTTTCTTTGTACAATTTGCGATTTTTCAAGCCCAAAAAAACGTGGGGTTACCGGCAATTTCATGGAAATATTTTATTTTGAAAGTGATGAAATCAATTCTCCGAATCTTAATCTTAATTAATGGCGGATGTAATGAGACAATGAGGCAACGTCGCGTTCCTGCATGTCGATAATAAAAATCGCATTTATGAAATGTCATATCACGTGAACCAACTGTCAATTATTCTGGACCTGTCATTTTTGAGATTAATGTCCATTTAGAACACAAAATGCGTTTATATGTCGGATAAACGCTGTAATGTAACAAAAGTATGTAAAAGATTTGAGATATTTATTTTTGTTTGGAAAACTAAAAAATTTGTACAGATTATCTGCAATTAATTTGAAAAAACTTTGCTTTGACAAAAATCTGCCAAAAATAAACTTTAATTACTGACTTTATGTATCAGTTTATTACTTTGCGTAATGATAATTGATTTCTTAATCACCACTTTGATTGCTTGATAATAATTCATAATAAAAAAACTTTCTTTGAATTTTGATTTGACATTTTTATTTATTATTATTTTTATAGTATCCATAGCTTCAAATTTTTGAGGTCAGAAATTCTATCTCCACGTTATGTTTCCGAGTGTCAGAAGACCACGTGGACAGCCATGTTGCCTGATTGTTTTTGACTAAAGTCACAGTAGTCAAATTAAATGTTAAATATTTGTTAATAATATTTAATTATAGGAAAATTTTTAGAAAATCTACCATAAAAAATGATTAAAATTAACACAAAGTCTTCGCAAATGAAAATTTTTATATATTTATGATTTTGAAAATTTAATTAGATGTACTACACAATTTGACCTTATACACATCCTTAAATTAAATAAAAAGCAAAATCGCAGAAAAATTAATTTTCGGGTAAAGAGTTCAGACATTGAAATTCCAAAATATTAAGACTGCTGCAGCGTTTACGATCAATTATTTAAATTATCTGGTGGAGGTGCCGGGTCATGACTGAAATTGATGTTTAACAACGCTGCTATATTATCCATGTAGCTTTTCTCTATTACGTGCTGTTTTATAATGAGAGTGAACTTAAATAAATACCTTGTCCAATTAACAAATGAATATATCAGGCATTCAAGAACTTGAGACATGATTTAATTGTTTATTTATTCTTATTATTCTGAACCTATATTCCAATTGTTTTTTTGTTTTTTATATTTCATGACGGTTTAAATAAATAGGTATTCTTTTGTAATTAGGATTCAGATATTTATTATTCTGACACACCATTCCTACAATTTTAGTAAACAGTAAGTTTATTTTCCATTCTTATCGTTCGTAATATTTATTTAAGGAGGTTGATGCGTTACAGTCCCAATCAAAATAAGTCGAATTCTAAATGGGAACTTTTCCATAATAAATTTTTACAAAAGGTTATAAGTCGATGATACCAATAAATTATTGTCATAAAGGCATAAATAAATATATTTTTTTAATATTAATTAATTATTTCAGTATTTTACTTAATGGACTAACTTTTGTATTTTTTGTACAAAGTTAGAAGAAATAAATTTATGTAAATATATGTATTTTATATATTTTTTGCAGTAAATAATTAAAAAAAGAAATTAGAAGTAATAAAAATTAAAATTAAATGATTAAAAAGTTGAAAATTCAGTTAAAATTGTTAAAATTGTCAAGAATAAAAGTCCATAATCGAAAAGTGCTAAGGTTTAATAATTTTATTTTATTGATTAAAAGTCTCCTAATTAAATTGGGAAAAATATTAAAATATGCGTAAGACATCGATGCTTTATATCATTAGTTTTTTTACAGAAAATTTTGTCATAAAAAATCTATTAAAAAAACTTTATTTCAGATTTTTTTCATTATCTTCGTAAAACGGCTCAACCTCCTTAAATAAAAATCTTTGATTAACGTCTGAATAGAACTCTTCAAATAAATAAAATTATCGACCAATTTTTTGCAGACTATATATTTACAAAAATAAAATTATGAAATGAAAAAATATTGTAAAATTTTGAAAAGTGATTTTTGCCCTAAACTATTACCATTCCCCACTTGTGGGTTGGAATGGTAGTAAAGAAGTCTTCGTAAACTCTGCGAACTGAATAAACATAAATTCTACGCGGCCGAAGTCGCGGGTTACAGCTAGTTTCTAAAAATTTTTAACTTGATCAAAAATCGAAATTATCACGTATTACTTAATTACAGGCAGACCGCCATTATTAATTCACACGATGATGTTATGTAACATATTGTTCAAACAGAAACAGTCAACAACGATGAGTGTTTTGTTTTATAAAACAGTGTATGCACATTATGTATGTATGTATGTATGTCTCAAGACACTTTAGTTTCTATTTCTGTCTAGGAATCGAACACGACGCCAACCTCCCGCACCTATCCCTCTCCAGACGTCTATAGATGCAATCGTTTCAAAGCGTTCACCTTTTGAAAGCTTGCGCAAAAGGACATAAAAACAGTCAATTGGAAAGACGTCTGTTGTTCGACAACGTGACATTGAATCTGTTGTCCTCTTTTATTATCATACTAGCTGCCCTTGTCAGGGACGGCTGTTCAGGTGCCATTTTTTAAAATCGTTTTCCATAAACAAATATTATCGGATATTAAATCAAATTCTAGTGAAGTGGCAATTGAATCGGCCTGAATAAAAAATAACCCATGGATTAATTCGAGTCATAAATTACCTGCATGCCAAATTTCATCCAGGGCCGCTGAATATCATAAAGTGGTGAAGTTTGTAAGTTTGGATTGTAACAACTTAGTTGTTACTTGTTTAATTTATTAAAAATTAAATTATTTCTTTATTCGCCGCCTCTGTCCTACATTATAATTATTACTTATTTATTATCAAATCATTATTATATAACTTGTCATTGTGTCGACTTTAGCTCTATTAAAAATTCACTTGAAAAATGCAAAAATATTAAATTCTAAATTATTAAAAAGTCAGTAAAATTTGATAAACCAATCGCTAAACTATAACAATCCTGATTGTGGCGAGATTATTAATCCTTTATTTAACCACAATTATTGGATTTGTTAAACAAGTGAGCGTACAATATATTCACGAACTATTTCTAATAACACCAGCTAAAGCCGACACAAGACAGTCGTTTCTGTACTACAAGTTTGCTATATTATTATTTCTTACAATTAAAATTTCAACTTATATTGAATTGTGCTTCATTTATTTAATATCTTCGGTGATTGAACAATCTGATCGTCATACCCTAACAAACTTCCACAACCTTCCACCGTCGATACCTAAACTGTGCGAAGCTTCGTCACAGGATGTAGCAGGTAATCTCCGAAACTGCCCATCCTATTTAAAAAAATTTTTCATCGATAATTAGAACGGACCTTCAGGATGGACATAGACTATATTATCGCGTTAAAATAGCCGCTAACAATAGTGGTGAGAGCACTAGATTCGCATTCAGGAAGTACCGGGTTCGAATCCCGACGAGTGCAGACGTGGATGGGACTTTTTCCTGCTGCCTCTCGCCGCAAAACGGCAATTCCTGTACCGGCCATCTTATTGATGTTTTCCATGGTTTCCGTCAATAATTCCAGATAAATATCGAGACGGTTCCTTATTCAAGGCCATGGTCGATTAACTGTGAAACTCATATGCTCAAAACTTGCCTACCTTAATCCTAATGCCCTAACATTCCTTGATTCGCCCATTGCCATTAATTAAGCGGAAGTTTAAAAATGTATAAAATGACGGGAAGTGTCATAGATAGAAAATAGTAATGGTGCGAATGGCGTTTGTTATGACATAAAGTCGAGAAACGGACGTTAAACGCAATATTATTAATATTTGATGAGTTCTTTTACAGTATAGTTCGTAATTACTATGATACATTACAGAGTAGCTAGTAGCTACTGTTTGCTACAAATTATTGTTAAGGGCATCCATTGTTACAACGCTTACAACATTAAAAAAAATTTAATTTTTCAATGTCACTGTCGGGATACGAACCCAGAATCTTTCCACTTTCGCGGCGGACTAAGTTACATTACACCACGGTGACACAACTATCAGGCAATCATTCTAATATTTATAGTATTTGTAACTGTTTTTTTCACATCATGCGAGAGCCAATTATATTAGTTAGCTTATAGATAAGAAACTTTACAGTAGTGAGAGTTATGGGTGAACACAGGTGAAATTGTTTTCTCACATTAAATTTGATCTGTTTTTCTATATCGTCAGGACAG
The DNA here is from genome assembly GCA_963575645.1 of Xanthostigma xanthostigma. Classification (NCBI taxonomy): domain Eukaryota; kingdom Metazoa; phylum Arthropoda; class Insecta; order Raphidioptera; family Raphidiidae; genus Xanthostigma; species Xanthostigma xanthostigma. The sequence goes on from OY754470.1 coordinate 46,657,109, forward strand.
TTAATAATGGAAAATTCTTTGTTTCATTGGATGAAACGATCCTTAATAATAATAATAATCATATATATAAATACGCTAAGGTTAAAGATGTTTGCCTCCCTTTATAGAAAAAACCTCACAATTTCGCCACATAAATTATATATCATTTTACAGATAATTGCTTGCTCTACTGACATCGACAACTAAAAAATTGATTATTGTTTTTGTTTTTGTAAATTAATTAAAATACAGCAACGCTGAACAACGTTACAGCAATGCTGCATGATGCCATCTGACGGCTTAGCTCAACGCTTTTGCTACTTGCGCCTCTATATGACAATTTTAGTAAAATATTTCTTCGATCTGTCATCTGAGTTTCATATTGTAATACAACAAAAAGAAGAACGTTATAAGCAGTGTGCAAAATTAGAAACGAATTGAATACCTGTAATCATATTTAAAAAATAATTTTGTAAAGTGGTAATTATTATTATACTTATTTAGCGCGAATAATTCGCACAGGTCACACTAGTTATTAATATTATAAATGATAATTGGGACTAGTGATGGGAATAATCGAATGATTTTAATAATCGAAAGGTTGCTACTCGAATGATTTTGATAATCGAATGATTCATTCGAAATGTTACCTTCGAGATGTTTCATTATAATGAGTATAACAAATATTCTCGTAGTATTTAGTTTACTATAGGTAGTTACTACTTACCCACCTTAATACTAATATATTACAGCACACATTAAAACACAAAACTTTTATTTCATTAGCAAAAATAATTAACTGGAAGAAATACATAATAATATATATTATATAAAACAAATCTTTCCATTTCAATAGCAATCTTTCAATTTATACTATATTTTTATTTTTACTAAATAATTAATAAACTATAAAAGTATAAACTATAAAATGTAGTGTGGTACTGTGTAGTGTGTACATCTATTTCTGGTAGTCGTAAACGCATTACGCAAAACACTGCAATAAAACCAATTGAGAGATTGGACAAAATTCTCTCGCGGACAGAATTCACTCATTGTATATCTCGAAAGGTATATTTCGAGAGGTTTAGGACGTTCTCGAACGATGTTACTGGTTACCGTAAGCTAGCCGTGAGCAGTGAAGACAAATACACAATGAAACTTCATTCGACCTAAAATATTAGTTCGAGGCATCGAGCTTCGATTGAATTCATTCGCAGTATAAACACATTCTGAATGAAGTTTGCATTCATCTCGACTTAGAGGTTTCTATTCTTTAGACTTTAATAGCTAATACAATAGAGTAACCTGGATGCAGTGCTTCATAGAACAGAGGCAGATAGAAGATGTTACTACTTAGTATATACTTACTAAAAACCATTCGAGTGATTTTTAACAACCTCTCGAGATATCTCGAGATATTTTAATAATCGAATGATTCTGTATTTTATTTCGAGATATTCCCATCACTAATTGGGACGAAGACAGTTTAAGTTTGAGAAATCCTGGCGTATCGTTCAAGCATGATGCACGAAGAGTTTTGAGACAATTTAGTCAGAGGTGCAGCACTGCTGAAGCATCGGCACAAAGGCCTGACGAGCGAAGTTAATTCCTAACGCTTGGCTCGGCTCAACCGAGCGCGCATACACAAAATTGAATTATACACTGTTGAAACTTAATTAGATTAGAACCGAAGGAGCCAAAGAGCACTGGATATTCTCCGCTCGACGTACAATGCGAATTTGTTAACCACTCCAAAAACGTGCAGCACTTTGTTTGGATAAGGTGTAGGTCACACGTGCGCTCCCTCCGCAAAAAGTCAAGATTGTATAGACACCCCTTTTTCCCACTATAGGCACTCTGGGCACGTACCCAGGCCCTGCGATCGATAGGGGCCCCCTAGTTTCTGCCAGATCATCAAACGATAATTTGAATTTATTAACATACTTTTACATATTATTATTTTTACAAAATGTCATTATATGTAAGTTTTCCTACCCAACTTGGCAGAGCCAGTTCCAGGGTAGGAAACAAAACATTTTACAATTTAATATTTGTAGCGTAGGCATAATATTTTCAAAATACGAATAAAATAAAAAAAATGGAAAGAAAATCAATTAAATAAATTAATAATGACTTACGAGGTTTTAGTAAATTCAGAGTTATTGAGGATGCTGTAAACAATTTTTGAGTTGTTTTCATGTAACAACCACCTGAATATTTTTTTATTAAATGTTTGTAGGTGCTTTATTTTTTTGAATTTAACAGGTATGCTGTTGTATGGCTTATTAGCTTTTGCATGCGAGAAGCTACTCTACTTTCGCCCGAAAATCAGGTTTTCCGATTTCAGCATGTTTATAGATAAATTTAAATATATAAAAATACAATTTAAGTACAATGCTTCACGAGAGATTAACCGGTTTGTCGCTGATGTCCATAGAATGTGATATGCTCAAAAACATAGATTTGGAAGAAGTAATTAACGATTTTGCCCGTCTAAAATCTAGAAGGGTACCTCTTCAATCAACATAGATGTGTAAACATTGTGCATACAATATATTTAAACACTGCACATAAATTATTTATGAATACACACTTTCTATTGTATAGTACTTTGACAGTTATTAAATATTATAAAACCCACGCAAAACTTTAGAATAAATCCCGTCTTGCCACATAGGTTATAAGCGAGTAAATGTGTACCTATATGTATACAATTGCCGCTTCCTTTCTCGCGCTTAAGGTTACTCCTATATTTCCCGTCTGATGAATCCTTACCCCTCTGTCACAAAAAATTTCAAACAGACACGTCGCTAAAGAAGCTCAAAAATGCTCCGCACTATGTGGAGTGTTAAATAATGTTTTCAATGGAATGCAGAAAAAAAGACATACCTTAGGATCAAAGTTGAAGACGGCGTCACATTTAAGCGGACATTCGAGTCCACACTTACAAGTGCCGTGCGTCTGCAAGTACTCCTTAACTTGTTCCAGGGAGCTCAGTGCGGTGTTGCTGGGGCTGAAAAATAAAAAGAAACAAGCGTTAAAGAAAGAAACACTACTCGAAATTCAATTTTTTTCATCAAAAAATGAATAGTAAAAAGACATTTTTAAAAACCGGCTTTTATTTAAATCAGTGGTTCCCAAACTCGTTTGGCCCACGGACCCCCTTTCATAGTCAAAACTTTCCCACGGACCCTGGGTAAAAAACTACATAAAATAGCATTATAGAAAACTTCAATAAATAAAATTATCGACCAATTTTTTTCAATATTTTGATACTACTTAATAATTTTGAAAGAATTTTATATAGAGCGAATCAGAATTAAATATTAATTATTTTTTATATTTTTTAGATCAGTTCTGAAGAAGGTCCAAATCCGGATCGAAACGTTAATGTATTAATTATATTTTTTGTTAATATATTGTCTGAAAAATTGGTCGATAATTTTATTTATTGAAGAGTTCTAATCAGACGTTAATCAAAGATTTGAGCATTATAGAAAAATTAAAAATTTAACTCGGATGGCTTGAATGGTAAATGGTGGACCTAAAAATAAAATATAAACAAAACATTTTGTTGAAAAAGTATTTATTGAAATTATAATTTTTGTTTTAAAATACCAAATAGATTAATTTTGCCACATTAGTTACAATTCGATCAAATCATATTTTTTGTTGTATCATCACAGTACAGAGTTCATATATCCCATCGCCAATCATGTATCCTTGGATCAAAAATGCGATCCTGAGATTTAGGTTAGACGGAGGAGTCTAGACACATCTTTGGAGCACGTTAATCAAAAAGTGACCATCGACTTTTTTTTTTTTGAAAGACAATTTATATATTAACTAGCTGTTACCCGTAGCTTCGCTCGAGATTGAGACGAATCACGGATGAATTCCCATTATTTGGCATAGTTACTCCTTTCAAAATTGATGAGATTCACGTGATCAACGTCCTGACAAACCTTGAAAATGACACCCATGTTGATTTTTAGACTATTTACTCCCTTTCACCCTCTGAAGGGGTTATTTTTGACAAAGCATGAAACACGTGTTTATTTATTTCTTAACAGGAGTTATCCTGCGCATTTTCGAATTGATACGTCTATATCTTATATGATTTCTCCATTTCTAATTTTGAACCTCCGTTACACCCTTTTAGAGGTTGAATTTCCAAAAATAGGTTCTTCGCGGATGCCAACGTCATAATAACTATACGTATGCCAAAATTCAGCCCAATCGTCCAGTGGTTTGAGCTGTGCGTTGATAGATCAGTCAGTCACGGTTTCCTTTTATAGATTTAGAAAGATAGAAATCCAGATATAAATACAATGATTATAATGAGTCAGTCCACTGCGAAAGTGAAAAGATTCGGAGTTCGTGTCCTGATGAAGACAGTGTTCGAAAAATATTTTTTTTCTAATATAGCGACGTAACAACCTTAACAATTGTAGCAAATGAATTATTATGAGTAAATTAATTATTATTACCAATAATAAAAATCTGCGTTCATTATGGAGTAATATTAATTTTGTAAATTGCAATAATAAACGGACGTTGCAGTAATAACTGGCGCTTAGCAATATTTTAGTATTTAAATAATGTTACGAGTCTTTTGATACAAATAACGTTCGCAGCATTTGGCGTTTGGCGACTTTTTTGAATAACGAGATTCATTTCAGTACGTACCGGATTATGCAATACACACCTACGACAAATGCATAAAATGAGTATAGATGTTGCATTTCTAAATATGCAAATTAATTATTATATTAAACAAAATATCTCTATTATGCAGTCATCGATGTAATCAGACTGGTCAAACCTCATTAGTTTATTCAGCGTTATTTCAGTTTGAAATCTGGGTCACAGCCATTCATAAAATATGTATCACAATAATCCATCTGGTTTGACGGGCAGAATATCTTCGTTCCGACACACGTGTTGCAGGATTGCATCAGTATTGGTTGCACAAATCCACTAACCGCAACGAATAAAGAAGTGTCTCTCCGTGTACAAGGTGTAACTAAATCACCTACTAGTGTCCAAAGACAACAATGAATCAATATAAATATATGTTTAATGTTTGTTGTTCCTATTAACAAAGTAAAGGATATATATATATATATATATATATATATATATATATATATATATATTGGTCTTCCATTTGCACTAGCAAAACACTTTATAGTGCAAGATTGGTATTAGAAATATATATACCCTCATCTGATGTTTTTTTATGATGACAAAGATTATATATTAGATTTAATATATCTAGTGATAAATTGCAAATTGATTGCCTAGCTAAATTGCGTACCGATGCTGTTAAATAAAATAAATTCTAATTAACTTTTTTGGATCATAAAAATCGAGCATTAGCTGAGAGAATATGACACAAGGAATTGGAAAAATAGAGGTTGCTTGCTTTCCCCGCAGCACAACTGTGAAGTTGCCAGGTATAAACAGGTAAGTAAGTGTTATTTAATCATTTTTTTTATGAAATGAAAGTTTATTTCATTCCCTACCCAACAGTATTGGGTTGCCTCAGCAAAAGTTTGTCACATCGATGGTTGCCTAGATTTTAGAATTCTTCTGAAAGAAGATTTTTCCGATTGTGTAAGGTCGCTCCATTGATCAAGAATAAATATTAACAATCGAAAAAATCTTCTTTTAGAAGAACTCTAAAATCTAGGCAACCATCGATGTGACAAACTTTTGCTGAGGCAATCTAATACTGTTGGGTATGGAATGAAATAACCTTTCATTTCATAAAAAATGATTAAATAACGCTTGCTTACCTGTTTATACCCGGCAATTTCACAGTTGTGCTGCAGGGAAAGTAGGCAACCTCTATTTTTCTAATTCCTTGTGTCATATTCTCTCAGCTAATGCTCGATTTTTATGATCAACAAATCGGGGAAGTTGATCCAAAAAGTTAATTAGAATTTATTTTATTAAACAGCATCAGTACGCAATTTAGCTAGGCAACCCATTTGCAATTTATCACTAAATATATTGAATCTAATATATAATCTTTGTCATCATCATGAAGGTATATATTTCTAATGCCGGATCTTAGACTATTAATAGTAGGTTGAGCCGTTTTACGAAAATAATGAAAAAAATCTAAAATAAAGTTTTTTTAATAGATTTTTTTATGACAAAATTTTTTATAAAAAATCCAAAATCATTAGGAGATTTATAAAGTTAAAAATTAAAAAAAAACTTTTACATGTAGTCTTATGGAAAATATGTCAACCTACCATGCAAACGGTACATTTTAATTTTTTGTAAATATTATAAATTTACTGCAAAAAATATGTAAAATACACATATTTACATAAATTTATTTTTTCTAACCTAACTTTGTACAAAAAATTCAAAAGTTAGTCCATTAAGTAAAATACTGAAATAATTAATTAATATTAAAAAAAAATATTTATTTATACCTTTATGACAATAATTTATTGGTATCATCGACTTATAACCTTCTGTAAAAATTTATTATGGAAAAGTTCCCATTTAGAATTCGACTTACTTTTGATTGGGACTGTAACGCATCAACCTCCTTAACATGGGGACGGTCAACAATAGCTCGCATAATCAATGCTCAACTGCACTTTAAATTAAATTAAACATTTTAATAGCTTATGAGCTGTTTTGACTAGCAATTAGACAATCATTTCAATTAACATCATAATTAATACACATATAGATCAGTACACATTAGGCAGATTAATTAAACAAAACGATTAGATAAATGTCTGCATGGAAGCAAAGAGACACGTGACATAACAGCAGTACCTACTGTATAAACAGACAGACAATGCAATGTATATGTAGAGCAGTTATACACGTGCTGTTAATGAACTGCTTAAATAATAAATTATCATCATGTTAACAATTTCATTTGTGTCATGATTAATTAATATACATAATGAACAACAATTACCATCACCGCCGATGTGAATTATTAACACGCGCCTAGAAACTCAAGAGGACATAAAGAACAGTTCCGATCAAATCCGATACTGTTTTTAGGGTCTCGTTCCAAAACGCAATCCAAAACGCACGGTTATTTACATAGTTAAGCAGTGGCACACAATTTTTTTAATTAATTTTTCAAGGTTTTTGGTCCCTAAATAATAAAAAAAAAAAGTTTCGCCGTTTGCAAAGGGTTATACTAGTCCAAGATCCTGATTTGGCTCGATCTTCACCCATGGAGTCTTCAAATGATATTTGATTATATTAATAAAGGAAAAATTGATTTGGTTGCCATTCAATTTCTTGGCACAGCTATTTGTAATAAAAAAAGTAAGTTGTTAATTTTATTGTATTTATTTAGTATTAAATATTATATTTGTCATTCGTTGCCATGGTTGCCTACATGTAATATTATGTTCCACGTGTTCGCAATAAAATTATCTACATTTTCATATATGGCAATATAGAAAACTCTATAACTGCAAAATACTAATTCCAAGGTGCCTATTCTACCTGATTGGAATCAAAAAGTCGACCAAACTTTAACAGATAAATTTATTACCAATCGAGAGTAAAAAATGACTCTCGATTGGTAATTTTATCTGAAACTCGATAACTACATTTCAGAAATAAAATTAATACTTTATTTTTTAATTAAAAATAGCTGTGCCAAGAAACTGACTGGCAACCAAATCAATTTTTCTTTATAAATACATTATATTACCATATTTTAAATTTCATTAGAAAACTGGATGGGTAAAGATCGAGTCAAATTGAAATCTTGTACTGTACGGTTATAATATAATCCATTGAATAAAATAATCAACGATAGATACATTAATATTACGATCCAAATATTATATGTAAATATTTAAACCTAATGATTCAAGAAACGACTAATGAATGATTGCTTCAATAAATTCTGTAATATTAATTATTATTTACTGTAAATATCGAATTACCATATGCAAAGTAAACATGTGCGATGTAAAACATATTTCTATACAAGGTATTTCAAAAAACTTTCCTTTCGTGAGAGACACCGTAGACTACTACAGACGTTGGACTGGTGAGGTTAATGGCGTTTACAAAATAGTCTAGGATTTTTATCTTTGGATTACCTATATACTAGTGATGTGCCGGATATCCGTATCCGCGGATATCCGAGGGAGAAGAAAGATCCGTATCCGTATCCGTTAGTTTTTGGCGGATCTTTTACGGATCTTTTACCTTATTAATTTTCCATTCATAGATGAAATTTTATATATATAGGTGATTACGTAATAATGAAAAACTGTTAAATTCCATTCAGATTATTTTTTATTTTTTAACCCTCTGCGACTGAGGTGAAATTATTAAACGAAAGAGGAGAACATTTTACATAGATTTCGTATAACAGAATTTGCCTAAACAGTTTTTTTATACAAATTTATATAGAAAAATACTTAGTTGTATAAATGCAATGTTGTCTAATGCATGACGCGACGCGGTCGGTCGTCTTTGTTTGCCGTACATGGAAATTAGAAAATAACGTATGTCTTGTCTTAACATGAAAACGGCTGCATTTCTAATGTTTAATTCAATTTTTTGACATCAGTATTTTGTGAAATGCAACGCCTTCTAAGTTAACTATTGGAATAACTAATTATTATTAGAACATAATACTTTGACAGTTGAAAACGTCACTTTTGACATTTCTTATCATTCCGACACCAAGGATAAGCGGATTGAAACCAAATTTTGGGAGGATGTTTGATATGCAAATATGAAGTGGCCTATTGTTTTTGGGGAACATCGGCGCATGCGTAAAAGAATATATCTCTTATAATGATGTTTTATATAATAATAATATAGTTTTTAAAACGGTTTTTACTCTATCTATTATTACTAGAAATTTTTGTAAATTTTTTGGGGAAAATCGGCGCATGCGCAAAAGAGATACATGCCATAGTTGTTTTTTATATAATAATAGTGTACTTTTTATAGTGTTTTATTATTCTACTTAATAAAATTTACCTAAATTTGAAGCGAAAGATGCAATATCATAGATTCGAATTATTATAATTATTATATAAATTTAGGTTATGTATTACGGAATACGTTATCACGTAAAACTATCGTCCGTAAACCGACTTTACAGACAACCAATTTTTTTTTTAATGAGGGCTTCGACAGCAAGGCCATTAACTCCAGATAAAAAATAGTTACTGTAAATAACGAGGTTTAAAAAACACTAATTCCCTAAATTCATCGCCAGCGTTCCGACTATATATAGGGACCGCCGACCGGATTATATTCATCACTTTTTAGAAAAGGGTGATGATGCGAACAGATTAGTCTTCTTTCTCTCTATCCTCCGTGGCATGCAGTAATAAAATCTATCAATGAAACAATCTGTACATAAATAATGCATATTTATGTAGCATGACGACGAAGGTCGAACACAGGCGACTGCGGTTGTCGTTAGATGTGTTAATTATCCGTAATGAAAGATCATCTAATGTGCTGTTCTATTCAATAAACTCGTGACAAGCAAGTGGATAAATTGTTGCAACAACACACACTATTATTTGAAGTGAATTCAAAGAGCTACACTAATTTCTATGGATTTCTAGGAATACTGTGAACATACAAATAAATAGCTATAGCCTGCTATTTATATTATGTAAACCACTCATTGTTGACGATACAATGCAATGGCTGTAGAGTAAATGATAACTCAGTCGCCAAGATAGTGGAATATATATTGCAGTGACAATGTTTAACCAATAAGTATTCCTAATTCGGAACCCAAAGGAATGGTGAAACCTCTGGTGAGAAATGCGCCGAACTGTCCTAAGGGGGGTTTTTGACAGGTAAACATTGATTTAGAAATCATGCTTTTCTAAATCAATGTTTACCTTATGCCTCCATAATTAACCTGTAAAAAAAACCCTTAGGACAGTTCGGCGCATTTCTCACCAGAGGTCTCACCATTCCTTTGGGTTCCGAATACCTAGTCAATAATAGAGTCTTCCAATAGGGACTTCCGAACTTTGACAGTTGATAGCGGTCATCTTGTTGAAGCTACATGGGATGAATGGGTACGTGAACAAACAAAATTGTCGAATTTGGGACGATACCAATCCACATGAGATCCAAGAGCGTCCAATGCATCTCGAAAAAGCCACTGTTTGGTGTAGATTTTGGGCTGGCGGCGTCGTCGGTCCATATTTCTCTGAGAACGACGCTGGTCAGGCCATCAGTGTCAACGGCGAGCGCTGTAGGTCGATGTGTGCCAACTTCTTTTGGTTTCAACAGGATGGCGCTACGTGCCACACAGCTCATGCCACATTGGGCATTTTGATCTCCCGTTACGCCCTTTTAGGGGTTGAATTTTTAAAAATCTGTTCTTAGCGGATGCCTACGTGTACCCATTTTCAGCCTACTTCGTCCATTGGTTTGAGCTTCAGTCAGTCACGGTTTCCTTTTATATACTTATTTAGATTTTTATAACTTTACGTTAAACTCATAAGAACAATGACTTTTAAAAATAAAAGTTTCTCGTGTAGAGAACTCTTCAAACAACTAAATATTTTAACTGTCACAGCTATGTACATTCTTAATTCAGTTGTATATGCAAAAAAAAATATTGATAAAGTTTCCCAATACAAGACTGTCAATAACTACAATCTTAGAAACGAAAATTTAACGCATAGACTGGCTCTTCCAGCATAAGGGCCTTTGATTATGTCTATAAAATGCTTTAATCATCTGCCAACTGACTTAAGGACGTAGTCCTATGTTCAGGCTCGTTATTTCAGAATTTTTTTTTAATAACAAAATAATGTACAATGTTTTCAATTTTGTTACATGTTTTTACTGACATCGTAAACTAAGGAAAAACATTTTTTTGCTTAATTTTACGCCATTTTATAATTGTTTTTTTAACCTAAAGTAGACAACTTTAAATGGAGGTAGGTGGGTAGCGCGGCTGATAACGTCACGTGGAGTCAACTGAATCATAAAAATTAAATTGGTTATTGTTTCGTAGACTTGTGTCTCTGTCCCGTACTAGAAATAAACATTTTTATTGATAAATAACAAAATGGCGGATTTTAGAAAAAAAACAACGAGAAAATCGAGATTTTTTCGTTGAAAATCGGTTAAAAAAATAGAAATAATTTTTATAATTAAGTAATTCTAGTACCGGACGGAGCTATTATTGTGTAGAATACCCTGTGCAAAATTGAAAGCAATCGGTTGTATACAATATTGTTTCAATCACCCGCGCAGCTTAGAAAAACGTAAGTAGTTTTGAGAAAAACGCGTTTAAAGTTTTAATTTCATATTTCTTATAAAAAAATAAAAATGACTATTTACACTAATCAGCTATGCCTGGTGTATAGTAAACCTTCCGTTTCTTCAAAGGCATCGTTTTCTGCTATTTGTTTTGCTTTACTCTGCGAGAGTATAAGGGTAACGTGATAACAATTGAGAGGCAAGAGCAGGTAAGAGTCTTACCGTAAGACCGTTGCTGCTCTCGACTATATGCTATAGCTTTGTAAATATTTAATATTTCGGTTTAAAATTTTTACAGTATTTTCTCAATATATTATACTTACTAAAAATGTAAATAAAAATAATTTCGTTTTTTCAAAACCCGAACACCAGACTACGTCCTTAAAGAAAATCTCTTTTTAAAAGAAAAGTTAAACTACTTCTATTAAAGCATAGCAATTATTCTTAGGACGAATTTTTTAATATTTTATTTTAAATATATTGTATTTTTTTGACTTACTCTTCACTTTTGGTGTACACAGAGTGAAATAAATATTATTATTATTATAATATGTCAAAAAACCCATTTCACTTAAAATTTGTACAGATCTCTAAACACGTTACTGAACTCGAATTAAAATAAAAAAAGATTATGAAACCTAAAACAAAATCAAAATTAAACGATGCCCATTTTTTCTCCAGCTGACGGTATCTAAACAGGGTGTCAAAAAATCGTTTGCTTGGGGCGTTAAAACAACAGAGCCGATCCTGTTCATGATTCACAGCATGCAAGAAAAGAGCATCTTGCAAGTCGCAATGCACCAACAGAACCCAACATCTACTTAGCTGTTCTCCATAACACGAAACGTGCAGAGAAAGTCACGGTGAAGGTCAACAAGTCGCATTCTTTACTCCTTTATTGAATTTCACTTTGGTAGGTGTGTCGGTTGTCTTCGCTAAAATATTACACAAACATTCTATTAATCAAAAGCCACATTACTTTAAACACGCACTGACAACGACGTGTGTTCTTCAAGGAACAAATTGAATTGGCGATAGACTTGAACCCTCTAAAGTCTAAAGCGGCCTACACACGTTGATACAAGCTGCGATGCAGGCATCGACTCTATGTTTCATGAAACTTGCATCAGTTGCATAAACGCCTACTTAAATCGAAACCTATTGCGACGCCTGAACCGACTCCATGTTCATGCAACACAAGAACAGTAGGTTAAGTTATTTTCTAGGTACCTAGTGCTTGACGAATAAAATGAGGTACGTTTTGCCAACACCAGTTTTATTAGTAGTAGTTGGGGCACTCTTTATACTCCATAAAAGGAAATCAAAAAGAAAATGGTCAAAAAGATGGTTTATAGAAAGAAAGCGGTATTCATATGCAAATTTATTGGAAGAGCTAAAAGTACATTTGTATTAAATAAATAAATAAATAAATATATGTTTATTGCTCAATAAGCAAAAGGCACAGAATTCAAACGTGTGTTTGTTCTTCCATCTGTCCTATAACATTCACAAACAAGTTTACAATATTTTAAAACAAACCAGTAAAAAATTGATTCAAAGACAAGTATGCAGATGATAAATGTTTATGAACTCTTCCCAAAATACTCGATCACTTTCCATCATGGAATTTACACACACAAACAGCAAAGTAACCTCTAAAATGGCGCGGGAAAATAAATTAATATCGTCTTGGCATCGACGCATTTCTATACACGCTGAAACTTGCATTAGCATCACCGACTCGGCGTCGTGGCTCGCCAATCAAAATGGGATTCCAGACTCTGCATCGCTGCAAGCCGCAACTGATGCCAAATACGTGATTCAGTACTACACACCCTGCTACTTGCATCATGAAACATAAGAGTCGATGCCTGCATCGCAGCTTGTATCAAGGTGTGTAGGCCGCTTAAGGCTTAGACTTTAGAATCAAAAATATTTACAGCTTAGACTTTAAGCAGTAAATATTTTTGATCTTCAAACATCTTATCTGTACTATAGAGCGATTAATTTTTGCTTTTACCCTTTCAAATGTTTCTATTTAATGTAAAAAAAATCCTCACCAAAGATGGGCGCTGTAGCTCAAACTTTAAGAGGTCGCTATTTTAATTGTAGTTTTCCATTTAATTAATATGGAGAAAATGTTTCTTTTTAATTGAAGTTACTTGTAATTAACTCAATTTTTTACAAATAATACTTTAAGATTTCAAGAATTCTGTAAAAAAACTTTCAAAAAAACATGTAAGTACATAAAAAATTATTATTAACAATTCCTCCGTAGTCAGAAATTCAGTAATTTTCAGACGGCTGTAACCGGTCTTCAATTATGATAATCATAAGTTATTATAGTTTTTCAAAGCTTAAAGAGTCAGCTTCATCAATATATAATGATTATTTGTAAAAAAATTGAGTTAATTACAATTAGCTTCAATTAAAAAAAAAAAACAAAACATTTTTTTCCATGTTAATTAAATAGGAAACTAAAATTATTAAAATAGCGACCTCTTAGAGTTGACCTACAGTGCCCATCTTTGGTGAGGATTTTTTTTACATTAAATAGAAACATTTGAAAGGGTAAGAGCAAAAAAAAAATAATATTTTTTTAATCACCCTACTGTGCACGCTTATAAAGCACACATCTCCCTGTCTATCCGTCAATTTGTCACTCGAGATCTCTAAATCGATTTTCTTTCGTATGTAGGAACATCATTTGGTCATGTAAATCCTTCAAAAAAGTCACCAAAAAGACGAAAATAATTAAATTTTGATGTCGGCGCCGATTGAATGACCAAAACTTTTTACATATCTACTACGATTAAATTGACCAAGACCACAAAATTTCATTATTTCCCTCCTAATTTTAGTGGGTTTTTTGAAGGAGGTTTACTTTTTTTACACATGAACGCCACCCGTTCGTATCAGTATGGGGGGTGACAACGCATGTACAATGTACAAATCACTCTTAAAGTTGTGTCGGGGAGACTATTTAAAACGAAATGCCGTAAGTGGGTGACTTTCATCAGTTGACATATCGACATGAACGGACCACAAATTATCTAAAAAATTCCGCTGACACCGGTAATTGATAAGCATGGTACCCTCCATATAAAAGAACCGACACGCAATGTTGTGCTACCAACATTACAAATTCAAAATACCTATTAATACATTTAATACATATCAAATGGTTTTCATTCATATGGAAATTAGAATAAATGGTAATATAATATATGTAATCGATTCATTTATAATGTAAATACATATTGTTAACTGGTCGAATGTTTATAATATTCCTAATTAATTATATCTACATATTAAGTAATTTGTAACGGAACACGATTCATTAATTTTAAACTTGCATATCGTTTTTCTTTGTAATCAATAAAAATTATATCAATTGGAGAGTGAATTCTATACTTCCCCGCCTAGGGTTGGCAGGTGTTCGGCTTTTTACGGTTGTGTCCGGCCTGTCCGGCTTTTGGTCTGTTAATTAAGTATAGACTTTTTTATATTTTTCAAGAGTTTAGAATTGTTAATTAATAAAGATCAATTTCTTTTTATACAAAAGAATGGACATATTTTTGATTTGGTTAACGAAAACTTTTAGTTTTTTGTATTTTGTTAAAAGAGAGCTACATTTTGTTTGTTTGTTGTTTTTTTTGACGTGATAACGTCTTATAAATTGATGAATCACCAATCTTATAAATTGATAAAACACCGGCTGCATGCACGAAAAAGTGTTCGTAACGCGTAACGCGTAACGTTCCGCCTGACCCTGTGCGTGCTTTTTGCTAATTTCTCGCTCAATTTAAATCAGATCGGTTTGAAACCAGTCTTAAACGAAAGAGGAGAACATTTTACATAGATTTCGTATAACAGAATTTGCCTAAACAGTTTTTTTATACAAATTTATATAGAAAAATAGCTGTATAAATGCAATGTTGTCTAATGCATGGCGCGACGCGGTCGGTCGTCTTTGTTTGCCGTACATGGAAATTAGAAGATAACGTATGTCTTGTCTTAACATGAAAACGGCTGCATTTCTAATGTTTAATTCAATTTTTTGACATTAGTATTTTGTGAAATGCAACGCCTTCTAAGTTAAGTATTGGAATAACTAATTATTATTAGAACATAATACTTTGACAGTTGCAAACGTCACTTTTGACATTTCTTATCATTCCGACACCAAGGATAAGCGGATTGAAACCAAATTTTGGGAGGTTTAGGTTATGTATTACGGAATACGTTATCACGTAAAACTATCGTCCGTAAACTGACTTTACGTCAACCAATTTTTTTTTAATTTATCTGCTAATAGTCTACAGAAGACTGAACATTTTTCAATTTTTGTAACAAAACTATGATTCATTATTAAATAATAATTAATAAACAACTTTAAACAAACCTAACAGTTTTTTTGTACATATTATATGTGAAGTCCGGCTTTCAAAACGTATCTACGGCTTTAAAAATGTATGTTTGACTTTTAAATAAGATATGTCCGGCTTTTAGAGCAAAATGTCCGGCCTAATACAGCGCCGAGTCCGGCTTTTGTATTTTAGGGCATGGCAACCCTATCCTCACCTAGTAATAGATCGTAAGTTGTACAACTGTTACAAAACCAAACAATTTCTAAAAAAAAATAAACGTGCGATTCGGATCGCGCATTGAGGGTTCCATACTGTGCGTAAATTTTTATGAAAGATTTTATTAACATTAGGCGTGGTTTGTATCTATTTTTATTTTAATAACTTGTCAAATTATGAATAACGTTGCAATTATCCGGATTTCTTAAATATAATTTTAGAAATGCGAACACTAGAACAGAGTAAACCCATACCTATAATATTGAAGGTCAAATTTTACGTCACTAAAAACGCTGAGTATATTTTGTAAATGTTATAATTCTAAAAATAGAGCAAGCACACACAAAAAAAAGCCAATATAAAGTAAACACTAAAAATACAACACTTGTAAGACGAATAAGAATATGCTTCGTTAAAGTGACTGTTTATCAGATGTTTAATATGATCCCTTCTTCACCCGCATATATTTACGAGAATTCAGTGCACTCGAAAACACATTTCTAGAGCTTAGAATTTTTTAAGATTGTGAATTCAATGGTTATCCCTATATCTAAAATCTCGCTAAACCTATCTGTAGCTAAAAATCTATTGGTTTTTAGGCTATGCGCCCACGGACACTTTTTCTTAGTGACCTTTAAACTATAAAATAAAACCAATTTCGATCAATTTAATCGAGAACCAAATCCCATAAGTTTTGTGCGGGGTCCTTTTCTAGTTACATAGTTAAAAGCCAATGTCTTCTAAACAAGCAAATTTGCGGAGTGGTCTCTTATATTCAGCTCGATTTTTCCTATTGATACCTAACGTATCTGAAGCGGCCTACACACCTTGATACTAGCTGCGATGCAGGCATCGACTCTTATGTTTCATGATGCAAGTAGCAGTGTGTGTAGTACTGAATCACGTTTTTGGCATCAGTTGCGGCTTGCAGCGATGCAGAATCTGGAATCCCATTTTGGTCGGCGAGCCACGACGTCGAGTCGGTAATGCTGATGCAAGTTTCAGCGTGTATAGAATTACGTCGATGCCAAGACGATATTAATTTATTTTCCCGCGCAATTTTTGTTGTTTGTGTGTGTAAATTCCATGATGGAAAGTGATCGTGTATTTTGGGAAGAGTTCATAAACATTTATCATCTGCATACGTGTCTTTGGAATACAAATGTACTTTCAGCTCTTCCAATAAATTTGCATATGAATAACGCTTTCTTTCTATAAACCATCTTTTTGACCATTTCCTTTTTGATTTCCTTTTATGGAGTATAAAGAGTGCCCCAACTACTGCTAATAAAACTGGTGTTTTGTCAAAACGTACCTCAATTTATTCGTCAAGCACTATAGGTACCTAGAAAACAACTTAACCTACTGTTCTTGTGTTGCATGAACATGGAGTCGATTCAGGCATCGCAATAGGTTTCGATTTAAGTAGGCGTTTATGCAACTGATGCAAGTTTCATGAAACATAGAGTCGATGCCTGCATCGTAGCTTGTATCAAGATGTGTAGGCCGCTTGAGACCAAGTATCAAACATTTTGTAAAAAAAAAATTAAAATTCCCTCCGAATTATCTCAGACGAACAAATTCTTTAGAAAAAAATCACACGGAATCGATTTGTAGCAACACATACATAAAAATCATGCGACCACAACGACGTGTTTCGGTGAAAGGGATAAATCATTATTAAGGCAAACGGGTCCAGAAAATCGCCATTTACTTCACAGGAGAGTTCAAGGCAAAATCAAACCCTTTCAAGTGGTATTGGCTTGTATCAACACGTGTGTGACCTTAAAAAGAAAACCAGGTGTAAAAAAGTAATGAAATCTAATAATAAAATCAATAGGCAGGTAAGTGATTTCCATATTGTTTGTACTGTAAAGGGTTGGCATCTTTGTGTACATTATAACATGTGTGGAAAAGGTATTCAAGCATCGAAGTAAGAAAACATCGTTAAATAAAGCAATAGATATTCATGTATGTAAATATATAAGTAAGAACAAATAGATGTAAAAAGTTTCAATGATTCGTATCAGTACAGTGGCTTACTCGTTTAGCTTCTCCGGCTCGCGTTCATCCGGATAACCAAACACACTGTAAATTCTATATAGGAAACTTCGGGTCCAGTACGATACCTCGATGTGCCCAAATGTTTATTTTTTTTTTTAACGTCATAGAAAACGCTAAATTTTAACGTTCCAAAAAATAAAAAAAAACTTTGCGGATTATTCACAAATTTCCTCAAAAATACGTAAAAACTTTTCGTCTTTCATTGTCCTTTTTTGAATCTAACCAATCAGAAATCACATATACACGTCATAGAAACTGGTGTAGAATTACTGTATTACCCTATTTCACTTTGTATACACAATGCCGTAATTGTTTTTTTTTTAAAGAACTCTCCCCAAACGCCTTCCCCTTTTTACTACGCAAAAAAAACACCATCGCATCGACACGATCCCGTAACTGTATTGTAAAGAACTCCTTCCAAACACCCTTCACTTTCCACTGCGCAAAAACAACGCTATACCATCGACACGACCCCGTAATTGTTTTTTAAAGAACTCCCCCCAAACGCATTCCCGTTTCCACTGCGCAACAAAAAAACGCCATCGCGTCGACACGAGCCCGTAATTGTTTTTTAAAGAACTCTCCCCAAACGCCTTCCCGTTTTCACTGCGCAAAAAAAAACGCCATCGCGTCGACACGACCCCGTAATTGTTTTGTAAAGAACTCCTTCCCAAACACCTTCTCCTTTTCACTGCGTTAGTAGGTAGTAGGCTATGGTATCATGGAACCGATGTTAATGTTTTTAGAATGAGATACATTTCTTAGTAGTGCATATACGTGTATGCCAATGAATCTAACCTCAATTTGAGTATTCGACAATCACTTAAAAATAATTTCTACGATTGAAATTTCGAAATTTGTGTAGTGACCTTTTACAATCCAATAGTAGTTTATGAAATGAGACGCACGGCACTGATTCGCAAACAAAATGTATTTATATTGTATAATAGAACATGAAATAAACTCGTCAACCAGGTGTTTCTTTTGAATCTTGTATATGGAAATGGAAGGAATACGGATAAATAACTGCAAATAAAATACATTTCTAAAGTGTATATGCACTGGTATTTTTTTAGTGTAACCTTTACACACGTCGGTAGGTACTTACATTACTTCTAAAACACAGCATATATACTCCTATATTGCCAGTAAGGGTCTGAAAAAGGATGACGACCCGACGGTGCAGACATCCATACATTTGTTTCCGTCATTTAGACCTCAAATGTTATGCGCATGTCCGAGAATGGAGCCTGCACTCATACCCTCTATATTGCTAGCAAAGATCGGGAGAAAGACTTTAAACTCTACGGTGCAGACATATATACGTCTGTCTCACTTATTATACTCTGAGTCTCATGCGCATGCCCGTAAATGAATGCGCGTTACATGGAACCAAGCTGTGAAAGGGAGGTGGCTTGCTCTATTCCACTTACTAATTGCCCCACTACAGACGCGACACTTGCGCACAACGGGTCAAAAAGAAAGAGATAGAAAAACAGGCATTTGCTGTCTCACTTCATGGATCACGCTTCCATATACGGCCACTAGCAATATACAGATTGTATCAAATCAAAACAGTCCATAGAAAATTCTGTGTGTAAGACAGAGACGATATTATATAAAGCACTAAAGCAGTAAGTAAGAATGAGATAAATGATCGCTAATAGCTAGTTACTGTGGTTATACAATCTGATAGTATCGTCTTTGTTTTCTATACAGTAAAAATCACAATTTTATCAAATGTCAGTATTCACTAGTGAAATTATTGATAAAATGGCTATTTATACTGTTCGGGAAAAAATCCAAATAATTAAATGGTTTTAGGTGGTAATTCAACCGCCAACATAATAAATTTATTTGTAGTTGTTTTAATTGATAAATTGGTAAAAAGATTTACAGTGTACGTAATTATTTATTTACGTAACCACAGTAACTATATTAGCGATCATTTATCTCGTTCTTACTTACTGCTTTTATAGATCTTTATATATCGTCTCTGTCTTACACACAGAATGTCCTATGGACCGTTTTGATTTGATACAATCTGTATAGGAGTATTAAGTATATGGGTAGGATACACGAATTTTTCACTGTTACCACTTTCGGCGAGCGCATTGTACATCTCGCGTGTAACGGTATTACAACTCGCTGGTGCTCGTTTTAAACATAATGTAACAGCTCGCCGTAATATAACCCATTACGACACAAGGTATATAATCCACTATTCAGGAACAAGTATATCGTATATTATGAGGAGCGCAAATATCCATATATGAATATATTATTATACTTTTATAGTTAAAAACAAACAGTGAAACGAAACAAAAGAATTACGATAATAAAAATGCACCGGCTTTAAAATATACTGACATTGTAATTCATCAAGAAAATAATACATGTTACATACATTGTACCTACTATGTTGGTATATATTCCAAATCCATACTACAAAAGAAACGGGGATTCCCAACCGGCGGTGCGTCGCGAAATATCGGGAGGGTTTCGCGACATTTCATATGCGAAACATCTATTACTGCGACTCCAAACGGCATACGCTCTCTCATGCCGTCGTGCCCCCTCTACGCTGCCGCTCTCGACTCCCGCGCGTGTGTTTAGATAATTAATAAAAGTTTTACCGATTGAATATACCTACTCACACTGTACAAATGCAGATTAACTGACTGTTTAAAGCAGAGGTTCCCAAACTTTTTTGTCTCGTAGACCACTTGCCATGTTTTTCGGTTTTGGGTAGACCCCCTGCTTATCTGATATTGATTTTTTGCAAATTCATTAATTTCAAATGTATTTTTGACAAACGGTATAGTGGCTACTCACTTTGAACGATTTAAATTTATAACGGTAGTGAAATGTAGTGTGAAATGTTTAGTTTTATACATTTATTAATTAGATTCAAATTAAACGAATCAAATTAAAATTTAATTTCTGTTAGGTACATAAAATAACTAAGCAAAAAATAAATGCTTTTAGTGTGAGGGATGAACCTGATGCTTTAATAATAAATTTTCAACATTTGGCATCAATTTAGTAAGATTTAATCTTAAATCTCTTCGGTTAACGATATGTCCAGTTTGTTTCTTTTTTTGTTAGGAGATTCACTATCGTGGACCCCCATTTTCATTTCATGGACCCCCAATCTTTTTTCCCGCTGACATGGACCCCTTGCAAGTTGTCGTCGACCCCTGGGGGTCGATATAGACCACTTTGGGAATCACTGGTTTAAAGTCTATCTTCTTTCACTTGATGTGAAAAAGATTGGGTAGCCCTGCCGCAGAAGGTAACAATAAAAATACTACAATACTACATATACAAGTACTACGTTATACTACACGGAGATCGTCGAGTTTGCGATGCAATTACGAACAGAAAAATAAAGAGAAAACAAATGCCGTACGCTTCAAGTATTCCGATTCTCTCTGTATATACACATACAATCGTAATGCTCAATACTTTGTGCAGCAGCGGTTCTCAATTGGCGTCCTGCGGGTTTAAAAGTATGGTTCACGTTGATACGATAAAAGTGAATATCATTTTTCAAAAGAACCGACTCAACAGACCACTCAAATTCTAGTTTTACTTTTTTATTTATTCTTGAATTTTGGTCCCAGAGGGAAGCAAATTGAAAACAAATAAATAATAAATTAAAAAAAAAAAAATAAATAATATGTTCAAAAACTAAAACCCGACTGCTGAAAAGTATGAAACAAGAAAATATTCTCATTTGAGGATACCCGTGGTCTTATGCCATCTCATATATACGAGGTCCCTCTAGAGCAGGTCTGGGCAAATGGCGGCCCGCGGGCCGGATCCGGCTCGCAGTAGAATTTTCTCCGGCCCGCGAAGCATTTTATAAATGACTATTAAAAGCAAAAATATTACAGTTTGCCAATATAAATTGGCGGATAAAAAAAATGTGTTTAAAAAAATAAAATTGTTAAGATTCAAAAAAGCTATACTTAAAATCAGAAAAAGAAATTGTTTGGCCCGCGGTCAAATATTCATCCGCAATGTGGCCCGACGATCTAGATGTATAGCGTGATGCACTTTGCCCTAGAACTTATGATCGCTTACTACTTTTAAAATGTAATGTTTTGTTAGGGTAGGTGGAATTAAAAGTAAATTTTATTCTAAAGAATAAATTTGTTCCAAGATTAGTAACATCTATCTTTAATAGTGTTCAGTGAATATAGACATAAAAAAGCCGTTTCGCGAGTAAACTACCTTATTTCGAATTTTCTAGCGTTTGCTTTGAAGTTTGACTTATGGATATTGTACTGTAGAAACTACACTGAGAGATAGTAAGCATACATAATATTACAATCAGGACAGGTAATACAGAAGTGATTAAAATCAAACCAGCTTCGGATCGTTTCGTTATGGTCCAGTGCGTCAAGAGTCAAGTAGTCACGTATTTGTTCTCTGTCGACATTGTACATACAGTCATACATAATACAGGATAGTAAAATATACTTATACTGTACACAATCATATTATAGAACAGTATTTCTCAATAGGCGGTTCGCTGTCAAATTTGCACTAGATGCCGCTGCACACGAGGTTGGTTTTGCCGCTAGTATCACTGCTGGGACTTGCGCTAGCTACGAGGATGGAAATGACGTCATTGCGGGCTCGCGTGCGAGATCACAAGATGGATTAAAAAATTAGAATCGGGGCTATTTTACCACGTTTTTATTAACTCGCTTTCTTGTTTTTCTGTCCGGGTGGAACTTTGTAATTGATTTTAAACTAACTTCCTAATGAGATAGACTTGAAATTTTTAAAATAACTCTGAATTACACGACAATACAAGAAAACACTAAACAATAATAAAAGAAACATAAAAGTATATTATATCTACAGTTGCTCTTGTGAATTTATTCATACGTTCTTTATCGACCTCTTGTGAAGTGTATAACATTAAAGTTAGTGGAAGTTTTGTGTGCAATTGTGTTAGGATAAAACATTATTATTTTGTGAAACTTATTTTTACCGTTTTACACTATAACGCCATCGGTCGGATTTTTGGGTGAACGTCAAAATATTCAGCAAAAAGAGCAAGGAGTATAGTGCAGTGTGTATTTATTCTTTAACTAACTTTTCTACCTGATGATTTGCTTGGTGAACTGAAAGTAAATTTTATTCCAACGAAAAAATTTGTTCCGAGTTTAGTAACTTCGATCTTTAATAGTGTTCGGTGAATATGGGCATTAGTGACATAAAAGCAACGAGAAAACTTTTTCATGGTCCAGCCCGCACAATAAATATGATCATTTTATTGGTTTGACATCGGAGGCGCGTGCGTTAAGCTTCAGTTAGCCGGTCGCGCTTTAAAGCTGCCACGTATGCATATTTTGTCTGTTTTAATTAATAAAAGCCCGTGTAAGCTCTTCTATATACGTGCTACATTATAATATAGCGTTCGCGTACTATACTGTTGGATTTTTAAAAGAAGACCGGTCTATGGAATGTAGTCCTATGACCTTATTGCAGAAGAGCGCACATGTATTTTATATTAGTAAAAGGTAATGATCCTGGAACCGCTTCTATGCAATAAGGGAGTCCAGTCGACCAAACGTGTCGCAATTGTCGTATCGCGATAATTGTACTATTGCCATAGCTGTACGACTACACAGCGACACTTGCTAACAGTACAAAAAAATCATACACCAGACAGTACATAGGTGTGCGTTCACGGACTAAGTTGAGGGGTGTTGTCTGAATATCATCAAAATGGAAAGTAAAAAGGGAAAAACAGTTAGAAGTGGCGCTAGGGAGCTCATAGCGAATGTAATTAAAATGTGCGAGTTAGAGGCTCAAAATAATGCCTTAAAATTTAAAGCTATACATTGTTTGCATGCCTTGCTATGCGCCGCCTATGAATTCCGATAATTTGGGAACACATCAACGACTTCTTGCCCTTTCCCCACCGGTCTTCTTTCGCCGATCGCACAGTACACCTATGTCCTGCTACATGTCAACATAATATATTATTATGCAATACGTTTTGTGTAGTAAAACCATATACTTTTATTCTATACTGAACATAGGAATAAATTCGCAATCGAACCATTAGGATGCAAGCATATACTTCTGTCTTTTTTACGCCGTAAGCACTGGCGTATCCAGGAGGGCAATACAAGCACGGAGGACCCGGCTTAAGAAATTTCTAATTTGCCCCCTCCTCGGCCAAAAGCTGAGTACGCCCATGTTAACGTCATAGAAAAAGACAATGTTTTTGAAACAGAGATACTTTATTCAGATTGAATGCAAGTACATCAACCAATGCTATCATCGGAGAAATCATAGGGAGTTATTTATTATTTGCAGTAAACCTGCGAAATAATTAAAAATGTCTCACGAGAATGCATGTCAGAAGTGAAACTTCTAGTTGCAAATCATACGATTGCATTTGGACAAGTGGAAAAAATGTGTTACGAGATAGTATCACGTTCAGATTAACCCGTACAGACGAAATATCTGAACGTGAAACTATCTCGTAACACATTTTTTCCACTTGGTATGATTTGCAACTAAAAGTTTCACTTCTGTAATGCGTTCTTGTAACACATTTTTAATTTTTTTAATTTAGACCAAACATTCTTTTTTTTTATTTTTCACATAAAAAACATAATCCTAAATTTTCAACCTCCCAGCGCCTCTGAATATTTCTTAATTCAATACTTTTTTATAATAAATAAATAAAATTTATTTATTAGATATTATAATCAGACGTTAACAAAGATTTCAATATTTTTTTATACCTATGACTTATTAAATAATGAGCGTTTGCTTATACCGGGTCTGCTATTATTCTATAAAAAAAATTGGTTGTCTGTAAAGTCGGTTTACGGACGATAGTTTTACGTGATAACGTATTCCGTAATACATAAACCTAAATTTATATAATAATTATAAGAATTCGAATCTATGATATTGCATCTTTCGCTTCAAATTTAGGTTAATTTTATTTATTTAAATTACTCACCACCTATAATATAATTGTTTTTTTTAACTTTCTTTCTTTCGTATTTATTTTAAGTCTCAAAGATTAGCTGTCATAATATTTTGAAAACAATTGTTTCACTGTTTATATAAAATTCCAAAACCTACTTACAATATTTAAGTATTTTCATACGTCAAAAAATTGATTTTTATAATGATAAAATTTGTAAGAAAACGATTTTTTCGAGAGATGAGACCTAGCTAAAACGATTTTTTGCCCCCCCAAAATCCCTTTTCAGTAAATTTCATCCAAATCGTTAGGGCCGTTTTCGAGAAAAGCACGCACAGGGTCAGGCGGAACGTTACGACCGTTAGGAACGTTACACTTTTTCGTGCATGCAGCCGGTGTTTTATCAATTTATAAGATTGGTGATTCATCAATTTATAAGACGTTATCACGTCAAAAAAGTATGATGCAGCATATGTCTATATAGGTAATCTAAAAATTCGGGGAAGGCCGGACCGGGCCACTAGTTTTGTTATAAAAAAGAAGGCTATGCTCAAAAATTTTGAACCAAAATTATTTATTATTCTCTACAGACTACACTTATTTAAGATGGGATTAATAAAATATCCCATGTCTGAGTATGGCAATTTATTATATTCAGATTCGAGCGTTTGCAGGATAATTATTATCAATTAAACATCCGTGATTTGCTGGACTGTGTCGCAGTCGGGTTCGGCCTTGAGCCGCTTGTTTACGTGAAATCGAAATGACAATAAAACTGTGTATAAATAGGTAATTAACTTGCCAATACAAAATACATTGTTATTGTATGTTTACGAAACATAAAAAATGTGTAGCCGTATAAATACCTCAACGATTTTGAAACCGACGCATTTGATTATCAGTCTTAACAATTACAGGTAATTGAACGAAACCATTCCAACTACAAAAATGTGCGACGCAGCGGATAACGGCTCATAATAAATATTTATGACGGTATTTACCTCTTGTGAGACGTGTGAAGCTTATTTTTAAAATATCTCGACGAGATACCATCACTACAGACGGAAACGTGCGGAGTTACGAAATTAAGGTCATATTTTAACCCAAATACATCAATAGATGCGTATCTATAGGTATATATTAACGTATATAATTATTTGTGTGTTTGAACCATATATTTAATAATTTACTATAATATGAATCATTGTCTATCTACTCAATGTGCGGTGAGTGAAGGCAACAAAGCGTATCGAAAATATATCTGCGTCTCTTTCTTCGATGTAATTCCCTGATTTCTCCGATGATATAATTGGTTGATGTACATGCATTCAATCTGAATAAAGTATCTCTGTTTCAAAAACTTTGTCTTTTTCTATGACGTTAACATGGGCGTATCCAGCTTTTGGCCCAGGAGGAGACAAATTAGAAATTTCTTAAACCGGGTCCCCCGTCCTTGTTTTGCCTTCTGGATACGTCAGAGCTTACGGCTTAAAAAAAGACAAAATTATATGTTTGCACCCTAATGGTTCGATTGCGATTTTATTCTTATGCTCAGTATAGAATAAAAGTATAATAGTTTGAACGTATTTAACTAATACACTACTTGACGAATTTTGATGACCTTTTTTTGAAACGTTTCTTATAATTCCTGAAGTGTTATATATACCAGTGATGTCAAAGATACGGCCCGCGGGCCGCACCGGCCCTCAAGCCACCTCAATACGGCCCGCGACCAGAATATATCCAGGGAGGATTTTAGACGGCATTCAATGCCACTACGTATTTTTAAAATTCCTGGATTCTCAACCTCAAGATTCTTTACTCTTTTTATAACCTTTATATGAAAATTGATTTAAAGTAAATAAATTAAGATTTTAATTTAGTAGGTATGTGTTTTAAGTTCTTAATGTAGTCTGGCCCGCTAACACACTCTAAATTTATATATGACCCTTTAGAAAAATTAGTCTGACACCCCTGCTATATACTATAATTTATTTCACTATTTTATCGAAAAGTTAATTAGTTTAAAAGAAAAAAAATCCACTCATCTGCTTTTAAAAATGCTTTCACCAATATTTATAATGAGCCGTGAGGATGGACATAGGCTATATTATATTATCGCGTTAAATTATAAAAGCGCTTTTCGTGGAGACCAATTTTCAACGTAAGTTGACGAAAAACCGGTGACAATCTGGAAATTCGGGCGAAGCCGGACCGGACCGCTAGTTATATTATGATCAGTACAGTAAACAAAATATATCTCATAAATAGTTAGTCGACCTTTTTCTCATTCGTAAATTTATTCAACAATTTAATGCATCGGGCAATTTTAACAATTCTAGACGGGGAAAACTCCTGCAAAAACAACAGGAATAACTCTAAAAAAAATACAATGCGTCTGGACAACAAGCCATGTATAGCAGGTACCTACCTACACAATAACGTATTTTAGCTATAAAAGCTGCTCCACGAACAGTTACAAATTATGGGGTTGACATAAAGAAATTTATAACTACGATTGTTTAAAACACGATGCTAATGAAACGTGTTCGTGTTGCATAAGAATATCAGTGGTACTAAAACTATTTCACGCAAGAATGTTTTGCATTTCAACGAGTACAAGTATACGTATATAAAAAGCGGTAAAAAAAACTTTTAAGTTAAACGCTTTTATTGTACAGTCGAAAACTTACTAAAAACTAGAAAATAAATATGTGTCACCATAGGGGGCTTTGATTAAGCTAAAATAAAATCATGGGGGGGGCATTTAATAGAAAACTTTCATTTGTTTCAGATTGGAAATCATATTTAGCTTTTGACTGTCTTCTTCGAGCATAATGTAACTATACATGCCCCCTACGATTTCATTTTAGTGTAATCAAAGCCCCCAATGGTGACTCATATTTATTTTCTAGTTTTCAGTACATTTTCGATTGTACAATAAAAGTGTTTAACTTAAAAGTTTTTTTTAACCTCTTTTTTATTTATGTCGGAAGGGTCAGTTAGTTATTATAATATTGTACTGTCATCGGAACTACATACCTATGTAAAATTTCAAATCAATCGGATAATGGTAAGTAGTTGAAAAAGCTGTGCCAAGATTTGAAACAAGATATAAAGGTATAAAGAAATATGCGAATTCAAGTTAAATTAAAAGCGTTTAAAAACATGGGAAACTTTCTAATTGAGTACATATTTTTTTAAAACTGCAGTGATCTAATCGATAAGCCACTTTCCTAACGTTTTGAGAGTAAGTAATATACAATCTGAATCTGACATTATCTCAGGCGCGATTTTTCTAACCTATCACATTCCATTGCCTTAAACGTCGAATAAACAATTGTGAACCAAACGATAAAAGTGTGGAATTTTACAACTTTAAAGCGTGACAACTGTCTTACAATGAATTTTGAAAATTATTCAAACAGAAATGACAGAAAGTGTGGTCTGGGTCTCAGCAAAGCAAAATTGAATTAATGATGAACGATAGCCTCATTAAAAAATATAGTTTTGATTAAATATACACAGTTAAAATTTAACACTTTCACTTTTCGTGGTCGGGTAAAAACTTACGGCATTCCATTTTGAACTTAAACTGAAGACGAACAAAAACAATTTGGGCCATTACCTGAAACAAAAGAAAAACACAATTATTATGAGACATTAAGTGAACTGCTAATTTTTAAGTTATGTATTTTAAGAAAACGAATTTTTCATTCTCTAATTTGTTAGAATTCGCTAATCTACGACGAAAGATGTAAAAATTTCATCAAAAGTTTGTACAGTGTCCTATAAAAAAATACAAAAACGTCGGACTCTCGGAGTAAGTGGATTTTCCGATGCACGTAAGTATATATACGAGATCCCGAACTCTGTTTAGTGGCGATGCCGGTCAAGGTAGGCTGTCAGGTTCACATACAGAGTTCTCGTAACTCAATTTATACCTGAGGAAGGTCCCCGGATCCCAGGCAGAAAGTGTCGTGGCATAAAACCAGTAGCCCTTCGGTCGTCAACAAAATAGTAGGACGGGATGTTTATCTGATCTGCGCTATGTTGACTGGAGGTGTATTGGTCATAGCAAAGTAATGCCGTACCACGTGCGACTAAGTACGAACTCAACGGGGCCCACTCTGAACGACATCG
Organism: Xanthostigma xanthostigma; assembly: GCA_963575645.1. NCBI lineage: Eukaryota > Metazoa > Arthropoda > Insecta > Raphidioptera > Raphidiidae > Xanthostigma > Xanthostigma xanthostigma. Next base: position 46,686,119 of record OY754470.1, read on the forward strand.
ATCTTTTTTTTTCTATAAATAATAATCAACTTCTATCACGGGGCTTTCCAGTGTCGTAAGCTTTCCAATTGGGCTTCCAGTTTATAAAACCGACGTTGACCCAATCTTTCTCAACACATTGTTTTGATTTGCTGGTAAATATACGCGAGTAGAGTAATAACGGTGCAGTGTATAAAGACCGCTGCACACGAGGCTAGAAACGCTGCTTGGACTTCTGCTGGCCGGGTACGAAGCCGGAAATGACGTTACTGCGGACTCGCCTGCTAGTTCACAAGATAGGTTTTAAAATTAGAACAGGGACTATTTTTCTTGCTAGGTCCGCTGCTACGTATGCGCAAGAACCAATCAGGAAGCAGTATCTTGTCACGTGGGCGACTTGAACAAATGTCCACAAACATACACTGTGCCATAGTGTGTGTTCTGTTCAGAGACAATAAACATGCACTTTTGTTACCGTTCTATCACTGCGCGCGCACCGAATCTACCTGCAGAGCAAGATTGTAAAGACGTGTCGTGCGAAGCGAGCACATTAAGAAAAAAACCAGCGGTAGAAAACTAGTAGTGAAATCCAGCCTTGTGTGCAGCGGACTTACGTTGCCGCCGTTATGTCTACAGGTCGGTGACAACGATATCGCGATAACGATCGCACGGGTCTTCAACAAGGGTAGCTGTGCCACGCGACTCGTAATCGGGAACGCAGTTACCTCGACAAAATTTATAAATAAAACATCTCATACATATGGTATAATTATGTAGATGTTATTTAGTGGACATACTTTCGTGCCTGCAGGATTTGGTTCGTTCTCAGCAGAACTCAAATCCTAAGTATGATAACTTGTACTGAAATATCGCAAAAAAATCCCTTTTTCACCTACATCAGGTAGCTTTTAAATAGTAGTTAAATCAGGTAGTTTCTTAATAACAGTGTAAGTTGCAAAGAATATAATGAATTTCTATTATCCGATTACTGCAAAAAACGATTATTTGCTAACTTTCCGAACAAACTGTAATTTCCTTGTTAAATAAAAAAAAAAAACAAACATTAATAACTAGGAAACATGAAATTAGAACATTTACGTGTTTAGAATTTGTTTTATTAATATCTTTTCAATCATTTTACCTAAAAGATATACATATAGGTATTAATTTTAAAATACTTTCTGATATTCTTCAAATCTTTTTCTGCCTCTTCAGTAAGCAGAAATGAATATGGCCACGTTAATAACCTCAACTGTTGAGCGTTTATTATCAACAATCTCCCTCCATAGTTAACTTTGATCAACTTCCACATATCCGATCTAACTTCGCAAACATTCGTAGTTCCGATGACAAAACAATATTTTGACGTTTTCGAAAAAAAATCCATAAAAAAACTATTGAAAATTTAACTCTAGCAGTATATAAAAAGGTACGTTTGTTTGTATAATATAGCCGCTAATCTACTGAACTGATTAGAATGAATCTTTCACCAACGTATCCTTTGTACCCGGGCGAATCTGGACCGGCCAGCTTGTCTAAACTAATGTCATAAAGAGGTAAGGTTTGTAAGTTTGGATGTAGGAGGAAATCTCCGAAACTACTCATCCAATTTCAAATTTACTAATATTTAAAATGGACCTCTAAATTAAAAGCGCTTTTCGTGGAGACCAATTTTGCAACGTAGGTCGACGAAAAAACGATGACAATCTACAAATTCGAACGAAGCCGGACCGGACCGCTATTTTAAATAAGACAGAGTTCTTCCGCATATTTAACTATATAATTTATGAAAGACGAATAGCGGTGTGTTGTACAGCTCTTTTATTAAGTTCTCTTTGTTCCTCTACTGTCAAGTCTCCGTGGTTGCTTACGTAACAGAGGCACCGCTGAAACGGCAAGAGCCAATCCCCTTTTGTTTACACGCGATAAAGGACTTGACCCCAATCATTTCAACGTAAACAATATTAGGCTAATTGACCCAATTTATTGTTTGCTTGTCTCCTCTTTCTCTTCTTGTGTCAGTCACGTCTTTGAGAGCATGTTGGTATTACGATCAGTGCTGCCAACCTAAATATCCTTAGATCAAATGGCGAATGTTGTTCATGCAATACTTTTCTATTTACCTCTCAATTTATTTTCTAGTCCCTATCGTGTTCTTAGCAAGCACTTAGGGGCCACTTTTAATTCAAATTGTCTTTGTTTTAAATCTTGCGACAGCTTTTTTAACTACTTTCCGTTATAATAACTAACTGACTGACTGGTCCGGCTCTCGTCCGGATGCAAATCCCACTTTTAATAAAGGACACTAAAAACTTAAAAATAAAATAGGTAAAAAAACAGTTTTATTGTACAATCGATGATGTACTAAAAACTATGAGTCGCCATAGCTGAGGCTTTGATTAAACTAAAATAAAATCGTGGAGAGCATTTAGTAGAAAACCTTCATTTGTTTGAGATTGGAAATCATATTTTACTTTCGACTACCTTCTTCGACCATAATGTAACTACAAAAGCAGCCCACGATTTTATTTTAGTTCAGTCAAAACCCCCTATGGTGATTCATAATTATTTTCCAGTTTTTAGTACATCATCGATTGTGCAACAAAACCGTTTAACTTAAAAGCCTCTTTACATATTTTTTATAAGTTTTTAGTGTGCTTTATTGAAAATGGAATTTGCATTCGGACAAAAACCGGACCAGTCAGTTATTATAATATTGTATTGTCATCGGAACCATACGTATGCAAAATTTCAACTCAATCAGATAACGGGAAGTGGTTGAAAAAGATTTGAAACAAAGACAATCTGAATTAAAACTGGCCCCTATGCCTGCTAAGAAGATGATAGAGACTAAGTAATTGTTTTTTACTTATTTTATTTCATACACCAGTTGTTACGAACTTAAATGGTAGGGGAAAAATTGGCAACACTTATTTATAAACAGAGCTAAATGCGAACTTGTAGACAAATCAGATAATTGAATGTTAAAAAGGCATTATTTATGTCCGCGTTTAAATACATTGTTTATATAGTTTACTGTATACGGCATTACAACATGTTATAAACAATTCCTAAATAATAATTTAATTACAGGAACTGACAACAAACGAGCATCCCATCGACCGCACTGCAATTTGTAATTCCACGAAAAGATTGTTATTAATTCACCGTGACATAATGTGTGACCGCAAACAAAAGAAAAGCAAAGTGCATGGGTCGGCTTCAGGTGTTGGCGTAATTGAAAAAAAAATTGCACCTTAAAACGCATCATTCAAGCGGGTTTAGTTTATCTGAATTAATGCATTACAGAAAATCGTTCCACTTAAAATGCAACACACCGAAAAAGAATATATATGGAGATTAGAGGTGTTCCAAAAACATTTTTTTTTGCACAATGTATTAACACTTCGTATTGCGGATATAAAAGACATCCCCTTCTATGAAATGTTATCATAATCGTTTGTAAAGGACACCGCACAAACCTTATGGGATTTCGTTCTCGGTTAAATTGAACGAAAATGGTTTTATTTTGTAGTTTAAAGGCCACTAAGAAAAAGTGTCTTTGGGCGCATAGCCTAAAAACCAATAGATTTTTAGCTACAGAGATTTTTTTAGATAGATAGATAAATAGATATATTTATTTCGAAAATAGCATAAATTTAATTATAGGGATACCCATTGAATTCACAATCTTAAAAAATCCTAAGTTCTAGAAATATTTTATACAGGTGACTCCTTTCTAGTTTTCGACTATTTTTCTATTTCTAAAAAAAAACTCAAACGTTGGAACATGGAACATGTTTGTGAATTTAATGGATAATCCCTATATCTAAAATCTCGCTAAACATATCTGTAGCTAAAAATCCATTGGTTTCTATAGGCTATGCGTCCATGGACACTTTTTCTTAGCAATCTTTAAACTATAAAATAAAATCATTTTCGATCAATTCAACCGAGACCCAAATTTGTCCTTTTGAGACAAGAGAGAACGGATATTCTTTGCAGTATTATTACAAACAATATTCTTGTTCGCTAATTATATTTCGCTCTGAAATTCCACGTTCGGCCACATCTATGTGTAATCCGATAGCTCCGGCTATACGCAATAAAAAAAAGTCTGGTATATTTCATATTCGCGGTCTTGTCTGTCAGTTTTACAGCATTTTTATGTAAATTCAACAGATATTTATTACAAAGCGAAGACAAAAAAAAAACTTTTGTTTAATACTTGTCGCATTAAAAAAAATTGTAAATCTTTTCGTCACAAACATAATCTATTTCCAACAAACAATTAAAAAAATGAGTTCATTTTTGATGTGAATTATAAACACAAATCTTTCAACCATAAAATTATAGGGTTTGTTTAGTGCGAAATGTGTTCATCAAATATGACTAATACATTTCTACAAACAACACCTTGCCAAGTTTCGCAGAAATTTTTTCCTTGTTTAAAAAATATACTAATATAAAATTCTGGGCAACAACTCTGTCCTATTATGGTTAAATCATATATTTTAATGGTAGCCCTGTCTAAAGTACATAATTAAGTAATTTAGAGAAACTGGTCAATAACCTAAAACTGTATACATTACTATAATCTAACAAAATATATTCACAAACTTTTTTTTGCCAGCCGATTCGCGTTTTCAATCTACCATTTTTTAATAATAAATGGAAAATTTAATTAATATTTTTATGAGTTCTCGTATTAAGACTTAGAAACTGGGAGCTTTCAATGATTTATCAATGGCTTCATTTGCGTTAAATAATGTCGTTTTTTTATATATATGGTTGGAGTGATGAGAGACAATCATTGGAAGCAAATAGTTACCAATGACTATTGAGCCAGGTTTGGGTGTGAGACTCTACTCTAAACATCCAATATTAATTTTGTTTATTCCACAACTAATTCCAACCTAAACAGACCATAACAATTGCATAATAAGTTTTTGGCACTCAATCTTTTTTTGATATTGGATATTCTTGATGTCAGATATTGTTTCTATTGGATTCCTGACACCAGATGCAATAGTAGGCTTCTCCCATTACCACTAGTCAAGGCCGGTCGGTATTCCCTCTTCTCTCGCGACTGTTTTGTGAATATAAGCCGTGAAACAGCCAGAGCAATGGCAAGGCATTCAACATTTCGTATGTCGTGCAAGATCCAAATATTCCAGATGTTTTTTAGGTTATATCTAATTACGCTATTATATTCTATAAAAAAAAGTTCGCGTCAAGCAAAATACGTTTATCTACAAATCCAGACCAGACTGTTAGCTCATAGCAAAAACAGTTTAAGTTTTCTTTTAAAAATCTCTACAAACCGAAACAATAAACATTGTTAATGGATAAAATTAAAGTTCTCCGAGTTCTCTACTGCAAATGAATGTATAATGTTACATCGTTGCAAACAAGAAGTCGAGCTTCGCAATAGGGGAATGCAGGAGGTTCGGCGATAATGGTGATGCAGAAGTTCACCCGACTGTGTAAGCGAGTAAACGGTGTGTATATAACGTCAAACGAGAGAGAGAGAGAGAATCCATCAGTGTCAGACGGTAAAACGCCGCGTATAACTGAGTAAATAATACACTGTCTCCATGTCTGCAGGATTGCTGCACACCGGGGTTATGGTGTTCCTGTTGTCTTTACGATGATCAATGTCAATTGAATCGTGTTTAGACAGGACGCGTTTAACCATAGCTAGACACTCTTTACTCAGAGAAAATATAGTAGATTCCAATTCTAGCTTCGGCCGCACCCGACCAAAAATTAAACCCTCGATAGAACGTCCGGTTGCGACCGAAGGTTTTGTCGAACGAGAGATTAGTGAGTTTTAGAAGCATTAGAATCTTGATAAATACATTTTTGCATGTACCTCCCGTAAAATACAAAGCTGATTTTCACATTATAATTTGTAGCGTTTTTGATAGTCGACTTCGGCCATACTGGAGTTTGAATTTTTTTTGGATGAATTTTAACAATTTTTTTAGGTGAATTCTGACAATTTTTTGGGTGGATGTTGACAATTTTTTTGGTGAATTTATAGTATTATTTGACTGACCAGGTCACTATATTTCAACTTTGATTTTGATGTAACAAAAATGAATTTTAAATCCAAATTTAAAGATTCTTAATCCCCATTGGGCCACGAAAAACCTAGATCAGTGTTTTAATAACATGCTTAGTAATCCATTTTCTACGATAACAATTAAACGACAATGTATCCATCTTATTTACCGGCTACCGCTTATATAATATCAAATCTACCGTTTCAATTGTATTTCATATAAAATATTGATGAGATAACTAGCGCAACAAATCAAATAAATCCACGACTATAAAATAAATAACACACATATTTCAACGTCAGTTCTCAAGACGGAGTTACATTTTGCAACCAATAATTCTGCTTGCAAAGAAGTACAAAAAAAATAGGGGGGAGAAAATACGGTAGAGAATTCGAGCCATTATTGATTGCCTCCTAGCCATTTGCCATAGAATGCAACGGCATTATGCAGAAAATGCATAGAACAAGATAAGAAGATGGTTGCAGACAAAGAAGAGCTAGTTGCTATGCAAACTAATAAATTACTGAAACATATACATCGTGTTTTACTACATGCATACCCGATGTCATTCACACTAGGGATGTTAAGGAGCTCCGTAACTGTACCTAACCGAAACTATCGGATATCCGATATAAAAATTTATCCGTAACCAAATCCCATATAAAAGTTTCAAATAATTTCGGATAGAGGCGAAGTTGCATTGAGGCCCTGAGGATAAAAATATAATTTTCGAAACGTTGGCCACAAGCGAGACTTTGATATAGCTTATTTTTCTATGTTCCTCAACCAAATAAATCTCCTTCAATGACAATACATATTTTGGAACAAAACTTCTACTAATATATTATGTGTTAATAATGTATATGTTTGGGACATTCTATACCAAATCGTAACCTTTAAAAAAATATTTTTGTTTTCCTTCCCGGTTCGGTACTGAGCCTTTCATAATTACATGATTGGATTGAAGCAGATATTGCACTCCTCATATTCATAACGCGCGAAGCATTTAAATTTGAATCCAAAACTAATGGATAATTCGAAATTATTTTATATCCGTAACCATATCTGAAACCGGTATGATATTATTCCTATATCCGTATCCAGATCCGAAATTTATATCCATAACAGTCAGAATTCACACCGTGTCCTGTTTGGATATTATTTTTCTATAAGAAGAAAGTTAGGTCACAAATATTCTTTGGTAAATAATAGTCATTAATTTCATACTGTATCGTATCTACGTATCCGAGTCAGCGTTTTCTTGTAAGCGCTGATTTAACGGATATCTTGTATCACAAATCGATGAACAGCCTGTACAACAAGTACCATATAGTACAATATGTATGTAATAATATGCAAACACAATGCAAATAGTGGTTAACTTGTTATTGAAGTGCTTTAAAAGTAGTTAGTGTATCGGCCAATAGATGTTATTACGAGTGTGTGACTGAACGTACTCATTGTTGAGATTTATGAATTAAGTATTGGTTAATCACTTGCAACAATGCTTATCAGCGTCAAAAAAGAACAATAGTCTGGAGCTAAAAAGTAGCCATAGATTAGATACACTGTTTCATATCGCGAGAGAATAATATTAAGGGATGCATTATTTAGATAGATACTGATTGCGTTGGTCTCTTTGATTATTTACGTCAAAATGACGGGAGCGCTGCCGTAGAATGGACTGCGAATGCAGGGAAATAATCTAAAAGAAGTTACCAACAAAGATACCCATTGTAAAGTATGAACGTAAGAGGACAGTGTGGTGTGATGGTCAGCGTGCTGGCCTTTGGATCGTACTGTCGTGGGTTCGAATCCCACCTCTGCTCATGGATATTCTGTGATGTCGTTTAGACCCAGCTTTGATATTTAATGATACTAGCTATATACCATATGGTGGTGTCATCCACCCCTCCCCCCAAGTGTTATTCTCTTGCGCATGTGCTCTATATATTATGTGGACATACCCAATGAGCCTTTTTCCTGAAGTACGAAAAATCACTCACTAGTAGCGCTAGTAGTTCGGTAGGGACAAACACTGTCAAATCCCCATATAAACACACATTAAAGTGTACTTGAAAAAAAATGTTTTTAACAGAAGATGATGTTCCTGGAGCAAAACTAAAATTTGCAACTGTAAAAGATAACAATGTAGTAACATTAAAACGTTGGCTTGCGTGTCGTAATTTAAAAGTATCTGGAAAAAAATGAATTAATAGACAGGTTAGTATGCAGACTCTAGTAAAATATTAGCATTAAATTCAAACTGTAATAAGAGAAATTGAAAATAATTATGAATTTCAGATTTATTTCCAAATGAAATATGAATCAAAAATATATGGTAATAAAATAAATTTAATTAAATATAATAAATGAATATAATTTAATAAAAGATTGAGGTTATATTATGTCATTCTAATCAATAGTAATAAACTGTCAAAAATTTACTATTCATTTTTTATTCATTTCATTAATTTTAAAAATAATTTCGATCACATATGTAAATGATGACTCACCAATAAAATGTTTAGAGCACACATATGAATATTTATTAATTTTTTGCACTGTTAAATCCACTCTCCTCGAAGCATGTATCCACTTATTACATCTAACCTCATCAATATGAGGTTTTATAAATGGTATAAAAAACACGTTCTCTTCTGGATATCGATTATCCGACGTACAATTAGCAAAACTGCAATGCTTCGTTGGCATTGTACAAGTTCAAAATTTTTTTTTTATTTCAGATTTATATTTTTAAATAATAAAATAATATCACGTAAATAACATTGGTTTGCATGTAAATATTTTATGTTTGTCCCTATACTACTAGTGCTGCCTCTCGTGACACTTTCGCTGCACTATTCTCAGGAAAAAGGCTCATTGGATATACCTTAAAAAAAAGGATGAACGTCCGATATCAAAGGTCATAAAAATCTTTGGATGCATTAAAGTCGTTTGAAATAACTAAATTTTTCAAAAGAATGTCTAAATCTTTAATCTACTCTATCTAGTCACATGGTGTTATTGATCATTTCACGAAGACATTATTACATATGAATATATTTATGTGGGGTCTGGGCAATTCATCAACCATAAATCGATAAACCAGTGTATTTTCACGGCATATTCCTAATCAAACTCAATCCTTCAGAACCAAAATATTTATAAGGTTCATTAAGAATGAGTACTTTCTCAAGAGGGAACTGCTCCAAACCAAGCTAGTTGTCGTAAAGGTATAAATACACGAACGTTAAGGGAAGCTCAAACATTTGTGCTCCCGATAAACAAAATCCTAAAAAGATTGTTGGGTGAATTTAAAATTCTGTTTATGATCAAATGTCTATTATTAAAAAAAATCTCTCAATAATGTCCTGACAATTGTCAAATCCACTGGGTCCCTGCGAAGTTGAGTTGGAAGATGGTGTTACGGGAATTTAATAATATTACTTGAGACAAAAGCACAGCCCTCAATATAAAGAATCACAATCATGAATAGTATGTTTTTGTATATTTTATCGTTAAATTAGATGCTTGTAACAATTCCAATTAACGATTAACACTTAATTGCAAAGCATGTCACGGGACGCCGTTAAACCGTGAGCCGTAAGCGTTAAGTTACTGCAGACGCAGCGAGAGTTACTCTGTGGTCATGTTCGTGGGACTCGCAGCAAGGACGGGGAGTAACCGGTGCCGAGGCAGGCCTGCTCAACATTACCGCTTTTAGTAAAATAAATCGCGAGACGTCATCCCGATCCCAGATCCGGGGCTGATACTAATATTATAAAGAGTTAGTTTGCAAGTTTGGATGTAGGTCTGTGGCAATTTCCGAAACTATCAATCCGGTTTCAAAAATCATTTCCCCAACATTTAGAATTGACCTTCAGGATGGACATAAGTCATCTATTATCGCGTTGAAATAAAAGCGCTTTTCGTGGAGACCAATTGTGCAACGTAAGTCGACGAAGAACGGTGGCAATCTACAAATTCGGACCGGGTCGCTAGTAGTTTTATAAATTAAATCAAACTGATTTTTGTCATTTTCATTCACGTTGGTGTTCAACAAGCCTGTCGACGATTAAAAGATCGCCATTCCTATTGCCTATATAACAGTGCATTCAAAATACACTATATAGTGTACACAGATACACTATATAGTGTCACGTTACCGCGTACACACAGCGTAGCTGAAGTGTGCATGTATTATGCATGGCGTTGGATCGGTAATAAATAGCGTGTTTTGGTCGCCGTCAAGTTAAGAAGTTACGAACAAAAGGTAACAATAACAACCCAACAGAGTCGAGTTATACTTTATAGTTGAAAACCAGGACTACTCAACAATTTCTCACCGCGGTTCACATATTTGATGGTCCAACAATTTCGGAACCACGTTGATTTCGATTAAGAAACTGAATCGAGGAAAACCGTGAAAAACCGTCAATTAAAGAAAGTGGCCTTGGAGATCAAATTCCAATTACCGGCGTTAGCCGAATCTAGACTGTACGATTTCAGGTGTCGTGTGGTTGCCAGTAATGAAAAATCTATTTGTTTACTAATTAAATTGCAAAGGTTTCTCTTAAGTTATATTACTCCTTCAGTCTCTTGTACTAAATTTATGCTGGGTTGCAGAAAGGATTGTCAAAAAATCTTATTTGACGACTTTAGGTTGTGAACATATACATATTTTTCCATATGAAAAGCAAATTGATCCTCCTCGAAAAACAATTGATCGATTGAAACGGTGTATACATGCGCACTTGGCATCTTTTTTTGTAGAGTTTCCACTTCGTAACAACTTTTTTCTACACATATTGATCAAAATGTTACAATCACCCCGTTGGATCAACAAAGAATTCCGTGAGACGACAATCAATTCGTTATTCTAACAAAGACACACATTGTTGTCCAACAACAATCGGCACTCATTCTGACAATGATACACATCTTGTTGTGGGGCAACAACAATCGGCTTGATGTTCCAACAATATGCGTACGTAAAAAAGGTTTTTGTTGCCAAATTCCGGACAACAATGAAAGCAACAAAGGAAAAAACGATCCAGCCACGGGATAGCTCACGGTCGAAACACTTATCATACGACAGTGATACATTGTGTTTCATAAATTAGCAATCAGTCAGTGAACAGTGCTGAGGTAACTGCTGAGTTAAATAAATAAATGAACTGTGTAAATAAGTGTGCGAATGAACTGTGTAAATAAATGTTAGTGCAGTGTGGTTAATAAACTACTGACTCATGTTACATAACTCTGGTTGAACATAAATGACTTCTTGTAAATAATCTTGTGTATAGTTGTATGTGTTTTCGTATAGATAAAAGTGACTTTGTATTCTTCGAGAATTATTCTTTTATTTTATTAGTCCGAATTTGTTGTTTTGTTTCTGTTACGTTATAGGCCCCACTCACGATCAAACTTCATGCCACAGTTCAGTGTTCAGTGAAGTTGGACCGATTAATCGAAAGACTGACTGGCACCACACACAGTTCATGCAAACTACTCAGTTTTTAAAATTTTTTGTGTTCAGTTTGGTTCAGTTGTTGGCATACACTCGTCGAGTATAGATATATAAAATATATATTATATACATACTATAATATTATACTATAGATAACTAATAAGAACTAAATGAGTTATTTAAATGGTGAGGATTGGCTGTTCATAGCTGTGGGATCGTATTTAAAACAGAGAAATAAGAAAAAAAAGAAGAATATGATTGATTAATGAATTACATCTTGAGCCGTTTGATTGGAATAATTATTTACAAATGGATAAATTAACTTACAATTGTGTACTGGAATTAGCTACCCCATTTATTAAGAACCAGGATATAAATATGCGAAAATCTATTTCTACACAAGAAAGACTTGCAGCAACATTGAGATTTTTGGCTTCTGGTTGTACAAAACACAGAACTCCAAAAACTGAACTGAAAAACACCCACACACACAGCAGTTTACTTGAACACTGAACACTGAAGTCGTTCAAAAATCAAGATGCATTTGATGAGTTCATGCTTGACTTCAGTGTTGGTTTCAGTGTTTATTTGTCCCACACATTATCATGCTTCACTGAACTATAAGTTTGAACACTGAACTGTGGCATGAAGTGTGATCGTGAGTGGGGCCTATTAAAGAAGTACTTTCGTTTGTGTGTTTAATTGTTTTGTTAAACGTTTATTATTGTAAATAAATAATTTCCATCACGAACTAGAACAGTTTTGTTACAAAAATTTAGTTTTTATTATATGTAGCACGATCATTTGTTTTTGTGTGAGTACAATCTATTGTTCTAGACCAGGCCTGGGCAAATGGCGGCCGCGTTCCGGACCCGGCCCGCAAATTTTATAAATAGGTAGTAGAAAAATAGTAAAGAAATAGCAAGGGCCAGAACAGACGAAAAAAGGACCTAAGGAGTTTTTTTTTGCTCTCCAAATGCGAAAATAGAATGTGAGGGCTTTTTTTTTGCTCTGCAAATTTTTGGCCCACGGTCAAATTTTCATCAGCTATATGGCCCGGCGATCAAAAGATTTGCCCGCCCCTGTTCTAGTCTCTAGACGACAGGGAGTCTGAATACATTAGCCTGCTCCTGATGTAGGGAAACTGTAATTATATGATCACAATCTAAGGTCATTGTCAAATCAATTTTTTTGACAATCCTCTCTGCAATCCTGCAGTTTTAGAAACACGTTGGGTATCAGAATTTCTCTTCTCCATATCTCATCAAATCACAAAACGATACAACGATCAAGCCGTGGATTGTGGTCAGTTTCCACCAGTTGAATGGCTCTGGCGTAGTGATCGAATATGCCGTTTTAAAGTAAACGAAGAAACCAGGAGAGCAGAAGTATTGAGTCGTTGGCGTGAGTGTCACGCGCTTGATCAATAGTCTTACACGCCGTGAATGCACAATAATGCAAACATGTCAACGGGGAGGAGAATTCCTTACCACAAAGTACAAGGCATCATTTATATTGTTATTATGATTTAATAATATACTAAACAAATACACAATGCAAGGCCTCGACACTCTTCAATTGAATGCACGTAACGCCCTACTTTTACAGTTGGCCTGTGGCCAGTTTCTGTAATAGCTTGTGTGTCGGTTGTTTTTTTAGCCAACGTATTAAATGTATATGCAACTCACTTCACACTGTAAAATGATATTTGCCGAGTAATAGTAGATTGTGTACCTAGAGTTAGTGCTGGATTAACCTATAATCAAAGTAAGCAATTGCTTAGGGCAGGGGTCGGCAACCTTTTGAGACGGAAGAGCCAAAAGTTACAATTTACAAAATTTCCCAGTTTTTTAATGAGTCACTAAACATTTTCGTTTCAGTATTATAGTATTTGCTTATATAGGTGTAATATATATATCCGAGGAGGACACGTCGCGTCGGGGCGCTGCGGGTGAGACGCGAGTGGAAATGGCTGAGAGATAGACATGGTAACTCAATCATGGATCGATTGGACAATTTTTAAGGGTTTATATAATAAAATTATTATTTTTTGCGTATGGAACTGGAGAGCCGCAGCTTTACATCAAAAGAGCCGCTCAGAAATGAAAAATACCTTACTAGGCTATGTCAACAATTTTTTTTTCTTTTTCCCAGGTTCTCAAAAATTCGATCTACTGATATAAAACTGTCTTAGGAAGTATAGAAGTTAAAAATAATAATTTATTTTGTAAAATGAAAATTTTTTTTTAACTTTAAAGTTGTAACTTTTTTCAATTAATTGTATAAAATGCCTAAGGACCGATTTTGTAGACAGTCAAATTTTCAATGAGAGCATTGTTTGTAAAATTCATTTTTTCCCAAATATTCTATGCTTTTTACCTTTTTTCTATCAATTTTAAGCTAATGACATTCATACAATTTTCAAATCTTTGATTAACGTCTGATTAGAACTCTTCAATAAATAAAATTATCGACCAATTTTTCAGACAATATCTGAAAAATTGGTCGATAATTTTATTTATTCATACAATTTGTTAGAGACGAGGGCCCATAAACAAGATATGCTTAGGGCATCAAGGAGTTTTAATCCGGCACTGCCTAGAGTATCATTATATTCTGACGAAATGCGGCATGTTTAAAACGAGGGTCAGCGAGTTTTAACAGTCAAACAAGTTATACTACTACGCACGAGGTATATATGGTATTTTTTGCATGTGCCTTCTATAAAATATCTGCTTTTAACCGAATTAATGTTTTTTTTTGACAGTTCACTTTTGAGAAAACGATACTTCCAAAATAGTCGGGTAGAATTAGCTGATTCGTGTCCTAAAAAACGTGCAATTGCGAACGCCGATTTTAAATTTTTTTTTGTTAGATAATATGAATATAAGTAACATATTAAGTTTAAACGCCAATCGGAGCACCGCACGATGGTTAAAAAAAATGGCAAAAATCGTCCATATCACTTTTTGGCGATTTACGGGAAAACTATGCATTTGACAAATTAAGTGTAGGAAAATAAAAAATGCGCAATAAAAAGATGAATCGAATGAGTTTTTGTGAGCTCCGATCGGTCCAGTAGTTTTTTAGTAAATTGCAAAAAACCGCTTTTTTGGGCCATTTTTTCGAAATTCCATAGCTTCCGTTCTATTAAATATGAAGACTTGAAACTTTAATAGAATATGTGTTTTATAAGCTTCAATATGCAAGATCGATGTTATACTTTTTGAGAAACTTTGAAAAAACCGAAAAAAGGCCCTTACGAAAAGAGTCCCTGAAAAAGTTTTGGGCCAGCGTAGACCAATTTTTCAAACGTGCTTTTTTTCATCGAGAGTTGCTCTACAACATCCTGCAATGCCGTACCATTACACCTAGCGAAAGTGCGAAAAAAATTGATTAAAAAAAGCGTTTTAAAGCGAAAATGGCAATAATAATAATGATATCATTATACAGGCTGAGTCAGACCACCCGTATCAGTCGTTTTTTTCGAAAACTGTTAGTCGTAGAGAGTTGTGTCAAAAATCTGTATTATAAAAGCCATAATGAAGAATCGAATGGTGATATTTTTTTCCCCCGGAAAGGTCGGCTTCCCTGTTAGTTTGCTCCGGAGTGTTCAGAACTCGGAATGTTAAATGGCACGATAGGTCGAAAGTGGTATTGTTGAAAAGATCTTTAAAAAATAAGCAAGTTTTGTAGGAAATTTTTTTTTTACTGCCACCCCTGTTAAGTAATATTCGTTTGAAATTATTAAATTAACATGTCAGAATAACATTCTTAATTTTAAAAGTCGACATTTAAAATCTCCCTTTTTTAAAATCAATTTTTTTCGCACTTTCGCTAGGTGTAATGGTACGGCATTGCAGGATGTTGTAGAGCAACTCTCGATGAACAAAAGCACGTTTGGAAAATTGGTCTACGCTGGCCCAAAACTTTTTCAGGGACCCTTTTCGGAAGGACCTTTTTTCGGTTTTTTCAAAGTTTCTCAAAAAGTATAACATCGATCTTGCTGAAATTTTGTATGCATATTGAAGCTTATAAAACACATATTCTATTAAAGTTTCAAGTCTTCATATTTAATAGAACGGAAGTTATGGAATTTCGAAAAAATGGCCCAAAAAAGCGGTTTTTTGCAATTTACTAAAAAACTACTGGACCGACCGGAGCTCACAAAAACTCATTCGATTCGTCTTTTTATTGCGCATTTTTTATTTCCCTACACTTAATTTGTCAAATGCATAGTTTTCCCGTAAATCGCCAAAAAGTGATATGGACGATTTTTGCCATTTTTTTTAACCATCGTGCGGTGCTCCGATTGGCGTTTAAACTTAATATGTTACTTATATTCGTATTATCTAACAAAAAAAAATTTAAAATCGACGTTCGCAATTGCATGTGACGGATTTGCTAATTCTGCGCGGCTAAAAGTAACTTATCAGAATTCGGAGAAGGGGGTGCGTTTCATTTTTCGTTTGATGCAGGCCAATTTTCCCCACCGCGTCTAAAGAAGTTTCACTTCAAAAATGTTTAATTTAATATTAACAATATTGATGAAATAGTTATATCAAACTTACGGTTACGTTGATCATTTGATTCAAATTGTTGGTTCTTACCTGTAACAAAAAGAAAATTTATTAGATTGTTATACACAAAAGTCAATGTTTAAAAATAATCAATATTAATATGAAGGAAGGTTTTGGTTAAGGATCATAAAATAAGCTTTACCAATGTTTCGCTAGTGGCCAACGTTGCGAAAAATTTATTTTCATCTTCAGGGCCTATGAACATGTATATAATTTATACTGAAGAAATCAATATTAATTCACATTTTGTCTGAGGCAGGCCAATTTGCCTTACTTCAATAATAATATTTTTTTTGTTCCACAAAAGTCCCTTTTAAAACGACTTGTAAAAAATACTTTTTAAAAGTATTTGAAATACAATTACTAAAAAAGTATTTGTATTTATATTTTGAAATACTTTTATTTAAATACTTTACAAATCTACTTTTAAACACAGCAAACGAAATGCTTATTTACTACGTTTCCTATTTTTTTTAATAGAATATAGAAATCAACATAGATTGAAAGCTTGACCAGGCCTGGTATTGGTTATAGTTACCAGTCGGACACGCGTCCGGTCGAGGCGTAGGCGGAAGTTAAACAGCCCAGTCGGGTCGCGGCGCAACGCACCCGAGAACCCCGCGTCGCGTGTTTCCCCCTTTTTTGTTTTGTCCAACAGACGCGTGTGCATGTTTTATAAACTTATTGACTAACCGATCGGTGAACCTTAAAAAAAATCACACACACACACACACACAGTGAAATAGGTATTTTGATGTGTCTGAAGTCCGTTTCTTAGTACGGTGCCATTTTCTAATTAGACCAAGATCCCAGACCCGTCAGACCTACGTCATTTCAGTACTGCTAAGATTTTATCAGTAAATGTACAATATTTAGTTAAGAA
Source organism: Xanthostigma xanthostigma (assembly GCA_963575645.1). Lineage (NCBI taxonomy): Eukaryota > Metazoa > Arthropoda > Insecta > Raphidioptera > Raphidiidae > Xanthostigma > Xanthostigma xanthostigma. The sequence continues at coordinate 46,703,102 of OY754470.1, forward strand.
AGTGCGCCTATTTGCTAGCTTGAAAGCCGGGGCCTTTTAGAGATAACCGGTTCTAAAGATACATAAAACACGTGCTTACTTACGTACGCAATGGTATTATGCATGCATATGAGTGCGAGTGAGAGCATTAGATGATTTTTTTTGTTTGACAGCTTTACAAAATGTACAGACTTATAGTTCATGATTTTAAGAGAGAAATAGCAAATAACCAATAACCAATAGATTGTTTATTTGGTTCCATGAAGTCACTCGATATAACGACAAAGTCCTTCAAACGTCGAAATTACTTAATTCTAGTTGGTTTACCTTGTCGCTCATACAACGATACACTCTAAATAACGATACATCTACTCTAAATAACGACAACAATACGTTATCATTAATAAACAGTACTTGTTTGTTATTTTGTTGCTTTGTTGTCGGCACCATGCGTACCGAAGATTCCAAGAAATTCGTTCTTTTGTTTGTTGGGATTATCTTTCATATGTTTAGCTCAGCTGCTAATCGATAAGTTATCATATTCTTAGTTGCCCACAAACTTTAAACCAATAAAAAAATATTAATGGATTATTTCTTCTCCCCGTTTAACGGCAACTCTCAATAACGCCACAAAGTGCACAGTCCCTTGAGTGTCGCTATATAGAGTTTACACTGTACTTTAAAATATTACAATATTTTCTGCACATGTGTAAACAATAAAATCGCGATAATGGGATCAGCTATAATACAGTAAAACATATTTTAAGTGCATACATTGTTAAGTATAATAGGCATGCAGTTTTGTTACAATAATGATTCTTCACATTTGTGTAAGTTATTATTCTTCACTTTTTCTTTGACACAGTAAAACCAGCGTTTCTACAAATCTTCAACAATTTCTGATTTTGATTTGAAACATCTAATGGCGCGTTTGGTTGGCAGTAAAACCATGCAATTGACGCGATACTTTTATGGGACGAAGTTACGTTTGTGTGCGTTGGATTAAACAAGGCTTTAGTTGAAGGTGACATCTAGATAACAGAGCGAAATTTAGTTACTAATATTCCGTTAGATGACAGCGTGTGACGTTTGCTTTGTGTATGACAGGCAAAATTTAGTTGCAGCGTAAAATTTAGTTATACGGAGCGACATTTAGTAACTAGAATTTTGTTAGTTGATAGGGCGAAATTAAGTAGATGACAGGGCCAAATTTAGTTACTATCGAAGTTCGCTTAAATTTATGTTTCACATCTGCCAGGTGTCCATAACGGCTTACACTTTTTTTCTGTTTGTACCGCCATAACTTTTGGATCCCTTATCCGATTTCAATGAAATTTAGTATTCGTATAATAAATATACTTTATATCCGACTTCAATCGCCTTGACATAAGCCGTGGATTCGACTAGCGCTTACAATAAAAGCGAACAGCTGTCACTCGTGTTTTTACGTACAGCCTCAAAGCTGCTTGCTTGGAATTTATCTGTATTTTTATGTAATTAATTAATTAAGGTAGTCAATAAACGTACTTTCGACCGAGGTATGAAAAAAAATAGTATACACCACACGGGCAGAAGGTTTGGGAGCCTTAAACTCCGCGTCATGATGTTCTCGGTCCGCCTCGGGCTTCATGACGCGCATTGCAAGAATTTCAAACTTTCTGCCCTTGTGGTGTAATATACTATTTATTAACGCTTATTAAGCATTGAAAATGCCTATTAAGCACTGAAGTGCTTATTAAAACCGTTGTGTCAAGATCGTTCTAAACTTTTTAACGGTTTGCGTAACTCTTCGCGTAAATAAAGTCTACTCCACGAGGAAGCAAGGACATTTTACGAACCATCAATATATATTTGCAGTACTGCACACAATATAAGTGGACACGTAGGCGCGAGAATTCTGTATGATTCGCAATGATTGCATAATAATAGCCAGACTGCATCTGAGCGCAACACGAAGCCATAAACTATATTTTATTGCTCATTGTTCAAAAATATCTCAATGCAATATATTATGTGTAACTTGTACAGAATTAATAATTAAAATCTGTCCACTGGTATCTATAAACATTTCGTATATAGCAGTAAGTACTAGTGATGTAACGAATATTTACATATTTTTTCAGATTCGCATTTCCAAAATTCATACGATTATTATTAATAGAAAAAAATCCAATTTTTAATTAATGCGACCATAATATTAAATAACACCAAAAATATTGTTTTTTTCTTAATCCTTTTTTAAAAAATAACTTGTTTTTTCGCTAAGGTAACTTTGCAATTACATCCTTTATATCAGAGAGTGCGAATTTTGTGAGTTTGTGGCGGCGGGTAATCTCCAAAGCTACTCCTCCGATTTCAAAATTTTGTTTTCAGTAATATTTAGAATGGACTCAGAGGGAGTCGTTCAAAGGAGCGACACTAAACAGTACGTACTAAACAAGAGTGCAGACTTCAGAGGTGTGAACTGTCCATCATCCATGCTCAGGTGTCACGAAGCAATGCACAGCGCAATACACACTCAGCTCGGAGCTCATTTTAATATTATATAAATTATAAAGTATAATAAAAGCTTAACAATAATAATGTTTATTGTTATAATATTATATCTACGTCAATGTGAATGTTTAAAGTCACCGTAAGCTTAGTACTATTACACTTGCAGTGTGTCATTCAACATTAAATGACTCAGCAAAGATAACTCCGTACGTGCAAAATTTACTAGTGCCTCTGTGGCTTGCGCTGTGTGCGTTCTGTAAATGTGCGATGCAACAGTACAGAACAGCTCTGCACAGAGCAATGGCGCTCAGAGTGAGTCATTCACAAAAAAGAGCGACTCGCTCCGCTCCGAGAAAGGAGTCGATCATTATGAACGACTCGCTCAGGAGCGACACATCACTAGTCTCTGGACTATTTAACTATATCCGGGTTAGTAAGTGTCACAACTATGTCAAATTTCAATTTTATAAACAACTTTAAACACAACCGAACGAACAAACGAGTAATCCCATAAAAATTCCGCTATTTTTCCTTTTGATGTACGCAACCCTAAAAGCAGAATGCTCGTAAATTAAAGATCGCCCGTAATAATTACCTGCATTTTTTATGATTCATTAAAAATTTTGATCTACTGTAATTGTTTTTATTGCCCATATTAAATTGTCGATCAAACATTGCATTTTTTTTTTTATTTCAACATAACTGACAAATTCATTCGAAACCTGATTTTAAACGACAGATGGTTAACAGGCTATCATTATAATTGAGAGAGCATCATGAGAAAATACTTCAACAAAAAAAAAAGCGACGTGCACATTCGGGTTCACTGGCCACAGGGTCCTCAACAAGTAACAACGTTTCCACAAATTAATTTTAAATAATCGACACTCGCTATTTATTTACAATATCACTTCTACAAAAAGGTAATATATTTATTATTTATGTCAAAACCGACGTAATAATGACAGCGAATCTGCATATAAAGCCAGTAAATAAATATAAAAATTGTGTTTTATAATTTTTACCCGATTAGGTACAGTTAACTCAAAAAGAAGGTTTTTGATTTTAGCAGTCAATTATGCAAGTGCGTGCTGGCCTTTGAATCGCACTGTCGTGGTTTCGAATCCCACCTCTGCTCATGGATATTTTGTGTTTGTCGTTTAGACCCAGCTTTGAAATTTAATTATACCTACTGGCCAGATACTAAGAGGTAGTGCCACCCCCCCAAGTGATATTCTCTTGTATATGTGCATATGCTCTATATAATATGTGGATATAATATACAATTGGATACACCTTTTTAAAAAAAAAAAAAAAAAAATATGCAAGTATCTGAACTTACAAATAAAAATCTTTAAAAAAAATGTAACGTACTTCAAAAAAGGGTCACTAAATAAATTGGTGCCGATCTCGAAATTTCGTTATTTTACCATTTTTACTGACCTTTTTTCGAAGGACGCTAATTTTTTTTTGAAGTAAAACTTCTTTACGCACACTTGACTTGGGGAGTAAGCTGGTGAATGCACGACGAGAGATTTACGGAAAGTGTGATCGGGCTAGGCGAACGGAAATTGAGAGGGAGATATAAGTTAGTGAAGATAGAAAGAGCATGACAAATACTTCACTGGCTACTGGCGCCATCAGGTGGCCGAAAATATAAGCAGTACTAACAATAGAATGACACATACTTTACTTGTCAGTGGCGCTATCGGGTGACAGAAAAAAGTTTTGTAAACCTACTTAACTTGCAGAGCTATAAATTAATATCTTGTTTGTAAATTCATTTTAAAGTTCATGTTTTGTGAATTTTCTGGTGAATAATAACAAATTATGGCAGGAAGAAGTTTTACTTCAGTCGTGTGGAATTTCAGTTTTTCAAATGAAAGTTAGTAACAAGCAAGTTTGATACATAAATAATGAGTAATGATATACACAACAAAGTATTGACACATGCCACCATGCACGAGCACAATATATGTACGAATCATTTTAGTAATAATTAATTATATGTTTTCAATAATATTATACTTTCACCTTCTGTTGATTCTTTATAATAAATTGTCCCCTCTGATTGCACAATATACAGGTATAACTGTAGTATTCAACCCAATGGCTCGCGAAACAACAATACGGTGGCATTCAAAATGTTCACCTGCACGTATTTTATAATAGACTAAGATCCCAGACCCGCCAGATCTACGTCATTTCAGCACTGCTAAGATTAAATAAAAGTACAATATTTAATTAAAAACGTATGTCAATTTGTTAGCTTGAAAGCTTGAAATGTTCTACAAGCCGTGCTTACCTACGTACGAAATGGTATTATGAATGTATATGAGTGCGAGTGAGAGCATAATATGATTTTTTTTCGACAGCCTCATGAAATTTAGGTTTATTTCATTTATTAAAAAAAAAATGTTTTCTAAAAAATGGGCGGAAATGATTTTTATCTGCATCATCAAAATGTTTTTTGTCGGTTATTAGTAAAAAAATGTAAATACAATTGGTATTTCATCAGTTCTTCTCGTATTAGATTCTCGGTTCGAGTGGGTTTGAGAGACGTCATAAAAGTGCCATTCACAATGGTATTCCTACAAGCTCGATTTTTCAAACCCTTCTAATCAAGTTTTAATTTTATTAAACGAGTGTATTTGATCAAATAATTGATCGTTAGCAAATAAACATGTTCAAGATGTTTTGAACAATATTATATCGTCGTTGGTTCTGTAATAGCTCTTATGTGCATAGTTGGCAGATTTTACGTTTTTTTGGAGAAAACATTCAGGAAACAGAGCTCTATACACTAATAATACTTCCAAATTAATTTTACAATAACCAACAAGGGGAAGTAACTCTTATGTGAAAAGCTGTATCAAATAATTCCTCCCATGTGCCAATAAATCCGAAATTAACGTTAAATACCTATGTTTTATTAAAAACATGTATAGTGAAGGTAAGTATGAATTAGTAATATATCTCTGAAATTGCTAGTTCTTACCATCCATTGCTGAAATAACTACTTTTTGGCCTTTCCTGCAAATTTTACTTTTTGCGCATAAGAGGTATTACAGAACCAACGACGATATTAAAAAAAAAATGATATCCCAAAAATACTTTGACTTTCCTTTTCTCCCAGACGCATCCTCATTCCGCATCATTCGCGTAACGATTTTTGTAACACCTTGTAGATGAAGTACACACGTCTGTAGGTGGTTCGAAATAATGTTTATACAGAAGGTACATAATACTGTATCAGAGACGTTTGTATTTTTTTTTTATAAAACTTCCTGGTTCAACACACTCTCAATGACTATAGGACTTAATATACTGTCTCTATACCATACCTACTTGGGTCTGTTTTTTTTTCACCTTCTCAAGTAGTTAATAATGACCTACTAGCCTTTCCTCTTTTTCTACTACCGTGTGTTAGAATGGAGTACGTTTCTTTTTTATCTGATTATAGGTAAACAAACTAATTTTATTGGTGATGCAAAAAGCCACATCTTATATACATTACTATACAACCTGCCACACAAAACTACGCTTGCATGGGATCATTAATCAAAATCATTTCAAAATATCACAGCGAATTGGAAGGATGTCTGTCAAATGTGACATAATTTTATTACACATCCACGTATGGTTATTACAGACTGATTTTTAAGTTGATTCTTCTTTTTGAAGTAAAACTTCTTTACGCACGCTTGACTTGGGGAGTAAGCTGGTGATGCATGCCAAAGGTGATATATTTTATTAAAATAAATATAGTTTAAAAAAAACTAAAAAACACGCTTTATATCGAACTAAAAAGTAAAAATTTTTTTTTTTAAAAATAAGCTTAAAAAGCGTGGGGCGCTTTGTTCCACATTTTCGTACATCGAGCGACCCACGCTTTTTAAGCTTATTTAAAAAAAATATTTTTTACTTTTTAGTTCGATATAAAGCGTGTTTTTTAGTTTTTTTCAAACTATATTTATTTTTCACTTTTTAGTTTGATATAAAGCGTGTTTTTTAGTTTTTTTTAAACTATATTTATTTTCCACTTTTTAGTTCGATTTATTGTCAAAAATTTGCCGAAAAAAAACAACAATTTTTTTTTCGGCGTGGACGGGATTAGAACCTACGACCTGTGATGCCGAGAGATGACGTGAGCGAAGACCCGTGCCTTAGACCGCACGGCTGCCAGTGTACTTACTCTGCTGGCATATTATACAGCTATATAAACGACTTGCTGTAGTCCAAATGAAAGTTACAAACATACATACATACACACTTACAAGTGAAGTTAATATAAAGCGTATAAAAACTAGCGGCCCGGCCCGGTTTTGACCGGGTGCGATAGATGTAATTCGTTTGCAGCCCGGCGTCTGAACTAATAGTTTTGAGCAAATTCTATCAGACGTCGCTACATGTTACTAAAACAGTTTTTTTTTTGGACAAATTTTGTACAAAATATTATAAAAACTGTTCTATAGATTAACACTTGATATTTTCGTTATAATTTAACTATATGCTGATCAAATAGTTTCGATGTCTGCTCAGCCACTAGTTGAGTAGCTCTGATTTAAATTTTAACGGAGTGAAGCGGCACTTTCACCCGCTATTTACACGAACAGAAGTGGAGACGAGACGATGATTGTCAATCCGAAAACATGTCCATATCCATTCATTTATTAATAATGACAACACATTCATATTTCATTGCTTACAAGTGTTGCGATTGCGCCAATGGGGCTTCTAATCGTTTCGATTCAATCAATTTAGAGCTGAGGTTTCCAAACTTTTTTTTCTCATAGACCACTTTCAAAATTTTGCTGATTCTGGTGGACCCCCTGCAGCTACATTTCTACCATATTCCCAAAACTCGACAAAAAATGTGAAGATTAGATCTAACTATGGAAATTTGTGTTGCGGTTGAGTTCAAACCACAAATGGGGAGTTTTCTAAATGTAATAATTGAGAATTGATTGGTTAATTAATTAATTGATTGCGCTGTGAGTGAATATCAAAAAAATAAAGTTGGCCAATCAAAAAAGTGATTCCATCCAACTTTAATTTTTTGACATCTACTTACAGCACAAGGAACTAATCAATTCTCACTTATTTCAATTGGAAAAGTCCCCACTCGGAGTGGTAAAAATAAAATGAAAACTAGTATATTTCTTGTGTTGTATTTATTCAAATATGTAACAAGTAACAGTCGCTGAGCCTCTTAAAATATTATCTGCCTACATTGATAGGTAAAGTCAAGCCAACATTTTAGTTCTTCACTATCGAAAGCAGATACATTCTCATGGACCTCCGCTTACGAATTGTGAATCCCCATTTTTTTGTCACGCCAACGTAGACCCCTGGGGGTCCACCTGGACCACTTTGAGAACCACTGATTTAGAGGATCAATTCAATGATCTTTTGTAATGATGTAATACATACACCACAAACGATTTTATATTGGATTTTCTGTACCCGCAGGATGAATAAACAAACACCGTTTCCTAATCAACACCAATATATGTGTAAACTCTTTATTTCAAATCTAAAGGAACCGAGCATTTTTTTTGTTGTAAAGAGTTTTCGTTATATGGAGGGGAGAAAGAAAAATAACCAAATTTCACCTAATTAATTTATTCCAAACACTAGTCTGTTAACTTTGCCTGACGTTTTTTTTGCTATGTCAACATTTGTTTTATATTTTATTAAATATCTTATGCATGTCTTGGGATGTGGTGGAATCATCCTCATTAAACAATATGATTTTTTCGATAAATTTGGCGGCATCAAGTGCTTGTTGAATAATTGGTGATGGTTCAGAATCGTCCTCTTTACGTCTGTAAATATTTGCTGACGCCTAAATATGAACACATTTCTTCGTAATAGAGAATGGCTGTTGCGCTATAAAGAGGGTATTAATGTATGGGTTTTAAGGTAAACCAATCAAATTGTTAAAATTTCTACGTTATAGGGAGTTTTTCGTTATAACGAAGAACGTTATAAAGAGGTTACACTGTATATAGAGCGTCTCTAAACTTAGTGCTTCAATTCCTGATCCAAAAAAAATGTCTATAAAACTTTTGTTCCACAGCCCTAACTTTTAAGCGATTTGAAAAATTACGACCCACTTGTTTTAAGAAGTTGACAGAATGGTTTCAAATATATTTTTTTTTTACTTAAATATGTTCAGTTAATTGGTTAATTAAACATAATATTTTTTAATGTACCTACGTTCAGATTTCAGCAGTCTTGTAAGTTTGGATGTAATCTCCGAAACTACTCGTTCAATTTCAATTTTTTTTCACCAATATTTAAAATGGACTTTCATAATGGACAGAGGCTATATATTATCGCGTTACAATAAAAGCGCTTTTCGTGGAGACCAATTTTGCAACGTAAGTGAACGAAAAAAACGGAAAAATTCGGACGAAGCCGGACCGGGCCGTTAGCAGTTAATGAATTGCGGTTATGTTTCAATGCAATCATATTATATAGATGAATGCAGATAATTCTGTCGTGATTAATCGCCACAATTTATGTAGATCGTTTCATTAAAGGCGTGTCCGACAAGAAGATAATTTTCATTTTAAAATATGCACGACGAAGTTTGTTTTATTGTGCCATAACTAATGATCGTTCGTCGTGTACACACGTTCATCTTGTACGACGACGCCATGCACGATCCTCTGCATATTAGTGATGTGTCCACATGACTCTTTATTGGGAGCTGGCTCCATGCGCTCAAAGGAGCGACACTAGACAGTACGCACAACACAAGAGTGCAGACTGCAGAGGTGTGAGTGTCATCATGCATGCTCAGGAGTCACATAGCATTGCACAGCACAATACACACACTCAGCTCTGAGCTCATTTTAATATGAGTCTGATCTTATATTATTCGCATTTCGGATAAACTATAAAGTATAATAAAAGCTTAACAATAATAATGTTTATTGTTACAACGACGTCAATGCGAATGGTTTAAGTCACTGTAAGCTTAGTACTATTATTACACTTACAGTGTGTCATTCAACATTAAATGACTCAGCAAAGCTAACTCCGTACGTGCAAAATTCACTAGTGCCTCTGTGGCCTGTGCTGTGTGCGCTCTGTAAATGTGCGAATGCAACAGTACAGAATAGGTCAGCACAGAGCAATGGCGCTAGGAGTGTCATTCACAAAAAAAGAGCGACTCGCTCCGCTCCGAAAAGGGAGTCGTTAATTATGAACGACTCGCTCAGGATCGACACTTCACTACTGCATATAGTCTAGTTCACATGTCCATTTTTGATGAATTCCAGTCCTCCTTCACCGAAAATTATGAATATGGTCTCGTTCGATTCGGAATGACGCCTAGAAAATTTTTGAAAAAATCGAAGTGGCAAACGAAGAAATCGCAAAAGTTATGAACATATTAGTAAAAAAAAAAGAGGAGTTTGATTTTTTGCGAATATCTCGAAAACTATTGCAGATATCTGAAATCACAGAAAAGATTCTGAAAGAGCAGGAAATTTCCTCCCGGAACTCTACCACCAATAGGTATTTCTAATTTTAATTTATAGAGGTGAAAACAGAGCGAACAATTATTTTTGTTCTATTTTTGATATAATTTTCAATATTTTTTCGTCTTTTAGCTTGTCGTATAAAAAATAGAAAAAAAAAATTGAGTCCTATTTTCACCTCTAAATTAAAATTAGAATTATTGGTGGTAGAGTTCTGGGAGATGGTACTTTTTTGTAGGAAATGTCCTGCTCTTTCAGAATCTGTTTTGTGATTTCAAATATCTGTGATAGTATTTTTTGCGATATTCGCAAAAAAACAAACCCCTCTTTTTTTTACTGAAATGTTCATAACTTTTGCAATTTTTTCGTCCCCCCAACTTGAACTAGGCTGATTGAGAATGGTTGCAATCAAGGTTGTTAGGACACAGGTTACCTCTTTCCATGCAGACCGTTAATATTTTTTTTTTCAATCGACGCTGCAGCCATTGACAAGTCCGCTGGATGATATCATTTCATTATTTTATTTTGGTATTTTCTATGGCATCTGCTGAGAATGCGTGCTTCCAAAAATGGTTGTCAGTCTGTACCAATAATATTCGAAACTCAAAGTCACTTCACGTAGGTTTTTTCAAAACCGTCATTGGCGTAATCAAAGCCACGAGAAAATTGAAGTAAATTCATTCCGTGACTGCTAGATGTCAGAGACAATCGGGTAAGAACCCAAGACCAGTTCATAAAATTAATTCCTAATTGTTTTCTTGGTGTCGGTATAATTTCTGCGGCAAGGAAATTTATGACCAGCCGCTATTAACGGCGATGTGTTGAGTACAAGATTCAAGAACAATAATTATTTGTAAACAATTTTTTTTAATTTTATATTTTAATTGTCCTAATCATCACTAATTTAGTTGTGTTTTATTCAGTAAAGGAATTATAAATAGACACTTCTCAAACCTGTTACAAGATTTTTTAATTAATGGCTTGAATAATATTAAATTAAATTATGTAAAAGAATAAATTAACTTTGTCTTCACAAAAAAACAGTTTTATTAGTCATTACGTTGTTTTTATATATTTGGTACAGTCAAGGACACCGCTTTACTTGGATCGGTTTGGTTATTTATTTAAGGTGATCAATTTCAAAATCAATTTTGTTCATCTGAATCAATTTATTATACTAAATTCAATTACATTTTTTTTTTTAGTTTTATTAAATTGACGTCAATCTCGTAATCTTGCTTTTAGTGAATTTTTTAAGGAGGTTCGTTTTTTTATAAAAACTAACGTGTCTGTTGTTTGAGCAAACGCTGATACCGTGATGCCAAGTTGGTTTGTGGGCGTTTGTCCGTGTCGCCCACGTGACAAGAAACTGTTTCCTGATTGGCTCTTCCTCAAAACAAGTCACGTGAGTAAAGGCCACTGCACACGAGGCTAGAAACGCTGCTAGATTCCTTGCTAGATTTGCCTACTAGTTTTCTAGCGCTGGTTTTCTTGATTGCTGTTAACTGCTCGCTTCACACGAGATTATTTTTCAAGCGTGTTTTGTGGATAGATCTGGTGCACGCGCAGTGACAGTTCGAATATAAACACAGAGCAAAACGTGTCTGTTGTCTGGCAGAATGACGCCATGTGGGTGTTCAAGTGCCCACGTGAAGATACTGCTTCCCGATTGGTTCTTGCTCACACCTAGCAACAAATCTAGCAGGGATAATAGCCCCTGCTCTAATTTTAAAACCTATCTTCTGAGCTAGCAAGGCAGCCCGCAGTGACGTCATTTCCAGCTTCGAACCCAGCCTACCAGCTAGCAGAACTCCTAGCAAGGAATCTAGCAGCGTTTCTAGCCTCGTGTGCAGCGGCCTTAAGCAGTAACGTCATTCCCAGCCTCGTAGCCAGTAGTGTTTCAAGCGGCAGAACCAGTCTCGTGTGCAGTGGTCGTTTTTTCGTAAGAGATAAGCAATTAAACCAAACGTGTGACCGTGCTCTAGAGAGACTGTTCTATTTTGAAACAGAATTTTAAGTCGTGACATCGAAATGTTGAAATGAAAATATCAACTATAGCCATGGCCACTAATTAAAAAAAAAAAAAACACACACCTACAAGATATTATATTATGTACTTTTTGCTGAAAAAAAAAACGTGTTTGCGTTCCGAAGTCAGCTGCAGATTAAACACTGCAAGAGAATGGACTGAAATAAACACGACCGCGTTTATAATTTCCGAGAAAAATTATAAATAATCGATTTCTCTCAAACCACAAAGAAACAAAAAAACAACGACAAAAAGAAGACAAATGTAAAACGATCCGTGGCAAAACGATTTATCAGAAATGGCACCACCGCACGATTCACAAGAATCTCGACGAAAAATAGTCGGCACAAAAACATCGCATAAATTTTATCTGATATTTATATCAAATGTAGGTAAACTGGATTCAAAGAATTAGTTTTACAGGAATGCATAAATTATGTATTAAATAATCGCTCAGCTTGATACGCAATATATACTGTTTTCCTTTTAAGGAGGTTGATGCGTTACAGTCCCAATCAAAAGTAAGTCGAATTCTAAATCGGAATGAATTTTTACAAAAGGTTATAAGTCGATGATAGCAATAAATTTTTGTCAAAGGCATAAATAAATCAATTTTTTTATTATTAAACAATTATTTTAGTATTTTCCTTAATGGACTAACTTTTGAATTTTTTGTACAAAGTTAGGTTAGGAGAACTAAATTTATGTAAATATCTGTATTTTACATATTTTTTGCAGTAAATAATTAAAAAAAGAAATTAGAAGTAATGAAAATTAAAATTGCCAAGCATAAAAGTCCATAATCAAAAATTGCTAAGGTTTAATAATTTTTTTTATTGGTTAAAAGTCTCCTAATTAAATTGAAAAAAAATTAAAATATTTGTAAAACATCGATGCTTTACCCAGTTAGTTTTCGGAACTGCTAACATTATTTTTGGTTATTTGCAAAAAAATATAATGTAAGTACAGTGCATGCTAGATTGAAATATTTTCCATATGACTACATGTTAAAGTTTTTTTAATTTTTAACTTTATAAATCTCCTAATTATTTGGATTTTTTACAGAAAATTTTGTCATCAAAAAAATTATTAAAAAAACTTTATTTCAGATTTTTTTCATTTTCTTCGTTTAACGCCTCAACCTCCTTAAAAACGACTTAATACATATATAATTGATTAATACTTTATACTCACTCGCTTTACAAGCAACAACATATTTCATAATGTGTATAAAATTTATATTATTTTGACAGCTCAATGCAATAATTTGTCTTCCGAAATACATCGTCGTCTATATGAATCACATTACCAACGACTTAAATGGGTAACACAGCAATCGACAGTAAACTGTTTTATTGACAAAAATTGGCAAGCTGTTATGGCGTGTGTCTTGTCCTTCATTGTTATTATTATTTTAGAAACGTGAGTATTCGAATTTTTCGGATATATGCTGTCAATCTGAAATTTTTATTCGAACTCTAACAATGACTAATTAACAAACAACACACAGCCTAAACCGGTGGGTCCATGTTCACATAGATGTACACACAAGAGATATATAAATCAGGTAGGACCGAGCGGTGTAGCGTAGTGGTGAGAGCACTAGACTCGCAATCGGGTGGTATCGGTTTCGAATCCCGGTGGGAGCAGATGTGGCTGGAACTTTTTTCTGCTACCTCTTTCCGAAAAACTGCAATTCCTGTACCGGCCATATTGTTGCGGTTTTCCATGGTTTCCCTCAATAATTCCAGATAAATATCGAGATGGTTCCTTATTCAAGGCCATGGCCGATTACTTGTCAAACTCCTATGCTCAAAATTTGCCTACCTTAACCAAATGTCCTAAAATTCCTTCAATCGCCCAATGCTATTAATTAAGTTGAAGTTGAAAAATGTAGAAAATAACGGGAAGTGTGGTAAATGGAAAATAGTAATGGTGCGAATGGCGTCTGTTAAAGTTGAGAAACGGACGTTATAAGCGCATTATTATTTTTATAAATCAGATAATGGTATCAAGCAAACATGCCTATCTAGCAAAATCCCGGAAAAAAATCACTCTTCCGAACGTGTTGATCTGTTTAAATGCAGCTCAACACAAATTACATGCGCATTCTTCATTACTACGGGAGAAGTTGCGGGTAAAAACCTATAATAATCACTATTATACAACGAGAGATTTATTGTCAAACTTTTGTATAACACAAACTTTGACAATAATCTCTCGATACGTTCTGTACCTATAAAAAAGTTGTTACTGTAAAAAAATGAATATGAAGAGACCTTGAACAAAGTAAGTTCTATACGTGTAACTAACAAGGAGAGCGGTGGCCCCTCGTTATATTAACGCGCAAAGACAAACACCGATTCACAACAAACCTACTACAAGCATATCCTGTGCTCTTGATACTTCTGACAATCTTGCTATTTATAACTTCATTATAATTCGCTATTTCAATTAGGTATCGATTATTTTTTGGGCGGTTCCTACGTACGCTGTTGTCTACTCCATGAAGTCTTTAGCTGTCACCGCTGTCCCAAGTTTTTAATTAGATTTATAAACATTGATCGCAAAGTTTCGTTAGAATCGTGCATAGTGGGAAGAAACTTGCCGCCAAAATACACATTTAGGGCCAGCGCCCACGCATGTACGATTTGTACTCGGATATACACGAAATTTCCCCATCGATCGCATAATTAAGAAACAGCAATAAGTGCAGTATCAGGAATCCAAGGTGCGTTTCCGATAACGCACGCTCGCCATATAGTCGAAGTCAGGAGTCGGAAGGGGTACTTTTTTTTTGCCAGAGCGCCAATCTAGAGACCCCCCGCCCCGTTCTAGAGGTCGCTGAACACGATGGTGAGAGTCCCACATATTTTTCCTCAAAATCGGCCAAAAATCATCCCCAAATCGCCCTCCCGCTTACAAATGATTTTCGACTCCCTTTTTTGGCCTGGTTAAGACACTCTCGAGTACAGAGGTCCGGTCTTCGAGGCAGATTTATTTATTTATCACAATTAGGCTTTTGAAAAAAAAATAATTATCGATTTTTTTATTGTATTTTAAAACTTTATTATAAATAATATTGATAATCGATGCGAAAAACTTTCAAAAAACTTTTTTTAAATTAATTATAAGCAATTTAAAATTGATAAAATATTAAAAAAAATCACGTGACTGCAAACGCACTAAAATTGTTTTTGACAGTTGTGCCGTCATAATGGTAAAATGTATATACGCAGTATACCTACTATCAATGGCTTCTACATGTATTATTATAATATAAATTACCATTATGACGTCACATTATGTTCGGGAAATGTCGGCGCGTTCTCGGAACTGGGTACAAAAATTTATTTTTAATTTGATATAACTTTTGAATTATAACGAAAATAAAAAAAAGAAAAATAGTTTTGTTATAAAACTTATATACGATCTTTCCATTTATGACAAAAAAAAATTTCATTCAAAAGCCCAATTGATTCTCTAAATTTGTCTAAACATACATAATGGACAGCTAAAATAATAACCCTTTGCCGTAGTCGGGTAACGTTTACGGAAGCGAAAGCTCGAGCAGCTGACGTTCACGGGAACGAAGTCGCCGCCAACAATAGCCGTGTTAAAAGTCAACAACAATTGAGATAACGTGGCTGCATCCTGCGCAGTTCGCTGCAGGTCGCGGGAATGCAGTGAATGTTGCAGATCACTGTCGACGCGAAAGAAGACAGTTGGTTCACAACCTTCTGTATTCCGGTTTGGTTCGCTTTCGCTGGCCGCTTGAACGTGACATTTTTCCGTGCGCGCGAAATCACAATCCGGTTTTTGTGTATCTCTCCGTGTGTGCACCGTGCGTTGTTAGAGGTACTAACCGGAGGAATCCGCGCGCCGTAATATTAATAAAGCATTGAACATTGTTCACGAGGAATGCCGAAAGAGTCCTATATGGGCATGTAGATGACAGAGAGTCAATACGGTATTTGATGCTATAAGAAATATATGACACACAATTATGTGAATACGATAATAATAAGAAATCGAAAATTATTGTTATGATTTTAAAATTGCGTGTCAGAAAACGCCGTTAGCGATGATTTCCTGAAGTGTGACGTCAGACTTGTAGTAATTAACAGAGCGACAAAGCAATGAAATTTTACTAAAAAAAGGATATACATGGTGGCCAGAGAAAAATGATTTCAAATTTCCCTGATAATTCCAGGTTTTCCAGAAAATTTATTATCTATATTTTTCAATGATTTGAATATTTGAGATATTTAAATTTTAGGTTAAAGTGATTTTTTTGTACTTTTTCAAATCAAAATTGAGCATCAAACCAATTTTCTCGCATTTTTTTAAACAAACAAAACTTTATGTCTTAAACTAATGATGGCACAGTAAACCTTCTTTTTATCGTACGATCATTAGTTAGAGATATCGATGGTAAAAAACCAAAGGTTATTTTTTACTTATAATCGCCGATTTCTCGGCGATAAATAGTCGCATAGCAAACAAAAAAAAATACTAAATTGAAGCTTGAACATCAGGCTCAATGATCAGGTATTCATAAAGCTTAGAAAAGAGAACATTTTTCAAAACTAGATACAGTACAATCGCGATAATATGAATACGCACTCTTATGAACGACTCAGTAATATGAACATAATATTTTTTCCAATGACCACTCTGTAGTATGAACAGCGTATAATTTCGATGATATGAACAAGAGCAAACTCGTTAGAGTCTATTTGTTTTTTATCAGAAAACGCCCTTTATAGTCCTCTATAGTCTATACTAAGGAATTTTTTCAATTTTTTCGAAGTAGTGTAACAATATTAAAAAAACTAATTTTCTTTCTTTAAACAAACGTTGGCTTTTTGTTTAAACGCAAAGCCATAGAAAGAAAATAACTTTTTTTTTCATATTGTTCCACCACTTCGAAAAAATTATATGGGTATAGAGGAGTATGAAAGGTATTTTCTGACAAAATTTGGTGAGTGACACATTTCAAAAACGTGGTCAAAAGATTATTTTAATTTTGTCTTTTCTTAAAAATTTTAATTGAACCTTGATTACCTTTCGACGGAGTGAATTTATCGAAAAATCATAAAAGACCTTTTTTGTAGAGCGTTCAATTCCCTACAAAAATATGTATTGCTCATTGATGTACGTTCATTTATTTTTGAGAAAAAAAATAAATGTAAAAAGTGAAAAAATCCCACGTTATTTAAGTGGGAAATGCATCATGATTTCAGCATGGTTTAATATCAAAACTGTAATCGCTTCTTTTGGTGTGATAACTTTTTTTAGCGCAAAAACTAAAAATTTGGGGGCGAGCGTAAAACAAAACACAACTTGGGAAATAACGGACACCCTAATGTTCTTTGTACATGTTTCTTGCAAACCTCTATAATATAAACATCCGCTATTAAGAACTCCTCCTGATTTTTTGTGTTCACGTTACCGAGATTGTACTGTATTTTAAATTCCAAAAGGCTATTTTCCCTGAAACTTTGTAAAATTATCTGATATTACCAGGTCGTATCGAATTTCCTGGTAATTCCAGGTTTTTCAAGTCTGTGGCCACCTTATAAGGAATAATAATAGTCCCAGCGTAGAGCTCCAGCCCACGACCTAGCAGTTATGAGTCTATAACCTTTTTAGACGGAAGAGCCAAAAGTTACAATTTACGAAATTTCCCGGTTTTTAAAGAGCCACTAAACATTTTCGTTTCAGTATTATAGTATTTGCTTATAGTATATATATCCGAGGACGACACGTCGCGACGGGGGCGATGCGGGTGAGACGCGAATGGACATGGTATTCAATCATGGATCGATTGGACGATTTTTAAGGGTTTATATAATAAAATAATTATTTTTTGCGTATGGAACTGGAGAGCCGCGGGTTGCCGACCCCTGGTCTAAGCTATATGCGGGTTCGCCACTACTGTTCTATATTACTATATACTAGTAGTTTCACCTTCATTCATTAATTTGAAAAAAAAATGTCCTCGGAACTAAGCGTGCATGGAAAAGAACCCAAAGTGCGTCCAAATGGACATGCAAGATTTGTAACAGAAGACAACCAGTCAGTAGCAAACAGACAGATTTTGCGATTTTCATTTTTTGTCTGTTTCAGGACAGCTTTGAGTACGGCATAAGAAGTTGCACTTCCTCAGTGTGTTCCGACAAACATTTTCTATTGTTTACAATCCTTCTTTAAAATGACGTGTCAATACATTGTAACACGCCAATAATGATGCCAGAGACGATTTGTTGCGACAGCGTTTGACCACAAACCTCCATTATTATTAAAAGGTTGACAATTTGGCAATCCTTGCAAACACACACACACACACATTCACGGCTGAAGAATGCATTAATTAGAATGTCGTGCTGCAAACTGTTGGAATTTTTTTGTATATATATATAAAAAAGATCGGAGCAGATAAAATGAATAGACTGTGACTAAATTTCTGGCAAATTGTGATTGATGTAAATTCCGCTTAGACTTGAATTTATTTTAAAATATTGATATACACAAAACGGCGATGGCTTGCACAGCCGGAAACAAACGAATGCGTCCATTCATGTTTGAAAAACGCTTACGAAAATTCATAGAAAATATACGTTCACTTTTGTTAACATTCGAACTGTTCTTGCGCGCGCAACAAACTCATCTACAAAACTAGCTACAAGACAGCGAAGCGAACACATAAAAGTCAGCACCACAGCACGCTTGAAACTTAAGGCCGCTGCACACGAGGCTAGAAATGCTGCTAGGAGCTCTGCTAACCGGTAGGCTGGGTACGAAGCTGGAAATGACGTCACTGCGGGCTGGCCTGCTAGAGATCACAAGATAGGTTTTAAAATTAGAACAGGGTCTATTTTCCCTGCTAGATTTGCTGCTATTCGCTGTGAGTTTCGGCGGTATTGCCATCTAGCGGATTTATTCGCAACAAGTGACGGAAAATTTACCCACATTATATATTAGAGAATAACAATAATAGAGAATAAAATTGTAAATGTCAACAATTTTGATTAAGCATTGGTGAAAATCCTTCTTAATGGAACCGGATATGTAAATAATATCAGTAAATGTATACAGAATATTTTTTTACATTATTAAATGTCAAATTATTATCATATTTTGGAGTTCACTTTGTCAATTCGCTGTGAGCTTCTACACTAGCGCCGCGTATTGGTTCAAAAAAGTCATTTTTGCAAAATGTCAAATAATAGGAAAGAGCAAAAAATTCGCTTGTTACTTAAAAATGAGACAATACCTCCAAAGCTAATTGTATTGTAAACGTTGTCAATAGGTATATTCTTCAAAAATATAATGTAAGTAAGCATTATTATTGATAAATACTTATTGCTTCGGCGGTATTGCCATCTAGCGGATCTCTATTCGCAAAAGTGACGGAAAATTTTAACGCATAAAGTCGCCGCATACAGCGCTCGCGAAAAACTGCTTATACCCTCCCTCTTGAGGCTCACAGCGAATACCTATGTATGAGCAAGAACCAATCAGGAATCCATATTGTTACGTGGGTACTTGAACAAACACCCACAAACCAAATGGCGTCATTTAGCTCAGAGTCAGACAACAGATACGTTTTGCTCTGTGTTTATAAATGAACTGTCACTGCGCATGCACCAGATCTATCCACAGACCAAGCTTGAAAAATAGTCTCGTGTGAAGCGAGCACTTAACAGCAATCAAGAAAACCAGCGCTAGAAAATTAGTAGACAAATCTAGCAAGGAATCTAGCAGCGTTTCTAGCCTCGTGTGCAGCGGCCTTTAGCAAGGAATCTAGCGGCAAACCCAGACTCGTGTACAGCAGCTTTTAGAATGTTAAGAAAAAAACGAAATCACTTTATTCAGCTTAAAACAAATTAGAATTATATGCTAAAAACGGTCCGTTTAAAGTTTTAAGTGCATTAAAAAAATGAAAAAGAAGGAAAAAGCTAGAAGCACATTCAGCTTAGTTTAAAAGTTTGTCTTCGCGTTCTCGGCTTCAAATTGTATTTCATGACGTTCATCCCCACACATTGAAGTTAAATTATTCTTTTATACTTTTCTTCTCGTTTTCCTCGACGACAAAATAAACATCACGATTTAGCAAATCACAAAATGTTTTTTTCAGTACGAATAAGTTTTCCAAGGACCCCTCACAAACCTTATGGGATTTGGTTCTCGGTTTAAATGGTTTTATTTTACAGTTTAAAAGTCACTAAGAAAAAGTGTCCATGGGCACATAACCTAAAAACCAACAAATTTTTAGCTACGCAGATATGTTTAGCGAAATTTTAGATAAAAATAATTTTCCTACAGTGTTTTCAATTGAATATTTATTATATTACAGTAATTATTGATTTAAAAGAAATTTATTACTTAAAAAAAGTATAAATACTGCTTTTTATCGACAAAAACTTTTGAAGGGTAACTCCGATCATCATGAAATTTGGACACAACATTCATCTCGATAAACTAAGATAAATGTGCGTACTCATGTCCCTCCCTTCCCTATTCGTTCTTTTGCACCCGGGTGAAACCGGGCGGAACCGCTAGTCGTAAAAATAAGGTCGGCGGTAACCTATATTCTATTCTCCGTCATATTCAACGTTTTTCTCTCCAACGGCACACAAGAACGGAACGACTATCGGGCGTCTTTTGGTGTTCACGATCCTGGCGGCAAGATACAAAATGTCGTGTGCGCGATTTTATTCAAACGCAGGGCCGTTATAATATTTAACAGACAGTCGCGGCAAGTCGAGTCTGTAAACTGTATAAACTCTTGTTTCCGCTCATCTCGACTAATTATATGTAGGTACACACAGTGTATAAAACACACACACATACGTATCGAATGTATTATTCATGGGACGCTGTCTGCTCGATTCCCTGGCATTCAAGTTAGTAAAAGTACTCTCATTGTATAAGGACAGCCACTCGGATTCATCTTCTCTGTCATAAAACAAAACGCCGTCGTCTGTCATATTCATATACAAGGTGGTGAATCGACAGGGTGTAAATAGGTGGACAGTTACTGTAGTGTACGATCGAAGGTCATATTCTGGTCGAAGCCGATTAATCGGCCATCGCCACAACTTTCGGTCGAAGCCGAAGCCTTAAGAAATTTAGTTTAAGGAGGTTGATGCGTTATAGTCCCAATCAAAAGTAAGTCGAATTCTAAATCGGAACTTTTTCAGAATAAATTTCTATACTGCTCCAAAAATATAATTGATCAATTGAAACAATATTTTTCTTAAACTATGTATACTTGTATTTGGCATCGTTTTTTGTACAGTTTCCACATCGAAACAAATGCTTTTCTACGCGTTTTTGGTCAAAATTTAGCTTGAAAGGCGTTTTTTTTCTGTATAGAACAGTCATTTCTTCAATCTAATGTTCTAGATGACAGGGAGTTTGAATACATTAGAATACACATGGTGCACGGAAACTATAATTATATGATCACAGTCTAAGGTCATCATCATATCTAACTTTTTGACAATCCTTATTGCAATAATTGTGTAGCACAAAAAGTTGCATTATAAAAAAATGTAATGGCAATAACTGCGGCATTGCATTCAGCGTTGCCAGTTTTTTTTATTGCCAAGTCGGGATTTTGGAACTCTTTGAGTGAAAACAGCCGGATTATTTCGTCGAAAGCGGGACATAGTAAAAAAACGTATATAATCAGAAGTTTTCAAATGCCTATTTATCTTTTTATTTGAATTAAAATTACGTTTACGTGACAATAGATAGCAAAAATAGCCATAGAAAATGTATTTTAATAAAAATATAATAGTTTAAATCAGATTTACCCTATCGTTAAATAGTTGAGTCTTATTCGTCTTCAGAATAAAAAAAAAAACAGAAATCAAAATCAAAAATGTTTTATTCATTAGAAAAATATGGTGTTTCAAACAATAGTCTGTGGAGTGAGTGTTACAAATTGCAACTTACAATAAGAGAATAATTATTTACAAGAATAACTTATTCATGATATTTCTGTGAAGATTTAACTTCTTTTGAAGTTATCCCCGAAAAGCGGGACTGAGCCTGTCCCGCGCGGGACATTTAATTTTGATTTAAAAATCGGGACGTCTGGCAACGCTGATTGCATTGCCGAAGTGCACGTGATTCAGCTCGGTAAGATATTGAGAGACTTTATTATATTTATATATACAGTTGAGGAGGCAGCATCATCGTCACCATCCGCAATACAGAGAGAAGTCTCGGTAGCATGCTGCAACGACCGGAATTGTTGTAGGACAGGCTATACCAGTTGTAAATGCCGAAGGCGCTACAATTCTTCGCATGCTTCTTTCTCAACGGCGACTTCAGTAAACTCGCTGCACTTTATATTATACAAATCCGAGATAATTTCAAGTTCAAGACCCGTATAATATACATAATATATACAGTAAACATCATCAAACTATTCACAAACAGACTGTGATTTATTTACTGTAGATTAGACGGTCGATAACTAAGATCACTTAGCGTCTTCATCAACAAATTACCTCAAATTAAATAAGCGAAGGTGGGATTCGAACCAATGGTTAGCACGCAAAGTATTGCACTGAGGTGTCTCGACCAGATTGTGATATATTTGAAGCTTCAAAACCGCGTCTTACGACTTTATGAACTGTAGCTTTTGCCCGCGGCTTCACCCGGCATTCTCATTGACAGAAGAGCGGCTTGAAAAAATTGGAGAGCGCAAGACGTGACACATTAAGGACAAAGCGGCTTTTCATATATGTGTGTCACTTTTAAGTTTTAAAGGAAAGCCAATTTCATTGCGTGCTAAAATCGAACATAAAGATATAATCATTCGAGATAAAAAGTCGATGTGTTAACTTGGATCAAAAATTATCTTAATGCAAAATTCTATTCAAATCCTTTGAGGCGTGACAAACACATAAACAGATTTTCAAATCTATACTAATATTAGAAAGAGGATAAAGTTTGTAAGTTTGGATGTAGGAGGTAATCTCCGAAGCTGCTCGTCCGACTTCAAAATTTCTTCACCAATATTTAGAATGGACCTTCAGGATGGACATAGGCTATATATTATCACGTTAAAATAAAAGGGTTTTTTTGTGGAAACCAATTTTAAGTTGACGAAAAAACGGTGGCATTCTACAAATTCGGGCGAAGTCGGACCGGGCCGCTATGATGGAAATTAGTATGAATTAAATATTAAGCATAACACCTGCAACTTTAATATTAATTGTACTAGCATTTGGTGATCAAAAAAATTAATATAGTTGGCAAAACCAAAAGTGCACATCCCGCAAGTTTTCCACTGTATGATAAAAAAATAACAATTAAAAAATATTTTTTTTTAAGTTTGCAAAAATAAAAAAAATTAAGAACTAGGTATACATAATATAATATATAATTAATATCAAGTGGAATAAAATAAAACAAAATAAAAAGAAAAAAAAAGAAAAAATCAATGATTTCGCAAGGAATCGAACCCAGGACCTTCCCCTTGGGGATCCAACGAGATAACTATTACGCCACGGCGGCCTACTACGTGTAGTAGTGTTATCACGGTATAGAAGTGTAGCACTTGTTTTATGGATTACACTATATTTACACAGCAATTATTATATTGTTTTTTTAAACTATTAGCTGTCAAAAATAATAAAATAAAACTGTTTATAAAAATTAAACTACTGAACACATTTTAGTGAATTTAAATAGGGTTCTGGTCTGATAGTAAACAAAGTGAATAAAATATAACCCAAGGCAATCCGACCAAAATTGCGATCTGTAAAGTCGTGACGTACGTACATACGTACGTACGTACATACGTACAGACCAGCCGACAACTGCTGTTTGTGATTTTCAATTACAATTTTAATAGTATTTATGAACTCGAATTTATTTAAAAATGGTTCTGTTTTATAGATTAGAATCTCCTCTTTTCAAAAAGCTTCAATTTGAATGGATTTCGTGTGAAATTAACTTAGATATAACTTCTTATATGAACGAAAGTCAGCTCTGACGCACAAAGCGATAATAAAGCACATACCGCTAGTTTAGCGGTATGTGCAATATTGTGTTTCAAAAACGAAATAAAATCTAGATGGCGGTTGAGTTAACATCAAGCAAATAATGTTTCCCTTCAGTAGGAGGTTCGAGCTTATATACCACACATTTACAAAATAATTATATAACGGCGTATTGTGTACGGAGGAACTAAGCAGGCAGGTATATTGTGAGTAAAAATCACCTCTACATAATATAATATGTAAAGGCCGCTGCACACGAGGCTGGTTTTGCTGCTCGAAACACTGCTGGAACTTGGACTTGTGGGCTACGAAGACGAAAATCACGTCACTGCGGGCTCGCCTGCGAGGTGACAAGATGGCTATTTTCTTTGCTTGTTCGTCTGATTGTTTTGATCAAGAACCAATCAGGAAACACTATCTAGTCACGTGTGCGACATGAACAAACAAGCATCGCGCCATAGTGTCTGTTCTGTTCGGAGAAAATAAACGTCCACTTTTGTTAACATTCTGTTACGCGCTTCTCGTTGCGACGACAAAGAAATTCGTGAGACAATCTAACAATGACACACAGATTGTTGCCAAACAACAATCTGTGTGTCATTCTAACAATGATACAGATTGTTGTGAGACAACGACAATCGGCTTGTTGTTCTAACAATATGCGTAGGTAAAAAGGGCTTTGTTGCCAAATTCCAAACAACAATGAATGCAAAAAAGGAAAGAACGATCCAGCGCATATATAAACCACGGAACAGCTCAGTGAAGGCAGTCATACACGGTGTTTCATCGAGTGAACAATCGACATAAATTAACAGTTAGTATACCGTGAACAGTACTGAGGTAACTGCTGAGATAAATAAATAAATGAACTGTGTACATAATCGTGTGTATATAGTTAATCAATGAGTGTGCTAAATAAATGTCGGTGTGTTCCTGTGTTGTAAATATTTTGTGTACATAAATAGTGACTTTGTGTTCTTTAATTTTATTAGTTAGAATTGTTGTTTTGTTTCTGTTACTTTTTCGTTTGTTTATTTGTTTTGTTAACGTTTTACTACTGTAAATAAATATTTTCCACCACGAACAAGAACAGTTTTGTTACAATTCGAACACAAGCTGGAACGAACACAAAAGCCATCGCTCGAAAACTAGCAGTCAAATCCAGCGGCAAAACCCAGCCTCGTGTGCAGCGGCCTTAAGTATGATATGTATAGAGGTTGAGCGTCACGACGACCCCACCCATAAAGCTGCAAAGCTTTAAACGATCAATATTATATACGTATTAAAACAGTTCTCCCAAGTAGGTCACATCTTCTTTCTGTCGACACTGCACACACAGTATTGCTATAATATGCTTGCTTTTCTCGAAGGGTGCGGCAAACGGGCGGGGGCGGCGGTGAGACGCTCGATGCCTGCCGACCGTCCGGATGAGTGTATAGGTCATGGATGGAAAAACTGCGTTCGCGATCTCTGTTTCATGCTTTCCATTTATCCGCGACTCTGAAAGTCGGCCTATCTCGATTACAACAATTAACTGATTATTTGGAACTTATCGTACGCGTAAAGTAACGTATGAATGCATAAATTAGGGGTTAAGATCCCGTTATACACTCCATCCTAAAAGATTGTGCTCCCCCTTGTCATGGATCTAGTCAGCTCCAATAGTTTGGATCTCCTCATGAACTCCAGAAGATTGGTGACTAGATTGTCCTGAGGAGCACCATAAAGGGGGGATCCTTGCTTAGCTTATTTTTGATGACTTAGAGGGCGGGGGGGTTCTAGATGGTGATGAAGTCAGCAATATTTATTTATAACAATAAATAAACTTAAAAAATATATACCAATGCTTACGCAAGCATAGGGGGGAGGGATAAGAGCTTTGATTACTTTTGCAGACAAGGGGGGGGTAGGTCAAAAATTACTAAAATTCTGCTTACGTAATACTTGAATGGCCCCTGAGAAATTACTCTGCTCTCATCGATGTATCTCCAGTATATGCTAGGGCCTCGCATTCGAACGTAAATGGTTGGCTGTTTCGTCACACATTTCGCAAAATCTACAATGTGTCGATTGATTTTTGTAGGGAATTAAACGCTCTACAAAAAAGGTCTCTTATGATTTTTCGATACATTCACTCCGTCCTAAGTTATTCAAGGTAAAAGTTAAAATTTTTAAAAAGAGAAATTAAATGAAAATCATTTTTTTGACGTTTTCGAAATGTATCACTCACCAAATGTTGTCAGAAAATGCCTTTTATACTCCTATATACTCAGGAATTTTTTACAAAGTGGCGAAACAATATTAAAAAAAAAAAATAAAAACTAATTTTCTTTCTATAGCTTTGCTATTTGTTTTTAACGCTTGTTTAAACGCAAAGTTATATGGAAAGAAATTTTTTTTCGGTATTTAGAAAAAGACAAGCGCTTCTCTCTCATATTGGACGTTGTGATCACAACATTGTATTAACTAAGACAGGGAATGCTAGGTCCATTTATGTTATGTATTGTGACATTGTCATTGAATGACCTTGGATTGGTATTGTATAATCACTTAAGAATTTTTAGTTACAAAGGAATTGTATTTTTGATTTATAATTAATCATTGAATGAACATTAAAATAAAACGTTTAATAAAATTATAGTTGTATATATTTATTTAAAACAAAGAATATAACATTTGGCGACGAGGAAAACTTACAGATAAAAATTTAATACGCGTGTACCATCGACAAAATGCCTAATGATATACCGGCTGGTCAACAAGTAATTACGCAAAATGTGGGGTTATTGGGAACACTAAATGAATTTAATCCAATAACGTCTGATTTCAACATATTCCGGGAAAGAATTAAATTATTCTTTGCTGCCAACAACATCGTAGAAGAAAATCGTAAGAAAGCCATATTACTTAATTTACTTAGCGAAGATTGCTACAAACTTACAAAAAATTTATGCGTGCCAAATAATCCAGATGAAAAAAGTTTTGATCAGTTGATTAAAATATTGACTGAATATTACAGTCCAGTGAAATCCTATTTCGCTGAACGTTATAAATTTTATAACGCAAAAAGAATGGAAAATGAAACGGTAATGGAATGGTCTGCACGTGTCAAGAAATTAGCGGCTAACTGTGGATTCAAGGACGAACTGAAATCGGTGTTAAGAGATGTTTTTGTAACGGGAATCGGTGGTGGAGTTATTATGGACCGACTATTTGAAGAAGATGCTTCATCAGCCAACGCAACTTTAGAACATATGCTAAAAATTGCTCTGGCGAAAGAAGCGGCAAGAAAAGAATCCATCGCAGGGGACCATATTGTCTCCGTGAAAGAAGAAGCGGTTTTTTACAAGCACCATCGAAAAGCTCATCGGACAAATGAAAGATCCAGTCCACCGCAGATGGCGACAACGTCCACGTCACATCCGGCTAGTAGTAATCAACAATCGAAGTGCATGGTATGTGGCAGACAAAATCATTTACAGGCAGTGTGCCGTTTCCAAAATTACAAATGCAATAAATGTGGCATAAAAGGGCATTTAGCCCCAGTGTGCAATGAATGGCACAAACAATTTCATAATATAGAAGCTGAAAATGAAAATCACTCAACTGACGACAGTAGTGATAATGATTCAGAAAATCAATTTTTTAATATTAAAACTGTACAAAGCCCAGAGGAAAATGTAAAACCAATTTATATTAAAATAACGGTTGAAAATGTCCCGCTAGATTTTGAAGCAGATTCTGGTTTTGCGTACGCGGCCATATCAGAAAAATTGTATTTGAAACATTTCAAAAACATAAAATTAGTAGCTAATGATTTAACATTGAAAGATTATGTTGGTTTTACAATTCAACCTCTGGGAATAGTTTTTCTCAATATTATCTACAATAATAATAAGTATATCCTTAAAACGTATGTGATAAAAAACGGAGGTCCACCTATTATAGGCAGAAATGGGCTGAGTATGCTAAAATTAGGTATATCTGAAATAAAATTCGCAACTGAAAATAAAATTGAACAATTATGTGAAAAATATAAAAAAATCTTTGAAAAGGGTTTGGGCACATTTAATAATCATAAGATAAATTTAATTTTGAAAAACGGAGCAATGCCTAAATTCATTAAACCACGACCGGTGCCTTTCGCTTTGAGAGAAAAAATCGATAATGAAATTAATAGATTAGTTTCCATGACAGTATTAGAACCTGTTGATTTTTCTGATTGGGCGACTCCTATAGTTCCCGTACTTAAACCTAATGGGGCAGTACGCATTTGTGGTGACTACCGTATAACCCTAAACCCACAGCTTGAAGTTGTCAAATATCCTCTGCCTAGAATCGAGTATCTATTTTCAAAATTGCAAGGCGGTAATAAATTTTCAATTGTCGATTTGTCTGAAGCATATCAGCAAGTCCTCTTAACAGAGGAATCAAAAAAACTGGTCACTATTTCTACCCATAAAGGGTTATTTGCGTATACGAGACTCCCGTACGGTGTTTCCAGTGCACCAGGAATTTTTCAAAATTTGATGGAACAAATCTTTATTATGCCAGGTGTGGTGTGTTTCCTCGACGATATTCTCGTAACGGGAAAATCCGATGAGGAACACTTGTCGAATTTAGAATTAGTTTTTAAAAAATTATCTGATTACAATTTACGAGTGAAAAAAGAAAAATGCCATTTTTTTCAAAGCAAGGTTAATTATCTGGGACACCTCATTGATAAAAATGGTCTTCATATGTCAAATGAGAGAGTATTAGCTATAAATAATATGCCGGCACCTAATACGATAAAAGAACTGCAAGCTTTCCTTGGAATGGTAAATTTTTATGGTCGCTTTATACAAAATGCGTCATTAGTTCTCAGTCCACTGTACAAATTACTCCAAAAAGAAGTTCAGTGGAACTGGTCCAAGGAATGCCAGCAGGCCTTTGATAAAGTAAAGAAATTGTTGATGTCAGCGCAAGTGTTAACACACTTTGATCCGAGTATTCCTATTAAGTTAACAGTAGATGCTTCGGCAACAGGAGCGGGAGCAGTAATTTCTCACGTTTTCCCAACAAAAATTGAAAAGCCCATCGCATACGCATCACGCGTCTTTACTAAAGCCGAATCAAGATACTCTCAAATCGAACGCGAAGCCTTGGCGTGTATTTTTGGCGTTAAAAAATTTTTCCAATATCTATACGGACAACATTTTACTCTGGAAACCGATCACAAGCCACTTCTAGCTATTTTTGGGCCGAAAAAAGGTATACCCGTTTTAGCTGCAAACCGTTTGCAAAGATGGGCGCATATTCTGTCAGCTTATACATTCAATATGCAATACGTAACGTCCAAAAATAATCGAGCAGACTGCTTCTCACGATTACCGGTAAATAACGAACTAGTTGATAACAAAAATTTTAATCCTAATATTCTTAAATATGTAGCGACAAATCTTACTATTGATTTTAATACCGTTAAAACTGAAACGCGAAAAGACGAGATTTTAGGCAAAGTAATGTTTTATATTAAAAATGGGTGGCCTAACAAGATGCCAGAGGAACAGTACAAGCCATATTTTATGCGTAGGAATGAACTGTCAATAGAACATGGGTGCATATTATGGGGATATCGCGTAATTGTCCCAAAAAATTTAAGAAAACCAATACTTGCTGAAATTCACAATTCTCATATGGGGATTGTGAAAATGAAATCGTTTGCAAGATCGTACGTTTGGTGGCCAAAGCTCGATCAAGCCCTAGAAAATATTGCAAGCAATTGTGAGATATGTCAAAAATTTAAAAATGACCCCCCTAAAGCTCTATTAGTACCCTGGAAGTGGCCCTCTAGACCATGGACGCGATTGCATATCGATTTTTTAGGACCAATAATTAATAACTATTTTCTCGTTATTGAAGACGCTACATCGAAGTGGCTAGAATGTTTTAAAATGGCAAATATTACAACTACATCAACAATTAATAAATTGCTAGAAATTTTTGCTCGTTTTGGACTCCCAAGAGAAATAGTTAGCGATAATGGTCCGCAGTTAGTTTCAAACGAATTTAAAGAATTTTTGACAGAATTTAATATACGTCAGCGCACGGGCGCACCATATCACGCAGCAACTAACGGGCAAGCTGAATCCGCGGTCAAAATAATTAAAAATACTTTATTAAAGGGCAAAGCCGAGGCAGACGCAAAACAAAGTCCATTTAGAATCAACAAGATCTTAAATACATTTTTATTACAATATAGAAATACCGTACATACAACCACAGGTGAGTCACCAGCTAAACTACTGTTGAATAAGAATTTAAGATGTAAATTAGACAATTTATTGCCTTCAACGCAAAATATCGTTGAAGAAAATCAAATAAAGCAATGTGTAAATTTTCATGGTAAGAGAGAAATTACGTTTTGCGAGGGAGACGCAGTGTGGATACGTATGTACGATATTAATACAAAAGTAAAATGGTGTGAAGCAATGATTGTTGAAAAATTAGGCACGCAAATCTTTAAAGTGAAAACGCTGAGCGGAAAATTCTGTGTCAGAAATGTAAACCAGATGAGAAAGAAAAATAATGGTAACGTAAATTCTGATTATGTCGAAATAATTCCACAGTCTTCATTACTAATGGATTCAGTTGATAATACAAATGGGGAAGCTGTAATTAACACAGAAGGTGTTAATAATAACAATCAGAATTTTCCGCACGAACTAAGGAGACGTAGTCACCTGAAACCACCAGATAGGTTAGCCTACCATTAAATCATAAGGGCTGAACATTTTCAGTGAAACATTTTGTATTTGCAAAGAATTACTTTTTGTTTGAAACTTTTATTCTTTAAAATTAAGGTGGAGGGATGTTATGTATTGTGACATTGTCATTGAATGACCTTGGATTGGTATTGTATAATCACTTAAGAATTTTTAGTTACAAAGGAATTGTATTTTTGATTTATAATTAATCATTGAATGAACATTAAAATAAAACGTTTAATAAAATTATAGTTGTATATATTTATTTAAAACAAAGAATATAACAATTTATATTTAACGTCTTTGGTAAATACATTATCGCACGGTATTTTTAAACTCGGTGTAATAATTATTGAGGTGCGTACAGTCTCCGCACAAAAAAGGTAAACAATCAATTGCCTTGAGTCTATTATAACAGTTAAAAACTGTAAAAAGAAAGTTAACGAGAGCAAAATATCCGACATAAACTGAATTACCCACGTCTTTGAATAGGATTACTTTTAAACCACTGACATTAGACTAAATTTATGGCTACCCATTCGGCATAAAAAGGGGACGCCGCAGTCCGTGCGTGCATGTGTGTGCGTTATTCATCAAGGGTCGCAAGGCAAAGTTTCTTAAGGGCGTTGCCACTACTCGACTTTTGCGACCGCGAGGAGAGTCGACGACATGCGGCAGAGACGTTTGTCGTATTTCGGTTTAATCGGTGTTTTTTGAGACCTGTCTCAGTCGCAAGTCTTTGTCGCGTAGGTATCGTTGTCTCCCGTCGCGGTCTCAACATCAAAAACGATTTTTTATTGTTATTTTTTATCGAAAATCTAAATCATATCATAAGGTTTCCGAGATATAAAAACTCAAAATGATCAACATTGGTTCGAATAGACGCTGAAAACAATTACAATTTTGAAAATTCTGATCAATTCACGAAGTTCAAACTGATGGATTTGTACTGCGGAAACTGAAGAAGTGAAAGTAATTTTTATCACGTTGATCAACTTGGATTTATTTTTGTTAATGTCTCACCATAAAGTCTATCTAAATTAATAAGAAAATTCGCAGGTTTGTGGACAATAGTTGTATTTATGAAACGTCGTACAATCATAAATACAACTATTGTCCACAAACCTGCGAATTTTCTTATTAATTATTATCGATGGACACGATATCTAATATATATGTATATCTAAATATTGCTGTAAACATTTTTGAAATCGGATGAGTAGTTTCGGTGATTACCTCCTACATCCAAACTTACAAATTCTCAAAGCAAAAGGAAATGACTGCTTTGTAATAACAAGTTGCCATAAGCTATTTTGCCGCGCGACCGCACATACAATTGCATCAGGCAAAAAGATGTGTAAGTACAAAAGTCACAAAGTGTAACGTACCTACTAGCATGGGGTGAAATCCGGTCGGTTTTGGTCTGTTCACTCGATAGATCGCACAAAAACCTTTTAAAAAACTCTTACAACTAAAGAACACAAAAAAATATAACGTAGACACTTAGATACATGTAGATATACCATGAATTATTATTATTATTATTATTATTTAAGCAAACAAATTTTAGCGCAGGAATTAAAAAACCGCGCTTTTATTTATAATTCAAGGTGCAAGTATTTTCTATTTTTATATTATTTTGATCTTTCCTAGAAACAGAATTCAACAATTATATCGACTGTCTTCCGAATCAGATAACTGCAAGGTTTGACATATTGCTTAAATGTTTTTTTTTATGAACTCATGACAATTTTATTTTACTCCGAAAACAAACCAAAGTACAAAAGGAAGGGTTTAACACTTTTATAATTTTTTTTTTTTTTTTAAATATTGCTGTGATGTACTAAATTGTGCAGCCCTATGTAATTACCTTGTAAGTTACCTAATACTTAAAGAATATTTTTTTTTGTACAATTTCAATGTAAAAATTTATATTATAGTACTAACAGACGGTCGTACTTGGTTCGAAGCGGACAGCGGATCTGGTCCGCTCCGTACCAAATCTGTTCGTCTGTAGAGTAGTCTGCGTGTCCGCCCGGTTCGATGGGAACAGATTCGGTCGTCTGTTGCAAGATCCGCCGTACCATGTCCGTTGTCGGACCGGACCAAGTTCGACCGTGTGTTAGCACTATTAATAAGGTTCTATGTTTCATCAAGTAAAGATTAATTATTTCAAATTATACCTATTAAATTATATTATTTAAAAGAAAGAATATATTACAATTGCCATTCATGTATCTTTAGAGCAAAAAACTAAAGATAAATAAAATTATCGACCAATTTTTCAGACAATATATTAACAAACAATATAAAATTAATACATTAACGTTTCGATCCGGATTAAAATTAATCCGGATCGAAACGTTAATGTATTAATTTTATATTGTTTGTTAATATATTGTCTGAAAAATTGGTCGATAATTTTATTTATTGAAGAGTTCTAATCAGACGTTAATCAAAGATTTGAAAAAACTAAAGAAATAATTTGTTCCAAGTTTTGACAAACCCTATGAATAAATGTTGAAAATCGGCATTTTTAAAATTTTGAATCGTTTTGCTCAAAAGTAAACAAAAATGTTAATCATCTTTGATTAACGTCTGATTAGAACTCTTCAATAAATAAAATTAAATAAATTATAAATTGTCTGAAAAATTGGTCGATAATTTTATTTATTCAAGAAAGTTAATATTTCTCCATGTCCCAAATATTAGACGACACGTTGTATAATAATAAAAAATGAAATGACCTCATTACAGACGCAGGCAGTAAAGGCCACCCGCTGTTGTAAAATGTTCACAACGAAGTACCAATAAACTATAAGGTCCTTAGTACACAGGATTGTAAATGGTTTTAAAATTTAAACCGATGCTAAGTAGGTTTGAAAGTCCATAAATCTATTATCCATATTTATTGTTCGGTAATGCTGTCAAATAAAAACATTTGAAAAAGTCAAATTTCAAATGTTTTGTTCCGAATAGGTATGATGAGACAAAATTCGACCCCAAAAATGTGGGTTATTATTTGAAAGGGTTTTTCTTAACGAGTTTAATACTATTTTTTTTATGTCACGTAGTTTTAGAGATTTTACTCAAAAAACGCATCTTGAAAACTGATTCCTTCATCTATTTTAGAAAACCAGTAGTTAGAAATTCTAAAAAACGTGTCTTTAGAAGTATGCACGTATTTTAATACTAGCGGTCCCGCCCGGTTTCACCCGGGTGAAAAAGAACGAATGGGGGAGGGACATGAGTACGCACATTCATCTTAGTTTACCAAGATGAATACTGTGTTCAAATTTCATGATGATCGGAGTTACCGTTCAAAAGTTTTTGCCAGACGGACAAATTTTGAGTTACATTTTGCAACATTTTTCATTGATGCTCCGCTCCTATTGGTCATAGCGTGATATTATATAGCCTATAGCCTTCCTCGATAAATGGGCTATCCAACAAAAAATTTTTTTTTCAATTCGAACCAGTAGTTCCTGAGATTAGCGCGTTCAACCAAACAAACTCTTCAGCTTTATATATTAGTATAGAAGTATAGATATAGAATAGAAATATAGATGAAAACAACTACCGTGTTTCCCCGACAGGTATAGTTAGGGAGGAGGTAGTCTCCGAAACTACTCATCCGATTTCCCAAATTTTTTCACCAATAGAATGGACCTTCAGGATGGACATAGGCTCTATATTATCGCGTTAAGAAATCGCTTTTCGTGGAAACAAATTTTGCAACGTAAGTCGACGAAAAAACGGCGGCAATCTACAAATTCGAACAAAGCCGAACTGGGCTGCTAGTTAAATTAATGATGACAAACAAACTTAAATATACGGTTAGTGAAATCATACTATAGTAATTTGTGTTACTTACTGTGTATTATTTAAACGAATATAATTGGTTCGTGTATTTATATATTATATTTATGTATATTTATTCGTTTGCGCGGATCTCTAGACGCGCGAAATTGCACTCGGATTTTGTCGGTATTTTGAAATTTCATCTCTCTCGAAAGGTTTTGTAAAGAATACATTTTTTATCCGTCTCCGAAAAAGGAAGGCATTACGTTTGTTCCAAGCAGCCACAGAACAGAACCGTCACAGCCTTGCTGCTGCGCAATACTGTCATGTGCAGTAGCTCAAAAATCAATAACTACTGCGCAGGTGACGGTTCTGTTACCGTTCTCTGGCTGCTTGAAACAAACCTATAATTTCCCATACTTATATGGAACTGATACATTTATCTAAAATTGCAACTATTTAAAAAAAAATAGTTTTACAATGTAACACAAAGAAGCAATGAACAAACAAAAAAACACAAAAGGGACTATTAAATCTGCACTTTTCGTGAACGTGGAGAAAATCACGTTTGCATTTTTACGATCGTTGTTCCGACGTTCTTGTCTCCTCTCAGCGCCTACTAGAAGTATAAACTTTAGGCCCGCTGTAACCATGACCCGGATATCCCGATTACAGCCGTACCAAGGTCAACTATATACGTTAACACTGTTTTATAATGTCATACATTGTTAAATAGAATTTAATGTTGTATTACCTACACGTGTCAATTAATTTTTACGAAAATGACGCGATTCAGATTTATTTTTAACTGGTACAGCTCCGCTAGTTTATATACAGAATGACCGGTAATTGCTCGTATTCCTCTCGAGAAAAGAAACTATGACTAATTTGAAATGATTTAACCTCTATCACTTAGGGGTCGGAAATGCGTCATTTTTTTACTGTGAGAATTGTCATTTTTTATTTATTTATTGTAATTTTTAACACACAACACAAAATCTAACAGTCGTGGTTTTTAGCATTAGAAAAGTTGGCCAATTAGTAAGCTATCAGATCATGGAAAAATGCAGGCCAAAAATTGAGAATATATTTTTTTTAACTCCCAAAATTCGGTTTTTTGTAAAAAAGAAAACCGTTATAGATTTTCTCGAAAATTACGCATTTCCGACCCCCAAGTGATATAGGTTAAATCACTCCAAATTAGTCATAGTTCAATCGGGCCGTTTTCGAGATAAATGGCAACATTCGAATGCACACACAAACAAACAGTCTATCACCCTAAACGCTATACCTTCTCCGTTCCATCGTGAGTAATAATATTTAAACAGATCATTTCTGAAGTAAGAAAATATCTTTGGTGAGAAGTTCAGATTTTGATTCCAGATGTCGTAGCGACATAATAATATATTGTATTCCAACAATAGACCCTTTGACTACAGCTGTCGAGCGTCTACAATCTCTCTCTCTCTCTCTCTAAAATCCCGTTTAGTTTGACAAGTTATTCAAGAACACCTATACAAAGTTTCCAAATGGTTAATCTTGTTTTTGACGTGATAACGTCTTATAAATTGATGAAACACCGGCTGCATGCACGAAAAAGTGTAACGTTCCGAAAAGTGTCACGTTCCGCCTGACCCTGTGCGTGGAAGCGAGAGCGCAGTATAAGCGATAGAGAGTCGGTAAACATATAGTTTGACAGCTACTAAAATTTAGGTTATGTATTATTAAATATGATATTCGAGCGGAATACGTTATCACGTAAAACTATCGTCCGTAAACCGACTTTACAGACAACAAATATTTTTTTTATGTACTTATTTGTATTATTTTATTTTTTTGGCGGATATATTTAATGTGTTGCGGATCGATTAATTAATTATTATTGATCGATTAGGCATCTAGACAATGGCGTGAATATTGATCAATCGAAAGTAGCACTTAAAATATGTTAACGTATATCGTACAAACAATTAATATATTATAATAAACTAAGAAAAACAACTAAAAGTTTTATACTCATTCCCACAACCTTGACTTTTGGCCTATAAACAACAATACAATAATTTTCTTAATACATTTCAACGAATTGTAAGTAATATGTTGCATTTTTATCAAATGTATTTTTTTAATAAAAATCTCTTTTCAAACTCAATTTTATAGATAATACCAATATATAAAACAGTAACGAAACATCTGTTTGAAATTTCGTTTTCTTGAGTTTGTCTTTTCCGGAATTTAAGTCCAGTAGTAGTATCGTTTGAAACCGATTTTGACGAAAATTGTACCTTTACATTACTGGTACCGAAATGACACTTCGGCTACAATCGAGATAAGATCATTGATTCGAGGTTAGACACCATTATTTGCATAAAACTGCAATTGCAAAGATTGGATTTTCGCCGAATAGCAACGACGCTAAGATATCTTCGTAAAAAGCCGTTTATTGCGTGGTGCACGAACAAATACCCAAATCTATACTTATATATAAAGCTGAAGAGTTTGTTTGAACGCGCTAATCTCAGGAACTGCTGGTTCGAATTGAAATTTTTTTTGTGTTGGATAGTCCATTTATCGAGGAAAGGTTATAGGCTATATAATATCACGCTGCGACCAATAGGAGCGGAGCATCAATGAGAAATATTGCAAAAACTTTAGAACGGTAACTCCGATCATCATGAAATTTGTACACAACATTCATCTCGGTAAACGAATATGAATGTGCGTACTCATGCCCCCCCCCCCATTTGTTTTTTTGCACCCGGGTGAAACCGGACGGGACCGCTAGTCTTATATAAAATTTTCATATGTTAATATAAATGAAACCTTCCTCGTTTATCGCTCTTTCTATTTATGAAAACCGTATGAAAATCCATTCGGGAGTTTTTGAGTTTATCGCGTTCAGACAGACAGACGCCGCGGAGGGACTTTTTTTTATATATTTAGACTAGCGGGGCCGTCCCGGTTTCACCCGGGTGCGATAGATATAATAATATTTCGTTTGCGGCCCGTCGTCTGAACTAATAGGTTTGAGCAAATTCTACCATATTTGCTTCTGAACTAATAGCTTTGAGCGAATGCTAACAGATGTCGCTACTTGGTACCAAAACAGTTTTTTTTTGTTTGCTTCTAAACTAATAGTTTTGCGTAAATTCTATCAGATGTCGTTACATGTTACTAAAACAGTTTTTTTGAGAAAACACCGTAATTTTGTACAAAATTATTAATAAAAACTATCCTATAGCGTAAGTTGTACCAAGCAAGACACATTTACAAAATTTCATTAAAATCGTGTCAGTGGTTTCAGAGATATCTATAGATAGATAACGAACTGTAAGATTGGACCTAGATAACCGGGTGTAGATCATTGGCCAGAGGCCTTTTAAAAAATAAATAAATGAACACTAACCTGACATAGATGATGACGCCGTTGGTGTGAAGACGTTTCCATCCCAACGGAACTGTCACAGACTGCTGCCGTAGCTGTTGCACAGGTTGTTGTGGAGGCACCATGGTCAACATGACCGGTTGACCGGTCCTGACTCCCACACTGACACCATTGTTATCGTACACTAGCATATCACCCGAAACCGTCGACTGCGACGAATGAACGGAGGGCTGTAGGGACGTCGAAGCGGGAGGAGGCAACAGCACCAAACCGGCGTTGGCGACGGACGTTCCATCGCCCTGACTCTCGCCCGAACTCAAACTGCTACAGCTCGACTCTGCAGTTTCGGAACGTACGGAATCACATCGTGGAAATACTATGTTTGCCGTATTCGAGCCCGTCTCGGCTCCCATCACTGTCACGAAAGCACCGTCACTCGAAGCTCCTGCGTAGCCCTCCGACATCGTCGGGCTCGTTTCATCGCGAGCGCACTTTTGTCTCACCGAACTACCACTGAACACTTCTCCGGAGCTGTTATTGAAACCGATAACATTTTTTACACTCCCCGTATTTACAAAGTTCCCGTGATTTAGCACTGCATTCGAAGTGTTAATATTATTTTGAAAGATTGAAACTCCACCGCACTGTTGCGGGAAGCCATTCTGCGTTATTTCTGCGGCGGTTTGATAGAAACCGTTACCTTCCAATATGCCGTTGGCCTGCTGACACTCGTTTGTTTTCAGAGCTTTACTCACAAAATTCTTCTGCAATTGAGACACAGACTGCGGCGCTCCATCGTAAGTCACACCGTTCGGATGGCCAACAGCTGTGGCATACGTGTGAGTAATGTTGTCATTTGACACATAGACGACCACATTTTGCAAGCTTTGTGCTTGTGTCTGCTGGGCCACGGACAGCTCAGGTTTTCCGGCCATCGTTCCACCACATCACTGGCTCACTCCGGGGGCCTTCGCCTACCCTTGGACAGAGCTATAACAAACACGAACAAATTACATTATTTAATCAAACAGGTCGCCGTGCTGTCACTAAAATATAATCGGGTCAAATATTATTGCGTATGCAAAATAAACAAACACACGCTCGAAAATGCAAGAGGGTATGTTTAGAAATAATAAATTATGATTTTACAACATGTAATAAATCTATATTGACTAATTTTATGAGGGTTATAAGTGGTATATGCCAATGTGTGAAACTGCTTAAATACCTGCATGGCTTGTTTGTAGTTAGGTAATTTAAACACGCCTGTAATTTGTCGGTCATTACACTGACGAGAACTGCAACGAAATTTAATAATGATCACAAACTACACTGTTTTCATACCAGTATCATCAGCATTTAGAAGAACACAAGTTAACCCAACACCTGCGCGTAAATATTTCTATTTAACGACATTAAAAGACGCCACTATCACTTTCAACACTATAAACATATTCTACAATATTATACACTTATATAATTGCGAAAAAGAGCACAAACTTTAAAAAAATCTGTCAAACATTGAAATAGTACAAACATTACAAGCCGATGAATCCTCCTAACTGCTAATGAAAAATAATGGTTCCTTTGATGAGCCCCAGAAGCCTTTGCGGTGTCTCAAGAGCTAGACGTATCCATAATGCATTGCGCGATAAACGATACGAAATTGCGTAATAAACACACATGTGGGCAGCTCCTGCCATCTCGTTGTAAAATTATCAACCATCGGGAACCTTGATTAAACAAGGACTATTCATTTTCTATGGTATTTAGCTATAGATCAAAGTCTATAATGTGTAAAGGTCCCTACATATATTTCAACCTCCTTGCTGGTGCACCTTAAAATCTAGATAGTAAATTCGAGATTATTTTTGTTGTCTCTTTTTACCTTGTATATAAACATCGCGTGCTAAAGAAAGGAAGAGAATCATTCCCAGATTTCCACGAGCAGTTGAACATTCTAGAATTTATTTTGAGGAAGAAATTCAATATATACTCGTGTTCGTCGAATATTCGCTAAGTATAAAATACAGGTTCGTAGATATTGTAAGTCAAGTTTCCGAAGCAACAACGCGGTGAGTCGTGAAATTTACTAGTGTAAAAAAAATTTATAAAACATCTATTGTCGCATTTTCTGTGAATTGGGTTTAATCAATAACATTTTCGAAGAAAAATATTCACAATGGTGAAAGAAACAACTTTTTACGATATTTTGGGCGTTAAACCCGGTTGTACACAGGAAGACTTGAAAAAGGCTTACAGAAAATTGGCCTTGAAGTATCACCCTGACAAAAATCCAAATGAAGGGGAAAGATTCAAGCAAATATCACAAGCGTATGAAGTGCTATCTGATCCCGAGAAAAAGCGTATTTACGATCAGGGAGGCGAACAAGCTCTTAAAGAAGGTGGCAGTGGAGGATTTTCCAGTCCGATGGATTTATTCAACATGTTCTTCGGAGGAGGTGGATTCGGTGGCTCGAGCATGAGAAGGGAACGTAGAGGAAAAGATGTCGTTCATCAGTTGTGCGTTTCATTGGAAGAACTTTATAACGGTACTGTACGTAAACTAGCTTTACAAAAAAATGTCATTTGTGATAAATGCGAAGGCCGAGGAGGCAAAAAGGGTGCCGTCGAAACGTGCTCAACTTGCAGAGGTTCCGGAATCCAAGTGCAGGTCCAACCGATAGGACCGGGAATGATTCAACGAATTCAAACCATGTGCTCGGATTGTCGAGGAAACGGTGAAAGAATCAATCCCAAAGACAGGTGCAAAGCGTGTCAAGGACGCAAAACTATTAGAGATAGGAAAATTCTCGAAGTGCACGTAGACAAAGGAATGACAGACGGGCAGAAAATAGTGTTCAACGGAGAAGGCGATCAGGAACCGGATCGCGAACCCGGCGATATAATTATCGTTTTAGATGAAAAAGACCATCCGATATTCAAACGTTCAGGCGAAGATCTGATTTTGAGAATGGAAATCGAGCTCGTAGAAGCGCTTTGCGGTTTCCAGAAAGTTATTAGAACTTTGGATAACCGCGATTTGGTGATCACTGCTATTCCGGGAGAGGTAACAAAACATGCCGACGTAAAATGTATACTCAACGAAGGAATGCCGCAATACAAAAATCCGTTCGAAAAAGGACGTTTGATCGTTCAGTTTCTAGTTAATTTCCCGGCGGAATTACCGCCGACTGTAATTCCTGCATTAGAGGATTGTTTGCCGCCACGACAAGAAATAATCATTCCCGACGGAGCCGAAGAATGCTCTTTGGTAACGCTCGATCCTGAACAAGAATCGCGACGACGAGCCAGCAAAAATGCTTACGAAGAAGACGACGATCCTCGAGGACAACGAGTTCAGTGCACTAGTAGTTAAATTAACTTATTCGATGTATTCCAATTATGCATTTGTCCGATGTTTCCGCTGCATTATTTTCTAGATACTTCAAAAATAATGCGACATAAAAATTGTTAGATATCATTAACAAAAACAAAACAATTAAACTATTTATTTATATTGTTCTTGAACAAAATATTTTTGTTTTTCAATGGCGTTTATAAATTAAAAATCACATTTTTTTTCCTGTTCGTAAATTCGTAAGTTTTTACCAAACCGACTTGTTTCAAAGTGGTATATTTTTTGTTTTAAGCGTTAGAGCACGAAAATATTGTTACTTAACTGCATTGGTAATTGTATAATTAAATCACTAATGTTACAGAAAATATCAGATCAATATTATGCACTTAACTGTACCAAAGACATACTTACACAGCTGTTTGTATTGGTTTAGCTTTTTACATTGCATCTCTACAATAAATTTTACACTGACATCTTTTTTTCAAGATATGTTAAGGCTTTTTGGTTATAGTAACACGTATTCGTATTTAAGAACATTACTTTTAAATTATTTTATTAAAATATTCCAATAAAAATTTACAAATAAGACAATAGCATTATTTTATTTACAGTAGACCTTGTCGTTTCAAATCTTCGTATGTTTTCCGATTAACGACGTTACCAAGAGAATCTTCAAATTCTTCTTCCTGTTCTGGCTGCCAACGTTCACTTTGTTTTTGAGATTTTATTTTCTCCCACACTGAAAAAGATTATCACTTTTCGTATGATTCACAGCCTTTTATAGATAATACGGTTAAGAGCGCCAGTGCATTTTGCTCCATGAAATGCAACATGAAATTAATTCTTTTTATGGCGTGTGTTCTCAATTATCTACCGTATTTCTCACGATCAAAAACGTGAAACAAATGAAATCACTACCTGTTTCCATCAAAGGGGAAACATTGTGATGTTGTTAGCATTCCAATATAGCAATTGGCACTCCCAAGAACCAGAGTTAATACCAGTTAGTTTGTGTTTTGAC
Source organism: Xanthostigma xanthostigma (assembly GCA_963575645.1). NCBI lineage: Eukaryota > Metazoa > Arthropoda > Insecta > Raphidioptera > Raphidiidae > Xanthostigma > Xanthostigma xanthostigma. The sequence goes on from OY754470.1 coordinate 46,745,445, forward strand.
TGGTAGAGATTCTCTAATACACACAGACGCTGTTGATCTCAGTTATCGAGCATCTACAATCTATATAATGCTATATAACCAGCGTTGCCAGACGTCCCGATTTTGGCGGGACGTCCCGATTTTTAAATCAAAATTAAATGTCCCGCGCGGGACAGGCTCAGTCCCGCTTTTCGAGGATAACTCGGGGATAACTTTAAAAGAAGTTAAATCTTCACAGAAATATCATGAATAAGTAATTCTTATGAATAATTAATAATTATTCTCTTATTGTAAATTGCAATTTGTAACACTCACTCCACAGACTATTGTTTGAAACGCCATATTTTTCTAATGAATAAAACTTTTTTGATTTTGATTTCTGTTTTCTTTTTTTTATTCTGAAGACGAATAAGACTCAACTATTTAACGATAGGGTAAATCTGATTTAAAATATTATATTTTTATTAAAATACATTTTTTATGGTTATTTTTGCTATCTATTGTCACGTAAACGTAATTTTAACTCAAATAAAAAGATAAATAGGTATTTAAAAACTTCTGATTAGGTATATACGTTTTTTTACTATGTCCCGCTTTTGACGAAAGAATCCCGCTGTTTTCACTCAAAGAGTTCCAAAATCCCGACTTGGCAAAAAAAAAAAACTGGCAACGCTGTATATAACTAGTGATGTGCTGGATCGTTAAAAATGTATATCCGCGGATACGGATTTTTGGTTTCAAGATCCGCGGATACGGATCTTAAAGTACGCGGCGGTAAATATTGCACATTGACCTTTGGAAAGAGACTATCTGTTATGGGAAAAAGTTGTTGACATCTTTAAGAGTTAACTCTCATAACAGATTGTCTCTTTCCAAAGATCGATGTGCAATATCTCATTATAAAGATAGTTTTTTAGTACCTTTGAGTTATGTACTATTGGTATGGTACGCACTATGATAAATGTTTGCAATATAAAGGTGCCAAATACGATTTAAAAAAAAAAAATAATCTGAATGGAATTTAACAGGTTTTCATTATTACCTAACTATTTATATATATAAAATTTCATCTATGAATTGAAAATTAATAAGGTAAAAGATCCGCCAAAAACTAATGGATACGAATCTTTCTTCTCCCTCGGATATCCGCGGATACGGATATCCGGCACATCACTATATATAACTACTGGTTTTGTCAAAATAAGGACAGTCAGTTGATGTTCCAAAACTTACTAACAAAAAATATCGAAAAACGTGAAAAGAGCTATGTTTGGATAAAATTATATATTCACAAATTCTGTCCTTGTTGGAACCATTGAGAGTTGAGACCCATAATGGATCATTCAGCAGTTTATAAAAACGGAAGCTTATTCTGTAAATCATATTTAATGATATAAATAATTTTCATGGATTATTTATTTCTGGTGAATGATGTTTTGAAACAATAGGCATAAAACTCGAAAGGACGTAGCGTCATAGCCTGGAGGGAGAGAACTATACGCTCGATAACCAAGGTCATACAATACAATATAAATAATATACCAATACACTTACAAGCAAGAGCGTCTTCTATTTGAGTTACATTGGCAAAATGCGCAGTGTTCGGTATTCCAAGACACCTCATACCGTGAGCATGTCTCCATTCAGCAAAGTGACGTTGGAATGCTTTGGGTCCCTTGTAGATATAGTTTCCACAGATCTCACAATTGTAACTTATATTCAATCCGTGTAACTTGTATAACCAGTAAGGTATAGGCTGCAAAAAAGCAATTAATAAACACAAATCTACGATTCGCTCTTTTGTTTGATCAATGTTGAACTTACCTTTCCGTCCCATCCAAGCGGGAGATTTTTCGGATTATGAGGAATATCATCCGCATCATCTGCCTCACTTTCGTCTCCGCTGCTTTCTCCATCGCTATCATCTCGTTCGCCTTCCGTACGTGCCTGCTTACGTTGGACATTTTCTTTTGTCGATGCACGCTGCGCAGAAACCAATTCCGATAACCTAATGAAGAAAATGTTAATTTTGTATGTTTCTTTATAAACGATATTTTATACTTTATTTTTTTACACGCTTTATATTAGATTCACTTGTAAGTTTGTATGTATGTAAGTATGTATGTTTGTAATCACGTTTGGACTACAGCACGTGGTTTATTACTGTTAGTATGTTATGCCACTACTCTAAGAGCAATGTTTGGCTGAGCGGTCTAGTCTTCGCTGACGTCAACTCTCGGAATCACGGGTTGTGGGTTCTAATCCCGTCCACGCCGAAAAAAAAATTGTTTTTTTTTCGGCAAATTTTAGACAATAAATCAAACTAAAAAGTGGAAAATAAATATAGTTTAAAAAAAACTAAAAAACACGCTTTATATCAAACTAAAAAGTGAAAAATAAATATAGTTTAAAAAAACTAAAAAACACGCTTATATCGAACTAAAAAGTGAAAAATATTTTTTTTAAAATAAGCTTAAAAAGCGTGGGGCGCTTTGTTCCACATTTTCGTACATCGAGCGCCCCACGCTTTTTAAGCTTATTTAAAAAAAAATATTTTTTACTTCTTAGTTCGATATAAAGCGTGTTTTTTTAGTTTTTTTAAACTATATTTTTTATATCTGATTTTATAATAGACTGGTTTCATTTACAGTAAATAAAAATATGTTAAAAAGGTTATGTGTAAAACAATCAAATTCAAATATGACAGCTACACATAACCTAAAAAAAATATATTAAAAAAGCTGCCAGTGGAGTTTTGTATTGTTTCCGTGACATTTCAGTCACTTTAACAGAAAATTTAAAAGAAGATATGCTTTTTTACTAACCTGTATATTTGGGCTTCTAAACTTGCGACGTCGCGTTGTCGCTCAATTTCTTTACTTTTAGCGGCTTTTCCCGGTTTATTTTTAGCGAGAAGCGAAGGATCCAAAGTTTTCAGTCCTTTTGTTGAAAATAAACGTTGTGCTCTTTCTTCAAGAGTTCTGCAAGAAATATTTACGGATTTATATCGCACAACCTTTATCCATGTTTAAATATCAGGTTTGTTCCAAGCAGCCGCGAACGGTAACAGAACCATACACAGTCTTGTCACTGCGCAGGACTATCTTGCGCAGTATCGATTTTTGAGCTAGTGCGCAGGACAGTCTTGCGCAGTGACAATACTGTGTACTGTTCTGTTACCGTTCGCGGCTGCTTGGAACAAACCTGATCATATTGCAACAATATGATAGTCCATTTATTGAGGAAGTTTATAGACTATATAATATCACGCTACGACCAATAGGAACGGAGCATCAATGAAAAATGTTGCTAAATTTAACTCAAAATTTGTCCGTCCGACAAAAACTTTTGAATGGTAGCTCCGATCACCATGAAATTTGGACACAACATTCATCTCTATAAACTAAGACGAATGTGCGTACTCATGCCCCCCCCCCCATTCGTTCTTTTGCACCTTGGTGAAACCGGGCGGGACCGCTAGTGTAAGATATAAACGTCGAGGGAAACTTTGACTGAGGAACAATTTAATATTCATTGGAACAAAACAATTACGGACAACGTAAGATATTATAAAGTTCAATTTATAAAATAAAAAAAATACATACCCTCCACATTTTAATCCCAACGCCATCAGAGCCGATTTCAAACGATCCAAACCGAGCGATGCCAATTCTTCCCAACTGGAAAATGCTGACAACTCCAAATGTGCTCCCACATGAGTAAGAGCTGAACCAGCTTCTTTCTAAACGACGCATAATTACAAATTTAAAATTTCACGTATACAATTTAAAAAAATTGTTATATTGTGAGCACAGAAAAAAATGTGTAGACACTTACGGGCCACCCTGGAAAGTTGCCTTGTTCCCACTGCGTCGAAAATGATTCCACTGAATTTTCTAATTCATCGTCAATGTCTAGCAAAGGCTTAACACGTTCGAGATATGCTCTTAAATATTCAAGAAGTGTTAAAAGATACTTTCTATATTCACCGTTCTTGCGTTCTTTGGGTACTTCATACAACTGATCGAATGCACCCAAATAAGTTATGTAATCCACTTTCTAAAAAAATAATACACTCTTTAAAAATACAGTTGAAGACAATTATTTATACTTTTAATTTTTATCGGCCACCTCGAAATAAGCACAATATATTTTTCTTTTTCAAAAACTTACTTCAATTCCTTTTAAATTGATAAATTTCTCGTAGCACTCATGCAAATCCAAGTATTTTCCATAACCTTCTTCGTCTGTAAACTCTACAAAATTGGCCATTTCTTCGGTAGGATTTTCTCTCATTTTATTGATTTCATCAAATTCAACAGACATCGGTACACTTATCTGTAAAAATAGTCAGTCACTAAATATATTTAGTCATTCGAGTAGCATTGAGGGGCAGCGTTATACTTAAATAAGAAGACCACATCGCTTATTATTTTGCCAGGCCCCGCCAGATCGATAGATCCCAAGAACACTAGCATCTTAAACAAATTCTAATTCTTACCTCATTTGGATGTTTACGGTAAAAATCTTTGATTTGTCTTAGACGACTATAGAATTCTTGGAACTCATTGGGGCCCGTAAGTGAAGCCACTTCCTGTTTTCGTAAACCGTCTTTGTCTTCATATAATTCTTTCAGATTTGAAGTGCTGTTCATAAACTGTTCGACAAGCATTTTTAATCTGTGATCAGAGTTGATTGTATCACGATGCTAAAAAGAGAAAAATGTTCAATGGTATTAGTCGAAACAGATTTTTCCAATTTTGTCTAGAATTAATATAAGTAACACCCAGAATCAAACTGGGTACCTTCCAAACATTAATTATATTACGGGTTGAGAGATACAAGTATGATTTTTGTAAAAAAATTAAAAACACAACTAAAATCATAACCTAAAATATGTTTTACAATACTTACGCTCGTTTTCTTATGTAGCATTTCTTTAACCATAGCATCCATAAGCCTTTCACGTTCTTCATGATATCGACGTTGTTGCTCCAAAATCGTTTCCATTTCACAAACTTTTCTATATTTACGTTTATCCGCGTTAATTAATCAATATTTTTGTACAGAATACAGGATTTTGATTTTTGACAACTTCCAAGCTTTCTAATGGGTTTGTTCAACTCGATAGAGTTTCGAAACGTCGTTAGTATGAAACAAACCTTAAAAAGGAGGTTTCTTCCATCAAAGTAAATTGTAAAATACAGCGGGTTAGGTTGAAAGTTTTGCGATAAAATTTCACATAACATTTAATCCAAATTTAATTGTAGAAATAAGCAACTTGGAAACATAACCCACCATTCAGTTCAAATTTTAAATAGATGAACTGCAATAAACCTCCCTCGTCAAAGAAGCCATCGTTTGATCTCTATAGATTTTATAACGTTTTCAGGTTGCAACAATGCAAAGGTGATTGACGTATTCCAAACTTCGTGTCAGCTTTGTTCTTTCGTTAATATTTTTAGAGTGCTTAGCCAGAAAAGTTAATTTACAAAAAAAAGTAAAAATATAATTTTTATTTGCGGTGTAAACTGATGATATACGGAATTAAAAATGTCTGAAGACGATAAAAATATCGCAAATCGGCCGCGCTGTTTCTTTGATATTTCGATTGGTGGCATAGCTGCTGGTAGGCTAATATTTGAGTTGTTCAGTGATGTTGCTCCAAAAACAACAGAAAATTTTCGTGCTCTGTGCACAGGCGAAATGGGGCTTGGAAAAACAACGGGGAAACCCCTTCATTATAATGTGAGTAATACAAGGCACATATCTAGTCGTAAACAAGGTTTTAAAACCCGGCGTAGCCTCGTATATTCTTTCAGACACTTCAAACTAAAAAAACAAAATTTTAAGTTTCGTATGCGATACTCGACTCTTTTTGGGATTACAGGCTTGTCACACACGTCCAGCTTTATTAGTGCTTTGAAGTTTAATAAATAAGATGTTTTGTTAGGTTGATATTGAACTTTTGAAGCGCCTTTCATTTTTTACTAAGCAAATATGTCCAAGTTACAGAAAGTAGTTTATGAGCACTTTATTGTGATCGGAATTAAAATAGAGAAGTTTTTTTATATTACCTATTTAGTAACTTATTTTGTATAAACGAGAAGCCCATGTTTATACAAAATAAGTTTCTAAATAATATAAAAAAATGTAGGTATGTTATCCCATAAGTATTTTAACCGAAAACTTGACCAAATAGGATAGTAGGACCCCAAGGATGGCCAAAAATGATAATATAATAATATATGCAGGGAACGCAATTCGACGTAGGTAAACCCATTGAAAAAAAAGTTATGTTAAATATTTTACAAAACTTGTTTGAAAGTTATTTTCTATGCATCATACTCACAGGGCCCTCTGAATTTTAGAAACGTAGAAAATATGGTTATTGTTTAGAAGAAGTTTTTTTAGGTTTGGGTTTGACCTGCGTTCATGTATATTATCTTAAGCCGCGTCCTGACTATGCCGATCGGCAAAGCTGCACTAGTGTGGACGTGACTATCGGCTTCGCTTTGTTATCAGGCCAAATACGTTGCCGATCTTAACCCGCGCGCTGTCGGTTTACATCAAAGAAAACCGAATCGAATTGCCTAGTAGAGACGCGTTTCGGCTCAATCTCAGTCCACACTTGTAATAACCAAAATAACATCTTCCTCACTACTCATCTTGTTGAAACCGAATACCGAACGCGACAAAAAAAAATATATTTAGATGTATGCCGATTTCGAAGTGGCCATTCTGCTTTTTCACTCGGTATTGCCAATTGGCATACTGAGGATGCACCTTTATGCTGTGTGGTTAATGATATGTTCAGCTTTTGTATAATCTACCATCATTTCTGTGTCATAATGCAAAGTTCATTTATTTACTTTGAATTGTATTTTCAGGGAATAATTTTTCATCGGGTAGTAAAAGATTTTATGATACAAGGAGGCGATTTTTCCAACGGGAATGGCACAGGCGGTGAAAGCATATACGGAGGATGTTTTCCAGGTATTTTGAAATGTCATACAAATAACAAATGAATCGGCTTCTAAGCCGAAATTTATTAAAATACATCTAACGAGAATAGTAGCAGGAGTTTCGGATTCAAATCCCGGATCGATCGATTATTTTTTAAGTATTTGATATATTCTACTAAATTACCATTAGAAGAACTTATTATAAGTACGATGATTCAACAAGTAGGTGGTATTAATTTGCTGACTTTTTTTGCAGATGAAAATTTTGATATAAAACACAAAGAACCATTTTTGCTGTCGATGGCTAACCGTGGAAAAGATACCAATGGGTCACAGTTCTTTATGTAAGTTATACGAAATTTGAAACAAACCGCCTCGATTTCGTTCAATGTGCCAAGTTTGTGAATTTTGACATTTATATTTTTAAATATGCAGAATTAAATACTTGGAAAAGTGATATTTAGTCTAGTTGATTCATAATAATAATAATGTTAGATTCATTGTTCATTTAAAACTTCGGTATTGCATAAATGTAATAGACTCAGAAGAAATAACAGTCGAATAACATTTTGTTTCTTGGCTACAGATGACAATACCGTACCCGAATATGTTTATTTATTTTTTAAATTAATTCAAATACTTGCTTTCTGTTCAAAAATAAAGTTTTCAGGTAAAATATGAAGTTTCCAATCTTGGTTTATACCTTTTTCGGTATAACAAAAATGCTAATAACTCAAAATATAAGTGTTTTAAGTTATTTCAATTATACTGTTCTTTCTAAATACGATAGTACTAAAAACTTCAAAAAGCGTGAATCGTCCAGCATAAGTAACTACTGATAGACCAAGATTCCAGAAAAAATTAAAATTGAAATAGCTTAATAAAAAAATTACTGTTTTAATTTTACGATGGTTCTTTTTTGTTTTATTAAAATGTATTGTTTTTGTATTTTGTTAAATAGCATGACTAATGCGAATGAGTTGAGCATTTTCTTGTTGTAGCTGCAGCGATTCGACACAACAATGAAACCTGACGTCAGTATTTTGTTGTGTAGTGACAAAATTGTGTCGCTGCGTTGGTATCTGTATAAATATCTCTCTCTCTCTCAGTCTCTGTCATCACTGATCATATCTTGTCATGTTTTGTTGTTGTAGTACAACGCAGCCTGCACCTCATCTGGACAAGTAAGTTTATTGCATATCTTTTTCACTTTCTTTCTATTGGCGGCCATTTTGTATTTGTATTCAACGCTTTGAAAGTCACCTCTGTTTTAATCAATTTATATGCAGTGAATGTGGTAATGGTGAATAATTCGTGTATCCTACTAGCATGAAGTAACAAGGAGATCTAGCTTCGTATGCTTGCTGCGTTTCGAGACGGACTGTTTTCTGGCGCACGCGAGATGGCGCTGTTATCACTATATCTGGGAAAACTTCGGTTCCTTCCGCCTGTTTTCGCCATAGTTACCAACGTTGTTTAACTTCACAGACACTACACACTAGTGATGTGCCGGATCGTTAAAAATGTATATCCGCGGATACGGATCAGAATACAGATTTTTGGTTTCAAGATCCGCGGATACGGATCTTAACTTTCTTAGAGTACGCGGCGGTAAATATTGCACATCGACCTTTGGAAAAAGACTATCTGTTATGGGAAAAAGTTATTGACCTCTTTAAGAGTTAACTCTCATAACAGATTGTCTCTTTCCAAAGATTGATGTGCAATATCTCATTATAAAGATAGTTGATTTAGTACCTTTGAGTTATGTACTATTAGTATGGTACTCACTATGATAAATGTTTGCAATATAAAGGTGCCAAATACAATTTAAAAAAAATAAAAAATAATCTGAATGGAATTTAGCAGGTTTTCATTATTACCTAATCACCTATACAGATTGTATCAAATCAAAACAGTCCATAGCACATTCTGTGTGTAAGACAGAGACGATATTATATAAAGCACTAAAGCAGTAAGTAAGAATGAGATAAATGATCGCTAATAGTTACTGTGGTTATACAATCTGATAGTATCGTCTTTGTTTTCTACAGTAAAAATCACTATTTTATCAAATGTCAGTATTCACTAGTGAAATTATTGATAAAATGGCTATTTATACTGTTCGGGAACAAATCCAAATAATTAAATGGTTTTATGGTGGTAATTCAACCGCCAACATAATTAATTTGTAGTTGTTTTAATTGATAAATTGGTAAAAAGATTTACAGTGTACGTAATTATTTATTTACGTAACCACAGTAACTATATTAGCGATCATTTATCTCATTCTTACTTACTGCTTTAGATCTTTATATATCGTCTCTGTCTTACACACAGAATGTCCTATGGACCGTTTTGATTTGATACAATCTGTATATATTAAATTTCATCTATGAATTGAAAATTAATAAGGTAAAAGATCCGCCAAAAACTAACGGATACGGATACGGATCTTTCTTCTCCTTCGGATATCCGCGGAAACGGATATCCGGCATATCACTACTACACACATGTAAGCCATGAGTTGATCAGTAGTTGACGCCATATTGGTTCATGCGACAAATATTGGTTCACCGCTATGCTCGAGCTGGGTCTCCTGGTTACAGACTTCGTGCCTGCTAGATACAAAAAAAAGTTTGAATAGTTTTTTGTCGTATCGTTGATGCCATGTAAATCCACTAGGAAAAAGTTGACTGTCGTGACAACTTTGCATTGTTATCTGTCGATTGTTTGTAATTATAGCAGTGCTGCCATCTGTTATTAATTTTGCCAGGCCGCTTTAATAATATAGATAGGCGTGTTGAAAATAATGTTGAAATTTGTGGTTTTCAGTGTGCATGTGGTGTTTGGTCGAGTGGTACAAGGTTGGGATGTTGTGCGGCAGATTGAAGCGCTGCCCGTTGACCGAAATTCGCGCCCACTGCAAGATGCTAGAGTCGTTAAGTGCGGAGAGCTTGTTAGACAAGTGAAAGGTGCGTGCACTGGATTTTGTTTTAATTTTGCTGCACTGTACTTCACGATAACTGTAATAAATCTGTTTTGATGTTTTTCAGCCAAAAAATTGAAGAAAAAGAAGAAAAAGGTGAGTAATAGCGAAGACGAAAGCAGTTCAGAATCTGAAGACGACGATAAGAAAAGTCCAAAGAAAAAGAAGAAATCTAAGAAGGATAAAAAAGGGTAAGAAATGTTTTTGTGTCGACTTAAAAATATTCGTGGTTAAATTCCATTTGAAGGACTACCTTTTTTTTATAATAAAACAGACCAGGGAACCCACTAACAAAACAAATTGTCTCAATTCGCAGAAAAATAGACAAAGAATCTGAAAAATCATCAGAAGAAGAGGGCGAAGTGAATGATGAAGAAATTCATCCACTTGCGACAGTTACAAAAATCGACCCAGATGAAATTCCAGACGTTCCAGCTAATAAGTTTTTAATGCGAGGAGGACCGACATCAGACGACAAATCAAAAAACAAGCGAAAAGGTACGATGCTCTTTTGTTAACTTGATTAATTTTGTTTTCACAAGTCGGTTCACACGGCGTTAATTTTTGTCCTTACAACGTCCTTGCACAGATAAAAGTCTACTATATAACTGCGGGTGGAGTTGGACCGGACAGTTAATCATTAACCATTAAAATCAAAAACTGTTATGTTATTGGCGTTTTTTGTTTGCAACAGATGAAAACAAGCGTGACAGAGATCGCTACGAAGATAGACGCGACGACCGGAACCGAGGTGGTCGTGGTAATTGGGAAAAACCCTGGCGTGGACAGCGACTACCGTTGACCAAAAGCGGTCGAACTATCAAAGGCAGAGGAGTATTCGTAAGTCGTCAAAGATATTATTCAATAGTTAAGTTTTTAAATCAAATCACGACTCGTGTTAATTTCAGAATTTAAATCGTAATTTATTCAATATTAGACTGTTGATTCTAGACAGTCTTGTCAACTCAGATTGATAAATTTTATATAAATAAAAAGTAACTAAATATTAGTAGGACAGTAGTTTTTCCAAGTTTATTTTGATTCATTTTAGTGCACAATAGTTTTTCATAATAATTGATAACAATTTTTTTTATCACAATCACTATTTTTCAATGTTATTCAGCACGTAGTTTGAATTATTTTTGAGGTTATCTAAAATTCACCACCATTGTTATTTTAAGGTAGTTTGGTAGCCAAATGACTTAAACTTGACCCTACATTTTTTTATATTTATTCAAATGATTATAATTAAAGACACCTGCAGAAAAAGAATAAGATTTTTTTACCACACCGTTTTAGAGATATAATTAATTAAAGTTATGCAAAAATACACGAGCCGTTATGAGTGTCCTTGTTCAAATTGAGGATTTGTAAAAAATTGACAAACTTGACCCCACAAAACAAACTTTTTATTGGATAGAACGATGTCTGAAATACACACTGCAAAAATTTCAGAATAATTTACCACGTACTTTTGATTTTATTAATTTTTTAATACTGACATGTGGCCTCTATCTCTGTTGTTTATCTCTGTTGTTGTAGTGACAGTGACTAGTGACAGCTGAGTACTAATCAATTAATATTTTATCAATTACATTACTATAATTTATTATTTAATTATAATTCGCATTAAATTAAATCAAATAAATAAATCATCAAATAAATTTTTATGTGAATTTCTATTAATTATTATAGCATGATTTGGGTAATTACCTATTTGAGGGAAAAAAAGTCTTTATTTGACTTGGGATTGCGGCTTCCAAACTACCTTAATCAATGATACCACTCTTACCACTTGATTAATGATTTCATTCTCAAACATTATTTTTGTTGTTGTGGTATGAAAATAGATTGTAGTCAAATAAGAAAGTGGAAGGGGAGACTTATGTCAGCCCGCTGATGCGATTTATAGACCGAAAGTAATATTACGCACTATCAAATTACTCGACTTGGTATCCGATACTCAGCTTTTAAATTTCACTAATTCCCCGGTACTAGTTTTTTTTTTAAACAAGTCATTAATGCACCGCTAATAAAATAAAAATATTTAACACAAAAGATAAAGAGTTAATGTCGAGTTTATTGTCAGCGTTATCGTACTCCGTCGCGGAGCCGAAGTAGATCACGGAGCGCGACCCCACCTCATTGGAAACAAGCGCAGCATCGCGTCATCAAATTGTCGGATTTTGAAAAGCGCGAACAGGAGCGCAGACAGCGCGAGGAAGAAATTGCACGTCGTGAAACGGAACGGAAAAAAAGACACGAAGAAAAAGCGGAGCTCGCACAGCAGAACGGCAGAGAAAACCGAAAGAAAGGCGATAATGAAAAGTTGGATTATAACGCTCTCGATTACGAACACGACGGGAACCGGAACGCAGCCGAAAACGAATCCGTTCCTAAAGTGGTGCAGTATCCTCCGCCGGGATCATTTAAACCCAGATCTACTACCCCCGAGTTGAAGGACGACAGAAAATTCGACGATGAAAGTCATTCTCCGAAACAGGACGATGAATTTGTTCTCAATAAAAAGTCTGAAATTATGGCGATGGCGTTCGGTGTACAAATCAAAAATAATGCCGAGAATCCCGAAGGAGAAATATCGGGCTTCGCAAAGAAAAATAAATCACAGGACAAGATTCAGAGCAATTTGAAATCGTCCGTAAATGAAAATCAGAGTCACAATGTCAATGCGAGACTCTTACAGTTGAGCGGTGTGCCTGTGCCCCCGAGCGAAGTGAAGAAAGCGCACGGTTCTCGGAAGGTTGACGGCCGGAAACCATCGAAAGAACGAATTGACCATCATAAATCGGAGAGGGGTCGTGCAGATGAACGTCACGATCGTAGGCATTACAGGTAAATATTTCAGTTAGGTTGTTGAATTGAAATGTTTCATTTAGGCTCCAGCGTGGCAAATTGATGAAGCTTTCGTTGGTTGTTTTTTGACAGTTGTCATTAGAGGTGCGCAGAGTGTGTCACTAAAAAGAAAAGATAGATTCATATCTTTTGTATCACAGGATATATATCACTCATTTAGCTCAGTGAATGAAAACAAGATAATTTCTCTCAAATCTCAATAACTCAATCTGAATGATGCATTGGTGTACTGAGCGAGATGTAAAGATGGAAAGATACTCAAGAAAAAGAGATGACCTTGATCTACCAACAACAACAGGAATATCGTCACACTATCTGTCTCTGTCTCTCCCTTTGTTTAGTAGAGTAGCACGCTCTCGTTTACTCTCGCTCAGTAACTCAGCATTTCAGTGGTTCGAAAATGAACATTAAGACTAGTGAGCTAAAGGATATATTTGAAAACGGAGTGAGATAGTGAGTGATTAGCTCACCGGCACCGATATACATCTTTTTTATCATTCACTCATGAGCTACCCAAGTCTAGTTGTCATCAAATTTTTGTTGTCAAATGCAATACTATGACTATGTAATGCAATAATTTACCGAATGTGACACTATTAGGCTAGTGAATGGCATTTTAAAAAGAATACCAGTGCTTCTACTTACACACCTAGAGCTCTAATACGACATCAATGCGTTCAACGTCGCGGATAATGGCAATTTTTCTTATATAAATTTGTGTGTTATGCAGGCATTCAAGAGACAGGGAACATTCAAGGAATCGGAAGAATCGAGATAATAGAAGGCGAAGTCTCGATAACAGAAGACGCGAACATTCGAGGCATAGATCTGCATCCAAGGAGAATTATCGTCGACGCAAGTCGCATTCGGGCGAACGTCATAAACATTCTAGGAAGGATTCCGAAAGGAAAACTGAAAGCGAAGCTAGACGAGACAGACGGAAAATGGACGAGGACAAGGCTACGAAAATCAAACAGTTGATCATATTGAAGAAAAAAATGGAGTTGGAAATGCTCGAACATAAAAAAATTCTCGAAGAAAAACGTAAAGAACAAGAACTGATTGCCGAGAAACAGCGCCAGGCTAGAGAAGAAGCTGAAATGCTCGATAAAGCTAAAAAAGCCAAAAGAGAAGCGGAAAAGGAAAAGGAGAAAGAAAAAGACAAGTTAAAGATACTGGTGCAAGCGGTTTCCGGAAGCTTTAAAGATTCGAAACCGAAATCGAGAGAGCAGCGACGGAGTAGTTCTAGTTCGTCGTCATCGTCTTCGAGTAGACCGCGACGCGAACATTCGAGACATCGTAGTCGTTCTAGAAAAAGGAGGCGCTCTTCTAGCTCTAGTTCATCAAGTAGCGGTAGTAGCCGATCACGTAATGCAAGCCGAAGAAGGAGAAGCTGATCAGTAAATTTAATGTTTTCTTATTTTACGTTGAGTCAGTCGATATTTTAACCACCAATAAAAAAATCTACTTGTCTATTTTTCTTCTTTATTTAGCTGTTTAAATTTTTGTATTATAATTTAGTAAAAACAAACACGGTGTTTCTATGTACACTAACAAAAGTAGAGTGTCTCGTTTAGAGAAGATAGCAGCTGGCTGGAGAATTTGCGTAGTAAGAAGAGTGGGACAAGCAATTAGTTTCGGTGTTGATTTGTAATTTGTGCGTTTCAACTAGTGACTAATCATAGGACTACTTGTTAGAAAACAGACCTGCTTAACCCAGCGGCGTAGATATTTTTTTTCCTGGGGGGGTAAAGCAAAAAAAATCAATATTTTTTTTAAGTTTTATTAATATCATACAAGAATACTCACGAAGGAACGTGTCAAGCAAAATATTAATTCCCAAACCAATTTTACAATTTTTTTTTCTCAAGAAGTATTTCTAAATTTAATTTTTTAGCCCTTGGCTTAACCCGAAACTCGTTTGTGCGCAGAAATGACGCCACTGACTCTTCTAAACGATACAACTCGACATCCCTTTTTTTACTTTTTAAAATAATTACCTAACCTCAAATAAATACTGTGTACATCATGGACATAGGAATATATTGTCCATGGTGTACATAGAACTATCCATCGACTTACACTCATCAATGGAACTACGGTAGGTGGCAAAACGCCGCTTTTGACACTTTCATACGCGCGCGTTAGTTCAAAATTAGAAATTAAAAAAAAAAAAAAACATTAAAATAATAATCACGTACATGAGAGTTAATTGGACGCGTTTTTTCTAACTGACAACGTTGAGGCTAAAATTATTTATTTATTCATTAATCATGACTCTTTTTTTATGAATGGGTTGTAATATTGCGCGACTATTGGTGTAAGTTGCTCTGCGACACGGCATGTTTTTGCCAAGTGAGACACCAGCGTGCAGTCGAGTGTCACCGAGGCCGCATGCAGTCTCTAAATATTGACTAGAGCGTTTTAATAAACAAAAAAAAAAAAACAATGTTTTTTTTTGTTTTTGCAGCCAAGCTTAAAGAATTTTTAGTAAAGTGTGTATTTATTTCGTAATTTTATTGGCAATTCACCCTTTAGTCCAAATTATACTATCCATTCAGTTCTGACTAAAAAAATAATATTTGTCTAGTTTTTTCGTATATAAACTCACATAATTCAGATATATGGATTTTTTTCGCATACGTACTCTATCGAAAATCTTAAATGTTGACTATAAAAACTTTCGTAACAGAAAATAGATGTTTTTTCCTAATTACTAGCGATTATGTATTAAGTTTGTGTTTTTTTTATCATAATATAAATATACCGCGGAATACGTTATAATAGCTCTGTTCCAACCTCTCTGCAGATGGTTACAGAACCGACAGTCATACGCAGTAAACCAAAACCGATACAAACAGCTTTGTATCGGTTACTGCGCGTGACTGTGACGGTTCTGCTACCGTTCGCAGATAGGTTGGAACAGCTAATATATAATTGAGTAAACTGTAGACTTCGATTATTAATTATCAAGAATGTAATTTTATTGCTTTCATACTGGATGTAAAATTTATAGAGATAATAAAAATACTATGAATAAATTAAAAAAACTACGACTATTATTTCCGATAAGTTCTAAGAATGTAACTAAACGAGTTGAAGAGATTTTCTTGTAAGTTACTTCTACAGTGCGCTCGGCTAAAGAAGACCGGTGGGGAAAGGGGGAGAAATCGCTGATGTGTATCATTGTGTATAGAAGCGGTTCCAGGATCCATTACCTTTTACTAATATAAAATGCATGTGCGCTTTTCTGCAATGTCATAATACATTCCATAGACCAGTCGTCTTTTAAAATTCGTACAGTACTTGGTACTTCCAGAGTTACCCTCTCAATGAAAAAGGTTCAAAATGTATGCCCAATTTCCGAAGGAAAAGGAATTGGTAGAATGTTTTGATGAAAATTGTTTATTTTTTCGTAAAAACGATATAAAGATCCGAATTTTTTCAAATGAGTTTTGAATAAAAAATTGGTTGTCTGTAAAGTCGGTTTACGGACGATAGTTTTACGTGATAACGTATTCCGTAATACATAACCTAAATTTATATAATAATTATAATAATTCGAATCTATGATATTGCATCTTTCGCTTCAAATTTAGGTTAATTTGTTTTTTTTAACTTTCTTTCTTTCGTATTTATTTTAAGTCTCAAAGATTAGCTGTCATAATATTTATAAAACAATTGTTTCACTGTTTATATAAAATTCCAAAACCTACTTACAATATTTAAGTATTTTCATACGTCAAAAAATTGATTTTTATAATGATAAAATTTGTAAGAAAACGATTTTTTCGAGAGATGAGACCTAGCTAAAACGATTTTTTGCCCCCCAAAATCCCTTTTCAGTAAATTTCATCCAAATCGTTAGGGCCGTTTTCGAGAAAAGCACGCACAGGGTCAGGCGGAACGTTACGTTAGGAACGTTACACTTTTTCGTGCATGCAGCCGGTGTTTTATCAATTTATAAGATTGGTGATTCATCAATTTATAAGACGTTATCACGTCAAAAGATCGACTAGTGTCACTAGACTACTAATTCCATTTTGAAACAAGACACGATGACAAAAACATACTTTTATATAGTTTTTACTGAAAATTGAGAACGTAGGTAATTCATCAAAAAAATAAATCACTTACTACTTGATGAGATGACATAACTGCACATTTTTCGAAGTCTCTGCAATGTCTTGAAAACGAACTCATAATAATTTACACCTGTTAATTCAGTTACACGATATATTTTCTTACAACAAACATTTTAAACAAAAGTGAGTTAACCTCAAAATTGGTTCGTTATTTTAATTTTGTAGAAACCGCCAAAATGATATAAAAAATTAACTAGTCTACGAAAACTCACTGGTATTTATATTGCACTAAATAAAATGTGTTTTATTATAATTTTCAATTTTCCGAAACTAAACTCAATTACACTTTTAACGCGCGACCCCGCATAAAGTCTAGACGCTACTAAAACAAAATGGAATTTATATCTAAGTAAAATTACGTAACTTCATACATGCCTAACTGACTTGTTAGTTATTATCTAATGCCGCGTTCACACGCGTCAGTTAAAATGTTCATTATGACAGATTCATCAACACTGAACAAGTTATGAACGTGTGAACACCCATTTCAGTATGACTGAATAATTAATATTTGTTTTCAGTCATTTAGAAAATATTTCTACTTTTGTCAGTTATAATGATCAGTATTGCGTCATGAAAGGCAACTGAAACATGTGAACTCGTGTCGGGTGTCGATATAGTTCATTAATAGTTTATATTTTATACTCCTACATTTTTTTAAAATGGTTTTTAGTGGCGTGATGATTGAACCGTGTGAACGATTTGTTCAGTGAAAAGCATGTCAGCAAAAATGTATCAGTCATAATGAACATTTTAAGTGACGCGTGTGAACGTGGCTTAACTAAAAGATTACCTTATTTGATATTTTGCAGTGGCAACTGCTTCAAACAGAACTATTTTGTAATCAGTTCGTTAGACCAAATCAAGGTGTTGGCAATGGATTCAATATTCAAAATTGTCCACAACCGCAAATTGGATTTAAGGGTTCCCAATAAAAGTTTGTTAACATCTAGTTTCATTTTTTGTTTTTTTGTGGTCCCAGGAACGCACTTCTTGCGGCTGTGCAGTGATATATGAAATATGGATACTTTTTTGCAGAATAAGGAAAAAACATTGGCTGTCCATTTTTTTAAAGAAATATTTTATTGAATAATAAAATCATAAGACCTCAAAACTTAATAACAATATATCTATATCACTTTATAAAAATGTAAACAAGCTATTTAATATCTACAAGCAGGACCGGCCTAACGATTGCTTGCACCTTAGGCAAACAGCTGTACCCACCTCATAGATTTATAATAATTTTAAGTCGCATTTAGAAGAATCTAAACGCTACCACTTCCACTTATTGCTCCAGAGGCTCACACGACTGCTTGAGTTGTCGATACCTTAACCAAAGCCCCCTATTTACACAAAAACTAACTTATTTTTGATAAACTTTTTTACACTTCGATAAATCAGTATTTAATACTATAACGGCTTTTGTGAGGAACTCATCAGAAACAAAATCCCACGAATCATTCAGTACTTTTAATTTACTGAGCGGATCAGATAATGGGGCACCGCTAATTACAGAACCGTTAGCTCTTACTATTTGAGAAAACACTTTTAATGGCTCTTCGTTTGGTATTGCAGGATTGTTGTCAAATTTTAAATTTCGCGCAGACTGTGAAATATTTCTGTTCATAGAATTTACTGAAGTTGTCCCTATCGATTGAGCTGGTGACAGTTTTTGCTCTCCAGCTTCTAAAGCCGGTTCGACTTCTTGGTTATAATGCTGATAATGTCTGCTTCGAAGTAAATGACAAAGCTACAACATATTATTTAAAGATAGAGAATAATACTTCCTATAATTATGTTACTCTTCAAACTACTTTTTTATCTGAAATCTGTGGAATAAATGCAGAAAACAAAAATAATACATACTTTTACCCAAGCACTCGTTATTATAATACGCGCCACGAATCTAAAAGGCTCGGAAGTTAGATGCGAATGCGGGCTTGCGCTTGTATAGTCTGTTGAAAAACTACAAACTCGCAACTCAACAGAACTAAAATAGCAATAACAACTTGACAATAGCGTACTCGACTGTACTTTAAAGCAGGAAAGCGACAAGTGACAATGGCAACGATCGATCACGGCCAATCACTGACGATCGCACGTTCCGTGCAGGTAGCTGGGAGGTGGTGGGAGTCTCAACGACTCTAAAATGTGCCTTTGCGACGCTGTTTGTGACTAACTTCCGAACCTTTTAGATACCTACAAATAGCATTTTTTGCTGATTTTGGATCGCTAAGAACTGGTGTTGACTACTAACAAGCGTTCTTCAACTGCAACCGTTGATTAAATAGTTTGTAAATCATTTAGTTGGGACTGTAAGCGCCGGTCAACCAAACAATTGCGCAATTAAAAATTTCCTCACAATCCTAACACTATTAAATAAATAAATATAATAAATCACAAACCTCGTACATTCCATCAAGAACTAACTGCGTTTCTTGAATATGATTACTTTCAGGTACTATCCTCTGCAATATTTTATGATATTGACTTAATTTTAACTGACACAGTGACATTACATTGTGAGCGTGATTCAATTCTACCCTTAGAATTTCAGGATCCTAAAAACGCACTAATATCATTTCAAGTTTAGATTTAAATTCAAGATGTCCACATGTTTGAAAGTCAGGAAAGTTTCAAGTCATAACGAGAGATATTTATTTGCTTAAAGTGGTCATGGAAAAGTTACAATATTTACTACAAAAATTTAGAAAGTTATAGATTTTAGAAAACGTTTTTCTTTTTGTTACAGTGTTGCATATAAAATGTGCAACAGTGCGAAAAACAACATTCTAATAGTTCGGTAGTCTTCGTACAATATATTCAAAACTTCGGGGAATGCCTTCAAATAATGATGACTCACTCCTACTATTTTGGTACCTCACTATTGTTGCACAATGAAAAGGGAAGAGAAGTTAAATAATAAGGATTCCTGTCACTAATTTTTAATATATATTCGACAAAATTAAATAAATATGTAAAGTTACAAGATCAAGTCCGTGAAATCGGAATGTATGACCAGGAAGTCAGGGATGTGTTTATTCAAAAACCTGTGGACACCGTGAAAATTAAACATTTCAAACTTACAGTTAATCTAAAACCGTCTACAATAACCGATTCCGTATCGGCATGACCACGGGGTAAAGTATTGTACTTAATACTGTTTTGACTTTGTATTTTATGCAATCGTCTATCCATTTTCTTCTGCGTTTGATTTGCTTTAATAACGTTTTCTTGATTATTTCTTTTCGATCCTTGCACATCTTTTCGGTTTGGTATTCTGCTGGGAACGCCTAAAGGAGGATCGTGTGCCTAAAAACGTTTCTACTTAGATTTTTAATGTCAGATCTATTATATTTCTTCCCAACGAGTTCAGGAGACGAGCTTATTAAACGAGAAAGGCGTCAAATCTAATAAAATTTCGCGTTGCACTTGAAAAAACATAAATAGTGATACGTCCTTAATCAATAATTTCATAAATAATGGATAAACCAAAGCTAAAAGAAGTAGCCTTATCTATTTGATGATCTATCAGACATATTTAATTCGTCCGGTAGCTCACCTGTGGGTTTTTAAGGTATAATGCATGATCGATCACTTGTGTTATATCCACTACACCTGGATATCGCATGAGAAATGTTAAGCATGTCGTATAGTCAGAATTTAGTACTGAAAGAAAATATAGTATGTAATAATCATATACTTAATACTCCTATATTGCTAGTTCCCGAATTAGAAGTGTTGCCCACCAAGAGTGACAGCAACTGCACACTTCTATCTCACTTATTTATACTCGAATCATTATTAAGCATTGCGACTGTAGTGGGGAAGTGCGCAAACGCTTGCTCCATTCTCGGACATGCGCATAACATTTGAGGTTTAAATGAGGGAGACAGATGTATGTATATCTGTACCGTTGGGTCATCATCCATTTCCAGACCCATACCGGCAGTATAGGAGTATTAAGAATATTGTAATAATGTACTGTTATATTATCAATTCATTATAAGGTCTATCATCTAATCAAAATCTTTCATCTAGAATCTGGGCGTATCAACAGATGAGGTTTGACTCTTAGGTGTGTTTGTTGGTCACGTCTTAGAGCGATTTTAGAACTTTTGAGCAATTTGAATTATGCTATTAGAACCAAATCAGAATAATAATTTATTATTAATAGTTAGAATTCTGTTGCGCTCTGTGTTGTCAATTCTGTGAGTGCTAACTCACGCTTTAGAACAAAAACAAATATCTAGTTGAAAATAAATTCCGTAAAAGACGCATATCAACAGCAATCACTTTCAAAGTAATCGAATAATACTGAAAAGATCATTTATAAAAGATTTCTCGAGTATTGCTTTGGCCAAAAGTTTAGAAATTCTACTTACATTGATCTCGTATTGCTATTAACATTGCTACAACTATAAAATTAACAAATTCAAAATATTTTCCTTCCGCAAATATAGCGTCCCATAAAACTAAGAGATCTTGTAATGGAAATTCTCTTCCAAAAAGAAGTCTTAACCATCGACTAAAATATAATAAAATTATTAGTTTGATGTCAAGTACATTTTTTTGATGATTCATAAACTCACATTCCAAAAACTGGAAGTGGAATGTCTAAATGTTTTAAATGATCACAAATTTCTGGATCTGCCGTTGATAACAAATTATCTCGAATCCAGATTAACCGAGTTACAACCTCATTTTCGTGTCCACCTCTTGATCCAGACTGCAAAAGTAAGGATAGTTTTGTATTTTATTCACTATGGAATACAACCATCATAAAACGCAATGTGTCTCCGCCTGTTCGTTAGTACGATTATAACTGAAGAACCACCGATTTAATTTAAATGCCTTTTTTTAATTTATAGGTGGATTGTTTAGTCAGATTTCAGTCTATATTTTGTAACGCAACGGAACTGACAGGGATATTTTACATAAGCTGCCTAGACCGTTAATGATATATCCGATGCAATGTATGGAAGAATTATTGTTGAATTGGTCCCACGTTGGGCGCCAATTATAACACATATTGTCTGGTCATAGTCTATATTTTGGTACATTAGACAACTTAGGGATTTATTTTACGGAAGCGACTTGACAAAATACAAGTCAAATTGAGGCAATGCAATTTATGGAGCTTTGCTGAGCATAATATATTCTATAAAAAAGCCTAGAACAGCATTTATCCATCTTTATCAAGTAATCTACAAACTCGGATCAAACTACAACGATCCAGCAGTAGTCAATATTTAATCACATTTTAATTAATCTATGAAATAAATTGTTATAATTAACTTACATCAGGAGGTGTTTGCGAAGCGTTTGTTGGAAAATATCCAGTTGGGGTCGGTTCTAAATCTTTTATATTATAACAAAATTCTATACCATTCATTATTTTTGAAAATAAACCACTGCGAAAATATATTGATCAATTAAAATAATTAATTAACTGTTTCATTTAAAATTTATTTTTGTACTAAAACACTTACTAGCCATCCTCCTCTAAGGAATCTGGATCTAAAATTTCTTCAATTAATGTGCTGCAACGAAAATATAGTTTTTTTTGTAAACACTGAATTTATAAAATTAACCTCTTCAGTGATCAATATCGAGTACAGGGTTTGGTATTTGTAATTTTACAAACTATTTTGATATATATAGTTAACCACAATATACATAATACTCATTGTACGACTTTAACTGGTAGTAAGTCTGGTCATCTCCCATCAAAACAATAAAACACAACACCTAACGATTTTCATGATCAACTTTTCTTTAAATTTTGATTCGAATAGTTGGTAATTACTCAACAAATGAAACCCTGTTTATAAAATAGCACTATCATTTTATTCAAAAAAGTAATTTACGTGTTTATAGCCATTTTAAAATGTTATATTTCTTAACAATAGTGAAGTTTTATCGAAGTCATGCTTTGTTATTTTCATAGCACATTATCAGACCTACCATAAGCTAAAGCCTTACTGGACAGCCTGTATATATGTAATTAAACACAACTTCTCGAATTCTGTTCCGATTTAACGATTTTTCATAATAGTTCTCTACATGGAAGTTCGAATGTCTATCGAATAATACTAATATCTACAACTGAACAATATCGGTGACTATAATTTTGTTTTCATGTTCAAGTATCTGAACTTCAGAATGCTTTTTATTCAACGTAGGATTTTCATAAAAAATGTGAAATGAAAATCTTACTTCATGATTCCCTGTTCCTTTGTATGTAGCATAGCTTGGTGGTCGCAGTGTAAAACAAACAGTAAAGGAGCCAAAATTTCATGCATGCCTTGTCTGTAACACATGACGGGATGTACTCGCGCGTATATAAATAAAATATCCACCATTGTTTCTTGAATTTGCGCTTTTCGAAAGAAATCAATTCCAGGGAAAGTGCGCACCACATCCTGTCTTATCACAGCTCTTAGTTCTTCATCACAAAAATGTTGGTACCAAACACTCTGCAATATCCACATCATGAATAAACACGCCAATAAAAATATTGTGGATAATAGCTCTGTTCCGACCTCTATGCGAACTGTAATATTATCGTCACAGTCATGCGCAGTAGTTAAAACGAAACTGTTGTGCGCATGCGTCGTTCTGTGGCTAATCTCGGTTGGAACACGTTTTAGCTACTGCGTGCATAGATATATATATTTAATAGATTGCGGATACACTAGCGCCTCCTGTACCTTTTAGAAGCCATTTTGTACGTGGAAAACGCCGTAAAAGCGCGCGAGATTCAAAAATATTAATTATTTGATAATATGATTTTATTGAGAAAAACAACAAAACTCACAGTAAACAGTGATATTTCGCTCCAAAACCTACTTTTTACTGAAACGTTTCAAAAATTGCAAAATTGAGCATAAATATAATGTAAAAGCTTAGAACATTTTACATTGTCAATTTGGCATCAAGGTTTACAAGCATTGATGCCAATCTGACAATGTAAAATGTTCATAGCTTTTACATTATATTTATGCTCAATTTTGTAATTTTTGAAACGTTTCAGTATAAAAATAGGTTTTGGAGCGAAATATCACTGTTTACTGTGAGTTTTGTTGTTTTTGTCAATAAAATCGTATTATGAAATAATTAATATTTTTGAATCTCGCGCGCTTTTTACGGCATTTTCCACGTACAAAATGGCTTCTAATTGGAACCATTCCGCACAATGCTCAAGGATAGGCATCCGCTATCTATTAATATATATATATAATATATCTATGACTGCGCGTGACTGTGAAGATAATATAATCGTTCTCAGAGAGGTTCGAACAGAGCTAATGTTGTTTCCAATTTCACCTGTGTATTCTGGGATAAAGGATCATCTTCGGTTCTCGACTGCTTTCTTGGATCCGACGTCATTTGAGCTTTCAATTTCTTGTAATGGCACCTTGCATTGCGCAAATACGTTAACCAATCAGTAATTTGATACGGCAACACCTCGAGTAAAACTCGCCAACAAACACTTCGAAAACGTGACGCCCGCAAACAACCGGTCTGTGATAGTGTTCGTAGTTTTTCAATATCATTTTTTACAAACAACTCCGTCCACTCGTCCCTAGTGAAATACAACAATGGATACCGTTTAGGTTAGAAATTGACTTCTGCGATGCAAATTGGTAAAACCATTCGCAGCAACATTATTCACGCTTCAGAGAAGAAATTCAAGGACGCTCGAGCATCGGAGCACCCCTGTAGCCCGCGCCTATGATGATCACGGATCAGTGTTTACTCTAAAACTACGGATCTATTTTATAAGAACCGAAAATTTAAGTGATAAAAATCGGTTGCGGGATAAACGAATGGTTAATATTAAAATGCCCATTATTTTTACTACTTCCTAGAGCAGCGGATGTCTAAAATTGAATTCGTCGGAACACCAGGAACATTAATTGAGTTTCATCGGAGAAGTTTAAAGAGAGCAACCGGACACAAATGTATGAATCGGATTCGATCTAACCGCTCGGCGTTCAGAATCTTTCTGTCGAATTTTAAGTAAGTCTTGTATAAATAATTGCAAATGAAATACTCACTCATATTTTTGTACAGCACAGTTGTGTTCAATCACACTGTCTAGGTTTGTTTCTTTAATATTTATATCGGAATTAGCTTTTGTAAATGTTTTATCTGCGTGTAAATAAATTAAGGTTAGTTTTTTTTGAATTTTTGATAATACCTAAATTAACATAAAACTTACCATTTACAGGTTGTGATAAAAACGGAGACTCCGGATTTGCCATTATTATATAATAAAATAAGTAAAAAAGCCACTAAATTATTAAGGATTCCATAACCATAAAAAATGCTACGACGTTAAACTCATGTTTTAAGATATTAAATTAGTTTTCAATAGTATATATTAAGCTATACTAAACAACGTGTGTTACATTTCGCTAAAATTAAAATGAAATTAAAAATTACTGTCAGTGTTTGGGCGATATCGAAATTACAAACGTCAAATTTGACAACTGTGAACGATGAAGGATAGAAAAATACACCACAAACCAGAAAACCTAAAAAGTTTATAATAATGCAAAAAAACATATCTTCGGTTGTTTATGAATTTTTAGATATGACGCGGTTATTTTAAATATTCAGTTTTATGAACCTTATCATTTTGATAACCGCATTTCTCCAAATTAATTTTTATCAGTGAAGTCTGACCTGTCAAACGTAAATTGTCATTTGAACTTACACTGCAATTTTGAGAACAGTATTATCAAGGCATTGCTTTTAAAATGCATTAAAACAAAATAAATTAACCTCCGATTCATTCTGTTTAAAAAAAATATAATAAATTCAACTTTTTGTTATGCAGACTGCAATTTTAATTCTGAACATAGACTATCAATGAGGGCAAAAGAGAAATCATATGATTGAATTCTATCTTTGTTACGCTACTCATTTTGTTTGTTTTCCTTGTTGCGCTCATTAATTTTCTATGTTCAGAATTGCTTTTGGACTTTATTTATAATTCAATTCCTTCGCAGTCAAAGCTACGACTTTACACATTATCAAATTACACATCAGTAACCTTTGATCTGTACATTCAGCGTTTAACTAGATAATTACGATTAGTGCGCCGGTGCCATTTGGATACAACGTAATTTTTAACGTGAAGTTAAATGTTTTGTTTACTGTCAGCTCTCCCTAAGAACGACGTTCCATCACAATTAATTCTCTAAGATTGTCCTCTGATCTTTTTGTCTAGTGCTTGTTGAACGCATATTTAAGCTCCCTGTAACTGTCAATTTTAGTGATGTGCCGGATCGTTCAAAATGTATATCCGCGGATACGGATCTGAATACGGATATTTGGTTTCAAGATCCGCGGATACGGATCTTAACTTTCTTAGAATACGCGGCGGTAAATATTGCACATCGACCTTTGGAAAGAGACTATCTGTTATGGGAAAAAGTTATTGACCTCTTTAAGAGTTAACTCTCATAACAGATTGTCTCTTTCCAAAGATCGATGAGCAATGTCTCATTATAAAGATAGTTTTTTAGTACCTTTGAGTTATGTACTATTGGTATGGTACTCACTACGATAAATGTTTTCAATATAAAGGTGCCAAATACGATTTTAAAAAATAGAAAATAATCTGAATGGAATTTAACAGTTTTTCATTATTACCTAATCACCTATATATATAAAATTTCATCTATGAATTGAAAATTAATAAGGTAAAAGATCCGCCAAAAACTAACGGATACGGAACTTTCTTCTCCCTCGGATATCCGCTGATACGGATATCTGGCACATCACTAGTCAATTCATAGACAATCAGTGACTCTCCGCTCACTAGAGATGATTTTTGGTCCTCATTGTTTATTCTTAGAGAAAGTTAACTAAGTAATCACAACATAAGTCTATTATTGCTCAAATTTCTTCATGTTCGTTTGCTAGTCTTTATAACCAACCGACAGGCACAAACTTGACAAAATTACATGACCAGCTGTCAACGAAGCATGTCCACTTTAGTATTTATCTAACTGGCAACAATTGATAAACGAAAGTTCGATACATTTCGATATAAACAATAATAATTTTAATTAGTGACTGTTATTTACATATTTGAACAAATAGAACTAAAACTATTGGAAATTTGGCGATCCGCCGAATCCTTGAGCTTGACCTAACACACTAGGATCGTCTGGAGGTGCTATCTGTGCCTGAGGACTAAACGTTTCTGCCGACATCCTCGTTATCATTATACCGACACCTTCTATTAAAGCTAGTAGTACGCCTCCAATCAATGCACTGCCAGCCATTGCCGGAAGACCGTTACGCGCTGCCAAAATACCGCCCGTCGCTGCACCGCTGATAATCGAATTCCACGGATCTTCTTTTTTACGGAAATGAATTAGAGTACAATCAATTGTGGAAAACATGCCACCCCAAACAGCAAAATTACCAGCAATTATTGGTGATCTTTGTTTTATTGCTGTAAGACTTCCGACCTATGATAAAAAGTGATGAATTATTAGATCGCCTCAGAACGGTTTCTTGAACAATTCAGACTGGACTATTAGAGCCAAATCAAAATCGTCAGTTGTTCCATCCGACAACTTACTACTGGAGGTGGTCTAGCATATGTAGTTATTTTTCGGATTCAAATGAATGATCTATCTCTATCCTTTTCTGTATCGATTGGCCCTGTGTTCCTAACATGATGCCAGGCATTGACCACAGATTCATTTTAACTTTTTATTTCGGAGGGACATTTTTTTATATTTCTAGCGCACGTTCAGTACGTATAAGCTGATGGTTCCAGCAAACAGATTTGTCTAAATCCAAGGACATGCAGAAAACATTTGTACAAATTCCATATTAAAACGTTAGTTACATAACAATTCGACGGACAAGTACTTAAATAGTCACACACGACATTGACTAAACGAGTTGGTTTGTGAATCTACATTGATTTGATCTATCAGCAGAACTGTAGGTTTAGAATATTTAATCATCTTTACAGGGTCTAGGGTAGTAAAATAGGATGATTTGTAAAAAAACGAACTATAAAACTTGAGTTTATTACTTACAAGTCGTCTGTTGAAACCCGACGGTGCATTACGAAATCCTTTTATGCTTTGAAAAACAGCTCCGCCAATAGCTCCCATGGTAAACGCTCCACCACAGTCGTCAATAATCCGAAACGGGCATGGTTCTCTGGTATATTCTTCCATTATTAATTAACAAACTGTCAAAAATGCTGAAATTATATGATAAAAATTATAACATAACCACATTTCAACAAATTACTCTTTCATGAGTGCAATTATTTAATCAATATATTGACAAAAGTTATACAAACAAACCTAAATTCAGAGCTTCAATTGTATGGATTTTCAGTTTCCACAATGTAAAAAATAATTTTATACCGAAAATTTTTAACCTAACTTGCAGCAAGGTCGGTAAAAACCATAGAGGGTTACAGAACAAAGGGCAGATGACAGAGAAGTGACTCAATTAAATTATCTCCATGATTAATCGAACGCAGCGCCACGCTTCATAAGTTTAACGGAATGCCGTCTGATGTCACATACGAACAGTCTTGTTTCCAAGCTAAGGTTATTAAACTTCCATATAATTTTTTTATTAACACTCTTTTATTACCTTCACTTGTATGACGTATAATTATTAATAATTTTCAAATACAAAGATTTTGTTCAACAGCAATATTAAGCCCCCCAACTCGATATCTTCCTATCGCAGTTGAAAAAATCTTTATATTTAAAAATTATTTTTTATTTTTGACGTGATAACGTCTTATAAATTGATGAAACACCGGCTGCACGCACGAAAAAGTGTCACGTTTCGTCTGAGCCTTAGCGTGTAAGCGAGAGCGCGGTATAAGCG
Source organism: Xanthostigma xanthostigma (assembly GCA_963575645.1). Taxonomy (NCBI): domain Eukaryota; kingdom Metazoa; phylum Arthropoda; class Insecta; order Raphidioptera; family Raphidiidae; genus Xanthostigma; species Xanthostigma xanthostigma. Next base: position 46,774,292 of record OY754470.1, read on the forward strand.
ATAGAGAGGCACGATCGGCCCAAGCGTCGGCTTGTACGCATTTCAATGTTTCTTTATGACGTTATCACGTAAAACTATCGTCCGTAAACCGACTTTACAGACAACCAATTTTTTTTAGTTCACATTGCTATAAAAGGGTGGTTTTTTTTTAGTTCACATTGCTATAAAAAGGTGTTTTTTTTTAGTTTCTTTTAAACTCTATTTCTTTTATAACAAAACAAGGTGAATTGGTTAAAAAAACCATTATCCTTACACAAAAAAAAAAAAAAATGTAATTACGACGGTTTAATACTTTATAGCAGTGCTCTGCAACCTTTTCTCACCTACGACACACCAAAATTCTTGTTAGATTTCCGCGGCACACCAAAAGCTAAAATATAATTGATACACAAATACACGACTAAGGCGACGACCGACTCAGATCGACCGAAGCGACACGACGGCAAACGTGCGTTCTACACACTGTGTTTTTTGTTCATATTAAAATAACAATTGAAAAAATTAGTAAATTGTACCTACAAATAAAAATTTTCAAACAATGAAAAAAATAGTGCTAATTTATTTCAGTTACATTTTAATGATACCAGAATTTTTTGAGCGATAACTAAGAAATTAAAAATTAATTCTCCAAATTTTGCAAAATGTAATTGTAAATTGTAAAATGTCAAATACATTGAATTTGACCGCGGCACATCTGTATCCGGCTCACGGCACACCAGTGTGCCACGGCACACCGGTTGCGGAGCACTGCTTTATAGTACATATATACTGTCTATTCCGGAAGTTTAAAAATTTTTATCATATGCTGTTATATCTGCTCGAGTTTAGATATGTTAGGGCTTTTTTTATTTGACTTTCTCTGTTTTACAGGGCTTCCCGGAGATTTGGTGGCATATCGGTGGATAGTCTCTGTATATACCTACGCCGTAAAAATCAAGATGCGTCGTACAGTTATGCGCGTTTCGCAGATTCTTTTAAAAAGATAAGAATGGATGCGCATAGTGTGTCCAAATCGAAGCCTGTTTATTACTATTTCGTCTCGTTTTTTTAATTTGCTTGATGCTATCCATTTTGTTATACGAGAGAGAGAGATAGAGAGAGAGGCGTTGTCTGATTCAGTTGTAAACGAAACGTCAGATAGAAATGCCAATGAACCACCGCCTACAAGCTCGGAAATCAAGAATATTTGGAACACTGCTACAGACTTTTTTGGGCCCCATATGTTGAACAATGTGTTGTGCCAATTAGGCTACTGCACATACGGATCACATACAGACATCCAGAACTCGTTTTTTCGGTATTTTTTCTCGGTTTTATGTTCACGCAAAAATAAAAATTCCATGCACTTTAACGTATTTCACAGATTCTGATTCTGATATATCCAGCATATTTGATTTAACGACGGAATAATATAAAAGGTATGTGGTGTAGGTGAAGGGTAGACATGGTGGAGGCGGCGTAACAGCAGTAGTACTGTACAATGGGATGTAAGCCTTTAAGTCGTGCGCCGCTCAATAAAGCAAGTTAATAATGTGAATAGCGTCACCTAGCGGGTGTTGTGGTAGCTGTGCTTCCTGTAGCCCAACAACATAGACAATTAGACAAACACGAGATGGGTGCTCCGGGACTCCTGCAGCTTTCTTACTTCGTTCACGATCTTGACGTTCGAACTATGTTGGGCTGTAGAACGCATTCTCGGAAAATGATTTGACAAGCATGACCTCAGAGTGTGATTATATAATCACACATTGAATATTTTTATAGAAAAAATCACGGTGAATCGAATGAGTAGAAATTTGCACATATCTCTTATCTATATGTTACGGTCAATGTCCGGAATCCGTGCAATGTCGACAATGCCCGGGCAATGTCGACATTGACCGGTCAATGTCGACAATGCCCGAGCCACATCGGGCAATGTCCAAAATCCGACAAAGTTTAAAAAATAGATTTTTTATAAATATTAAACGCTGACATTTGATTGTTTCTTTATATGATAAGTTATCATTAACGCTTTATGGAATTTTTATCACTGATATCAGCTATTGAAGAATATATTTTTCAGCTTTCTATTACAATATTGATTTGATTTTTATTTTTATTGCTGGAATAAATGTGAATTCTGAAATGTAATGCATTGAGATATATTCTTTATTGCTCATATTATATAAAAAATATAATTAAGTATATTAGTAATGTCTTTTTGTATTGTTTTATTCATTAAAATAAATAAAATGTGAGTAAATAAATTGTACGTTGTTTTAATCATTAATAATTGTAATAGAAAGCTGAAAAATATGTTCTTCAATAGTTGATATCAGTGATAAAAATTTCATAAAGGGTTAATGATAACTTATCATGATAAAGATACTTACAATCAATTTATAAAAAATCTATTTTTTGAACCTTGTCCGATTTCGGACATTGCCCGATGTGGCTCGAGCAGTGTCGACATTGACCGGGCATTGTCGACATTGTCCGGATGCCGGACATTGACCGTAACATATATTATATAAAATTCTCGTGTCACAATTTTGGCCGCGCTAATCTCCGAAACCACAGAACCGATTTTAATGAAATTTTGTAAACGTGGCTTGCAACTTACACTATATTATGATATTTTTTATTAAAATGGTACAAAATTACGATGTTTTCTCAAAAAAAAACCCGTTTTAGTAACATTTAACGACATCTGATAGAATTTACTCAAACATATTAGTTCAGAAGCAAACAAAAAAACTGTTTTAGTGCCAAGTAGCGACATCTGATAGAATTCGCTCAAAGCTATTAGTTCAGCAGCAAATCTAGAATTCACTCAAAGCTATTAGTTCAGACGCCGGGTCGCAAACGAAATACATTTTCCAGAATTATATCTATCGCACCCGAATGAAACCGGGACGAACTGCTAGTCTATACTAATTTTATGAAGAGGTAAAGTTTGTATAAGTTTAGATGTAGGAGGTACCTAATCTCCGGAACTACTCATCCGATTTCAAATTATTTTTCACCAATATTTAGAATTGACCTTTAGGATGGAATTAGGTTATAATATATATTAAAAGCGCTTTTCGAGGAGATCAATTTTGCAACGTATGTCGACGGAAAAAAACGGTGGCAACCTACAAATTTCGGCGAAGCCGGACCAGACTACCGGGACCGGCACCATTATCTGTTTAATTTCGAAACTCATCAAACTTCTCTGTCGCACCTACACGTCAAAAATGCGCCCTCTTAATTCAAATGAAACACTTTTTCGCTTGAATTCCGTTATCCTTGTTTGCAGCATCGTTCCTGTCGATGCGGCAAGAGAAACGACGAGCAAAAACAGAGGACAGCGAGGGGAGCAGTGCGCCCCGTACGTGCGGCATCACATATCAAATCAAACGGGAATGGCGATGTGTACAAGAGTGCACGACACGCGTGGAGGAGGCCACGCCGACAGATCCACGTTCTGATTGTGTTATAATCTTGTTTCACAACTCTAATCCCTGGCTACCTCTCTTCAGCAACACTATCCTATATGTGTATATCTCTACAACTTACACTGGGTTATGTATAGGGCTTTTATGAAAGGAATTGTGTATTTAAATCTATAGGCTGTGTGCACGAAGCCTACTAGCGCCGCTAGTGGGTAATAGAGAATTATTGAACTCACTTTTTATGGAAATCGCGACATGTTTCTATGGTGATAACTCATAAACTTTAGTTTGCCATGATGTGTCAAAAAAATTTAATAAAGGCCTCTTCACACGATGCAGGATTTCGTGCTCGCTAGCTTGCTTGAAGTCTTGCAGGCTGCCATGCATGATATCCTGCTTGGTGGTTGGTAGGGAGCACTGCTAGTTTCGCTTCACACGCAGCTTGCTTGTTTGCTCGCTGATTTGATAGGTTGACACTTGACAGTTATATTTGAAATTTAAATATGGACGTAATGGTTGTGCAAGAAATAATTCGTCGTAGACGAATTGCTACTATGACTTTAATAATGATTGGAAAGCTTCGGGAGAGAAGAGGAAAATTAAAGCAAAAACTTATTTTCTGGAAAACTGATGTTAATTTTATATAGGTACCATAAAATTCAGATTGTAAACCATTATATATTTAGCATAACATAAAAGGTATGTGAGAATTATATATTTATCAATTATGACGTACAATATATCAATAATTAATTTATTTACACTGATAACGGAACGTCAAATTATGGCACCAATGGTCTTTATTTTACTTAATTTGCCATCAGCTGAACAGTCCGGAACACATCAAGCATTTCCAGATGGCTTAGTTTTGCACATCTTTTCTTTGTAATTAAAAAACTTAATAAAATTATAACTGTTTTCACTTTTAATAAACAGTGCTCACTGATATACGGAAAATTTGAAGTTGAAGTTTCCCCTAATGCTCACCACAAACGCTCGCATCCAAAAAATTTGTAACTCCGCCTCCTTGCACATAACCCATACATTGTCTCGTCGTAATTCGGCGGAATGACAATATTTGGAAAGTATCATAGAAATAAAAGAAATAAATACTGGAAGGATATAAAGTAAATTTCTTAGAATTTAACATTTCAACGAAGGTTTGGTTATGTCTCTTTTATCTTTTATATACAGGTGTTTCAAAAGTCCCGGAACGGCTGAATATCTCGGAGAGATTAAGTTTTTTTGAAAAATGTTGCGAACGAAAGTTGCTCAACTCGTTGTAATGTATTTTTCGGTCACAAAAATTGTTCCCAACGGAATGCCCCCGTGGAGGGCATGGGATAACTCCGAAATTTTAAATGGCAACCCCAATTTTCTTTATTGAGTCGAGTTCTTCGTTCTTAGTATAAATATAATTATAATTATAATTATTATTATTATATCGATAAAAGCTTGTCTTTAAAAAGTTCTTTCTTTACTAATATTTTTTAAGTTGAACTCAGAAATAGATGCAATGCGAAAGCCGAAAACACGTGATTTGTTGAACTTGAAAACAAAGCTCTTTTTTGTATAAAATATATTCATTCATAAATGTAGAATATGGTGCGATAGTTAACCGCGGGTGTTAATTTAAGTTTAATCTCCCAAATCGCGACAAAATTGAAATAAAAAGCTAAGTGGCGGTCGCCGTGTATATTACCTTCATACGTACGTACATACATACGTATCGTGTATGTTGTGTAATGTCCGGTCGACGTGTGGTATCATGCCATACGGCTTATAGAGTATCGGTACGGATTGGCGTCGCTAAGTCCTTAAATTGTTTCCCAACTCCATCTATGGATATATGTACAGTGTGTCCCATAGTAAATCGAGACTATAGATCAGAGGTCCCCAAACTTTTTTGTCTCGTAGACCACTTGCCATATTTTTCGGTTTTGAGTAGACCCCCTGCTTATCTGATATTGATTTTTTGCAAATTCATTAATTTCAAATGTATTTTTGACAACCGGTATAGTGCTACTCACTTTGAACGATTTAAATTTATAACGGTAGTGAAATGTAGTGTGAAATGTTTAGTTTTATACATTTATTAATTAGATTCAAATTAAACGAATCAAATTAAAATTTACTTTCTGTTATATAAAATAACTAAGCAAAAAATAAATGCTTTTAGTGTGAGGGATGAACCTGATGGTTTAATAATAAATTTTCAACATTTGGCATCAATTTAGTTAGATTTAATCTTAAATCTCTTCGGTTAAAGATGTCCAGTTTGTTTCTTTTTTTGTTAGGAGATTCACTATCGTTGACCCCCATTTTCATTTCATGGACCCCCAATTTTTTTCCCCGCTGACATGGACCCCTTGCAAGTTTTCGTCGATATAGACCACTCTGGGAATCACTGCTATAGATGAACAACATTGATTTTTATCAAATAAAAAAAAAGTTCAAAAACTAAAACCCGACTACTGAAAAGTATGAAACAAGAAAATATTCTCATCTGAGGATAACCGTGGTCCTCGCATTCCGGAGATACTAGATTCTAATCCCGGCGGGGGCAGTTGTGGCTGGGACTTTTTCCATGGTTTCCCTCAATAATTTCAGATAAATATCGAGATGGTTCCTTATTCAAGGCTATAGCCGATTACCTGTCATACTCTTATGCGAAAAATTTGCCTACCTTATCCTAATGTCCTAAAATTCCTTCATTCGCCCATTGCTATTAATTTGTTGAAGTTGAAAAATGTAGAAAATAACATGCAGTATAATAGATGGAAAATAGTAATGGTGCGAATGGCAACATAAAGTCGAGAAACGGACGTTAAACCCAGGACGCAAATGGGGGGGGGGTAAAGGGGGTAATTACTTCTCCCAGGATCATAATAATAAAAAAATAAAACTGAAAATAATACGAATTTCTGCCTAAAAAAATAAAATTTAGAAACACTTCTTGAAAAAAAATTTAGTAAAATTGGTTTGGAAATTGATATTTTGCTTGGCACCTTCCTTTGTGAGTATATTCTTGTGTGATATTAATAAAAATTAAAAAAATATTGAATTTTTGCTTTACCCCCCCAGAAAAATAAAATATCTACGCCCTTGCGTTAAACGCATTGTTATTATTATTATTATTGAGCGACATCATAAGTCAAATATATGATATATCGAAGCTACTTACATTTTTATAGGTTATATTGTGCTTTGCAAAATATGAAATGTGTGCGTTTATGGGATACACTGTATACACAGTGCCACATATACATGTTGCCAGCGACTGACTGAAGAATAATTGTAATTGAAGTTACATTAAGAGGATTTCATAGCGAAAGTCGAAAAAATCTGTATTATAGTCGATCCGCTTTATCACCGTTCAATTGAAATCCTTTTTCGAAATGCATTAAAGCACTTTTATCCTATGTCCTTTGGAAAACGTGAAAATAATTAGTGTCCGACTTAAACTAGTTTTCACAACCGAAACTGAAATCGAATTTTTGTTTCAGTTTCGACTGAAATCGAAATTTACTTCGAGGACAATTCTGGTTCATACTTTTTAAGCTTTTGTTAATTTTAGCTGTTGCAAATAATGTGTTTATGTTCGTAGAAGTAACTTATTTGATAAATGCAAAACAGCGGATAGTTAGCACGAGCGTGAGGGGAAGCCAACAGTGCCATTGACAATCTCCGCTGCCGCTCCACTACGCCGATCGCTCCCGAACGCCACACGGAAGCTGCTCACGAACTTAGGTTCGGTTTCGGTAGATTTTCTCTCGATACCGAAACTAAACCGAACTTCCAATTTAACGCCGAGACTCACCTAAACCGAAAACTTCGGCCGGGCACTAATAGTTATTGGCGTAACTAGTAGTCTAAGTCATTCATCGCGCTGACAGGTCATGACTTAGCCTACAAGTTGCGCCCATAATTTTATTCAACAATTGCGGGTTATTCATGTTTTAATTATAATGAGATGTAAATATCTATTTATTTCTTTATAAAAAAAAAAAACTGTCAATACTAACAGCACCAAACAGCACGATTCAATGTTTTAGTTTGAGGTTAGCCGGTTATGAATAAACTCCATGTCGAAAACATTCGGCCTCTCAATTTTAGTCTCAATGGGTAACAACGGAGTTGTTGTTACCTACTATTTCGTTACGACTCAGAAAATAGTTACGTTTATTTTCATTACTCCACAACGGCCGAGCTAGTAGGAATCTTCATTGAGTTATGACAAGTAATTGTCACCAGTCGGTAAATGGCTATTTAGGGTTCGGTTTTTAGGCATGATAAAACATGAATAACGCGCATGAGTTGAATAAAAATAATAATTGCATTATATGAAAAAATATAAAAAAATCTCAGACTTGGTTACTGTGCCTTATAGAAAAAGTAGAAAAAATAATGTTTTTAAACCGCAACAACATGCTACGCACGTACACAGTAACAGTTCTAATACAAAACAAGCGTCCGCTACGGGTGCGTTTATACAGCGCAATATGAGAACTCTCATTTGCAACACGGTACGACACTAGGCTATCAGATATAGCCACGAGGTACAATGCTGTTCAGGAGTTTATCTGAACTCATTGCAAGTACACGCTTAGTTGGCAAACTGACCGCGACGCTTATCGCTGTATGGGGACAACAGTTTTCCAACGGCTAAGCGGGAAAAATCTTCGAAACTCAATACCAGTGATGGACGAACTATTTACATACCAACAAAATACGGAACCCTCGGTGCGCGAGTCTGACTCGCACTAGATCAGTTTTTTTTTATTTTAATTACGAAGACGTCCAGCCTCTGGCCTATATGCGTCGATGTAAGTCTATTGAGAAAAAATAATTATTATTGATAAAAAAATATTTCGATTACTTCGTATATGAATTGGAATGCAAAAGCGGCTAATTTAATATTGTTTAGTATAAAAAAAGAAAGCGGAATCACGCATCAAACGCCGCGCTTACGCAACACAGGTAGATGAAATATTTCAACACATCGTAGGGGAAAGTCGGTTATATTGTACTACTTTTTACTTTGACGTCAATATTTCATTTACAAAAAGACGTACACATATGAATGACTTATATAGGTCAATATCTTAGCTATCACATATAAAAAAATTGCTGTCTTAGATTGCAGTTAAGGTTGAGATGATCAAATGGGATTTATACACAAAGTTAGGTTAGAATATATGCTATTTCCGATTATTTTTCGTGAAAATATGCTCCAGGGGGAGCAAGCCAGGTCAATAAAACGGAATGGTCAATGGCGGAAAATATGAAATTTTCTTGTAATCAAAAGATCATATATATTAATACGCTAAGGTTAAAGATGTTTGCCTCCCTTTTTAGAAAAAACCTCACAGTTTCTCTACATAAATTATATATCATTTTACAGATAATTGCTTGCTCTACTGACATCGACAACTAAAAAATTTATTATTGCTTTTGTTTTTGTAAATTAATTAAAATACAGCAACGATGAACAACGTCTGCCATCTAACGGCTTTAATTTTTAAACAGCGAGCAACGATGAACAATGTCACAGCAATGCTGCATGATGCCATCTGACGGCTTAGCTCAACGCTTTTGCTACTTGCGCCTCTATATGACAATTTTAGTAAAATATTTCTTCGATCTGTCATCTGAGCTTCATATTGTAATACAACAAAAAGAAGAACGTTATAAGCAGTGTGCAAAATTAGAAACGAATTGAATACCTGCAATCATATTTAAAAAATAATTTTGTAAAGTGATAATTATTATACTTATTTAGTGCGAATAATTCGCACAGGTCACACTAGTATACAGTAAACCCTCGTTAACACGAACACGGTTAACACGAATTTCGGTTTAACGCGAACAAAAATTTGCTCTCGACAATGGTCACATAAGCTTTAATGTAATTATGTTCGGTTAACACGAACCCTCGTTAATACGAACTTCGAACAACTTTTTCGTCCCTTCACGGTTAATTATCGGATAATGCGAACTACAAAAATTCTCAAATCATATATTTTGATCATTTTGGTCAATGAATATACAATACAACTAAAAGAAAAGATTCGCTTAAGGGATTACAAAAGTAATTAACTCACATTCTAAAAATAGACAAAGGACTGAGAGATTAAAAATTTACTCGAAATCCTATAAATAGAAACATACCTCAAAATTTTTCCCCTCTTATTTATTGAAAAGGTTGTAAACTAATTAACAAAGGCAAAGGCTTCTTAACAGTATATGTTATTAGATAATTTATAATAAATAATTATTCAATGTTTACTTAAAATAAGTCATGATTTGACACTTAAAAAATGACTGTATTTTATGTCATACTCGGTTTACACGACCTCCCACATAACACGAACTTTTTGCCTGATTTTTACGAGTTCGTGTTAACGAGGTTTTACTGTAATATTAAAATTATAACATATTTTTACAATGTATAATATCAGTATTATTTATTATTTGCAATTTCACTACCAAACAAATCAAAATTCAATAATTACAATAAATTAGCAATTTACTTTAAAAATCCTCTTTGGTACACCCAGCATATACATCGACCTCCATTTCTGTTCTGGTGGTTTTCGGAGGGAGTAACTCCATGGATTGACAATCTGTGACATTTTCTTTTTTTTTGTACCGTTTTCAATGGGGATGCTGCCTGACGCTGCAACTGACGCGCATCCATTCACGGACATGCGCATGAGACTCAGAGTATAATAAGTGAGACAGACGGCTGCACTGTAGTGTTTAAGTCTTTCTCCCGATCTTTGCTCGCAATATAGAGGGTATTAAATATATGAGTTTAGAGTTGCCAGCGTTAAAAATATATGTTACGATTTCAGCAACTCTCCCCTATAGCGTAGCGGCGTTCTTTCTCTGTCTACATTTATAAATTTTAAAATCCCACAGAGTTCGGTTAAATCCATCGGCAAATCCCACCTCTCACACCCTATTTCATCATTTCAAATGTAACGTGTTTTTGATCGAGCAACTCGCTGCCGTCCCCGCTCTCTCAATCCATGGCACATTATTCTCTGAGACGGCTTTGTGACTTCAACCGGACCGATATTTTTAACGTCGGCACGTCGTTAAGGGTACCCGATATTCAGTGTGTTAGACGGAGACAGAGAACGGAATTATTGCCGCCGTACGCAGCTCTCAAAGCTTCTCAGATCCCGAAGGCTTTATTTTTTCTTGCGCGTGGCCAGTTTCGATTGAATTTGAATGTATAAATGAGCTTCCCAGTTAACTGGTGGTACCGGTCGGTACTGAGATTCCCGAGATGCAAACCGACCGAAAATAAAAAAAAAAAACTCGGGTCGCAGTGCGAAACCCCGTCGACAATCATATATATTAATACGCTAAGGTTAAAGATGTTTGCCTCCCTTTTTAGAAAAAACCTCACAATTTCTCCACATAAATTATATATCATTTTACAGATAATTGCTTGCTCTACTGACATCGATAACTAAAAAATTTATAATTGCTTTTGTTTTTGTAAATTAATTAAAATACAGCAACGCTGAACAACGTCTGCCATCTGACGGTTTTAATTTTGAAACAACGTCAACACTTCGATTTGTCATCTGACCTTCATATTGTAATACAACAGACACAATACTGCATACTGCCATCTAACGGCTTTAATTTTGAAACAGCGAGCAACGCTGAACAACGTCACAGCAATGCTGCATGATGCCATCTGACGGCTTAGCTCAACGCTTTTGCTACTTGCGCCTCTAGATGACAATTTTAGTAAAATATTTCTTCGATCTGTCATCTGAGCTTCATATTGTAATACAACAAAAAGAAGAACGTTGTAAGCAGTGTGCAAAATTAGAAACAAATTGAATACCTGCAATCATATTTAAAAAATAATTTTGTAAAGTGATAATTATTATACTTATTTAGTGCGAATAATTCGCACAGGTCACTCTAGTATAGTGTATTTGCTAATATAGGCAGTGTGGCTTTATTATGTGAACTCTTTTGTTTTTGAAGAAAATAAAAAATTTAAACCCTTAATACATCCCTTAAAATAATATTTTTTTTTTAATTTCAATATTACTATCAATTTACCAAATTAAATTCACCCTTCACTAAGTCAATCCATATCTGCAAACTAATGTTTTCATAAAATTTTTAAGTTCGGTCCTGTCAAGCCGATTTTAAAAAAATTTTGGCGACATATTTTTATCTTTCTTAGTGGCTTAAATTTCAATTTTGAAACGATTCGGAGAATTTTTTCGGTATTTTTGGGTCCAAAAAATTTTTCAACCCCTATAGAACCCACTCCTAAAGTGGCCCGATTGGGTCCATTTTAAATAGGCTTCGTGCGGTGATGGATTTCAACATGTGGACCAAATTTCGTATAAATCAAATAACTCCTTCGAAAGTTATAATCCGTACACACTCCCGTCATCCCACCGACGCCAATAGTGTAAGTGCCTTATGGCAAATACACTAATTAATGATGTAGCGGGAACGGCCACTTAAAATATTATTTCATAGTCATTCAAGTATTACGTATCTTTGACTCCTCTCCTCCTGGTCAGCAAAAGTAAGCAAAGCTCTTATCTCTCCCTCTCCTACGCTCTCGTAAACATTGGTACCTATATATTTTTAAAATCTGTTCAAGTTTTCTAGTAATTATTGTCGGCGTGAACGCTACTCTTCGGTTTCATTCGATGCAAAAAACTTAAAAATAAAAATCTTTTTAAAAAAATGTAACCTTCTTCAAAAAAGGGTCACCAAATACGGTAAAATAACAAAGTTTTGAGGTCGGAACCAATTTATAGGTACATAAAACGTGATACACAAGTTGGGTTGCCATATCATAATCCATTAAATTTTGCTGAAAAATCAGAAATCATAAATAAATATTGCTGACGTAATCACCATCTAGACCCCCCCCCCGTTTTCAAAAATAAGCTGAGCAAAGACCCCCTCCCCCTTCGGTGCTTACGTAATACTTGAATTGCCCCAAACAGAAGCGGAATCGTTTGCGAAAGCAGAAGTTGGTTAAAGTCATTCACTCTCAATTTTGCATCTCTACGCTAGACAACCCTTCTTAACGTACATACATACAACTCGAGTTCTTGTGTTAGCTACTACGGAAATATATGTCTTTTTAAGATTGGTAGATTTTGTTCAATTATTTTTATGTCTGATAGGTACCTATTCTTACACGTATTCAAGCACCCAAAGAAAAAATGCTGATATTTATCGCTCGCGGAATATATTAACCTATAATTAAATGTAATGAACTATTAATTAAATTTACATCTTTATTTATCGTTTATTTGTAATCAGAATGATATACCTACACCGTTTTTTTAATTGACATCAAGAAAATAGGGTTGTCAATTCGAAGTGTATCTGTTATGAACTATGTGATTAATCAGGGCGTTATGTATAATGCCCGGGCAATATGAATAATGACAAGTCAAATCGGGCCATGTAATAAATAATCATTAAAACTTCATTATTTATCACAGTGCCCGGTCACTATGAATATTGCTATGTGATTGTTGGGCAATTTGATAATTTAAGTATATTTGGCAAGACGTGGGAAGCAGGGACAAATATGTGATACTCACTAACCAATCAGAGCACGCAACTCATCCCCTGCTCACAACAGAGCGTATTTTACAATATTTTTTTGTTTTGAGGTCCCCCGATCCCAAAAAACATTTTTTTAATTTAACACTGATTATCTTAAAAAAAAATAATATTTGCTTTATATTTTGAATTAGTTACTAAGTAGTATTCGTACCTTCCTACCATAATTATTTTATAATAATAATGTATGTCAACATTAAAATATTTTAATAAAAATATCTTTTTATTATTCTACCTAATAGGTGATGGGCATTATTTATAATGCCCTGTCAATTTAATTATTTCAATAGTTTTTATCACACTGCCCTCTCATATTGGGCATTTTTCAAACTGCCCGGGCATTATGAATAATGCCCTATTTATCACTTGGTCCACAACAATATAGAGTAACCGGTAATTGCTCGTATTCTTCTCGGGAGGAGAAACTATGACTAATTTGGACTGATTTACCTCTGTCACTTGGGGCTCGGAAATTCATCAGTTTTTTATGATAATGACACGTCTGTGAAGAATTCTTATTTTATTTATTGTAAATTTAAGCACACAACATAAAATCTAATAGTAAATTTCGTGCTTTTTAGTTTTAAGAAGGTCGGCCAGTTAAAGTTAGCTATCAGATCATGAACATCATGAACATTTAGAACATTTAATAAGGGTTCGATGCATTTAAGCTCTGATCCAAAATGATGAAATATAAAATCATTTTGAATGAAATCTGCAGTTAAATGCATTTCGGACATGACACAATTTATCCACTAGTTGATATTCCTTCATATAATTTGAATGCGGCTCGTATTTGTAATTTCGACATATTAATCCGAACGCATTGACCATTGATTAATTGGAATAAATTGGTTTCGTGACGTGTTTGCAAATGCAACTAAAAATAAATTGATTTTTACTTTTCGATACGTCGTGCATCAGCTATGTATGTTTTTATTTCAAATTAATGAAAATAAGATTCAATCTATAATTTAAATAGATTAAGTAGGTAACTATAAATATTAATAACTATAGCGATCCGGTCCAGCTTCGCTCGAATTTGTAAATTTCCACCGTTTTTTCGTCTACTTACGCTGCAAAATTGGCGTAAAACGATAAGATAAGATAAGATAGTTTATTAGTGTTAAAACTTAAGTTTACACAAGTCGTACAGTTACAAAATTTAAAGTTTAATATTAAAAAACTCTTCAATTGAATAAAAGCTATTCTTAATAAGAAGAGTTTTTATTTGTTTTTTGAATTTATGTTCCGGCAAATCTCTAACAGACTGTGGAAGGAAGTTAAATAATTTAGGGCCATAATAGTTTATGCCAGTTTTTATTTTATTGATACGATAAAAATTAATATGGATGTCCATATTGGACCTGGTATTATATGAATGCAGATTACTGTTATTATTAAATTCAGTTAGGTGTACTTTAACGTACATAAGGCAGTGCAGGATGTAAATGGACGGCACAGTCAACATTTTAGAGATTGCATAATACTCTTTACAGTCCTGTCTATAAGGTAATGAATTAATTATTCGCAGCGCTTTCCTTTGTAGACCAAATACTCTATTTGCATAAGCGATAATACAGTAGAACATCTAGTTCAGCCTAGGCTAAACTAGTTTGTTCTATCGAGCTTAGGCCAGACTAGTTTGGCCTAGGCTATACCGGTTTATCTTATCGCATATAGGCAGAAATAGTTTGGCCTAGGCCAGGGGTCGGCAACCTGCGGCTCTTTTCATGTAAAGTTGCAGCTCTCTAGTTCCATACGCAAAAAATAATTATTATAAACCCTTAAAAATCATCCAATCGATCCATGATTGAGTACCATGTCTATCTCTCAGCCATTTCCACTCGCGTCTCAGCCGCACTGCCCCCGTCGCGCGTGTCGTCCAAAGATATATAAGCAAATACTATAATACTGAAACGAAAATGTTTGGTGGCTCTTTAAAAACTGGGAAATTTTATAAATTGTATTTTTTGGCTCTTCCGTCTCAAAAGGTTATCGACCCCTGGCCTAGGCAAAACTAGTTTGTCCTGAAATAGGCTTTGGCCGGTAAGATATATACAAAAAAACCTGGTGAACCTGCTAGTACTGTAGCTCCTGTAGGGAACTCTTAAAAAAATTCAAAATATTTACTTTAACATCATCTTATCTACATTTTTGAATTAGCTTTATATACTTTTACAAATAAAGATAAATATGAACTAGGTTCTGATATTCACAACATCAATACACGCCCAAAAATCACTCTAAGAGTTCCTTATAGTCGCTTAAATTTGAGCAAAAGATCCCCAGCCCATCTAGAGGTAACTATTTTTAATAAACTGCCTGTGCATATAAAATTAGCTACAGATGTAAAACATTTCAAAAATTCTCTGAAAATGTATTTGCTGGAAAACGCTTTCTATAATTTAAATGAATATTTACTGTAATGTTCATTCACCTGACATTTTTAACACTGTACTTTACAGTTTCTTAAAATAAAAGCTTATTATTATTATTATTATATTGATGCGTAAACATTTTAATGGATCTCTGATAGTAAACGGAAAGTAAACTAACATTTATTTCTCAACGCGTTTCGCATTTAACATTATCAGGAGAATAAATAAAATATTATATTAAGTTTAATCTTCTGCGTTTTGATCATGATTAGAGGAAGATGCTGCAAAAAAAGTGTTGCGTTTAGATGTTTTGTGGTTATATTTTTGCGTTCAGTGTTCTATGCTTATATTTATTCTAAACAGACTTCCAATTGAAACAATTGAAATAAAAAAAGTGTCTATGTGATGATTGGTTTAGAGTATTTGTTTGTATGTACTATCTTCTTACAATGTTGCCAATAGAATATACTGAAATTGACCTGTACGTACAGTATTTACACAGTTTATTTGGATAGCAGCGAGCAATTTCATTGTAGGTATATAATGGATTTTTTTTCTTTTTCGCCACAACAAAATAAACAAAAACAGGAAACAAAACTAAAATAAAACATCAGTGCTGGAAACAAAGGAAACTTCCTTTATGCGAAAACCACTCACAATCCTTCAGAGCTACAAAATATTAGCTTCGCGAGAAAAGCGAAAAAAAAGAGGAGGTCTAACACATATATATAGATATATGTATCGTGTTTACAACCCTTATATGAATACAATTCTAGTATCGCACTGAAACTGAACAATCCATAGAGATATTAGACTAGAGTACGCGAGTGATCCTAAAAGTGTATGCAATTCAGAGAGAGAAAAGTTCTTATCTCTATGGTAACTAATGATACAAAACAATTCTGATTTGAGTAAACAAATATCTGGTTTTCTGGGTTTTCTGCAACTCAACTGATGAAATTTTCACTTATGGCAAGCATACGAAATAGCGAGCTCTAGTTACTTATATCTCTATGGAACAATCCGATAATAAAAAAAAATGAAAGAAGGGTTGTCTAGCGTAGAGATGCAAAATTGAGAGTGAAATTCGTGAATCACTTTAACCAACTTCTGCTTTCGCAACCGCTTCCGCTTCTGTTTGGGGCCATTCGAGTATTACGTAAGCACCAAAGGGGGCGGGGGTCTTTGCTTAGCTTGATTTTGATGACATGGGGAACGGGGAGGTCTAGATTGTAATTACGTCAACAATATTTATTTATGATTTCTGATTTTGAATGTTTGTTAGTCAGTTGTAAATTTTATATATTATGAGTAAATACATATTATAGTAAAAAAATATTAATGGATTATTTCTTCTCTCCGTTTAACGACAACTAACAATAACGCCACAAAGTGCACAGTCCCTTGAGTGTCGCTATATAGAGTTTACACTGTATAACAATAAGAAAAAGTGAAAAATAATTTTAATAATTTAGAGTGATCCTGTTTAAATGTTGGAAGATTAAAGGATGAATCCTGGTAGCATAGGATCGATGAACTAAGCAAATACTGAAGGTTTTTTTAATGCATTTTATTGTCTGACGTTTCGGCAAATGACATTTTTTATTTTAATTTATTTTATATATAACAACAATACTGAGAAAACAGACAGCATTGATTCTCCGAAGATGGCATAAAGTTTGCCAAAACGTCAAACAATAAAATGCAATAAAAAAAACTTCAGTATTTGCTTAGTTCATCGATCCTATGCCACCAGGATTCATCCTTTAATCTTCCAATAAGAAAAAGAAAAAATTCAATCATATTTTTTTTATATTAAGAAAAAATCGCATTATGTGAGCAAAAAAATATTCCATTCATTTATTGTTTGACGTTCCGTAGGTTGTACAATAAATAAATATACTGCGATATTTTCCTAATATAAAAAACTAGCAGTCCGTCCCGGTTTGACCCGGGTGCAAAAAAACGAAATGAGGGGGAAACACGAGTACGCCCGTTCATATTAGTTTACCGAGATGAATGCTGTGTCCAAATTTCATGATGATCGCACTTACCGTTCAAAAGTTTTTATCGACCGAACATTTTTTTACATCTTGGGTTACATTATTATACAATAAATAAAATTATCGACCAATTTTTCAGACAATGGTCGATAATTTTATTTATTGAAGAGTTCTAATCAGACGTTTATCAAAGATTTGAATTACATTATTATAGTTTTCGTTAACTTGGTTAAGAATATAGCCTATGTTACTCAGTGATAATGCAGCATTCTATTAGTGAAAGAATTTTAAAATCGGTACGGTAGTTTTTGAGTTTTTTCATTACAAACAAAAATACAAATCTTTTCTCTTTATAATATTAGTATAGAAGATGATTTACGGTCGAATTTCGACCACAGTTTTATTGTTCTACATCGATTCATTCAACGATAGCGTGCGCGTGCAAGTGGGATGAATGTATATATTTGATTGAGTGTGACAGAGACAGATGATGCAAATAACAGATACTGATAGCACAGTGAGCGTGGATGAAAAAAGAAAGATTTATGATAGGGATTGTAAGTAGAATGAGAGAAACTTATACATTGGAGTGAGATCGCGAGACGACAGTTCCGGTTGTGTTCTCATCAATCTCACTCCGGTGTTGTGCGCGATGGTGAGACTCCGGGGGCATTCCGAAGTCTGGTGGAGAGGCGGGTCGTTCAAGCGTACCTACTATAACATAACATGTATGGGGCTACAGAATGAATACTCTATATAATGTTAAATGTACTTCAATAGTTACGATCAAATATGTTTTTCCAGAATTTAAAATTTATCGAAAGACACGTTTCAATGGTGTGCCCACAAACACACTTCCTACAACCTGTTTCAGAGTTTAAACGACGATAATAACTCAAAATTTTCTCAGACTATACAGCGAAGTCAAACAGGGAAGGTTATGATTTTAGCAGTCTGAGTAACATTTTATTTTATACACATTTTTTCGCACAACAAATATCCTATAAGCTGTATAATTTTTAGTTTAAACCAGTGTTATTCAAACTGTGTTTCACGGAACTCTGCAGTTCACAAAATGTCTCAAAGGGTTCTATAAATATACATCAAATATTCTTCAAAATGATGAAAATAATAAAAACAAAGCGATAACGAACAAATAACGCCAATAGTATCAGACTTTAAAAGGGCCCCTACACCATCAATATTATTTCGCAATAATTGAAATTGTGTGTCTGATACGTATATTGTGTATACTGCGCAAGTATTGTGTTTCTAGTGGCAAAACCAGCCGCATGTGCAGCGACCTTAAGTTAACGTTTTTATTTATATGTACTACCTAGATTGTCAATATTCTATTGTCTATGATTCCGAATTCCGCGAAATAATTTTATGCTCATAAGAATTTCTTAAATTGATTAAGTTTGAAGACCGCTGGGGTATATTCTGTTTAGAATTACATTTTTTTACCTAAAGTGGTAGAATGATAATTGAAAAACACGACTTTTTTTCCGAGAGGGAGGAGTGTAAAAATCTGTAAGGGGTCGCAAAGTGTCCAAAAAAACAGTCATTTGGAAATAACTAGAAAACAATTTTAGGACAAGAAAGTTTATTGAGAATCTTCAATAACTAAAATTATTGACCAATTTTTCAGACAATATATTAACAAAAAATATAAAATTAATACATTAACGTTTCAATCCGGATTTGGACCTTCTTCAAAGCCGATTACATTTCAAACGAAATAACGTATTTAATATGTGTTTTATAGAATTTTAAATTGAAAACATATATTTTCATAAAGTAAAACTCCGCAAATCAAGCTTTTTTTGTAAAATCGTGTGTCGTTCTATCAGTAATTTGTCATAGTAATAAGAAAATATCATGGGTACGTCAAATTATTACTTTTATTTGTTAATAAAAGTCAAGGCTAGTTAATTATACGAGCGAAGCGAGTGAGTAAAGTATTAATCGGTTATAAATTCGAATGAACGAATTAACTAATGGCAGCCGAGCGAACCCGAATGATATTTGTATATTTTAAATACAACGAAATAAACATTGTGTATTGAGGGCCTCAACTCTAGGTATAGTTAAGCCTTATTGTATTTTTTTATGCATGTGAGACGGGTATATCCCCGATTTAACTATATAAGTAGATAACGACAACATAATGTTGATCTGTGAATCGGGCTTCTACATGGTGGACGGACGGGTATTTATGGTGGAAGTGCAGGTGCATAATAGCTATCCGATGACTAAAGAATGTAGTCTATGTTGACGGTTATACATAATTCTCTGAGGTGGATCAACGAATTGACAGCATTGTTCACTTGCGTTTGAACATTCGATTTCAAAAATATAAATTTAATTTTTACCTAGAAATTCAAAATAATTGGCAAAACCAAAAATGCACATCTCTTAATGTTTTCATCTGTGTGATAAAATTTGAAAAAATAAAATAAAAAAACTATTCAAAAATAATAAGATAAATTAAAATAAAACAATGTATATACAGGTTGACTGCTAATTGTTCGTATTCCTCTCGTAAGAAGGAACTATGACTAACTTAGAATGATTTAACTTCTATTACTTGGGGGTCGGAAATGCGTCATTTTGGAGAAAAACTTCGGTTTTCTTTTTACAAAAAATCCGAATTTTGGGAGTTATAAAATAAAAAAAATTTTCTTACTATTTGGCCTGAATTTTTCCATGATCTGATAGCTTTAGATCATGGAAAAATTTAGGCCAAAAAGTGAGAATATTTTTTTAAATAGTTTTTTTATTTTATTTTTTCAAATAAGCATTAGTTGTCTGACTCTGAGTAGAATGACGCCATGCTGATTTGTGGGCGTTTGTTCATGTCGCCCACGTGACAAGATACTGTTTCCTGATTGGTTTTTGCTCAGAGCAAGCAGAGGACCTAGCAAGAAAAATAGTCCCTGTTCTAATTTTAAAATCTTCTGAGCTAGCAGGCTAGCAGTGACGTCATTTCCAGCCTTATACCTAGCCTGCCGGCCAGCAGAAGTCCAAACAATGTTTCCAGCCTCGTGCGCAGTGGCCTTTAGACCCGCTAAACGAAAAACCACTTCCCCTTACGTTTTTACGGTATCTGATCTTGTTTTGGACCCGATTTTTCCATTTTCTTAGGCCTCTTGTTTACGACAACGGATAACGGCCTAATTTTTATGACGGGCGACGGGCCGACGCGCAGTGTTCAATAGGTTAGTGTGGGTGTTTGTTAACGCGACGGGCATGTAACCGTTGCAACAAAACTCATATACCCGCACGTCGCCTCTCGGCGCGACGGCGATCGGCCCGATGCAGTGGACCACGTCATTTCATAGAAGTCTGTGGACGACGACAGATATGCGCGCACGTTTTTACCTATACCTACCTACCTATCTTGTGCTGCTCATTGTGAATATGGAGTTTAAAATTGATATTTATATGGATTTATTAATTAGCCTTGTTCATAATATGCCAGTGTTGGGACAAGACTTTAGAAAATTACAAAAATAAACAAGCAAGACATAACGTACTTGCACTTCTTCGCCCTTCAAGTTTAGAACTGATATCGATAACAACGGACGCGCTCACGTATATTAGCGGATCGTGTACAAAGGTAACCGTTTCGCGTCGGCCCGTAAGGGTCGTTAACAAGAGACCTTACGGAACACGGCGGTCGTTTCGCGCGAATAAAATGGTGAATCGAAAACACACGGTATAAATATCGTGTAATGCAAAAAGATCGTGAGGATTTTTGTCCGTCAGTTTAAAATCAATCAAATGTAATGGCAACCAGTTGCCATTTCGACAGCTGATATTGTGTCTGATTTTATTTGTGACCGTGTAGATGTCGTAAGATGGTCTGTTGAATGAAGTAGTAGTACAGTGATATCATCGGTCACAAGACAAATCGGCTTATGTCTGATTTTTTGCATTTTTATTTACGCCAAATGCTTGTGAATTCATATTCAATAATTTTCTACCAAATGCCTAATAAAACATAATTTTTTTACAACGCTAGACTGTGCATAAAATGATTTTTCGCACATCCCTTATAGCAGTTGTGAAATGACATATTTAACACTAGTGCTGTAAAGTTGCCGCAAGTCAAGTAAACGTACTACCATTCCACAGTGCCTTACGATGGTCAACAAGTATACGCTATAGTTTAAGGGGAGATAAGGTTAATTCGATACAAAAAAAGGATATTTTTGATAATTTTTTTTGACGACACAGTTAATATATTTTTATTGCTATAGTTACCATATAATAAAGTAACATTTGAGGAATATACTGTGAAATTGTCATTAATTTTCATGAAGAAATGAGCCATTGACAGCGAATCTCCGCGGACGTTTAAAAAAAAAGTTTTATTGCGGTGCCCCTTATACCTAACTCATCATTGGATCATCGGAAATCAAAAAACCAAAACTATTTTATTAATTAATAAGAAAGGCTCTGCAGGAGCTTTTTTCTGATTGATTTTTCAATTTTTTGCAGCACTTAGAAGTCAAGATGCCAATTTTTCCTGAAAAAAATCAAAAAGTTGTTATTTTAAAATACGTTAAAATTAAAAAAAAGAACTGAACATCATTTATGTAAAGAAAAAGTCTGCAAAATTTCAAAAGGATCAGTGCAGTAGATTTTGAGCTATAGTGGGCACCGACTCAAAGTTGACAAATTTTTTGAAAAACGCTTTTTGAAGACGTATAGAAAACCGGCCTGGATCTACGGGCGCTCAAATGCTCATAACTCCGCGTTAATTTTGCTGCGATCGACTTAAAATTTTGACACAATATTCCTGAGATGTAACACATTCATTTAAAAAAATGCCAAAAAGACGTTAAAAACTTTACCCCTTCCCTTAATACTTCTTAAGCTTTAGTGTTAGTGTTGTCCGGAGTCGCATATGAATGTATAACTTGAAATAGTTTATCAAACTTTCGGCTAGTGTGATGTATACTATTTTTCTTCATACCTCGGTCGTAAGTGTAAGCTTATTAAATACATTAATTAATTAATTACTTATTAATTACATAAAAACACACATAAATTTAAAGCAAGCAGCTCTGAGGTTATACGTAAAAACACGAATGAGAGCTAAAATGCAATAGGTTGCTATGAAAACGACAGCTAGACAACAATTGATAGGTTATTTATCTTACTGCCACCCGAACGCACGTACTTCCTGCATCAGTGCGTGTAATCCCACTACAGCGTAAATGTGATATGCCGAAAGTATGTAATTTACTTATAGGAAAGCTATTTTAAAAAAATCGTCATACACCACTTTGTTGTGTGGCACTAGATATTCCACCTGGCGCTAAACTGGAGAGCATAAGTGCGACAAAGATATGCTTGTGTCAAGACAATGTTGTAAGACAAAGATAAAAATACGGAATTCACAGAATAAGTCAAACTAAGCCAGTGGACTTTAGCTGTGAGTCATTTGATCCGGTTAAGAAAATTTGTGCCAAGCGCGCAAGGATGTTTAGAGGATTTCAGCTGAGGTGTACGGTGATGCGTGAGGCGAGATCCATGCGCCTAGACCCGTACCTACTTGTGCTCAGCTCTCTACTCTCTATTATAGCTTCTCCGCATGCTTGTTTATACATAATAAATAATAATACGTATTACGGAACTTTTTATTTCGCCTGTCGTCGGCATCACAGTTCTTAGTGGATAAATTTTACTTTGCTAATAATTTTTACCGATTTACTTTCAAAGCCGTATTATCATCAACAAAGCTTAGTGCTTGTAATAACGCTTTAAACACTTATACCGCCTAAGGCACTTTGCTTAAACTTTAAAGCATTTAAGTAAAGCTTGATTCTTAGAGCACTTGCATCAAGACTTGCTAAAGCATTATAAATTCCTTAAACATTTAGCAAGCTTATTAAGCATTAGGAATGCTTAATAAACACTTTCAAAGTTTATTAAAACATATTTCGTCTATCTATTTATATAAATAAAATTCCCGTATCACAATTTTGACCGCGTTCATCTCTGAAACCACTGAACAGATTTTAATGAAATTTTGTAAATGTGTCTTGCTTGGTGCAACTTACGTTAAAGGATAGTTTTTATTAAATATTTTGTACAAAATTACGGTATTTTCTCAAAAAAAAAACGGTTTTAGTAACATGTGGCGACATCTGATAGAATTTACTCAAAGCTATTAGTTCAGAAGCAAACAAAAAAACTGTTTAGTACCAAGTAGCGACATCTGTTAGAATTCGCTTAAAGCTATTAGTTCAGAAGCAAATCTGGTAGAATTTGCGCAAAGCTATAAGTTCAGACACCGGGCCGCAAACGAACTGCATTTTGCAGAAATGAATTATCTATCGCACCCGAATGAAACCGGGACGGGCCGCTAGTACTAATATGTAAAGAGGTAAAGTTTGTAAGTTTGGAAAATGTTCATAGAATATTCATTTATATTTCCTCAAAATTTTATCAAAATCTGTTTGTCAATTACAACGTAATAAATGATAGAGTGCTTCAAAATCACAGATTCCCATAAGACTCCATGTTAAAGTGCAGCGAAATAAAATTATCAATATCTTTTTTCAAAGTCAACCAAAGATCACAAAAATTTAACTGAGTCATTTTTGAAAAGTTTTCGACATAATATCAGCAAATTTTTGTAATTTTCTGTTTGTTAATTTATTTATCGAGGGTACTTCCTTAAGCGCGTGTATTTTTCTATCATGGTCTGCCTGTATATGCGCGGATAGTAACGCGATGTTCTGTCTATAACTTTGGTATTATATTGTCATATCGACAGAACTGTCGGTTTTAACATTGGAATATTGAGACAGTCGGACATACACCGCTCAATTTTATAATAAATAAATATCAATGGATTAATGGAAAGACAGTCAGTTTTTAACGGACGTTGACCTTGATGAAGAAACATGATCTGACGTTTTAAAATTTGTATTTTCGCGATTACACCATCTGCACAGTTTTATTTGTAACTATAAAACTAAAAACAAATTCACAAGAGCAAATTGTAGATATATTATTCTATTATTGCGGCGGCAATTACTATTTTATCAGGCGAATAAATATTTATACCCTCGATGTAAGACAGAATAGATTTATACTTGCAGTAAATATAATTATTGTTGGTGAATTGAATATTCGCTATTTATTCGGTGGAATAGTTACCTGAAGAACAAATGAACCGAATAAATAAGTGTACTTACGTTCGGTGAATATTGTCATTAGTTTGACAAAAAAGGTCACTAAGCGCCTTTCATTTTAAAAATATATTATTTTTTTATGGATGCAAAGTTTTAGTTCCTATTATTAGTCAAAAAAACATACATTTCCTGTACATGTACGTCATTCGGTGGACTTAACTTTACGACTAGATTTAGCTATAAAACTTTTATACTCTCGAATTAAAGTTGTGAGAAAAAAACTACAAAATTACTCCTGGAAAAGCAATTAAAGTTCGTTTTATGTCTCGTCGCGGACACCCAAACACTCTCCCATTATACGAGACTGAAAATTCCATTTAAACTCTTAATTGAATTTGATATATTAATTAGATATGTCAACCGGAAGTTTCAATTTTATGTTTTTTCACCAACTAAGTACCTTAGACTTTAATATTTATATTTGGGAAAATTGCATTAAAAAATTCTAGCCAATTGGGCGACGGGATCATTCCAACTTAAAAAATGCTGACATTTGATTATAATAAAAAAAATAAAATTTCTGATATCGTGTGATGTGACGCGGGTAATGGCTAGTATATGATATTTGCTATTCGTTTCCATGGTTACCTACATAATATGTTCCACGTCATGTAAAAATTAATCAAAGCATGCCGAACTAGTTTCTGACAGATCCATAACACAAAATACCGGCTGATTTTTTTATTTTCAAAATATTTCCGAAACTATAAAGCTTAGAAAACAAAATTTTTAACGAAACTTTCGTGAAAAAATAAATAGAATAATAGAATATTACCTAACAACTTAAAAATTGAAAAAATCCTATAAAGTTTAATAAAGAGCTAAAGGAATATTTAATATATAAGGAACCTTACTCCTTACTAGTGATGTGCCGGATATACGTATCCGTATCCGTATCCGCGGATATCCGAGGGAGAAGAAAGATCCATATCCGTATCCGTTAGTTTTTGGCGGATCTTTTACGGATCTTTTACCTTATAAATTTTCAATTTAGATGAAATTTTATATATATAGGTATGATTAGGTAATAATGAAAAACTGTTAAATTCCATTCAGATTATTTTTTATTTTTTAAAATCGTATTTGGTACTTTTATATTGCAAACATTTATCGTAGTGAGTACCATACCAATAGTACATAACTCAAAGGTACTAAAAAACTATCTTTATAATGAGACATTGCACATCGATCTTTGGAAACAGACAATCTGTTATGAGAGTTAACTCTTAAAGAAGTCAATAACTTTTTCCCATAACAGATAGTCTTTTTCCAAAGGTTGATGTACAATATTTACCGCCGCGTACTCTAAGAAAGTTAAGATCTGTATCCGTATCCGTATCCGCGGAACTTGAAACCAAATATCCGTATTCAGATTCGTATCCGCTACGTATCCGGCACATCACTACTCCTTACATGAATGTTGTAACTAATTTTTTTTCTTCTCTTGTATCTCAAAATAGGCTCGGCAATAAATGTTTATTCTATTCTATTCTATACTATTTTCAATATTAGCGTAGTAATCACAATATTTAGTGGTCAATAGCAATAGTATTCGCTTGTACCGTTATTAAATTCTGCATAATAATATCTCTAGACTCTTTGAGAGTGGTGCAGAGTCAATGACAGTGGCGGGTGACTCTGGTGGTAGCGGTAGAGGTAATATCATCTCATCTAATCATCGTTACGCCAAGCCATTTCAACGAACAAAAGACTTCTTATTTTATTGTACGTCGTTTGCCTATTTTTATATCTGTTTCATTCGAGGTTTTATGTGTCTCCTTATTTATCCACCCTCACTCGTTTCTTGTGGAAGCCGGTCCCACTGTAACACCGTTGAAATAATATAATAAGGAGACACCATTTTACACGTCTATTGTAAAACCCCCAGCTCTTAGACCTAGAATCTGAGAAGTAAAAGACGTGTCAAATTGGAATTTCAATTTATTATTGACTATAGCAAGCCGCTTCGGCTTCATCCAGATTTGTAGCTGAACTCCGCCTCTAATAAAGGCTATAATTATTATTCAATAATAAATAAAATTATCAGCCAATTTTTTCATACTGTATATTGACAAAACAATATAAAATTATTATTAAATATCTCAATAAATGACGTTCCGGTCCGGATTTGGACCTTCTTCAGAAATATGTATTCTAAAAAATATATAAATGAATTAGTATCTACTTATTTTTTAACAAACATCAAAACAATGTATTTTGATAGTTCTGCTGTGTAGAGGGGAAGGTTAATATAATATTTCTAGAACAGTGTTGCACCCGAGTGAAACCGGGTCGGGCCACTAGTATTATATAATGAAAAAAGTTCGCATTTATTGAAGAGATATCCGCATAAGATTTATGTACTCCTGAAGATGGACTGATTGTCCTAAACGATCGTCGAGAGAGAAAATATTATGTAGAATTTGCACGTGTTTTTAATATTTGTTAATAACAAAAATAATAGGATCTTTCTGTAAACATTCTGAACAAAATGGCGTTGAATTTTTTCAAATCGGTCAACACCTCGAGATGTTATGGCTGACCAAACATAAAAAAATGTAAAACATTCATGTCGAATTGATAATAACCTCTTTTTCTGATGTCTGTTAGTAATAGGTGATTTTATACCAATAAAACATGAACTTATTTAATACTGATAGTATATTACACCACAAGGACCGAAAGTTTGATATTCTTGCACTGCGCGCCTTGATACCCGAGGCGAGTTAGTGTGGTGTATACTATTTGTCTTCATACCTTGGTCGTAAGTACGCTTAATAAATACATGAATTAATTAATTACATAAAAACACAGATAAATTCCAAGCAAGCAGCTTTGAGGTTATACGTAAAAACACGAATGACAGCTGTTTGCGACTATTAAGCTAAAATGTAATAGGGTTGCTATGGAAACGACATCTAAACAACAGTAGATAGGTTATTTTTACTTTACTGCCTCCCGAACGTACGTATTTCCCGCATCAGTGCGTGTAATCCCACCAATGCGTAAATGTTAGACTTACAATTGAAGCCGAAAGTATGTACTTTCAATCGAGGTATGAAGAAAAATTGTTTATTTGTATCCATATTAACGCTTAAACAAATAAATATTTTTTTATTTGTTAACTGGTACAAAGTTGGTTTGTTGCTGCAGCTACTTCCATATTTTATTCATTCAACATTGGCAGTACTGATGTTGGTGTGTAGTGGTAGTTCTGTCGACGGTGGCCATATTGTCGTCTGCCCCCGCCTGTCTCCTGTGTGTGTGTGCGTGTTTGTGTGTATGGTGGGTTAGGTACACTGTTAGGTTGGTATATATGTATATATACGGTGTATGGTATAGAGCGACGGCGCACCCAACGCCACGGGGGAAGTGCAGTGGGAGGAAGCGACGACTGGTGCACCGACCAACCCGACTGAACGCCGCGCCGCGCCGGCACAATGAACGTCACATCTCACTATTTTACAATCTAATCATAGGCAACGCACTCGCCTAATCCCGTGTTATTTCTCAGTCTCTCTTTACTGCTGAACAAACAAGTAGCGCACTTGAAGTCTTTCTGACAATGAATCGGTATGATAACTTCGTCAAAACTTGCGTCGGAATATTAAAAACCGGTCAAGTGCGAGTGGGACTCGCACACGAAAGATTCCGTTCCATCGTACAAGATTTTTTTTCTTTCATTTTCGTATATTGTTAATAGGAGCGAACATGCATGCGTAATATCAACTTAAACGGAGTTTTTTTGTAACTTGCATGGCGGCCATTTTGAAATTCGCCATCTTTCTTTCTTTCATTGTCGTATATTGTTAATAAAACCGAACACGCATGCTCAATATTGGCTTAATCGGAGTTTTCTTTTCTAATTTGCATGGCGGCCATTTTGAAATTCGCCATCTTTCTTTCTTTCAATGTCGTATATTGTTAATAGGACCGAACACGCATGTTCAATATCGGCTTAATCGGAGTTTTTTTTTCTAATTTGCATGGCGGCCATTTTGAAATTCGCCATCTTTCTTTCTTTCATTGTCGTATATTGTTAATAGGACCGAACACGCATGCTCAATATTGGCTTAATCGGAGTTTTCTTTTCTAATTTGCATGGCGGCCATTTTGAAATTCGCCATCTTTTTTTCTTTCATTGTCGTATATTGTTAATAGGACCGAACACGCGTTCTTAATATCAGCTTAATCGGAGATTCTTTCTAATTTGCATGGCGGCCATTTTGAAATTCGCCATCTTTCTTTCTTTCATTGTCGTATATTGTTAATAGGACCGAACACGCATGCTCAATATCGGCTTAATCGGAGTTTCCTTTTCTAATTTGCATGGCGGCCATTTTGAAATTCGCCATCTTGGTTTTTCATTATTTTTGTTGTAGCAACAATAGAAATACACACTCTCTACCTATTACGATTCATGAGATAGAGCCCGCTGACAGACAGACGGACAGCGGATGCTTAGTAATAGAGTCCCCGTTGGGCATTCTTCGGCAAATTATTGTTTATCTCTTTGTCAGTAATTACTAAGATATTAATAACAGTCTTAGCTGCAATTTAAATATTTATTCGCACAGAACTTGACCCGAGCGAAGCAGGGTTCGCAGCTAGTATCCCTACATATTATAAAACAAAGTCTCCCCGCCGCCGTATGTCTGTCTGTCTGGACGCAATAAACTCAAAAACAACCGAACGGATTTTCATATGGTTTTCACCAATGGACGGAGTGATTCAAGAGAAAGATTTATGTGTATAATTCATTAATGTTTTTTGTATAAATTGGTTGATATGATATGATGACGATTGTTGAAGATGTCGGAAAAAATCAAGCCGACTGGGAACTTTCATCGAAAACGCTGCCTAATCCCTTTGAGATATAACAAAATAATGTATGGTGGAATTGTTCCTCTTTTATAGATCTACAGAGAAGTTCGCGATGGCATATGTTTATTTTTTAAGAATAGCTTACTATATCCATTTTAATGTTAAGCGCTTTTTGTGGAGACCAATTGTGCAACGCAAGTCGACGAAAAAACGGTGGAAATCTACAAATTCGAGCGAAGCCGAACCGGGCCGCTAGTTATATACAGCAGAATCTGGCTAAGTTAAAATTCAAGGGAAACGTTGAAAAATTTAAGTTATATTTAAGTTTTTTACTTGTAGAGAGTTGAAGTTAGAGAGGTTTTGGAAGTTCAATTTTTAACTTAACGAGGTTCAACAGCTGTTCTAATAAATTGCTAATAAATGCTGTATCTATTTATTTATTCAATTGTATTCAATTATTTATTAAATCTAAACGAAAAAGTCAGTAGTTTTTCCCTGTTTCCATGCACTTCTTATTTTCTACATCAATTATCTTTTCTATATTAAATAAAAAAGAGAAAATATCGTCATCAACATCATCGCAACGCTCGATAAAAGCGCGTAAATCGTTCACAGCCTTCCTCGCTTAAACCATATATAAACAAACACTGCTCTAAATCCAAAATATTATTTTTTTAAGTTATCGAGGGCCCACACTCAAAATATTTGTTACCGAGGTTTTGTGCTTTACCTAATGGAGGTTTAAGGCTTTGAGGGGAAGGGAATTCAAACAATTTTTAAGTTACAGAGGTTTTTAACTTATCGAAGTTCTACTGTATAAACTACTATTGTGACATAAATAATCAGTAGAATCCGATATATCGAAGACATTGCAGATTACCGAAATAAACTTTTGAGTTTATTGAACAGAATTCGAGTTTCAAACACGTCGAGTATTTGTCTGATCGATTGTTTTTCGTCGACGGCGCACTGCTTTCTCTCAGCGCCCTTTCCAAAACATTCGTATATATCGGAATATAAAATAAACTAACACACAAACTACACGTGCAGCTACTCTCCTATGCTCTGTCTACTCGCTTTTCTGATTGTGATGCTTGCAATGTTTAGTTTAATGTTTCTGTGTCTATTTCTATTAAATTTTATTACATTTCGTTACAAATTCATTCAATATGCAGTGAAGAAACAAAATAAAAAAAATTACTTAAGTTTAATTAGCTTATTGCAACCAGACTGTCGCCTCCACCATATATACCCGCTCTTCCGCCATATTCAAGACGAGACATAACTAGTCAAATCTAAGCATTATTTTTAATAATACACGTTCAGCAAGCTTATTACATATTAAGAATGTTTAATAAGCACTTTCAATACTTAATATGTGCTTTCGAAGTTTAATAAAACATATTTGGATCTATCTATACTAATATATAAAGAGGTAAAGTTTGGATGTAGGAGGTAATCTCCGAAACTAAAATTTTTCTCACCAATATTTAGAATGGACCTTTTAGATGGACATAAGTTATATATTATCGCGTTAAAATAAAAGCGTTTTTCGTGGAGACCAATTTTGCAACGCAAGTCGACGAAAAAACGGTGGCATAATCTACAAATTTCAAATCTTCTTAGTTTCCGGGCTTGTAGGCCGTGGTTCATTTGTATTTATACCTGACGTTTCATCTACAACTATTTTATTATTTAGAACTATTAGTTTTGTTTCTGTTACTGTTATTATTACTGTTTGTTAAAGAAGTACGCTTTCGTTGTGTGTTTAAATGTTTTGTTAAACGTTTATTATTGTAAAGAAAGAAGTTCCACCACGGACTAGAACAGTTTTGTTACAATATAAAGGTGAATTTGCCATTCTCGTCTTTTTTGACATTATCCAAATAAAAAGTTTGAGTGGTTCGTATCCTACTAATACGCGAATAAAACCGTATCGGACAGTAACGTGGAATCATCTATCATTTTTGCGGATGATCTAAAAATTTTCCGCTCAATAAAAACTTATTCCGACTGTCATTCTTTACAGATTGATCTGAATAATATAAACAACTGGTGTGAAAATAATATGCTACATTTAAATATTCAAAAATGTCATTTTGTCCGTTTCACAAGAAATTTAACTAAAGTTTCATATGACTACCATTTATACAATAACCTTCTGTCAGAGCAAAATATTATTAAAGATTTGGGAATACTTATCGACAATCAGTTGGAATTTGGAAATCATATAAATAAAATAGTGTCCAAAGCGAATCAGATGTTGGGTTTCATTATGAGAATAGCTAAACCATTCCACAGTATACCCGTAATGAAAACATTATATTGCTCACTGGTAAGATCACAGCTTAAATACGCGTCTGTTGTATGGAGCCCATATTATTTTAACAAAATAAGTCGCATTGATTATATCCAAAAAAGATTTCTAAGAACTGTCAATTGGAAATTCAATTTACAATTAACATACGAAAGTAGACTATCTTTAATGAAACTACAAACTCTTGAAGTTAGAAGGAAAATTTCTGATATGTGTTGTCTACATAAAATTATAAACGGTACAATTAATTCACCCGACTTACTAGCGAAATTTTATTTATCTGCTTCAATCTACCACACTAGGAATAGAGATCTATTTTATTTGTCCTCAGTCACGACCAATTATGCCTTTAACTCTCCGCTTTTCAGAATGGCGTACATTTTCAACGATATCAACAATAGAACGGATATTGATATTTTTGGGGATACTCTAAAAAATTTTATAAGACAAATTTCTGTTTTTTTGAAGTGAAAATTATATCTTTTCGATTCTCTAAGTTCTATATTATTCAATTATGTTTCTTATTTTATTGCTTTTTTTTCTTTCTTTTATATATATAGTTTGTAACAGTGCTGCAAATGTATAATAATTATTGTATAATATTGAGAGCAGGCTTGTTACTGGACATTGTCTGTTAGCCTGCCAGATTTACAAATAAAATAAAATAAAATAAAATATTATGTAGGACTTTACATAAATATAAAATAGAATTATCATTACGTCGGTTAGCTAGAGATCTGTAATTTAATTCATCTAATAGCATACTATGATCATAGCCATGCTTTCTAAAATACAAATATTTTAAAAGTCTTAAAAGTCCTAGGTTGTCAATTCTTGTGGGTTAGGCGAATTTATAAAATGTCATGCGTCAAATTCAAGACCCTAGCGTGTGAAAATATGAAAGCAACAACACGTTATATTATACAGTATGTAAACACGTAAGGTGCACATAGGGAAAAAATACTTGGATCAGAGTTAGCCATGACTGCATTAATTGTTATTTCTATTGAATTATCGTGGTAGTCTTAAGGATTTCTATTTTATTTTGATTTATTTTGATATTACTTGGCTTTTTTAATAATAAAAATCTCTTATAAATCATTATTTTAATTTTTTTGTACAAAAATAAAACAAAAAAACAACTCCATCTGTTTGGAAACATTTCATTCAAAAATTGTCTGACTGCTATGACGCATGCGCGTTGGTAAATCAGTGACCCAATGTCTTTAGGTTCAACACGAATAGGCGGAGATATTTGATCTCGCACCATATTTAAGTATTTTTGGGAATTTAATGTCCCATTAATAAAAAAGTCCTATTATGTTGTAATCATTTGAATATTTTCTTCGGTAGTATACACATTCATTTTGCAAAAGCATATTATCTCTCAAATGGAAAAACAAGATTTCAAGGCTCACTCTGATCCAGTCATTTTTTCCCAATATTAATTTCCCTATGTGCACCTTAGGTACGTGTTTACATACTGTATAGGGTACATAGTTATAGTAAAGAGTAGACAGACATCACAAATGACAGTGTAAGTAGAGTGTATAAACTTGAAATTAAAATCACTTCCGAATTCAGATCACGGAGGCGCTGGTTCGTGGTGCGACGCCGGAAGCCTGCGTGCATTAATTGCCTCCATGCAGCGTTCTTTACATAATACATGTACCACTCACACACACACACATTCCATGCACACACATGCGCACACCAGTATGCATACATTAATATACACTTTCCAATGTATATTAGTACGTATGCTGCCTTTCGTCATTTCGAACTCGGAATTGGTAAGAAATGTTACTCCGATGGCCATATTCACTGTACACTATTAAAGATAGAAGTTACTAATCTTGGAACAAATTTATTTGTTAGAATAAAATTTACTTTCAATTCACGAGGCAAAATATCAGGTAGAAAAGTTAGTTAAAGAATAAATATACACTGCACTACACTCCTTGCTCTATTTGTTGAATATTTTTACGTTCACCCAAAAATCCGACCGATGGCGTTAGTGTAAACGTCAGAAAAAAGTTTCACCAAATAATTATGTTTTATTCTATTTTAATTGCACACAAAACATCCACTATAACTTTAATGTTTTACAACTATATAAATAAATTTACAAGAGCAACTGTAGATATAAAACACTCCACGTTTATAGGTTAGAGATTACGATCTATGTGGCGGCCATTATTATTTTATCAGGCGAATAAATATGTGTGAGTACAATCTATTGTTTTAAATGACAGGAACTTACACAGCGATAATATACTGCTCTTGATGAATGGAAACTGTAAAAATATGATAACTTTCTAAGGTCATTTTTGACAATCCTTTCCCAGCATTAGTAAAGAATTTTTTTAAAGGTCAGACTAGAGCTAGTCTGATAAGCAAGGTTTTTGACATTCTTAAAAAAAACAAACAAAATTTAATCCTTCAAGCGGCTTTAATAAGTTACCTGAAACTCTTAAAAAAACCGTAATAAGGTTTCTTTAATCCAACAAATGACTCAATCAAAGTTTCTAACAACCCTAAGTATCAAATATTTTAGAGAACTTACGAAAAGCACAAAATTTCATCCGTTTTACAAATAATTGTATTATTTTCGAGGGCTCAATGGTGATGAAGTAAAATTGCGTCGCAATATCCGTTCCAGTTCTGTAACATTGTTGCTACAAAAGCACGGTTCTGGAGTATTGGCATGAGTACGCATAACAATGTAAAATATGACATGTGCTTCAACTATCAAATGCATCTTTAAGTTTAAGATTCCGTTTAAGAGCTTAAAAGTACAAGAGTGTCCATCCTGCACACGGGTGCGTCCACGGTGGAACAAGTGTCCATACGTGTCCACCGTTAATTTAAGGCAATTTAAACATAGTCTAGTAATATTAAAAATAATTTTTAATAAACACACACAAATATTGCATGAATCGATTTCGGGCACTAATATATATTTTTTTAATTTGTAATTGACGCTTTAAATAATAATTAAACAATGGAGTTATAAAAGCTTGTGTATAACAAATGCATTAGCACATTGGGACTGGTGGATCTATCATCGTATGCCACTTCCACAGAGGGTTCCATTCGCGTTGAGTACACTACGTCCAAACCAAATTATTTCTCACAGAATGATTAAAAAATGTATGCTTTTATCAGTGATGCGAATATGTCTTCAAAAATAAAGGACATAGAGCGCGAGACAGTCTATTTCTGTTTTTTTTTCCTATAATTTCCGAAAGAGGCTGAATTTATCGCTAAATTCCTTGCTAGACTTGACTACTAGTTTTCTAGCGCTGGCTTTTTTGATTGCTTTTATGTGCTCGCTTCACACGAGACGTCTTTTCAAGGTTGTTTTGCAGGTAGGTTCAGTGCGCGCGCAGTGATAGAGCGGTAACAAAAGTGGATGTTTATTGGCTCTGAACAGAACACACATTATGGCACAGTGTTTGTCTGTGGGCGTTTGTTGATGTCGCCCACGTGACAAGATACTGTCTCTTGATTGGTTCTTGCTCAGAGCAAGCAGAGGACCTAAAAAATACATCTTGTGAGCTAGCAAGCGAGTCCGCAGTGACGTCAATTCAAGTCTCGTAGCCAGCCTGTCGGCCAGTATAACAGAGGCGGATCTAGGTTTTTCGGGGGCTAGGGCTTATTGAAGTCTGATGGGACCCCATTTTTTGTTAGATTATGAATCTTTAAACTGGGGTTTAAAAGTAATTTTTAATATATCAAAATCAGAGTTGAAATTGGTAAATTGGTCACCTGAACTCAAAAAATTATCAAATATTACCCCAAAAAATTCCAAAATTCATCCAAAAAACTATCAAAATTCACTCAAAACATTGGAAGAATTCACTCAAAATGTAATCGAAATTCTCCTAAATTGTCAAAACTCACTAAAAAAATTATCAAAATTTAAGTATCCAAAAAACTGTCAAAATTTATACACAAAATTTAATAAATTCACCTAAAAACTATCAACACTCACCCATGATTGTGATTAATATTAAGTATGTTTCTAGCCTCGTGTGCAGTGGCCTTTGAATCTACTAGCCTTGTCTGCCATCAATGTTTTTCGACTTGGAGAGACTATAGTACATAATTTGTATGTATAGCACTGTATAATAGCTATGTTTCTATCTTTCTGTCTCACTTCCACCCACAATCCATCTTTCCCCCTGCTTGAACGCCGTTCGAATTTGCATATTACCAGCGGTATAGTTGACTAATCGCTCTAATGTGAATGTTTGCATTTATAATTTTATTCTCTGATGCGATTAAATTGTGTACAGTGCTAAAATAAAGGCTAATAACGTCACATCAGATTGCATCGTCCGATTATAAAATATCTATGCATAGAAGTGATGTGCGAAATTGTTACTTTTCGACAACAGCTGTTATATAATCAACCTTCGACAGTTCAATGTTGAACGCCGAGGGCCAATTCCAGATCGAAACAAGATAGTCCAATGGGTTGAAGCATTTCGAACTACCGGATCCGTCATGAAGAGGAAACCACCTGGCCTCCCCAGTACCGTTCGGACACCAGACAATATTGAATCAGTGAGAAGAGCGGTCCTTGATAGTCTCCTCAACGGTCCACTAGAAGCCGAGCTCCAGCACTGCGTATGTCCCGTCGATCGCTACAACGCATTCTGCATGACGATTTGCTATTTCATCCATACAAGATAAAAATATAGTTTAAAAAAACTAAAAAACACGCTTTATATCGAACTAAAAAGTAAAAAATATTTTTTTTAAATAAGCTTAAAACAATAATGAATAAAAAAATACTAGTATTATTGTGAAAAAAGCGTGGGGCGCTTTGTTTCACATTTTCGTACATCGAGCGCCCCACGCTTTTTTCACAATAATACTAGTATTTTTTATTCATTATTGTTTTAAGCTTATTTTAAAAAAAAAATATTTTTTACTTTTTAGTTCGATATAAAGCGTGTTTTTTAGTTTTTTTAAACTATATTTATTTTTCACTTTTGAGTTCGATTTATTGTCAAAAATTTGCCGAAAAAAACAATTTTTTTATTTCGGCGTGGACGGGATTAGAACCCACGACCGGTGAATCCGAGAGTTGACGTCAGCGAAGACTAGCGCCTTAGACCGCTCGGTCAACGATTGCTCTTACAGTAGTGGCATAACATACTAACAGTAATAAACCACTTGCTGTAGTCCAAACGAGGTTACAAACAAACATACATACATACAAACTTACAAGTGAAACTAATATAAAGCGTGTAAAAACTCGGGTCGCAGTGACAATATAGTGTATTTGCTATTACAGACAGTGTGGCTTCGCTATGTGAACTAGACTTTGTTTTTGACCAATATAAAAAAAATAACCCTTTGATACACATCTTAAAATAATACGTTTTTTTCATAATTGCAATATTATTGTCAATCCAACATCTGCACCAAATTATATGCACGTCTTTATATAATTCTTAGTGAATGTAAATCTTTTAAATATTCTGTTATTTTAATATTGTTGACAATTCTTATCTCTAAATATAGGTACAGCTTGAAAGAGGAAAACTATACTATACTATACTACGAGTCCTTCAGTCAGAAAAAATATTATTTTATATACGCAAGCTAGTGTTTTCTTAAAAGTCCGGTTCTCTCAAACCGATTTTGTTTAAATTGTAACAAGCAGATTTTTATCTATACTAAAGGGTTAAAATTCAAATTTGAAGCGATTCTGAGAATTTCCCACAGTAATCATCTCAATCACTCCAGTCTTTCAGTTTTAAAGCGTTTTATTTTTTTAAAGTAAGAACTTATTTTAGTGCTTACTCAGATGTTGTTATTAAAAAAAATAATCTCAACCTTGAATTAATAATAACAGCTTTTTACTAAATGCATATGAAGGGTACACGGGAAGAAGGCGGTTTGTCAAAAAGTGTAAATTGTGCAGGAGAGCATTTTGAAGTGTTTAAGATCGTACCATTTACTTGCTAATGCATTTCTTTCAACGCTTATAACTTTTGACCTAGCGTATTCTTGTCTAAAATGAATACACTAACAGAAAGGTACGACTTTTGGCTACAAGATGGCATAAAAAAATTAATTTCGAATTTTTACTGACAAATCGCCTTTTTCCTGTGTACACTTCATATGAAAGTATAATATACGGTATTTATAACAACAAAAAACAGTTTTTTAAAGTTTTTGTCTGTCTGTCTGTTTGTTCCGGCTAATCTCCGAAACAACTGGACCGATTTTGACGAGATTTTCACTGGCAGATAGCTGATTTTATAACGAGTTATATAACTTACGTTACTTTTATTTTGCACTAGCTGTTCCCCGCGGCTCCGTACACAATTTTGATGAAACACGGTAACAACAGTTAGCGGAGCCTTCGCCTAAATATAATTTTTTTGAATAATAATAATTATTTATTCCCCCAAAAAAATGTCCATATACAATTTACTTATTAAGTTACATTATGGAATTAACCTATCCAATATAAAATAAAAGTAGCCGAAGTTATTCCTTATAACATCAACTTTCTGCCAGTGATAGTCTCGTCAAAATCGCTCCAGTCGTTTCGGAGATATAATAATATATAGCCAATGGCTCCACTACTATTGTCGCTATACCGTGTTTCATCACAATCGTGTGCAGAGCCGCGGGGAGCAGCTAGTTCTTTTATATAAGGGAATATATTTGCATATGAATATTGAATAGAGTATAATGTTAATGCCTCAATGCGAATTTTTTTAAATTTTCACTAAAAAATAATACAAGCTGATTTTAATAATAGAAAAAATAGATAACAAGTACCTATACAGTGCATAATATGTAGAAACTGAAACAATTTTCTTTTATCACTATTGTGACCTCAGAAAATGTAACTTTAAAACTTTCGACTTCGTTTCTGCAAATCTCTATTCTTGTTAGTATACCATCACGAGGTCATCTTCTGTGATGTCAAACATGACCCGAGAAAAAAAATGTTTATTAACATGTCATGTTAATAAAAGGTTGATAAACAATACATAAATACATTCACAAGAGCAACTGTAGATATACTATAATACGCGCCACGGATCTAAAAAGTTCGGAAGTTAGTTACAAACAGCATTACAAAGGCACATTTTAGAGCCGTTGAGATCCCCAACATCTCCCAGCTACCTGCACGGAACGCGCGCTCGTTGGTGATTGGCCGTGATCGCTCCTTGCCTTTGTCACTTGTCGCTTTCCTGCTTTAAAGTACAGTCGAGTACGCTATTGTCAAGTTGTTATTGTTATTTTAGTTGTGTTGAGTTGCGAGTTTGTAGTTTTACACAGACTGTACAAGCGCAAGCCCGCATTCACATACAACTTCCGAGCCTTTTAGATTCTTGGCGCGTATTATACTCTACGTTTATATAGGTTAGGTATTATGATCTATGTGGCGGCCACTATTATTTTATCAGGCGAATAAATATTTATACCCTCGAAGTAAGACAGAATAGATTTATACCAACATAATTATATTTGGTGAATTTAATTATCGCTATTTATTTGGAGGAATAGCTATCTGAATAACAAATGAACCGAATAAATAACTACTTATACAGTTCTACCAAGATCAGAATTGTGCCGGTGTAAAATTGCGTCACCCATCCATGTGTATGCACGTTTGTTCGAAGTGAATGAGATTTCCCAACGGAATAAAAACACACCCCTCATGGGCGTTTTGTAATCACATATTTCTGTCACCAGTTCAGTATAACAAAATAAATGTACTTTGCCGCCTGCGCCGCTACTAGCTTTTCGATAGCATATTGTGGTTACATTCGTATACTGCGATCCCATCGTGACCGCAAAACAAAACGGTTCAAGTCGAATTTATAATATATTGCACATACCGCTAAACTAGCGGTATGTGCTTTATTATCGCTTTGCGCGTCAGAGCTGACTTTCGTTCATATAAGAAGTTATATCTAAGTTAATTTCACACGAAATCCATTCAAATTGAAGCTTTTTGAAAAGAGGAGATTCTAATCTATAAAACAGAACCATTTTTAAATCAATTCGAGTTCATAAATACTATTAAAATTGTAATTGAAAATCACAAACAGCAGTTGGTCTGTACGTATGTACGTACGTATGTACGTACATATGTACGTACGTCACGACTCTACAGATCGCAATTTTGGTCGGATTGCCTTGGGTTATATTTTATTCACTTTGTTTACTATCAGACCAGAACCCTATTTAAATTCACTAAAATGTGTTCAGTAGTTTAATTTTTATAAACAGTTTTATTTTATTATTTTTGACAAACAATATAATAATTGCTGTGTAATTAATATAGTGTAATCCATAAAACAAGTGCTACACTTCTATACCGTGATAACACCACCACACGTAGTAGGGCGCCGTGGCGTAATGGTTATGCCGTTGGATCCCCAAGGGCAAGGTCCTGGGTTCGATTCCTTACGAAATCATTGAGTTTTTTCTTTTTTTTTTCTTTTTATTTTGTTTTATTTTATTCCACTTGATATTAATTATATATTATATTATGTATAGTTCTTAATTTTTTTTATTTTTGCAAACTTAAAAAAAATATTTTTTCAATTTTTAATTATTTATTTCTTTAAATTTTTAAATCTTTTTAAATTTATTAAAAATATTTTTTAATTGTTATTTTTTTATCATACACTGGAAAACTTGCGGGATGTGCACTTTTGGTTTTGCCAACTATTTTTTTCTTCATGTCTATGACAGTTCAAGAATCTTGTGAAAAGGCGGTTGATTAAGGCTCTCCATTACAAAATAAAAGATTTATATTTACATTTATAAGTTTCATTACGCATCGTTAAAGCATAAAAAATAAGTAAAAAACTAAAACAAGACTATAGAAAAGTATGTAACAAGAAAATAGACTGTTCGCTTTCGGCATCAACAAGCGTTTAGATGAAACCCGATTCGGACATAAGCTGTTTTGCTTTGTGAGCGCATTTATTTATGTATGTATTATACTGTATACATACCGATATATATGTCATATATTATTTTATAATATGGAATACAATACAGGGGACCAACGTTAAAATCGTAAATGTCAATGCACTGCTGAGGAACTGCCAAAACTTTTAGTTGATTATGTTGGTATTAAAGCGTGTTCATTTTTGACGTGATAACGTCTTATAAATTGATGAAACACCGGCTGCACGCACGAAAAAGTGTCACGTTCCGCCTGAGCCTGAGCGTGCAAGCGAGAGCGCGGTATAAGCGATAGAGAGGCACGATCGGCCCAAGCGTCGGCTTGTACGCATTTCTCTCTCTTCTCGCGTGACGTCAGAGAGTTCATCAATGTTTCTTTATGACGTTATCACGTAAAACTATCGTCCGTAAACCGACTTTACAGACAACCAATTGTTTTATCTTAAATAAATTCTGAAAACATAAAGATATATCGAATGAAGAAATAAAATAATAAATACAAGTTCTTACCTTTTACCCGACTGCGGCGAAGCCAAAAGGAAGGGTTATGAGTTTAGCAATCTATGTATGTTTGTATTTACGGATGTTCCACCGTAGCGCCTAAACTATTAATCCGATTTTGATAAATAAAGTGTCAATCGATTCATTATTATGGCCCGGGTAATATAGGCAACATTTATTTTTGAATTTTGATACCAGAGAGGAGCAAATTGAAAACAAATAAAAAATAAGTTCAAAAACTAAAACCTGACAACTGAAAAGTATGAAACAAGCAAATATTCTCATCTGAGGATAGCCGTGGTCGTATGCCATCTCATATAAATGAGGCACCTCTAGATATATAGCGAGATGCACTTTGCCCTAGAGCTTATGATCGCTTACTACTGTTAAAATGTAATGTTTTGTTAGGGTAGATGGCATATGACCACAGGTATCCTCAGATGAGAATATTTTCTTGTTTCATACTTTTCAGTAGTCGAGTTTTAGTTTTTGAACTTTTTTTTTCACCTTTATAATTCTTACCTTCAAATAATGATTAACGATGCTATTTATTTTGTAACACTATTAAAATAAAAAGTTAAAAAAAAAAAATATTGACACTGGTAAGTTATTAATTGTCACTTGATAATTAGAATATTTATACGTTTTGCACAAATAGATAAAAAGTACTTCACAAACCACAAAACTGGGAATATAGAGGATCGCGAATAATATCGTTACTTGCCTTTAAAAGATGTAATTTATGACTAAATTTTTCTTCTATAACAAAAATAAAATATGAACGAATTGCATAATCGTTAATTGTCATTGAATAAATTAATGTAGGTACTTTACGTAGTTAGTAATTTATTAACGAATTTTTTGTATGAAACAAGAAAATATTGTCATCTGGTCGAATGCCATCTCATATATATGAGGCCCCTCTAGATGTATACCGTGATGCACTTTGCCCTAGAGCTTATGATCGCTTACTATACTGTTAAGCGGCCTATACACTAGCAATATTATTGCGCAATATTTTAGATTGCACAATATTATTGACAGTCTGTGAATGATATTGAAACATTGTGCAATATATTGAGTATATAAAAATCGGTTTGATATTTATTGTGCAATCTAAAATAAGTTACAGTCTGTGGTTAATATTGCACAATAAAAATTATTACAATATTATTGCACAATAATATTGTTCAAACACTGAGTTTTAAGTGTTTTAACCTAGATTGTCAATATTATTGCGCAATAATATTGCGCAAAAATTGGAATTTGCCCTATACAGCAGAATTAAATTGCACAATATTTATCTCTGAAAAGTCCTGATCAGTGAACATGCTAAGTGATGTTGAAACAAGTTGTGTTGCCATCGCACTGGCTTTATGCTTGCGAAAAAACACCAAGAAAAAGCGTAAATGGATGAAAGAGTGGTATAAAAAAAGAGATAGGTACACTCACGAAAATTTGCTAAGGGACCTGAAAATAAGCGAACCAAAGGATTTTTGCAACTTTCTGCGAATGGACGCTTCTACATTTTATGAACTTTTAAAAATGGTAACCCTCGCTATTGAGAAAAAGAACACCCATCTGCGAGCCGACATTCTTCCAATCCAGCGTTTGTCAATTACAACTGGTTAAGCAGCCCCCCTAGACGATCAATATATTGCACAATATATTGCACAATAATCGATATTGTACAATAATATTGAACGTCTGTAGATCATATTGAAAGATTGCGCAATATATTGAGTCAATCAAAAAGAGTTTGATTTTTATTGTGCAATCTAGTAAATATTGCATCGTCTGCGGGCAATATTGTGCAATACTGGTTCAGTTGTGTGTTAACAGTGATAAAGGTAACATCTATAATGGCTACAAAGGGAAAAGATCTCGCATTATAGTATCTCTTTTTTGAATTTCAAGCGTAACCATTCTCAAGAGTTCATCAAATAATGTACTATCTAGTCGCAAAAAGTTTTGAAAATCACTTGGTTCACTAATTCTCAGTTCACTTAACAGATTTTCATGAGTGTACTTATTTCTTTCTTTAAACATCCACCTACGCTTCCTTTTCTCTCTTTTTTTTTTGCAGCTATAACTAATGCAATGGCCACACAACTTGCTGTCTTCTTATTATTCCACATGTTGACTGCACAAGTATCAGCCGTGAACTAATTTATTGTGCAATAATATTGCATCGTGTGGGTTGGCCAACTTATTCTATTGCACAAAATATTGTACAATATATTGACGTAAATATTGATCGTCTAGGGGCACCTTTATTATTGTGCAATATTAACCACAGACTGTACTTTTTTATATTGCACAATAAATATCAAACCGATTTTGATATGTTCAATATATTGTACAATGCTTCCAATATCATTCATAGACTGTCAATAATATTGCACAATATAAAATATTGCGCAATATTATTGACAGTCTAGGGGCTGTTTTTTTATATTCTCAATATATTGTACAATATTTCAATATCATTCACAGACTGTCAATAATATTGTACAATATAAAATATTGCGCAATATTATTGTCAGTCTAGGAGCCGCACAGAAATTTTCAATTTTTTGTGCAATATTATTGCACAATAATATTGACAGTCTAGTGATGTTTCAATTTTTTGTGCAATATTATTGCGCAATAATATTGCCAGTGTATAGGCCGCTTTAAAATGTAATATTTTGTTAGGGTAGGTGGCATATGAAACAAGAAAATATTCTCATCTGAGGATTCAGATGAGAATATTTTCTTGTTTCATACTTTTCAAGAGTCGGGTCTTAGTTTTTGAACTTATTTTGTATTTAATAATATGTAGCGATAGACTTTCCCTGCAGCTTCGCTGCCGTAAAGTGATACTTTTACCTGTAGATTTGCTACATGCACCAAATTTCACTGACATCAGATTTAATTACGTTATGGCGAAGCAGACACATAGATACTTTCCCATGACCTCAACTGTTCAGCGTCTATAATCTACAAATCTTTGATTAACGTCTGCTTAGGACTCTTATAATCTATAATCTCTCCCTTTCT
The DNA here is from genome assembly GCA_963575645.1 of Xanthostigma xanthostigma. NCBI lineage: Eukaryota > Metazoa > Arthropoda > Insecta > Raphidioptera > Raphidiidae > Xanthostigma > Xanthostigma xanthostigma. The sequence continues at coordinate 46,818,590 of OY754470.1, forward strand.
CCCTCTTATATTTTTTTCATTGCAGTTTATTAGGATCTATATAGCTGCATGAGTAGGTATAGAATAGCTGCGGCGAAAGATGAAGCCACCGCGTCATAGTCACGTGAACGTATTGCGCCTACCTTCTAGCTTGCTATTGGCTGTTTCGGAGATCCATGTGGAGTGTTTATTTTTATTCTACCGCTTTAAATGGATATGTCGAATTTATTCGACACGCCACTATCTGCGGGCAAGTAGGCGTTTACTTATTGATGACGTGTCTGGCTTCAACTCTCACCGCATATTGCAGAAGGTTTCTTTTTGGATACGTCACCCTAACCGATGCCAGTGTGGTAGGTATAACATAATGCAATGTTGTGATTTTATTGCATCCAGTAATCTCCTGTCATAACGACTGATCAGCATAATAATGGTCTAAACGCTATGTTTTAGGGAGTACATATCCACATGGTACAACTATGTACCTATACAGAGTGTCCCATTAAGAACAACCGCAGATTCTCCAATTCAAAATAAAACGATTAAGCGAAATATGCTTAGATAAAATGTTACTCGCTCTACCAGTGGCGTACGGCAGGAGTAAGTAATGCTTGTACCCCTTCTAAATGTTACGCTGCTGTCTAAATTTTAATTTTGACTATAATTTTAATTTTTTTGATATTTTCTAAGTCAATAATGTACACTTGTTAGTTTGTTGTAAAGTCATTGGTTTTCGAGATATTCGCAGTTTTTTTAAGACAAAATTGTAAAAATGAATATTATTAATAATAATACAAATAAAAAGTACATGTCTATCTATCTTTAACTGCGAATATCTCGAAAACCAATGACTTTACAACAAACTAACAAGTGTACATTATTGACTTAGAAAATATCAAAAAAATTAAAATTATAGTCAAAATTAAAATTTAGACAGCAGCGTAACATTTAGAAGGGGTACAAGCATTACTTACTCCTGCCGTACGCCACTGGTAGAGCGAGTAACATTTTATCTAAGCATATTTCGCTTAATCGTTTTATTTTGAATTGGAGAATCTGTGGTTGTTCTATGTCCCATTCTTAATGGGACACCCTGTATTACCATGCGTTGTGTTATTTTTAGTCTCGAAGCGAAATCGCTTAGGTCATTTTTAGGGTTTCGTACCTTAAAAGGAAAGAGGGATTTCAAATATATGAGATGGCATACGACCAAGGCTATAATCAGAATATTTTTTTGTTTCATACTTTTCAGTAGCCGGGTTTTAGTTTTTAAACTTATTTTTTATTTGCTTTAAGTTTGCTCCCCTCTGGGACCAAAATTCAAAAATAAAAGTAGCCATAATAGCAAATTGATTGACACCTTATTTATCAATATTGGGTGAATAGTTTAGGCGCTACGGTGGAACATCCGTAAATACAAACATAACATACATTGATTGCTAAACTCATAACCCTTCATTTTGGCTTCGTCGCAATCGGGTAAAAAGGAACCCTTATAGGATCACTGTGTTGTCCGTCTATCTGTCCGTCTGTCAAGACTCTTGAGAATCATAACCTATAGGGTACTTCCCGTTGACCTAGAATCATGAAATTTAGCAAGAAGCAATGTCTTACAGCACAAGTAAAAGGAAAAATCAGAAAACCGTAAGTTTGTGATACAGGTTAAACGGATGAGCTGATTGAAACCAAATTTTGGAAGGATGTTTGAGATGCAAATATGAAGAGCCCTATTGTTCTTGATGAAAATCAGCGCATGCACAGAAGAGATATATGCTATAATGTTGTATTTATATAATATTCGATATACTTTTCATAACAATTTATTATTCTATATTTATTTTTACAAGAAAGTTTTGTAAAACATATTTTCTAAACTTTATATTTTCGAAAATATTAAATAAGCTGTTCTTTTATTCTGTAGATCTGTCAAAAATAAATTAGTTATGTAGCTGTGTAGCTGACAAGCATGCTTCGGTTAATTTTTACATGGTGTGATATAATACTAGTCGTAGCCCGCATCACCGAATTTTTTATCTTTATTATAATATGTCAAATGTCAATTTTTTTAAAGTAGTAGAGGTCCCGTCGTTCAATTGGCTGGACTTTTTTGACTGCTTTAAGAATGTAAGCGTGTCTATATAGTATTTGCAATAAGAGAAACAAACATTATATTTGTTATTAAATTCAAATATACATATCTACTATATTAAGAAAGTAATAGAAATTAATGACGATAGATTCAAATTTTATGTAAAACAGGTTCGCCTACCTTTCAAAGCCTCACGCTACACACGATTAGTTCACCCCCCGTTTAAAACAACCATTGCCGAGATACGGTCTCGATTTCGCATTATTACGTCCCTATATACTGGGTGTCCCAGAAGTCACGCACTTCCTCGTAGGGATCGAAAGAGAAAATTATTCTGAGACGAAAAGTCCTTAGCCATTTTTTAATCAGACGCATAGATAATTAATTATTAATTAATGAAAGTGACCAATCAGGAGCGATTTGATTTGTTTTCCGATTTTATTTGTTTTTCTCCCGACAGTCACTGGATGCTTTTTAATTAATTTTAATTAATTATTCAGAGACGACTGACAACGGAAGACAGTTATCCAAGATACGGGAGAAAAACAAATAAAATCGGAAAACAAATCAAATCGCTCCTGATTGGTCACTTTCATTAATTAATAATTAATTATCTATGCGTCTGATTAAAAAATGGCTAAGGACTTTTCGTCTCAGAATAATTTTCTCTTTCGATCCCTACGAGGAAGTGCGTGACTTCTGGGACACCCTGTATATATAGTTTCACATTTAAATTGACCTGTTTAGAGGCGACCTCAGCATAGTTGAAGCGCTTATATGCACTTGCTTGGTCTGTGAGTGTTTATCTATACACCTACATATAACTAGCGGTCCGTCACGGGTTCGCCCGGGTGCAAATGAGTTTACCGAGATGAATGTTGTGTCCAAATTTCATGATGATCGGAGAAACCGTTCAAAAGATTTTGTCCGATGTACAAATTTTGAGTTACATTTTGCAACATTTTTCATTGCTGCTCCGCTCCTATTGGTCGTAGCGTGATATTATATAGCCTATGCCTTCCGCGATAAATCGACTATCCAACAATTTTTTTTCAATTCGAACCAGTAGTTCCTGAGATTAACGCGTTCAACCAACCATTCAAACAAACAAACGAACTCTTCAGCTTTATATATTAGTGTAGATATATATGTCGCCGGGATATTGTCAAACCCGTGGTATTATAATTTCACTTAGTGAAATTATAATATCATGAATCTTTGTCAATCGTGATATTGTAATTTCACTAGTGAAATTACAAAATCACGGATTTGACAATATCCCGGCGACATATATATACCATTTATTCATCACGATATCTCCAAAACTATACACCCGATTGACTTGAAATTTGGCATAGTTACTCCTTTCTCGATGCATACACCACTAAGATCGGATTTTATTCAAATCCTATCCAAAACGAATTTTTCACCTACCATTTAAGGATGTGAGTTGTTAAGTGGGTGGGTGTGTTTGGTTAATAATTTTTGATAGCTTTCAATCAAGTCTGCTCTACCCTTCAACAAAATTATTAATATAGATATACTCTAGTTTAAAGGGTTTCTTTAAAGAAAGTATTCAGATAGTAAAATATCTTTCATTTCTAGACACTTTAATCTCTTATTGACTGTTTTTTTTACACGCTTTATATTAACTTCACTTGTAAGTTTGTATGTATGTATGTTTGTTTGTAATTTTCGTTTGGACTACAGCAAGTGGTTTATTACTGTTAGTATGTTATGCCACTAATGTAAGAGCAATCGTTGACCGAGCGTTCTAAGGCGCGGGTGTTCTCTGACCTCAACTCTCGGATTCACCGGTCGTGGGTTCTTATCCCGTCCACGCCGAAATGAAAGAATTGTTTTTTTCGGCAAATTTTTGACAATAAATCGAACTAAAAAGTGGAAAATAAAAATAGTTTAAAAAAAACTAAAAAACACGCTTTATATCGAACTAAAAAGTAAAAAATATTTTTTTTAAATAAGCTTAAAACAATAATGAATAAAAAGTACAAGTATTATTGTGAAAAAAGCATGGGGCGCTTTGTTCCACATTTTCGTGCATCGAGCGCCCCACGCTTTTTTCACAATAATACTTGTATTTTTTATTCATTATTGTTTTAAGCTTATTTTAAAAAAAAATATTTTTTACTTTTTAGTTCGATATAAAGCGTGTTTTTTAGTTTTTTTTAAACTATATTTATTTATATCGAGATACTTTTATAAAAATATTCTGCAGGCCTGCCAACAGTTTTAACATTATTACTTTGCGACAAGTGCAATTGTTATAATTGATATAGAAACATCTCAGAACATAATCTCCTCGAAGGTTTTTAATTTCCTATTAGGGGTGATTTCGAGTCATTCATCTGACAGCGCCACGAACTAAAAGAATAACAGCAGTTGAAAAACTGAATCACCCCGCTGCACCAAGTTAGGTGCAGCGCGGTGGCAGCGCAGTGGCGGTGTGATTGATGCGATGAATTCATTGCTTTAAATTGCATGTGGCCAGAACGATCTGCGATCATAATAAAGCGCTTATAGAAGCCTGATGGCCAATTCACAACAGTGGCTGAGCTACCGGCCATACGTACACGATGCAAGAACAGGGCCGCTTCAAGGAATATTCAAGTCGTGATGCAAGTTTTGCTAAGTCAATGTTCTTGGGATACTCCTGTAGCACTTTTTACAGAATCAGTCAACTGCAGCTAACGATCCATGCCATCAGTTGCAGTTATCCCTGTGACTACGAGTCTAGTGCGGTACCAATGTGCTGGCCTTACTTGTATAAAATGTTTGATATTACTATAAAGTATAAACCAGTTTGACATGTATTTAAAAGTTTAAAAATACAATTATATCTATTGATCGCACTGGAATTTTTTTAATTCTGTTTCACTCAATCGTGTGCGAAGCTGCGGGTAGCCGCTAGTCTAATATATAAAAACGTCTGTCTGCTCATCTGTTCGGGACCTAGCGTTTCATTTATCCGATTGCGATAAAATTTTAGTGAGTTGTGCACGTACCCGCAAAGGTTTCTGGCAAAAAAAATGGTTGTCTGTAAAGTCGGTTTACGGACGATAGTTTTACGTGATAACGTCATAAAGAAACATTGATGAACTCTCTGACGTCACGCGAGAAGAGAGAGAAATGCGTATAAGCCGACGCTTGGGCCGATCGTGCCTCTCTATCGCTTATAATGCGCTCTCGCTTGCACGCTCAGGCTCAGACGAAACGTGACACTTTTTCGTGCGTGCAGCCGGTGTTTCATCAATTTATAAGACGTTATCACGTCAAAAACGTTTTAAAGTGATATTTCAATACGGTGGAGCTGAAGGCTTCACTACTGTTGTCGCTGTCGTGTCTCATCTCAATCGCATGCATATATAAAATAAAAAATCTCGTATCACGCGCTAATCTCTAAAACCACTGAACCGATTTTAATGAAATTTTGTAAGTGTGTCTTGCTTGGTCCAACTTACACTATATGACAGTTTTTAATTCTTTTATTGTAAGAAACAGAGAGAGAGAGAGGACTGTATCTTTATATATCACGATAGAATTTGGCAAACAAAAAAAAATGGTTTTAGTACCAAGTAGCGACATCTGATAGACTTCGCTCAAAGCTATCAGTTCAGACGCCGGGCCGCAAACGAAATACATTTAGCAGAATTATATCTATCGCAGCCGGGTGAAACCGGGCCAGGGCGCTAGTATATTATAAAATTTAAAAACATTTGGCATCGCATTGATCGGTCGAAGAGCATTCCATAAAAGAAAAGTAAGAATTAATTTTAATAATGTCGGTTTTGCACCAACCTAAATTATCACCCTGAATCTGCGCGGCCCTGGTACAGAATAATTTGCATTACAATACCGTCCGCCCCCGATCAACTTTATATGCTCCCCATACTGCATTATCCATACAATGTACGTATGCTACGTGAATACTGAATATACTATTAACTTTATTAAATCATTCGCCGAAATAATGACAAAAATATTACACCCCGTGTGTACTATAATTGTTACTACCCGAATTAATCAATATGTAAATTTGACCTAACAATATATAATTAAAATGATCGAAGAACGTACCGCAATTTTCGACAAAGAAATCTTGGTAACGTACCCAATGTCGCACTAATTCAAACATAATAAGTTAAGAAACTATAACACCAATTAGATATTAAAACTGCAACTAGTATACATTCGAATATACCAACATACAAACATAAATTCCACGCGGACGAAGTCGCGGGTAACAGCTAGTTTAAGTATAAAATTATCATGTAGCTGGGCGCCTGATACATTTGTGTTTATATCATATTATTTGACTGACGAATTTTTAAAGATTGCGTAATGTCGAACATGCAGTACTAAATCATGAGGACATGTCTGTAAATTTAAAGTTTTGAAATGTTTAGACTTGAAAAGCTACAACATTAAATACTCTTTTGTTTCCTTATCAAGCTTATTATGCATAATATCTATGTAAATTATATAGATTTAACACTGAAGTGATTCTTTTGATGTTTTTATCTTAACTTAAAATTTTTAATGTCTACAAAAATACAATTCAAAAACTGTTTTGGTACCAAATTAATTAATTATTATTATACCTGCTTGTTTGTATTTTGTCAAAGACGAAATTTAAGACTATTATGCAATATTGCAATACTGCGGCAGGGCTGGATTATTGTATAAACAATTAATGAGACAAATGTCTAGGGCCCGGTTTTTAGAAGGACCCGGTCAAACTGTTTATTTGGAAAAGATTTGTAAACAAGATAGTTTACTTTTCTGTTGGACAACTGTGTACAGTAAACAAATAAACAAAAATGTATTGCTTGTTATATGGTTATTCTAAAATCTAAAGAACATGACGTGTTCTCTTATGTTTCATCTTATTAAAAACTATTTTTTCTGATATTGTAGAATTGTTTTATACACTCAAAAAAAGACATACCTATTTGAATTTACTATTTTTCAGATTTCAAAAAGGCCAGAGTGGGTTAGTCCGGCCCTGACTGTGGAATGGGTTAAAATTTAGAAATATAATTTATTAGATAACAGGCTGTCCTGTTGTTTTATTTGCTATAACTACCTCTTAGTTCTTTCTGGATGCCGGATAGCAAATTTCTGATATTTACGTTTTGGGAAATATTTCAATGTTACAATTTTTACTTTTTCTTAATACCCTCTAAAAAGGCTGACAAACAACGCACAGCCTAAATCGGGATGTCTAGAGCCACGAAATTTTGTACACATGTTCCTTATATAGCGTGGATGTATACTAAAAAAGGATTTTTGAAAATTCATCCCCTAAGGGGGTTAATCTGCTAAGTTTAAACTCTAATATTGACTGACCGTGAAACGCACAGTCTAAACCGGTGGGTCTAGAAGCATGCAATTTTGCACAGAAGTCTCCTATATCAAGGGTGTCAGCCTGACTTTTCTAAAGGGTCGTTTATAAGATTTAGGGTATGTTAGCGGACTAGACTCTAAATTAAAAACTAAAACACTAATTTGAAATCTTTATTTATTTAGTTTAAATCAATTTTCATTTAAAAGTAATAAAAGGGTAAATTATCTGCGGAGTTTGAGGATCCAGACACCTGAGGTCTCTTGTTTTTGATAAGCTCATTGATGTCAGGTGTCATATTTGGGGTAATTCGTTATTTTCAGAATAGATCCTGGTCGCAGACCGTATTTAACCTATTGGAGAACCTGGGCACATTAAGATAATGTTCCTATGATTTTGACAGAGCACTTTTTTTAATTATTATAGCGAAAAAAATTGTGCTTCAATCTTGAGATTATTGACAGGTTTTTGGGACAATTCTGCTAAACAAAACAAAAATATTTTAAGCTTAAAAGTTCTAACTGCAAATAGTATACATTCAAATATACCAATATACAAACATAAATTTCCACGCGGAAGACGTCGCGGGAAACAGCTAGTTTATGTATATAATTTTTTTTAGCTGTTCGCCTGATACTTTTGTGTTTACATTATTGACTGATGAATTTTTACAGATTGCGTAATGTCGAATACTGCGAATACCGCAGTCCTAAATCAGAGGTAATGTCTGTAATTTTACAGTTTTGAAATATTTAGACTTAAAAAGCTGCTACATTAATTACTCTTTTGTTTCCTTATCAAGCTTATTATGCACGCATAATATCTATATAAATTATATAGATTTAACACTGAGGTGATATATTTTGATATTTTAACGTCTATAAAAATACAAAATAAAACTGTTTGGGTACCAAATTATTTATTATTATACCGGCTTGTTTATATTTTGTCAAAGTCGAATTTTAAAACTATTATGCAATAGGTAATAATATTGCATTACAATACTGTGGGCAGGGCCGGGATTATTGTGTAGACAAATGAAACAAATGTCTAGTGCCCGGTTTTTTAAAAGACCCGGTCAAACTGTCTATTTTGTAAAGATTTGTAAACAAGATAGTTTACTTTTCTGTTGGATAACTGTGTATAATAAACAAATAAACAAAAATGTATTACTGGCTATATGGTTATTCTAAAATCTAAAGAAATTGTGTTTTTATGTTTCTTTTTATTAAAAACTAATTTTTCTGATAATGTAGAATTGTTTTATACACTCAAAAAAAGACATATTTGAATTTACTATTTTTCAACTATTTTTCAGATTTCAAAAAGACCAGAGTGAGTTAGTCCGGCCCTGACTGTGGAATGGGTTAAAATTTAGAAATATAATTTATTAGATAACAGGCTGTCGCGTTGTTTTATTTTCTATAAATACCTCTTAACTGTTTCTGGGTGCCGGATAGCAAATTTTTTATATTTACGTTTTATCGATTTTTACACATTTTTTCACTATAAAAAAAGTCTCTCTAAAGGCTGACAGTCAACGCACAGCCTAAACCGGGAGGTCTAGAGCTATGAAATTTTGCACATGAGTTCCTTATATCAATGTTCCTTAATGTAAAAGAAGGATTTTTGAAAATTCATCCCCTAAGGGGGTTAATCTACTTAGTTAAAATTCTACATTGACTGACCGTACAACGAACAGCCAAAACCGGTAGGTCTTGAAGCATGAAATTTTGCACAGGATCTCTTTATATAACGTAAGTAAGCACTAAGAAAGGATTTTTGAAAATTCATCTCCTAAGGGGGTTAATCTAATTAGTTAAACTGTAACATTGACTGACTGTTCAACACACAGCCTAAACCGGTGGACCCGGTCAAACTGTCTATTTTGAACTGATTTGTAAACAATATACTTTACTTTGCTGTTGGACAATTACTGTGTATAATAAACAAATAAATAAAATGTTGCTTTTTATATGGTTATTCTAAAATCTAAAGAAAATGTGTTGTTATGTTTCACTTTATTAAAAACAAATTTTTCCGGTTATTTAGAATTCTTTTTATACACTCAAAAAAAATAAATATTTGAATTTACTTTTTTTCAACTATTTTTCAGATTTCAAAAAGAGCAAAATGGATTAGCCCGGCCCTGACTCTGGAAGGGGTTAAAATTTTAAAAATATAATTCATTAGATAACAAGTCTGTCGTCTTGCTTTATTCGCTATTTATTTTGGTGTGAGTATAAAAACTATTATGCAGTTATGTTTTGTTTTATTCTATTCGTTATAAAAATACCTCTTAACGTTTCTGGGAGCTGGATAGCAAATTTCTGATATTTACGTTTCTGTATAGGAAATTTGCAATGTTCCTTTTTCCACTTTTTCTTAATAAACCGTCTAGGCTGACACAGACAACGCACTGCCGAAACCAATAGGTCTAAATGCATGAAATTTTACACAGGGGTTCTTTATTTAACGTAGCTGTGTACTGGAAATGATTTTTGAAAATTCATCCCCTAAGGGGGTTAATCTACTTGGTTAAAATTTTCACATTAACTGACCGTACAACGCACAATCTAAACCGATGGGTCTAGAAGCATGCAATTTTGCACAGAAGTCCCCTATATGTCGTAAGTGAGCACTAAAAAAGGATTTTTGAAAATCCATCCCCTAAGGGGGTTAATCTAATTAGTTAAACTGTTACTTTGACTGACTGTTCAAAACACAGCCTAAACCGGTGGATCTAGAAGCATAAAATTTAGCACAGGAGTTCCTTGTTTTACGTAGGCGAGCATTAGAAAGGATTTTTGAAAATTCATCCCCTAAGCGGACCCAAAAAAAGCATCCAAGTTGTTTAAAAGTGGTACTGCAATACGGTTTCGTCGCTGTCCTGTTTCATCTCAATCGCGTGTGGCTAGTTAGAGATAAAACTATTTTTACGAAGTAACTTCTTTTCGATAATGACCTAAACTTTCAAGCGTCTATAATCTGTCCACTTTTATATCACTGATTTGCAATATGCATATTTTGGTTATTAATATTATGTTATCATATTTATTATCCATTAATTTGTTATTGCTGCAGACTACTACAGACGTTAATAATTTAAGTTGTCGAGCGTTTGTAATCTACAGAGTATCTTAATACATTTATTTATTTATTTATAAATGATAGAATATAAAATATATATTTCAAAGACAATATATACTTACCCTCTTACTCATCTGATGAACCTCTATAACCTACAATTGATCTATCTATATATCTACTAGACATAGAGGATAGATTATAGACGCTCGATAGCTGACGTCATTCCAGACAAGCACTTCGAACGGGTCTATATTCGAAACGGTGAGTGGGGCGAAGCAACGGAGGGACTTGGTGACTAAACGTGTCGTTTTCTATAAGCCTGCCGAATTTGAATCGGATCCGAGAGATTGTTCAAAATTGTAAAAAAAAACACTAAAGCTATGCGAAAAATCTCGTTTTTAGTCTATTTTCGCCATTTTCCAAAAACTCGCTTTTATGGTCCACATGGCCTATACTTATAGGAGAAGAAACTCTAAATAAAAAATAAGCTCAGCTTTTGGCTTTTGGTTAACAACTTAACAGGCAGCAGTTACATCTCTTTCATTTGTAATCATTTGAAGTGGGCGTCTATAAAATAAAAAGGATTTGTTGAGAGTTCCGTTACCTTAAAAGTTCAGGAATCGCTGTTCTAAATAAGGAATATATAAAACACTATCAAGCATTGATTGATTATTTTTTATTGTGACTAGAGGATTGAAAATAATTATTGATTACAAACGATATGCACGAATTAATTTTATAATTATTGTAAATATATTATGTATGTATATGTATAATTAATTAGCAATTTATATATTGTTTATTACAGTATTTATGTAAGTAGGTACGCTCAGAGAAGATTTAGAAAAATGGATCAATTCTCAATTTTAAATGATTTTATAAAATCAATGCAATATTTGCATTGTTGTTAGTATTTCTTAGTTGTATATTAATTGTGTAAATTTATTTTGATTATTAATAGAGAAATCTTGGCAGAAGGGCAGAAAATTGGTGGTTGCGAGCAAGGGTGGTTGTGAAGTCAGAGATCTAGAAGAGGGAAACGAGGAGAGGCGAGGAGGGCGTGGTTAGAACGTGTATATATTCGGAACCCAAAGGAATGGTAAGACCTCTGGTGAGAAATGCGCCGAACTGTCCTAAGGTGGGTTTTTGGCAGGTGATCTATGGAAAAACATGATGGAGGCTAGGTTATCCTCCATCATGCTTTTCTAAATCGATGTTTACCTGTCAAAAAAAAACCCTTAGGACAGTTCGGCGCATTTCTCACCAAAGGTCTCACCATTCCTTTGGGTTCCGAATAGATTCTGTTTAATTAAATAATAGGAAGTGTTTAATTGGATCTACTAGTATTTTTGGGAACTGATAACTATAAGGACCCGACACAGTGGTATTTGATCATCACAGAGTAGCAAAGGCGATAATTAATCAACCAAGTCGTAATCGCCTATTTTCTGCCTTTGTCACACACAATGTAAAAGAATAACATTGAAAACACATCGTAAATGGATATTTTAGGTTAGGCTAACTGTTAGTTTACAATTATCGCGTAGGATGGCCCACTTTTGCTTACTTTCGACTTAAAAAGAAAGGAACCAAAACATTTTACTTTTAAACTGCGCCTGCGAGAGTTATTTCAATACGTCGTTGTAGTGAAAAATCCAACTTTCGTTTTCGAAAACAAATAAAAATAATGATGCAAAAAATACGCTTATCTTCCAATAAATTTTTAAATTTTGGACATAGAGGTCATTTTGTAAGCAAATCGATTTTTTACTAATAAACTATAGTTTTTTGAACAGATAAAATTGTTTATTTAAAATGATCCAACAGACGCTGCGACCTCGTATAATCTGCAATTAAAATGATCCATTTTGAAAATCATCTGAACTTTTTTTAAGACCTGAACACTATTACAAATAAATTTTATATTCACTAATTTACTATTTTACATTTTACCTTGTAAATATACTTTCATACATTAAACATAACGTACCCAATTTTATTTTTTACAAAAATTACACATTTTTATTTCATAAATACAATAGAATTGTTCAATAAATGACACGTAAAATAATTTTTCAAAAGCAGAAAAAATGCAGAAGTTTTAAAAATTGTTATAACAGAAATGTACACTAAAAACGCAATGCAAAATTAAACGTGAGTCTAGATTTATTTTTATGAAAACAAAAACCTGCTGACCGCCCATTTTATTTCGACAAAATATTACCAAAATTTTCGAGTACCATTAATTTAAAAACTCTGGTGTCGACAAGCTATTTTTACAAGCTTTTCTTTCACCTGTCCTGGTGTCTGAAATCAAATCTTGCAAGTTAAATTTGATCCACTTCCCGTTATCCGATTGAGATGAAATTTTGCATACGTATGTAGTTCCGATAACAATACAATATTATAATAATTAACTGACTGCTTGACAAGTGTGCGCGGTCTTTAAACGGTGCATTCGAAGCTTCTCAGAACATTTTTGATGATTCGCGAAATGAAGCGATCAATATTGTTTTGTTCTTTTGGCACCGATCAAAAAGAATGTACACTTTATAAAGATCTATCTGATAGATTGAAAAGTCAGTAAGTAATTACTGATTAGTGATGCTTATCCGAGAGAGAAATGATCACAAAATATATGTTTTTGACATATATTTTATACCCTCTATATTGCTAGCAAAGATCGGGAGAAAGACTTACACTCTACGGTATACTCTGAGTCTCATACGCATGTCCGTGAATGGAGCATGCGCGTCAGTTGCAGCGTCAGTTTGCATAGGGAACTAGGCTGTGAAAAGGAGGTGGCTTGCTCTATTCCATTTACTAATTGCCCCACTAGAGACGCGACAATTGCGCACAACGGGTCAAGTAAAAAGAAAGAGATATAGAAAACAGGCATTTGCTGTTTCACTTCATGGGCCACGCTTCTACCTACGTCCACTAGCAATATAGAAGTTATTATATATATGGTTTTTGATAGTCCGAAGTTCACCGCACATAGCTGTATATACTGGGTGTCCCATTTTAAACGGTCCGTCCTTATATCTCAATTTTGCAGGCGTGGGAGACAAAGTTCTGAATCTTGCTTTATCGAGGAATGCAACAATTGAGACAGCAATCACGACTTTGTTTTTTTTTTATGGAAAACCATATTTTTATTGGTTCTTTGGAAAGAGGAGAGGAAATGCTGTCAATAACGTCCGGACTATTTTTTGCTCGAACCTATTTTTTTCAGTAATGGTAATTCTTTATATTGTTTACAATGTTCGAACAATTTCTCCAGAGTCAAATACGGGTTAAAAAATGACATTAATGAAAAAATGAGCCGGAGCAACGAAGGTCCGAACGTTATTGATAACATTTTCTCTCCTCTTTCTAATGAGCCGGTAAAATATAGAACACACTACATTGCCCTTTCGATAGTAAGCAACTTTTATTCAGAACTTATTGCCCACGTCAGCAAAATTTGGAGTATTGCGGATGGCGTCTTTAAAATGGGACACCATTATATAAAGTCAAAGCAGTCAGTTATTTATTTCGCAGTTAAATGATCTTAAAACAAAAGCACTCAGTTACAAATGGCTGTATAAACTTTTACAAAATTAAATATCTACAAGTTTTTTCGGAGATTATCAACAATATTAAATATAATGACGTAATATTACATTATATAATTAATAACTAAAAAAAGAATAACAGTACCTTAAGAAATTTTAATAACAGTTTTGAGCAAAATTTAAAAACAAATCACATCATTCTCTGAAGATTTATTGTTTTCATGTTTATAGATACTGCCGTTAAAATTAATTTAAAAATTCTATTTGATATAGTTTTACTTATAAATTCAATATTGCTTGACACATTACAAATTCAATTTAAATTACAATTTTTTATTTACAGTTTTTTTAATAGACTAAGGAAAAGTCATTTTTAAGGAGTATTAACACTTTAACAAATTCTTTACTGTTGGATTTGACATTGAAATATTTTAACACGCAAACCTCGTAATTTTTAATAAACCCGTTTGCTTTAGGAGTTTGTTTCAGGACTACCATATATGCAAAGTCCGCTGCACACGAGGCTGGATTTGCCGCTAGGTTCCTTGCTAGATTTCACTACTAGTTTTCTATCGCTGGTTTTCTTAATTGCCATGGATGAAAAATAGCTCACCAAATATAATTTCCTAAAGCTTGGCACCACTTTTTATACGCTTTATATTAGTTTGGGTTGTAAATATGTATGTATGTATGTAACTAACTCCGTAACGGAATCTTTGAGCATAATTTTCACCAATTTCCCGAAGTCTGATTAATTTGAAACTTTGCATACGTATCAAGGACCGATGACAATGCAATAATTTGATAACAGTTTCCCATTATCCTTATTAGGACCCCCAGGATTAATAAATTCTTTTATAGATCCTCTGTAGTAAACGCTTTATTTTCACCAATTTCCCGAAGTCTGATTAATTTGAAACTTTGCATACGTATCAAGGACCGATGACAATGCAATAATTTGATAACAGTTTCCCATTATCCTTATTAGGACCCCCAGGATTAATAAATTCTTTTATAGATCCTCAGATTAATTTGAAACTTTGCATACGTATCAAGGACCGATGACAATGCAATAATTTGATAACAGTTTCCCATTATCCTTATTAGGACCCCCAGGATTAATAAATTCTTTTATAGATCCTCAAACTAAAAAGTGAAAAATAAAATATAGTTTAAAAAAAACTAAAAAACACGCTTTATATCGCACTAAAAAGTAAAAAATAATTGTTTTAAAATAAGCTTAAAAAGCGTTGGGCGCTCGATGTACGAAAATGTGGAACAAAGCGCCCCACGCTTTTTAAGCTTATTTTAAAACAATTATTTTTTACTTTTTAGTGCGATATAAAGCGTGTTTTTTAGTTTTTTTTAAACTATATTTTTTTTCATTTATTTTGAATAATAAACTGAAAAGCCAATTGATTACGTCACCAAGATAGAATCCGAGGGGCGAGGGCTGTAGGTTTGTAGTAGACTGAAACACCGATGTTCTAATAGTCCAAGTTCCCATGACAGAAAAAGTTACCCCTACGAACACCTCAAAATTATAAAGTGTAAATGGCTGAAAAACATGTAAGAAACATGTTACGCCCGCCAGACTAGTAAAAATTTGTTAATTGTTATTAACAAAAATTGTCAGCCAGACAAGTTGTATTAGATAGAAGAGATCTTAAACTTTAAAAAAATTCAAGGAGGCGTTCTGAAATGTATTTTCATAAAAAAAAATAATTTATAACAAATGAAGTCTGACAAATTTATTAACAAAAATTGTCAGCCAGACAAATTTTTTCAAAAATGGTACATTATTTACTACAAATTGTATAAATTTCAAGCAGGTGTTTTGGAAAAAAATCATGTTTTTTTTTAAATTCAAAAATTCATAAAAAATAACAATTAACAAATTTTTACTAGTCTGGCGGGCGTAACACGTCTCTTACATGTTTTTCAGCCATTTTCACTTTATAATTTTGAGATGTTCGTAGGGGTAACTTTTTCTGTCATGGGAGCTTGGACTATATTGACCTCAACTACTAACGAGGTCCGTCCCGGTTTCACTCGGGTGCAACAGAACGGATGTGGGGGTTGGAACATGAGTACGAACATTCATCTTAATTTACCAAGATGAATGTTGTGTCCAAATTTCATGGTGATCGAAGTTACCGTTCAAGAGTTTTTGTCAGACAGACAAATTTTGGTTTTGAGTTTTATATATATGAGATCGGTAATTACTGGTATTCCTCTCGGGAGAAGTAACTATGACTAATTTGGAATGATCTAACCTCTATCATTTGCAGGTCGAAAATGCGTCATTTTTTACGATAATGACAAATCTGAGAAGAATGTTTATTTTAATACACAACATAAAATCTAACAGTAAATTTCTTTGTTTTTAGCTTTAGGAAGGTTCGCCAAAAATTGAGAAAATTTTTAACTCCTAAAATTCAGATTTTTATCAATAGAAAACCGAAGTAGATTCTCTCGAAAATGACGCATTTCGGAGCCCCAAGTAATAGACATTAAATCATTTCAAATTAGCCATAGTTTCTTCTCCCGAAAGGAATACGAGCAATTACTGGTCACCTTGATATAGATAAATAATAGTTTAGTAATTAACTGGACATTTCATGATATGTCTAGATTTTCATGCTGTAGCTTGATATCACTAGATTTTAATATTACTCTCAAGCTCCTTCAAGTTTATAAATGCTCAACAATGTCTTTACCAATTAATGTGCTTGTTAATTCGAAATGACTTTTCTCTAATCAATATTTACGCATATTCAAAGTATAAAGTAACTATTTTTTTATTGCACGTAAGTACATTATAATCATAATCGTCCAAACAACAGAAAACAGTTGAATCATTTGTCTTGAGCGTCCAGCTCACGCAATACCAACTTAAAACATTTACACTTCAAACACACACACATAATGACTGCTGTATAGATTGAGGTTGGTAATAAAGGGTTAAACTACACAGATTCATCTTCAAACCTTGGTATTTACGTGTCGAGTTCTGATTGGTCGCCCTCCTGGGCAGTATCGTCATCTCAGCCAGGTCTTTCCGAGCCCACCGTAGTCGTTGCTCCCGCATATTGACACGCCGACAATCCGGCCGACCCGGAGCGCACCGGACTAACAGCACTCGAATAGGACGTCACAAAACCGGACGAGTGTTGTTTGGCCTTGAGACGCAACGAGGCTATGCTAGAACTCATGGCCGTGCACGGTTCGGCCGCCGCGCGGTGATGATACATGCTGTACGGATTGGCGGGTGTCGTATACGGACACGGTTGGCCCGGAACGACAGATCCGGGCGCCGCGGTCAAACCGGCCGTGCCCATGGCACCGCTCAACATCGAACCGGCCGCGGTCGACATGCCGGCTACCGATGTCGCCGCGTTGAAACAGTTGACCGGATTCTGGTGATGGTTAGTCGGCACCACAGGCCAAGGAAAGCTCTTCGTGCCGAGCGGACTCGGAACTTTGCTCGCCCAGTTGTTGTAAGACGAGTAAGATGAATAGAGCGTGTCTGGATCGGTGAACGGTTGCATGAGACCGTTGAATTGGCTGCCGAAACCGTTTTTGAAATCGGCGGCCGCAGCGGCTGCGTTCATAGCGTTGCGTTCGCGCTTGCGCCATTTGGCACGTCGGTTCTTGAACCATACCTGAAACAAAACAATGGCTGTTAATACTTATTATATTCAACCAAAGTTACAGATGATATTGAAGCTTTATTTAGTTGAGGAACGAGTTTGAAATAAGCTTCACCAGAGTATCGCTTGTGGCCAACGTTTTGAAAAATATATTTTCATCATCAGGGCCCAATGAACATGTATAATAATCGTTACATTTAATATCATTTTTAAATTTAAAAAACTGTCGAAATTCATAATTGTGAAAATAATTTTAATATACGTGATCAATTTGATCACGTATATTAAAATTATTTTCACAATTTACCATCTTAACTTGCATTGAGGTATGTAATAATGTATATAGTTTAATCTGATCTATAATGTATATACTGTAATTTAAAAATCGAAATAATATTAAATGTAACGATTATTATACATGTTCATAGGCCCTGATGATGAAAATATATTTTTCGAAACGTTGGCCACAAGCGATACTCTGGTAAAGCTTATTTCTCTATGTTCGTCAACTAAATAAATCTCCTTCAATACATATTTTTGGAACAAAACTTCTACTAACAATTACAGATGATAGTTGAAAGAGTATTTACATACAAGACACCAAACAGTTTGCAGCCTAAAAAGCTAAAATATACTTTTTATGAAATTACAGGGCTGGATTTACTCTGTCGCCCTGGGGAACCGTAAAAAATACCGGCCCATTACCTAAACCCTACATAAAATGGAAAACGGTACGGTATACAATTTTCATATAAATAAAATGATACATTTATAGTCAAAAATCTTTTTATTACAAATGGAATAAATTAGACAAAAACATTAAAAATCATAAATTGTTAAAAAAACGATTGCTCGTCAATTGCAAACGCGTCTGATTGAAAAAAACGTATTTATCGATGTTTTCAATACGGACACACTTTTCGGAGAATTTTTTGTAACGCGAAAAAAATGTTTTGTCCCACGTTCAAAATTTTGCTAACCCTGGAAATTTTGACGCCCTTTGACGCCCTGGGCACTAGCCCCTAGTGTCAATCCAGCGCTGTCTCTCAATAAAAGACATTATTTTTTATATTAAATACCGTGTTCATCGTGATAACAATATTTAGAAAAATCGCAGGTATGTGTGAACAAAAAAATATTAGATTTCGTCTATGAATTTAGACTAAAAATATAGAGGACCGTGGTACTTATAAATAAATCTAATATTTTTTTTGTCCAAATGAAACAAATTTGCATTTTTTATGTCTTTCAATAAAAAAATAAACAAATTGCAAAGCAATATTGTGTAATTACAAAATGGAGAATTGTTAAAATAAAAGATACAAAGGTAATTAAATATAAATATTGTAATTTTGCATATTTAATGGCCACTGTAAATAAATATCGTCTATTTCTGTTTCTGTGCAATGAATATAAATATTATATATTCCAATTAATCAATAAAAATATATTTAATAGTGTTGTATGTACGCCGTGTTCAACAATGTTTTGATAAAATCTAAAAAAATAACAATTTCAAACTCTTGAAAAATATCGAAAAGTTTATAATTAAAAGTACACAGATCAAAATCCTAACAAAAGCCGGACACTTGGCAACCATATGTGGGGTCATTTGTTTGTAAAAAAAACGAGTGTGCTTTAGACCACACGACTCAAGTAAAACTTCTTCCTGCCATTTGTTATTATTCACCCGAAAACTCACAAAATATGAACTTTAAAATGATTTTACAATTTTATTCACTTTAAACGTAGAATATTTAATGTATTGAATAAAATATTAATTTATAAAATTGTTCAAGAACGAAATGAACAGTCTAATGTAAGAAGAAAGAAATATAAACATATAGATAATGAAGACAAAAGTAATACATTGCAATTACTTAGCTCTCGTTGGATTTTAAGCGTAAATCTTTATGAAATATTATTTAGCTCTGCAAGTTAAGTAGGTTTACAAAACTTTTTTCTGTCACCCGATAGCGCCACTGGCAATTAAAGTATGTGTCATTCTATTGTTAGTACTGCTTATATTTTCGGCCACCTGACGGCGCCACTAGCCAATGAAGTATTTGTCATCCGCTTTCTAACTTCACTAACTTATATCTCCCTCTCAACTTCCGTTCGCCTCGCCCGATCACACTTCCGTAAATCTCTCGTCAGGAGGCATTCACCAGCTTACTCCCCAAGTCAAGCGTACGTAAAGAAGTTTTACTTCAAAAATCGATAAATTTTAAATAACCCTTATGGATTTTGTGCAGGTTCTCCGTTGATTAAATAGATTGTATAACATAAAGCATTCGTGGCCACAGTGTAGGTACTATAATATATAATACGTGTTATGTAATAATGATGATGATGTCAGATAGGTAGCGGAGCCCTTGTCAGTATCGTCATTTACAGACAGTGCACAGCCTGTCATATCGCATTTTACGTTTCGTTCGTTACACAAACTTGCGAACCGTACAAAACGCCCGCCTGCCAGCTACTGATACAGCCACATTGTAATACAGGCAAACCTCGTTCAACTCGGCGGTCGCGGATACTGACATCATTAATGTTTTACGCAGTTAATTTAGTAAATGTCTATGTTACGGTCTGAACCCGAATTCGGTCAATAACTGAAATAAATGCGCAAAACTAGTTTTGACCAACGAATATTACCCAAACCCGAAATCTTACATTTAAACGGGTTTTGAGTGTTATAAAATGAGCAAAACTAGTTTTGTCTACAAACCTGCGATTTTTCTCATTAATTATTATCGGGGAATTATTAAACGGTCGAATAAAATAAAATTGGTGACTGATGATGAGATACTGTTTTAATAACTTGAGATATTAAAATAATAGTTGGGCGACTAAATTACTAAGTGAGCGACTAGAATTCCTTCGGTAATTTTGAAGCAGATATTTTAAACTTTTTATTTTTTTTTTCACTTTGAGACTACAACTTAAAACTCACATTTTCATGAAGATTGAAAACCGTAGCTTTTTTTGATAAAGGGGTATGCGAATTGTCTCGCAGTGAAACGCGATGGGGCAAAGGTGGAGTTTTTAAAAAAATAATTCCGGGGTGAACGATAAACGGATATGGGAATTGTAATTCCGGGGTGAATGATATAAAGGGGTATGCGAATTGTCTTGCAGTGAAACGGGAAGGGGCAAATGTGGAGTTTTTAAAAAAACAATTCCGGGGTGAACGATAACGGGGTATGCGAATTAAATAGTTAATTGTTTGAATAGAACTGCGTTTTCTAAAAAATGTATATTTAATTGACAGTCAATTAAATATATATTTTTTAGAGAACGCAGTTCTATTCAAACAGTTAATTATTAACAAAATGCCGTTCAGAATAAATAAATCATTTGCCAAATTTTGAAAAAAATGCAGGATGTAACGTTGATACTCAAACAAATATAAGGTGGCTCAAATATTATGATGTTTCCCATTTTGTATTTTAAGTAACTCAAATGGATGTTTGTAAGTTGCTGTTCTGTTGATTTCTCGTCACGCGCAGTCAGTCGCTCACTTAGTAATACAGTAACTCAAATTGATTATTTTTGTCATCCAAAATTGTAATTTACAGTCACTCGTTTAAATACTACCCATTATTATCCATGGACACGATATCTAATATATATTTGTAATAAATGTTAGGTTCCTCCTGTCCTAACAGCCTCTCAGGCCGGGGGCCCGTGGTATTTTACCCGTTCTGCCACCTTACTGTTACGCCACTGATCATATTAAAATGTAAAATTTTTGTATTTGCTATTTATTGCTGAAATTCAAAAAAATAAGCTTATAACACAAAATACTAGTTTATACTAGTACCTATCTAAGTTGTAATGAAGGTACTTTAGGTGAGCCGAATCAACATACTACTACTACTACTACTACCTACTAATAATAATAATAATAATAATAATAATAATAAGCTTTTATTTTAAAAAACTGTAAAGTACAGTGTTAAAAATGTCAGGTGAATGAACATTACAGTAAATATTCATTTAAATTATTAAAAGCGTTTTCCAGCAAATACATTTTCAGAGAATTTTTGAAATGTTTTACATCTGTAGCTAATTTTATATTTGCAAATACATTTTCAGAGAATTTTTGAAATGTTTTACATCTGTAGCTAATTTTATATTTACAGGCAGTTTATTAAAAATAGTTACCCCTAGATGGGCTGGGAATCTTTTGATTAAATTTAAGCGACTATAAGGAACTCTTAGAGTGCTTTTTTGGCGTGTATTGATGTTGTGAATATCAGAAACTAGTTCATATTTATCTTTATTTGTAAAAGTATATAAAGCTAATTCAAAAATGTAAGATGATGTTAAAGTAAATATTTTGAATTTTTTGAAGAGTTCCCTACAGGAGCTAGTCTGTGTCACCCCGCCAATACATCTAACAATCCTCTTCTGTGAAATAAAAACATTGGAAGCTGAAATCGAAAAGCCCCAGAAACAGACTCCGTAGTTCAGCCTCGAATGTACCTGCGCATAATACAGGCAAATCAATTGCTGCTGATCCAAGATATCTCTCAGATTCCTAAACAGATAATATTATATAGAATTCAATCTACCAGTCAAAGTTTCACAATGAAACTTTCAATTTAGGTTTGCATCAATATGCAAACCTAAAAACTTAGTATATTGAACTCTAGATATATATCATTATTATTAGTCTTTAGAGAGATATTTAGATCAGACCTGTTCTGATGGCTGTGAAAACGTATAAAATTTGTTTTCGTGTCATTCAAGATCAGATATTTGTGCAAAACTAAACTTTGGAATCACTCTTGTGACTCACGTTGCCATTGGAGGGTTAATTAAATGCAAGTTCGGTCATACGTGTGCTCATTGTACGAAAGACGGCAAATAGGTGGCAGTGAAGACGGTTTTGTAGACTTATTTCCGGTACATAAAAGCCCTGATGATCAGTCGATCGTTCTACCATGGTAACTCCTTCAGACGTTTCTACCACAGCGTCCACAGCAGTACGTATAACTTATCAAATCGGAGTTCGAATTCTTGAAAATTCGCTTCCACACCGTTAGGTTCCTTGCTAGATTTCTAGCGCTGCTTTTCTTAAGGTCGCTGCACACGAGGCTAGAAACGCTGCTAGATTTGCCTATACTAGTTTTCTAGCGCTGGTTTTCTTGATTGCTGTTATGTGCTCGCTTCACACGAGACTACTTTTCAAGCTTGTTTTGTGGATAGATCTGGTGCGCGCGCAGTGACAGTTCGAATATAAACACAGAGCAAAACGTGTCTGTTGTCTGACTCTAAGCAGAATGACGCCATGTTAATTTGTGAGCGTTTGTTCAAGTCGCCCACGTGACAAGATACTGCTTCCTGATTGGTTCTTGCTCATACTTAAAAGCGGACCTAACAAGACAAATAGCCCCTGTTTTAATTTTAAAAAATATCTTGTGAGCTAGTAGGTGAGCCCGCGGTGACGTTATTTTCAGCTTCGTACCCAGCCTACCGGCCAGAAGAAGTCCAAGCAGTGTTTCTAGCCTCATGTGCAGTGGCTATAATATTATAAATAGGAAAATTTGGATGTAATCTCCGAAACTATTCATCCGATTTCAAATTTTTTTTGTGCAGGGAGGCGGAGTTACAAATTTTTCGATGCGAGCGTTTGTGGTGAGCACTAGGGGAAACTTCAAGCTCAAATTTTCCGTTTGTCAGTGAGCAAATAGTTATAATTTTATAAAGTTTTTTAATCACAAAGAAAACATAGGAAAACTAAGAGATCTGGAAATGCTTGTTGTGCTCCGGGCTGTTGCGCTGATGGCGATTTAAGTAAAATAAAGACTATTGGCGCCCTAATTTGACGTTCCGCTGTCAGTGTAAACAAATTAACATCAGTTTTCCTTATTACATTTTTTTTGACACATCATTACCAACTAAAGTTTTTGACTTAGCACCTTAGAAACACTCGCGATTTCCATAAAAAGTGAGTTCAATAATTCTCTATTACCCACTAGCGGCGCTAGTAGGCTTCGTGCACACAGCCTGTAGAAACGATCGTGTTCAAGAATAGAAGGCCTGGTAATGTATAAGTTGCGGAAGACAGGCATCAAGGGTGCGATGACTGAAACCGAGTGCGAGAGGGAAAGTTGACAACTGACTGGCGTTAGAGCGAGAGAGATCGAAATATTATGTACATACATAGACATTACGTAATGTTTGGGTGGCCAACGATCCGTCTAATTGTGATCGTTCAATGAAGACAAACGAGCGTTGTGATTGGCCGAGACGTAAACATCAACATCCGCTCATTCACTTGTTCGTTTTAAGTTGAACTTTATACAAGATAAGAGAACTTTTTTAATCAGTGAATATGTTAGTTTCTTTTTCAAGTACTTAATGTCATTTCTCTATGTAACCTGAACTAAATACAATGATTTATTCTATATTTATTATATTCAAATTCAAGATATAGTACCTATAAGAGCACACTACAAGGCAATGGCGACGATTTAATTTCAGGACGTTATTCCAAACTAAAAGTCCGTCCCGGTTTCACCCGGGTGCAAAAAAACGACTGGAGATGAATGCTGTCTCCAAATTTCGTGATGATCGGAGTTACCGTTTAAAAGTTTTTGTCGAACGAAACGAACAAATTTTAAGTTTTCTATTATATATATA
This sequence comes from Xanthostigma xanthostigma, assembly GCA_963575645.1. Classification (NCBI taxonomy): domain Eukaryota; kingdom Metazoa; phylum Arthropoda; class Insecta; order Raphidioptera; family Raphidiidae; genus Xanthostigma; species Xanthostigma xanthostigma. Next base: position 46,842,974 of record OY754470.1, read on the forward strand.
TTTTTTACACCTTGGGTTACATTATTGGAGTTTTCGTAGGGATTCCTAATTTATTTCGATTAACAATATAGCCTATGTTACTCAGTGATAATGTAGAATTCTATTAGTGAAAGAATTCTCAAAATTGGTTCAGTAGTTTTTGAGGTTATTCGTTACAAACAAAAATACAAATCTTTTCTCTTTATAATATATACTAAATCCAATAGATAGCCCACAAATAATACTGTATTACGGTGGAAGGCTTCACGACTGTCCTATAAATAGTATATTACACTACAAGGACCGAAAGTGTGGTATCTTGCCCTGTGCGCGAAGGGCAAGGTATCACACATTCGCCCAGTGTGGTGTATACTATTTTTTTTCATACCTCATGCTTATTAAATAATTTAATTACTTAATTACTTATTAATAACATAAAAACACAAATAAATTCCAAGCAGGAAGCTTTGAAGTTATACGTAAAAACACGAATGACTGCTGGTCGCGACTATTAGCTAAAATGCAATAGGGTTGCTATGGAAACGACATCTAAACAACAGTTGATTGGTTGTTTTTGCTTTACTACCGCCCGAACGTACGAACTTTTCGCATTGATGTGTGTAATCCCACCAAGGAGTACATGTTAGACTTTCTGCCTTACAATTGGTGCCGAAAGTATGCACTTTCGATCGAGGTATGAAAAAAACATTATATCATCTCAATCACATGGTGGAGCCGTGGGTAGCGGCTAGTAAAAAATAAAAAATAGCCCGGAAATATGGATTGGTACTTGACTCAGATAACTGGTATTTGGTGATCTTAATAAAAGAGAAAAACCACAATCAGAAAAAGATTGTTAAATGTGAAAATGTTTGGCAGAAATTGACGTTTTTTTATGGGAACGCGAATCTTGCTAACAACTCTATCAATTGAAACAGATTTCCCCACCTTGCACAATAAAATAAAACGGCGTGATATTGCATTGCATGACGCGTGGCCCTCGCATAAACATTACGTTTTCACCCGGAGAAAATCAAAGTACACAAATGCGTAAGTGAACACATATAATACAGAATGATTTTTAAGTTCATTCTTCTTTTTTAACAGCGTGTAGAAATCAAATAGACGAACAAATATGTTAAGTAACTTTTCTATTAAAAAATTAGAGAGAAACAGACTTTAACTTTTATTTAATTAATTCAGAAGCCCGGTTAACACACGTGAAGAAATGATGGCACGAATCGAAAATGCATCCCAAATAATTCACGGAAGGCCCTTATTGCTACTGCAAGCATGTACAGAAGCATGGCTACGACGCACGCATCTTGGTGTCCAACGAAACGGGGACAACTTCAAACAATTACTGTGAATACTTGATAATGACATAACATTTCCATAGTGACAAAACATAACGCCAGGACCGACCTCAAAATTTGATAAATAAACTTTGAAAGCCCGTTCCTCTATCATTTTTTAGTTTTGATAAAAAAGTTACTTGAAATATTTGTTCGTCTATTTGATTTCTACACGCTGTTAAAAAAAAAGAATCAACTTAAAAATCATAGGGTGCTCCCGAAGTTAAAAAGACCACTTTTAAAAAATTACATTGTTACATTCCTGAATTTAAGAGTAAGTGTTTTTCTAGAAAAATGCTTTCTAAGAAAGCGCATCGAGTTAAAAAACATAGAATGTTAAATATTTGGTAATAAAATAGGGAATCATAAATCTCGAGATACCATTTTCAAATTGAATAAAAATTAAATGCCGTACCTATTTATGTATATTTTTTTCATATAGATAAGGTTAATTTTTTTAAATATGATATCGGTTATAATTTTGAAATCCAGCCTGTACCCAGTCAACGGATCCCGCGCAGTATCATCTCCATTTTAGCAGCTAGCGCGGCTGCCAGCCCAAATACCAGCAGCGTATGCGGCTATTTACTGAACGTCACAACTACAGTTAAAGCGAGCACCCTGTATGTGTACAGGGGTGTCTGGTAATAATTAGATTAGCCACGGTGCAAACATTCACACGAATTTCTGAACCCTCGGAATAAAAGAGCGGTCAATAGACGCTTGTAACATTGAACTCAATGTCCTGTAGTTTAATCTTATATAAATTAAGGCATTTATATTACTGTTTAATGTCCAGTCATCTCCCCTTACCGCTTATTCTGGCAAAATGACAACTACAACACAGGTTTCCATTACATATAACTAATATAATGGAATTGTACTATCAAGCACGTAATTCAGAATTTTGTTATAATTTATATCTTCAGCATAAAGTTGTGATGATCCAATAGAATGTTACGATTAAGGAAGGTTTTGGTTGAGGATCATAAATAAGCTTTACCAATGTTGCGATAGCGGCCAACGTTTCGAAAAATTTATTTTCATCTTCAGGGCCTTTTGACCAGCTTGAGGCCCTGACGATGAAAATACATTTTTCGAAACGTTGGCCACTAGCGTAACATTGGTAAAGCTTATTTATGGTACTCAACCAACACCTTCCTTCATCGTATAATTTATATTATCCTCCAACAGTTAGGTTATACTCAGAGTAGCCAACTTAGGAGTTTTCCCCCTAAATTTGGGGGACGAAATGTAGAATGGAATTTTTTTAGAGCCCTAATATTTTCAGATTCAATTTTAGGGACACAAAAAAAACTTTATCAGACATTAGATGAATTACAAAACCGACTCATTGTTAAATGTCTGTTTACTAAGTATAGTAACTTAAGTCCTAATAATGTAGTATTGTAGTACAATCATGTGGAGCTCGGTCTCCTTCAATAGCAGAATACCGCCGTCAAAGCGGCAAACTTTATTGAACATGAGTTAACAAAGAATTCACATTGTTGTAACTGTAGAACAATAATTTTTTTTATTGTTAACTTATCTTCAACAAAGTTTGCCGCTTTGACTACGGTATTCATTAATTGATTTTAACGAAATTTGGACCACATGTTGAAATTCATCACCGCACGAAGCCTATTTAAAATGGGCCCAATCGGGCCACTTTAAGGGTAGTTTTTAGGGGTTGAAAAATGTTTTTTGGGCCAAAAATACCGAAAAATTTCTCGGAATCGTTTCAAAATTGAAATTTAACCCTTTAATATTGATTAAAATATCCAACCAAAATTTTAATAAAATCGGCCTGACAGAACCGGACTTACAAATTTTATGAAAACACAAGTTTGCGAATAGGGATTCACTGAAAGGTGTATTTAATTAGATGCAGATGCTGGATTGAAATTAAGTAAATAAATATTATTTTAAGGGATGTATTAAGAGGTTAAATTTTTTATTTTGTCCAAAAAGAAAGTTTAAGTTTACAGTATAAAGCCACACTATACCTATATTAGCTAATATACTATATATTGTCGGCAGGGTTTCGCACTGCGACCCGAGTTTTATTATTATTATAAACAAGTTCTGACTTAGAAGAAACGTAACTCTTTAGATCTACCCGGGTGAATTCTGGTTAAAAATCGAGTATAGTTTAATATACTATGAAAAAACAACTTGCGTACAATATCACAAACGAAAAGTTATACCTAATCTTAGGATCAGCCTCAATGGCGCTTTACTCACTATTGCAACATATTGTAAGTTTTTAGGCTTAATGTTAGATCAACAACTATCTTTCGAACTTCATGTAGATCACGTATGTAAAAAGTTAAATAGTGCATATTATATCCTAAAAAATGTTAAGAGAATTTTAACGATTAAACAACTAATTAACATATACTATGCATTAGTTTATTCTAACATAAGCTATGATATTGTTTTATGGGGTCGTTCTCGTCATTCCCATAGAGTTTTAATTTTGCAAAAACGAATTATTAGACTAATTTTTAATATGGATTACAGACAGACCTGTAAAAATAGTTTTATAGAAAATAAGATTTTAACTGTACCATGTTTATATTTGTATAAATTACTGGTAGGTGTTAAAAAGAATAGCCACAGATACACTGTGAACTCAGATGTTCATAATTATAATACGAGAGATGGCTCGATGCTCCGTATTGAAAAATATAAATCAACTTTTTTTACATCTTCTCCTCAGTGTTCTGGGACTATTTTTTTTAACAGGCTGCCAGTAATGTTAAGACAAGAGAGAAATTTTAAAATTTTCTGCAAAAATTTGAAAGAATTTTTAATTACTAAATGTTTTTATAGTGTAAACGATTTTGTGTAACTATATTAATTAATAGAATTGTAAATCTTTCTTGTATTTTATTGTACTGACAATTCTTATCTGTAAAATATGTACAGCTTCTAAGATGAAAATATACTATACTATACTATAGTAATAATAAAAATGCGTTTAACGTCCGTTTCTCCACTTTATGTCATAACAGATGCCATTACTATTTTCCATCTATCACACTTCCCGCTATTTTCTACCTTTTTTTTTTAACTTCCACTTAATAGCACTGGGCGAATGAAGGAATTTTAGGACATTAGGATAAGGTAAGCAAATTTGAGCATAGGAGTTCGACAGGTAATCGGCCATCGCCTTAAATAAGGAACCATCTCGATATTTATCTGGAATTATTGAGGGAAACCATGGAAAACCTCGACAAGTTGGCCAGTACAGGAATTACCGTTTCTCGGCGAGAGGCAGCAGGAAAAAGTCCCAACCACATCTGCCTCCGTCAGGATTCGAACCCAGTACCTCCCGAATGCGAGTCTAGTGCTCTCACCGCTACGCCACCCCGCTCGGTGTATAGTTTAATATTTCCATAATAATAACGCATGCGTTTGTAAATAAATTAACTTAAAATTCGTGTGTAAATGAGACAGTTATTTGCTCGTGCAATGATTAATGTTTAACAGCGGTCTCGACTGACTTGTAATATAAAGTAACACAAGTCAGCGGACGTTAAATGTGTGAAGCGAGCAATCATACACGCGCCTCTTATTAAATGGTTACCCGGAGGAGGGCGGGTTCCCGTCCATTCATTCTCGTGACACCACGCCGACTGCACTGCCACGTTCTGTTTGTATGCTCATTTAAACTACCTCCCGCTGACCGAAACAATAAATTCAAGTCGAATTCTCTTCGTTGACGAGCGACGCGAGAACAGATATTGGTTTCGGAGTTTCAAAGGGCAGTTGTCAAGCTCAGTTGATAATAAAAGGAATGGAGGAAGTTGGATATTATTAAATAAACAGCAAGAAAGTCAATCAAACTACGCCCTATGCTGCGCGTTTTATAAAACACCTCTCTCTGCTTTCACTGCCTGTTCAGTATCAAAATTAATAAAGATATTGTTTGAGGTGTCTGCGTTTGCTAGTTTTTCTTTCGGTTTCGACCTAGTTTCGGCAAAAGCGAAGCAGAGCCTCAGAGGGCATCATGCACTCAGTGCAATGATATCATACTTTCGGCCAGTGTTGTGTATACTATTTTTCCTTATGCTTCCGTCGTAAGTACGCTTATTAAATACATTAATTAATTACATAAAAACACAGATGAATTCCAAGCAAGCAGTGTGCCCTGATTGCCTACCTTGTGAATATATCTTCTGCCGTTCGGGTGCTATAGTAGCACAAAAACGATACCTTTCGCAGTGGGATAAAAATTTTATTGTATTCTAAGGAATATGGTAGGCCATCAATCGCGCTGTACATAGTCGCAATTCAAAACATTTTAACAGTTATTATGTAACATCAATAATGTCATGTCGGCCTGTTTCTAGACAAATAATAATTTACCTGGGATATGTACTGCACACATGACGTAACTATGTACATAAAGTTGCCAGTTTGTCTTATTTTCTCACCAACTTATGTTGCCTTGCTAACGCGTTATTGCATTATTCCATTTCCCCCTCACAATGTGCCAGCATAAACGAAATAAAAAAAACCCTTTGCACTCCGGGAATGCCGGCGGAAGTGAAAACTTGAATATTAACGTCTTACAAATTTTCGATCAAAATGGTTTGTATCATAGATTGCATTTTTATGTACGATATTTCAACGCTAGATGTCTAACGTTGTATAAACAATTACTATAACTTAGAGAGTTTTCTCACTCACCCAGCTCTTACTTTTCCTGACGCGAGTTTAACATTTTTAACCCATTACAAAGAAAGTGTACAACGCCGCTAAAGAAGTTTTCACTTCAAAAAAAAAAAATAATAAATTGCTGTACCGATTGTTGGCAACTTCAAAATCGGTTTTGATATCTTTTTTGTTTATAATCGGTTCACCTATTTTAGAGAGAGGCGACTACAAACAGAAAAAAATCTGGTTATTCTCTACAGGCATCATATAAAAATATCCAAAAATATAAAACCATTTGAAGACAAAAAGGTTAACTGCTTGTATCGGGTCTTCCAATAACTACTTCCGAACTTTGACAGTTGATAGCGGCCATCTTTTTAAAGGTACATCAGTCGAATTGACTGTCATTTATTCAGTCTGTTTTGCCAAATCACCATGGACGGATATAGTGTTCAACAACACGTGCAAATGATAAAATTGTTTTATCAAATTGGGTGTTCTGTTCGGGCAACGTTCATCGAAAAATCATCTTCAGCGATGAGGCCCATTTCTGGATGAATGGATACGTGAACAAACAAAATTTTCGAATTTGGAACGACAGCAATCCACATGAGATCTAAGAGCGTCTAATGCATCCCGAAAAAATGACTGTTTGGTGTGAATTTTGGGCTGGCGGCGTCATCGATCCATATTTCTTGAGAACGACTTTGGCCAGACCATCAATGTCAGCGGCGAGCGCTATATGTCGATGATTACCAACTTCTTTTGGCCTGAATTGGATGATATGGACACCAACGACATGTAGTTTCAACAGGACGATTTGACCCCCTTAGACTTTTTCTTGTCGGGTTTTCTTAAATCGCAGATCTATGCGAATAAGCTACAAACCACAGCAGCCCTCAAAGCCAGCATAACCCATGCCTCGGTCAAATTCAGCCTGATTTATGCGCCAGAGTCATGGAAAATTGGACATTTCGGATGCGCGCCACTCAGAGAAGCCGCGGCGGACATTTGAACGATTCCACACACAATGGCATCGATAGACCTTTCAAAAGAGTAAAAAAGTTCGATGATATCTTACACACACTTTTAAATTTAGGAAGATGGAAAAACCCTTATGAAAAAGTCGAAGGTATTTCTTTATTCGCAATTAAGGAAGTTAAGCCGTTTTACAAAGCTAATGAAAAAAATCTGAAACAACATTTTTTTAATAGATTTTTTTATGAAAAAATTTTCTGTAAGAAATCCAAAATCATTAGGAGATTTTTTTTTATTGGTTGAAAGTCTCCTAATTAAATTGAAATAAATATTAAAATATGCGTAAGACATCGATGCTTTACATAGTTAGTTTTCGGAACTGCTGACATTATTTGGTTATTTGCAAAAAATTAAAATGTACCGTTTGTATATAATATAATATAATATGTCAACCTAGCATGCAAACGGTACATTTTAATTTTTTGCAAATAACCAAATAATGTCAGCAGTTCCGAAAACTAACTATGTAAAGCATCGATGTCTTACGCATATTTTAATATTTTTTTTTCAATTTAATTAGGAGACTTTCAACCAATAAAAAAAAAATATTAAACCTTAGCACTTTTCGATTATGAACTTTTATTCTTGACAATTTTAACAATTTTAACTGAATTTTCAACTTTTTAATGATTTAATTATAATTTTTATTACTTCTAATTTCTTTTTTTAATTATTTACTGCAAAAAATATGTAAAATACAGATATTTACATAAGTTTATTTTTCCTAACCTACTTTGTACAAAAAATTCAAAAGTTAGTCCATTAAATGAAATACTAAAATAATTAATTAATAATAAAAAAAATGATTTATTGATGCCTTTATGACAATAATTTATTGATATCATCGACTTATAACCTTTTGTACAAATTTATTATGGAAAAGTTCCCATTTAGAATTTGACTTACTTTTGATTGGGACTGTAACGCATCAACTTCCTTAAATATGTACTTTTTCTCAAGTTTTTCTATGGGGAAACGCAGAAACAACACAACATCAGTTACAGTGAACGACGGCTTATACATCGGTCGTGTGGATGCGACCACCGCGTGCGGTAAATGCCTGGCGGTGCTTCCGAGCTTTACGAATGAACACACGCACACACAGACACAGAGAGAGGAGAGATACTACCAACCACTACGGGGTACAGTGCAAGTGTGGCAAGGCGCCTATACGGAAATCCGCACAGATCCGGGGCCTACGCTAACGGCATTCGGCCTCTTCACCAGAATTTATTTTTAATGAAGTGTGCTGTGCTCGCCGCCTGTGCCAAGCACAAGTATAGAACGATGTTGCTTTCATACTCTCGCGTCTTTATACAAGTCACCGTCGCAACTTTAACAACAAACATTTTTCTTTTACATCTCGAGGTATCGTGACCAACTGAAAATTAACATTTTGACTTTTCGCAATTATTCATTATTAATAAATTAGAAGATTTTACATGATATTGAAAACATTTAACAATGTGATTAAACGGAATAACTTCTTGGAAATCAATTTCCAATATTTCGATGATTATCACTAAAAAGCTCATCTATTTTATTTCGAGTTCCCACGCTAATGGTGGAATTACCATGCAAACCTGAGTAAAGGACTCCGCACAAACCTTATGGGATTCGATTCTCGGTTAAATTGATCGAAAATGGTTTTATTTTATAGTTTAAATGTCACCATAAAAAAAAAATAAAAATGTGTTACGAGAACGCATTACAGAAGTGAAACTTCTCTGTGGACAAGTGGAAAAAAAAGAGAAGCAAAACGGACAAGTGGAAAAAAGATAAGGAGTCCAATGGATAAGTAGAAAAAAGAAAAGAAGTTCAATGAACGAGTGGAGAAAAAGTAAGAATAAGAAGAAAAGATTCATAATTAATTTTTAACATTTAACTGATAGTTTCACGTTCAGATATTTCGTCTGTACAAGTTAATCTGAACGTGAAACTATGAGTTAAATGATAAAAATTAATTATGAATCTTTTCTTCCTACTCTTACTTTTTTTTCCACTTGTCCATTGGCCTTCTTATCTTTTTTCTACTTGTCCATTTTGCTTCTCTTAAATAAAAATTAATTATGGATCTTTTCTTCTTACTCTTATTTTTTTTTTGGTAGGCCAGCATTCTACCACTGAACTACCGAAGAATTATTGTTTATATAGGGTTACTAATAGTACACTTATCTCTTTTCTCCTTCGTGACAAATTTCGTTACTTAGGGGAACGGGGTTACCCTCGTTTTTAAAGAAGTTTTCACTTCAAAAAGTGTCCATGGCGCATAGCCTAAAGGCCAACAGAGGTGTTTAGCGAGATTTTAGATATCTAGATCTAGTTCTAAGATGTAAAAAGTAGGTATCCAAGAGTTAAGATACAAGATATTCCTCATCTCTGAATATGGAAGATGCAGTATTTAGTACGAAAGGTACATATGAAGAACGGTTTCACTACATAATTTTTGTAAAACGGTGAGCTCAAAGGTTCAGGAATATGCCAAAGAAAAGAGCTTTATGAAATTTTGTGAACTTCGTGAATTATTTCCGCTATTTGACTGGACCTGTTCATGAAGTATGTGGAACGTTAAGGCACTAGCTAGGCGTTCCAACATCCTCTTTGTATACCGTTTTCAGTGTCCGCAGCGTTTGTGTGTGTGTCTGTATATATATATGAAGCCTGTGTATAGTTGCTGCAGCAGGTATTGATCCCGCGACCTCGTACTCCTTCTGTTTCCCGCCCGCTTGTGGCACAGAGAGAGAAGGGACTAACCAAAAAGACAGAGAGAACATAACGCAGAGAACAACCATACAGTACAGAATCTCTCAGAACAACTGACAGACGCGCTAACAAAGAAACATCTATACGAAGAAGTTTATTCCGAGGAGATCACATTACGAAATATGGTAAATTATCAGATTGGAGAGAGTTGCCAATACATGATATTTTTTTAAACAGCACGCAAGACATGTTGCTTAAAATATATAGTACAAAGAATTTCGAAAAATAAACGGTAATAATTAAAAATATTTGCTGTAATTATTCTTTTATTTTTTAGTACAGATAGTGATGCATGTTTCAGTGGATGTTGCATTTTAAGTGAAACGATTTTCTTAATGTTTACCGTAACTAAAAGGTAAACTCGTGTGTGTTGCGTTTTAAGTGAAATTCACTGCAACATTTAAAATACAAGACATTTTTTTTCGAGAAGTGTCCGTTTGGTCGATTTTGATAGATAATCTTCAGAGTTCCATATCAAAATAATAAAAAACAGAACCCTCACGGCAAATTTTCATCCGCAATGTGGCCCGACGATCAAAAGATTTGTCCACCCCTGCTATAGAGGCCCTTGGGTACTTGAGCGTGTGAGGCCCCTTGCAAAGAAATTTTTTTCAGGATATTTTCTTTGAATAATAAAAATTGGTTGTCTGTAAAGTCGGTTTACGGACGATAGTTTTACGTGATAACGTATTCCGCTCGAATAATACATAACCTAAATTTTAGTAGCTGTCAAACTTGGGCTGATCGTGCGCGGAACGTGACACATTTCGGAACGTGACACTTTTTCGTGCATGCAGCCGGTGTTTCATCAATTTATTTCATCAATTTATAAGACGTTATCACGTCAAAAATTTAAAATGACAAAGATTTTATTTGTTGTTTTATAATTAATTTGTTGATAAATAGTTACATACATTTTCGTCTCATCTTTTTTGAAACGAATTCATCTATGATCTATTCACTTACAGAAAAATAGTATTAACGTATAAGTTTCATTTTATTATGTGCTTATGGGAGTTTATTGTTTATTTTTTATAAATAAACTAGCGATCCCGCCCGGTTTCGCCCGGGTGCAAAAGAACAAATGGGGAAGGGAGGGACATGAGTACGTACATTCATCTTAGTTTACCGAGATGAATGTTTTTTGTCGTTAAAAAGCAGTAATTATACTTTTTAGTATAGCTTTTAAATCAATAATATTACTGGAATTAATAAAATATAATAAATATTTAATTGAAAACACTGTAGGAAAATTATTTTTATATAGGTCCCTATAGTTATAACAGTTTTCAAATGAGTTACTAATTAGATTTATTTAATTTTAATTAGTCGTAAATAAAATTAAAATAAATTTAAATGTAAGAAAGTAATGTAGAAAATTAAAAAAAAAATAAAAATCTATTCGCCCAACATGGGGCTCGAACCCACGACCCTGATATCAGAAGTCACATACTCTACCGACTGAGCTATTCGGGGTTCTGATGCGCTAGGCTAATATTGGTATATTTAGTTACGGCATTTCACTTATAAATAGAAGCTCATTTTTGAGATACATTTTGCAACATTTTTCATTTATGCTCCGCTCGTATTGGTCGTAGCGTGATATTATATAGCCTATAGCCTTCCTCGATAAATGGACTATCCAACAAAAAAAAATCAATTTGAACCAGTAGTTCATGAGATTTGCGTTCAAACAAACAAACAAACTCTTCAGCTTTATATATTAGTATAGATAACAATGCTATCACCCGAGTTATGTGCGATTGCCTGCTTATGGTTTAAACACCCCGAGTTATGTGGGTTAATTTGTATGAGGTCCCTCTAGAAGCTCGAGGCCACTGGCCCAGGCCCATCATAATATAGAACACGAAAACTTGCCAAGTGAAAACTTGGCACCCTTTTAGATCTCAATTCTTTTTGTATTGCATCTTGAACTTGGCTCCCCGTTCCACATTTATGTTTTTGATGCGATATAATACAGAAACACGTGTAAACAGATGTGTTTATGACAATACGTTAGTTGATGTTATCATCGTGATATTTACATGTGTTTAAACACGAAAGTAAAAAGTACCGACGCACCGCCTGCGTTTGATAACGAGCCTTGCTTTGCGGTCTCAGTTTACTCCAAACACACAAACTGACTGTAAACCAGTCACTTTTATACGAAATATTAGACGGGGCATAAATATATCATGGCGAGATGCCTTGATTGACTTGTATTTACATAAAGATAGATGTAACAATGATTGATTTGTGCAAGAAACGTGACGGCCATAATATAAGAAAGACCGTTTCATTTTTTAAGTCTTAGGTGTTGATTCGTGGCACTTACAGACTGTTTTTTATCGGTTGCAAATAAGTTAATAACCCGACGTTAGATACTTTGTGGGAGCACTAAAGATAACGTAAGTATAGATGAGGAATAAATAACTTCACGGTGAAAAAATCACTGTGACCCGCTTCCTAAAATGATCACTGTGATCTGACAAGAGGTAACTACGTTCTAAAGTAACGTATGTTGTTCCATGTCACCGCAATCACGACGGCCGCTCCAACCGAGTATCCGACGTAACGTCCGACGGAGTATTTGCTCGGTCGGGATCGACGTGACAAAGTCACATTGATTTTTCACTGTGATTTTTGTGTAACTGGACTAACAGTCACTATGGTCACCTAGTAACAACTTTTCCCATGTCTAAACGTAAGTTGCTCTGCTAAGGAATCGTCAATATTATCCATACTAATGTTATAAATACGAAAGTAACTGAGTCTATCTGTCTGCTGTGCTTTCACGGCCAAACTGCTGATCCGATTGTAATGAAATTTAATATGGAGATAGTTTGAAACCTGAGGAAATTGAACCCCTACAAGGATGAAGTAGGGGTTGTAATATTGTATGAAGTTAAGCGTTAACGGCCAGATCGGGAGGTGGATTGTGATGCAATTTAATATGAGATAGCTTAAACTCTGAAGAAGGACATAAACTATTTTTTTTTTCAAAAATGAAGCCCTAAACGAGCACACTCATAAATTAAGGTGAAAAGTGGGTGTTCCAGTACTTTTAATGCGAAATCTTGATGATAATTGCATGATCTACAACTTTTCTCTGACCTATTTTTAGATAACATTTATCGTTTACGAGAAAAGGTGCAAAAAAGCGATACTTCTGACCTTTGACCTTGAATAAATTTTGAAACAGATGTAGAATCATTGAAGACTTTTGATATTTTATTTGTACTAGTGTACTTAAGACCTGTATCAATTTTCAGCGAATTACAGTAAATTGAAATGTTTATTTTGGCTTGACTCAAAAAGTTAAGCCCGCCAACTCATTCTAAATTCCGAAAGGTAACATGTTATATCATCCCATATCGGAAGATCACGCTACAATATTGGCACGGTATAAAAACGATAGCACTTGTTTTTTAAAATGATTCGCGATTGTTCGTCATAGTCTGGGAGTACGCACGTGTGTGTATAAGCGAGAGGTTGTCTGTGTGAGAGTGCGAGAGGAAGAGAATGGCGGCAAAGCGAAGCCCAGGATTTGTTTAATTACACTTCCAGCCTTACTAAGCCCCGTGCAAACCGCTGATAAATAATTCTAGTTTAATATAATCAGCAACGTCCATCTATGTCAGCAACATGACCTGCCGCTAGGCCGGCACTAATCGCACAGTGTTAATATTACGTCAGCGGGCGCACACACTCACGCACATAAACACAAATAAATACGTACAATATACGTATTTATGTGTAAGTACCTACATATTATGTATGCACGTATTACATAATATTACGATGTGTCAGGTATGCAATGGACTTTATCTTCATATCTCGAACGAAAGTACTTATACTTTCGGCATCAATTGTAGGGCAGCAAATAAATAAAATTGTCGACCGATTTTTCTCAGACCAATAGGTATATTGACGAATTTATGAAAAATTAATTTTTATATTTCTGAAGAAGATCCAAATCCGGATCGAAACGTCATCTTGTGTTATATTGATTTGTAATTTTATTATTTTTTGTCAATATATTGGTCTGAGAAAAATTGCTCGACAATTTTATTTATTTGAAGAGTTCTATTCAGACGTTAATCAAAGATTTGTAGGGCAGCGAGTCTAACATTTACACATTGGTGGGATTACACGCACTGGTGCGGGAAGTACGTACGTTCGGGCGGCAGTAAAGAAAAAATCGCCCGAGAACTGTCGGTCAGATATCGTTTCCATAGCGACCCTATTACATTTTAGTCGAGAACACCTGTCGTTCGTGTTTTTACGTATAACCCTTGGAATTTGCCTGTTTTTATGTAATAAATAAGTAAGTAATTAATTAATGTATTTAATAAGCGTACTTACGACCGAGGGATGAAGAAAATAGTAAACACCAGGCAGGCCGAAAGTTTGATACCTTGCCCTTCGCGTCATGACGCCTGAGACGGCCGAGGGCATCATGGCGCGCAGGGCAAGATTATCACACTTTCGGCCCTTGTAGTGTAATATACTATTAATATACCTCGTTTTTAAAACGAACTAGAAAGTATGAAATATTTTTTTAATGCTATGACGGTTTAAAATATAAAAAAAATTAAACAGTTTAAATTATCTCCGAAACTAAAAGAGATACAAGGTTGTGGATGCTTGGAATCGATTCAGAATGACTTTTCTATGAGTAGGTATGTTTAATATCAAGCGAATTTATTTTTGAAAAATTTCTCACTTTTCCCGTTTTTAAGAAAACTGATAAATCTATGAGATTCTGTTTACAAACGACTTATAACTCATAGAAAAAATCGCGCTGAATCGATTCCAACCACTCCCACCTCTCTATCGTTCGTAGTTTAGAATTTAAAGCGTTTTTAAGTTTTTCTTAAATAATATAAACAAAAGCTCATATCTCTGAAAGTAAAGGTGATACAGTGTTGCGGATGATCGGAATCGATTCAGCTTGAATTTTTCTACAAGTTCGAGTAATATAAAGCGGGCCAAAAATCATTTAGTGTCTTATAAAGTTGCAGATTTGCAAAACGCATATGAAAACATGAAAAACTGCGATTTTTGGAAAAATATAAAAATATCTCAGATAATATGTTTAATATTAACGTGCCCTATAGAAAAAAGTACGCTGAATCGAATAGGCCTAAGCGCAAATTCGTATCTCGTTTAGTTTCGACGCTACGACGGTTTAAAAGGTATAAAAATTTAAACAGTTTAAATTTGCTATAGGTAGGTATATCTCCGAAACTAAAGGAGATACAAGGTTGCGGATGGTCGGAATCGATTCAGAATGACTTTTTCTATAAGAATGTTTAATATCAAGCGAATTTATTTTTGAAAAATTTCTCAATTTTGTAAGAAGGGTCCCCCCTTCTTACTTTTCCGTTTTTAAGAAAACTGAAAAATCCATGAGATTCTGTTTACAAACGTTACAACTGAGGTTATTCTTATAGAAAAAATCGCGCTGAATCGATTCCGCAGTTTAAATTAAAAATTTAAAAAAAATGAGCTAACTTTTTTTTAAATTTTCAATTTTGAAAGAAGGGTCCCCCATCTTACTTTTTCCGTTTTTTAAAAAACCGAGAAATCTGAGATATTGTTTACTGAGACATTTATAGATATTTTTATTTTGACGTGGCTTATTACGCAATTAAATGCAGAAGCTAATATTCGTGTATGTTAAAAAAATTATACCTTTTACTAAATTGCGAAATATTTAGAACTGATCACATTTTAGTTGAATACACCTGAAGAGAAAGCCACCTTGTTAGATGCTATAAGATACAAACACACACACGCATGTGTATCTAGTAGACGGTGTGCGAGCAAATCCTCCAAATGGCCATCATCTCCGTAGCTCGTCCATGTCAATCCACTGTACTAAGCCACTTCGTTATACCACCTTCGTTCCTATACCCACTGCTATAGGTATACCGTCAGCATATACTGTGCGATCGGCGAAAGAAGACCGGTGGGGAAAGGGCAAGAAGTCGTTGATGTGTTCCCAAATTATCGAAATTCATAGGCGGCGCATAGCAAGGCATGCAAACAATGTATAGCTTTAAATTTTAAGGCATTATTTTGAGCCTCTAACTCGCACATTTTAATTACATTCGCTATGACCTCCCTAGCGCCACTTCTAACTGTTTTTCCCTTTTTACTTTCCATTTTGATGATATTCAGACAACACCCCTCAACTTAGTCCGTGAACGCACACCTATGTACTGTCAGGTGTATGATTTTTTTATACTGTTAGCAAGTGTCGCTGTGTAGTCGTACAGCTATGGCAATAGTACAATTATCGCGATACGACAATTGCGACACGTTTGGTCGACTGGACTCCCTTATTGCATAGAAACGGTTCCAGGATCATTACCTTTTACCAATATAAAATACATGTGCGCTCTTCTGCAATAAGGTCATAGGACTACATTCCATAGACCGGTCTTCTTTTAAAAATCCAACAGTAGGCTTCCTACATATTGTAGTAGATGGTAGATATAGTCTTAAAAATACAGATTGAACCAGCACTGCAGAGGACGTCGCGCCTATGTTACTAAGAGATTTGGTTCAATTCTGTACATTCTATTAAATTCTATTTCAATTTTTATGTTTCTGATGATGTTCTTCTCGAGGTTAGATTTTCATAGTTCAACCGCAAGCTGGGTTATAATTGATAGTTTTACTTACTTATTAACATCATTGATGAAGTTATTTCTCTAGTGGCCATATTCACCGAACGTAAGTATTTATTTTTCGTTTCGTTTATTTTTCAGGTAGTTATTCCTCGGAATAAATAGCGACAATTCAATTCACTAAACATAATTATGTTTACTGCGGGTATACATATATTCTGTTTTACTTCAAGGGTATAAATATTTATTCGCCTGATAAAATAATAATGGCCGCCATATAGATTTAAATACCTAACCTATAAATAATCTACAATTGCTCTTGTGAATTTATTAACCTTTTGTGAAGTGTCTAGTTTATAAAACACTAAAGTTAGTGGAAGTTTTGTGTGCAATTGGATTAGGATAAAACATTTACTCTAACGCCATCGGTTGGATTTTTGGATTTTTAACGTCTAAATATTCAACAAAAAAAAAAGCAAGGAGTACAGTGCAGTGCATAATTTATTCTTTTGCTAACTTTTCTACCTGATATTTTGCGTGGTGAATTGAACGTAAATTTTATTCTAACGAATTAATTTGTAACTTCTATCTTTAATAGAGTTCGGTGAATATGGACATTAGATAAACAATTTTGATTTAATATGGAAAGTTGTTATTTATGACAAGATCTTTCCATTTATATTTACTCTAGGCAACATTTAGACTAAAATCAAACAATTTCTTTTGGGAAAGAATACGCACACTTTACGCCTTACGGGATCCTTTCTCCTTATTCCCTCATAGTATAAACCAATCATAATTTCTAACTGGCCATCACGGTCAAGGCGTATTGGATGGACTCTTTCAATACCTACGCAGAAAACTTGGCAAACGTTTTGAACCATTTTGTATATATCTACAGTGGCCATAGACTTGTAGTGTTCACATAATAATCTATATGTCTATACAGAATACTCCGGCACACATAAATAACAAAACGTCTGTTTGAATGTATGTGTGTTCTACTTTCTTCTCTACACTCATTCCTTTTAATTCGCGAACGGATAACGGACCGAATATTCCACAATTTATGTATTTGTACAGGGTTTTCAGACATTCACGTTTTTGCGGTGGGAGTGTCGGTCCTTATGGTGGAAGAACGGGTATTTACAACACTACGGTTAATTCTTTAGTAATTTTTGAATTATAAAAATGTATTTGTTGTGATTATTTTCAACAACAATTCAGTTCAATTATTTTGTTTCACGCGAAGTTCTTAAGTTTCATAGAGTCGACAGGTTTGTCTACACAAAACTTTGTCAATGTAGGTACACCTTGTACAGGTCTCTAAACATGAATTAGTGAAATTTTCACTAATTGCGTAAGTAAAACTGTATTTACTTTATAATCAGTGATTTTCGCAACAAATTTAGTGAACTTTCACTAATAAATTTACTCTCTAGAACTAAAATAGTAAAAATGTCACTATTTGAAATAGTGCCTTCTGATTCAATTCCGGAATAGTGAATTCAAGTAAAATTCACTGTCAGAATAGTGATTTTATCCGTGTCGGTTGTGACGCCTCCATACATTCTATATAGCAAGTTCCTTGTAAACCGATAAACAAACAAATAATATAATTTATCAGGTAAGTTAATTAAATTATTTAAATTATATTTTTATAGATTCAGAGTAAAACATTGCGTGTATACTATTGTTTTTTTAACCAATTTTATATTATAGTCAATGACATAGGATCATAAGTAACAATGAATTAAGGGTTATGTTTTTTTTGACGCGAATTCTCTAATTCTTTATTTTGTATTCAATTTTTAATCGACTGGTAAAAATATAAAAGTTAATTATACTAGTAAAAGTAACGAATGAATAATTTAAAAAAAAATCTGTAATCATAAAATTGTTAATGTCAGATGGCATTTAATGATCACTTATATAATTAGTGAACTTTTATATTCACTAATTCATATATTGTGAGTATTCACTAATAATGCGTGGTATGATTTTAGCATTGACAAATAGTGAATATGCATTTGTAATAAGTGAAAAATCACTGATTCATCTTTTATGGAGACATAACGAGCGCAGAAGAGGCGTTATTGTAAACGGAGCTTCACATACAGACAGACAGACACCTGGAGTGTTTTGTGATGTGAGCACAGTAAGGGATATCCAGTGTCGTATAGTGGCGAGCTTATACGGATCAGGGAAGGAGATGTATTGCTATACCAGCCAGACGAGCCACTTTATATTACCTACATACATATCTAAGGTTGCATAACAGAATGTCTTATGGCTTACGACGGACAATGATGAGGACTAGTGATGTGCCGGATCGTTAAAAATGTATATCCGCGGATACGGATCTGAATACGGATATTTGGTTTCAAGATCCGCGGATACGGATACGGATCTTAACTTTCTTAGAGTACGCGGCAGTAAATATTGCACATCGACCTTTGGAAAGAGACTATCTGTTATGAGAAAAAGTTATTGACCTCTTTAAAAGTTAACTCTCATTATAGATTGTCTCTTTCCAAAGATCGATGTGCAATATCTCATTATAAAGATAGTTTTTTAATACCTTTGAGTTATGTACTATTGGTATGGTACTCACTACGATTAATGTTTGCAATATAAAGGTGCCAAAAACGATTTTAAGAAATAAAAAATAATCTGAATGGAATTTAACAGTTTTTCATTATTACCTAATCACCTCTATATACGGCCTTTGAATCAAACTGTCGTCGGTTCGATTCCCAAACTTCGTTCATGGAAGATTTGTGATGTCGTCTACTTTAACTTGATCTTACCCGAACACTATTAAAGATAGAAGTTACTAATCTTGGAATAAATGTATTCGTTAGAATAAAATTTACTTTCAATTCACCAACCAAATTATCAGGTAAAATAGTTGAAGACTAAATACACACTGCACTATACTCCTTGCTCTTTTTGTTGAATATTTTGACGTTCACCCAAAAATCCGACCGATGGCGTTAGTGTAAACGTCAAAAAAAAGTTTCATTCAAATAATAATGCTTTATCCTAACCCAATTTCACACAAAACTTCCACTAACTTTAATGTTTTGCAACTGTACAGTTCACAAAAGGTTAATAAACAACACAAATAAATCAACAAGAGCAACTGTATAGATATAATACTCCCCGTTTATCGGTTATTATGATCTATGTGGCGGCCATTACTATTTTCTCAGGCGAATAAATATTTATACCCGAGAATTTGGACAAAATAGATTTATACCTGTAGTAAACATAATTATGCTTGGTGAATTGAATTATCGCTATTTATTCGGAGGACTGAAACAAATGAACCGAATAAATAACTACTTACGTTCGGTGTATATGGCCATTAAACATTAATGTTCTAAGTTATCAAGCATCTGTATTCTAACATAAATACAGATAATCATAACTGAAAAATTTCCTTCATAATGGTGAATTCTAGTTATAAAGAACGATTATCGATTCTTATAAGAATTTTTCCTAATGTTGCTTTTAAAGAATTTTTTTGTTATAATAGGGGAAGGAAAAAAAGAGTGTGGTGTTAATTTGAGTGTGTTAATTCGCACACATTGTGATGAAACATACATCGTTCTCTTGGTTGTAATGAAGGGAAGTGCACACTATATGTTTCATCACGATGTATGCGAATGAACACAGGAAATATCCATATAATAACTAAAGAATCTCAAATTTAAAAATTTCCCACCACTGGGCGACCGCTAGTATTTATAAATTTATAACATTATCTATTCTCTATTTCTGCAATCGTCCCAAGTGTTTAATTTCTGCTAATAATAGTTTAACATTTATTTGTTTGCTTTAAAATTATAGCGTTATAATGTTATTATGTTGCCATCAATGTATCAGCATAATCAAATTGGAATAATTGTGGCTAGAGGTCAAATTAAAGGTACATATAATTTAGACGCGTTTATGTTTATAGATTGGTATCGAAAAGTATCAACATTGTTTACAAACAAATTAATGAATACAGTCAATTGTTTTCATATTGAAAATAAAAATAACAGTAAACCGCGCTTAAACTAAATTTCCTATAATCTGATTGGCTCAATAATACATTGTGTGTGTGTGAAAATGCACACACAGAATCCCTCTGTCGGCAAATTCGTGAAGTACACAACTACACACTCGAATCAACATTTTATGCATCGGGTGTGATATAAGAATGCCCGAGTTTTGTTCATTGTACGAAGAGTTTTTTCGACGTGAATGTTGATAGTTTTACATCAGGCGTAACCAAAAAGGACAAAATATTTTTGAAGTGAAAACTTCTTTAGCGGCGTTGTACACTTTTTTTGTAATGGGTAAAAAATGTTAAATTCGCGTCAGGACACGTGACCTGATCGAAATTTCGTAACACGGATGGAGAGTAGAGGTATGGGTAAAAAATGTTAAACTTGCGTCAGGACACGTAACCTGATCGAAAATTCGTAAGACGGATGGCGAGTAAAGGTAATATTCAAGTTTTCACTTCTGCCGGCACTCCCGGAGTGCAATTTTTTTTCATTTTGTAATACAGTGTAAACTCTATATAGCGACACTCAAGGGACTGAGCACTTTGTGGCGTTTTTGAGAGTTGTCGTTAAACGGAGAGAAGAAATAATCCATTAATATTTGTTTACTATATTATGTATGTACTCATAATATAAAAAATTTACAACTGACCAACAAAGCACCTCAGTTAAACAATAATTTAGTGACTCTAGCTATATTCTCCGTTACGTATAGTCTTTAATTTTATTATTTGGAACTGTCGTTATTTTATTTCTGTTAAGTTAAAGAAGTACGCTTTCGTTTGTGCGTTTAACTGTTTTGTTAAACTTTTACTATTGTAAATAAATAATTTCCACACGGACTAGAACAGTTTTGTAACAATTTATAAAATTTACAACTGACCAACAAACATTTATACTATCACAAATTACAACTGAGCTAAACATATGAAAGATAATCCTAACAAACAAAATAACGAATTTCTTAGAATCTTCAGTACGCATGATGCCGGCAACAAAGCGACAAAATAATAAAAAAGTACTGTTTATTGCTTGAGGATGACGTATTGTTGTCATTATTTTGAGTGAGTTTGTCGTTATTTAGAGTGTATCATTGTATGAACAACAAGGTAAACCAATTAGAGTTAAGTAATTTCGGCGTTCTAAGGAGTTTGTCGTTACATCGAGTGACGTTAAATGGAGTTTACACTGTATAAATAAATTACCAAGCCTATAATAGAGAAATAATGGCGCCGACTTCTACTTCAATGCAGGTAGAAGATGATTCCAAAACGTAGAAAACCATTTTTGGGCCTTTTTTAAGTCGATTCAATTGTCAAAAAAATTGATTTGACAATGACTAGATTGTGATCATATAATTATGTTACAGTTTCCATATATCAGGAGGAGTCTAATGTCGTATTCAAACTCCCTGTCATCTAGCTAGAACATTAGATTGTACTCACACAAAAACAAATGATTGTTTTACATGGAAAAAGATCGTTTTCAGGTTAAGTTTTGATCATAATGCGTTGAAAAACGTTGTTTCGAAGTAGAACTAACCAAGCATACAATTATATACATTTACCAGATGTACATTTGCTTGTGGTAGCTATTTGCTTAAAACCGAGTTTCAGAATAACGCAGAAAACGTTTAATCGCTCGTTAAGTAAAATGATAGTCGGTTTAATTTCCTTGCGTTATCAAATACCGTTAGATTTCGGGACTAATAATGCGCTAACAAAGGTTGAGCCCACAACAGGTCTTTAGCGCACGATTTGTTTTGTGACGTCATCGCACGAGTGTGGGCGCATGCGTGTGATAGCTATGTGTATTGTGTAAAGTTTAAAATTAATGTAGCGTGGAAACGCGTTTAGCTATAGGATGTTGATTTTTAAAAATGTTATTTTACTGTTAATTTTATGTTATAAAAGATTTTTGACTATAAATTAATAATTTTATTTACTTAAAAATTGTGTACCGAACATCTTTACCCATTTTATGCAGGCTTTAGGCAATGGGGCGGCATTTTTCACAGTGCCCCAGGCAGTGGCGTAACTATACCACCTGAGGCCCGTGGCAAATTCATCGGATGGGGCCCTCCCTTTATATAAAAAAGCTTCGCGTTGTAGTTTCATCTTTAAAAACTACGAAGTAAAGTAGATATTTGTATAATTCGTGTATGTTTTTGAGTTAATACAATAGAAATATAAGTAACTAGAGTACGCTAGTTCGTATGCTTGCCATAAGTGAAAGTGTCCTCCGAAAAGTCAGAGAACGCTGCAGAAAACCCAGAAAATCAGATATTTGTTTACTCAAATCAGCATTGTTTTGTATCATTAGTTACCATAGAGATAATGAACTGTTCTTTCTCTGAATTGCAGACACTTTCACGGCTAACTCGAGTACTCTAGTCTAATATCTCTATGGTTAATACCTAACTTAAGTTGAAAAACATAATTAATATTTTTTATCAAATCTATATACCTATTATATAAAATTCCCGCGTCACAATTTTGGCTGCGCTAATCTCCGAAATCATTGAACAGATTTGAATGAAATTTTGAAAATGTGTCTTGCTTGGTGCAACTTACGCTATAGGATACTTTTTATTAAATACTTTGTAAAAAATTACGGTATTTTCTCAAAAAACCTCTTTAAGTAACATTTAACGACATCTGATAGAATTTACTAAAAGCTATTAGTTCAGAATCAAGCAAAAAATTGTTTTAGTAGCAAGTAGCGACATCTGTTAGAATTTGATTAAAGCTATTAGTTCAGAAGCGAATCTGGTAGAATTTTCTCAAAGCTATTAAGTTCAGACGGCGCGCAAACGAAATACATTTTACAGAATTATATCTATCGCACCCGGGTGAAACCAGGACGGACCGCTAGTATAAATATATAAAACAAAGTCCCTCCGTCGTAATAAATGTTAGGTTTCTCATGTCTTAACGCCCTCTCGGGCCGGGGGCCCATGGCATTTTGCCCGTTCTGCCACCCTATTGTTACGCCACTGGCCCCAGGGCACACCTAATATGAAAATCGAACACACTGTATATACTATTATGTACATATCTGTGTGCATGTACATTGGTATGTATATAGGCAACTAAATTGGTATTTTAATTTATTGGGGAATAAAATTGTCAGCCATGATTGGTTTTGCACGTCGGTAGCCGTGTTTGGGCTGGGATTAGACCGGATAACGGCACTGCATTCGGCGCTGGACGATGCGGTGCAGGATCTCTGGCTGTCGCCACTCGCGGACCATTTACTATAGTCATATATGGTGACACCACGCTACCGCTCTATGCATAATGTGATACGTATTTTATATTATGTACGTTTCAGATCAACGAACAAGTATGACGAGAATAATTATTATAATATCGAATAATTATAATAAACCGCCAGCTTTTGTCCGCGAGTTCGGTCCCGGAAACGTTAATTTTGCTCACAAATTCGCTTTGACGGAAAATCACTTAACACTTTGACGGACACTTAAAAATTCAGTTTTGTTCCAATTTTCACACTATAATTTTTTTCATATGTTTGAGATTGAAATACTTTTATAAGTTATGTTGTGACAATATTGCCTTAGTAGATATTTGAACGGTGATACAAAGCACACAGGGTATGTATTCTACACTGGAAAATAGACTGCTACACCCGTCTGGCTATAAAACGTTCCGTAGTATACGACGGCTTCAGCCGTCGTGTCAAACTTTTGAGGTTTTGTTTATGACGGTCTAAGCCGGTTTGTCCGTCAAAGTGTTAACAATACACTGTGCTTTCAAGTTTAGGTATTTAGGTAATTTTTCGAAATCTACTGGGAATATTTATGGATTAGGTCGAAGTAAGTATAAATTTCGATCTTTTGAGTGCGGAAGCACCCTTTTCTCCTATTCTCAGTATCTATATGTTACGGTCAATGTCCGAAATCCGGGCAATGTCGACACTGACCGGTCAATGTCGACAATGCCCGAGCCACATCGGGCAATGTCCGAAATCGGACAAGGTTCAAAAAATAGATTTTTTATAAACATGAAATAGCTTTCTATTACAATTATTGATGATTGAAACCACGTATAATTTATTTCCGACTATTACGAGAATTCTAAAAAGAATGACAGCGCTAGAACTTACCAACGTCTTATAAAGCCGAATTTTGTAATAAATGGAAGGTTTTTGTATTTGAGTAATAAGAAGATTATGGGTAGATCAGCTTATGAGAGCAATAAATATATTTTCATATATTAAAATAAATAAAATGTGTGGAAATAAATTATCCGTAGTTTTGATTTTTATTTTTATTGCTGGAATAAATGTGAGTTCTGAAATTTAAAGCATTGAGATATATTGTTTATTGCTCATATCATATAAATAATAAATAAATTATACGTGTTTTCAATCATCAATAATTGTAATAGAAAGCTGAATACTTCTTGTGAAGCGTTATAAAAAAGAAAGACCAAAATCAACAGTTTTTTTAAACATGCTTATTGGAAATTGGACTCATGGCAAAGAGCTCGAATATGTAAAATAGTGAATATACCTAATCTTTTATACAACACGAAAAAAATTATATAGTGTTTATAAATTATATCAAGGCATATATTATAATATATACAATATTATTAAAAATATTTGTTAGTTTTGAATATTAGTGATAATTGTTAGTAGAAGTTTTGTTCCAAAATATGTATTGAAGGAGATTTATTTGGTTGAGGAACAATTGAAAATAAGCTTTACCAGTGTATCGCTTGTGGCCAACGTTTCGAAAAATATATTTTCCCTGATTGAGGCCCTGATGATGAAAATATATTTTTCGAAACGTTGGCCACAAGCGATACACTGGTAAAGCTTATTTTCAATTGTTCCTCAACCAAATAAATCTCCTTCAATTAGTGATAATATCTCACTTCAGTATTTTTATTAATTTAGTTTAACATTTGGTGAATAAGTGACTAAAAAAATGTCGCCTAAGGAGTAGAAGACAAATAAATGTTCTTTCATTTTTATTTTTATTATTTCGTCGCTATTAGATATTTTGATATAATTTATAAATCAAACATTAAATTATTTTTAATATAAAATCTAAAATTTCGGTAATCCAATTTTTTTGAAAATTCCGACTATTTTCATTTTATATATTATATACAAGAGTTTTGATACGGTAGCTATGGAAATAATTAATCATTACAGAAAATCGTTCCACATAAAACGCAACAAAGGGGGTTCGTGTGCATTTTCGTAGAACGATTTACTCTATTGCAGTGATGTCAAAGACACGGCCTGTGGGCCGCATTCGGCCTTCAAGCCATTTCAATACGGCCCGCGACCTGAATCTATCCAGTGAGGATATTAGACTCCTTGGAGCTTATTAAAATCAAGAGACCTCGGGTGTCTAGATCTTCAAGCTCAAGATAATTTATCCTTTTTATTATACCTTTATTTGAAAATTAATTTAAACTAAAAATTAAAGACTTTAATTAAGTATGTGTTTTAGTTTTTAATTTAGAGTCTGGTCCGCTAACACACCCTAAATTTTAAAAATGATTCTTTAGAAAAATCAGTCTGACACGCCTGGTTTAATGCATTAATGATTTCCATAGCTACCATATCAACAAAACTATTCACTGTATAATATTATCACGTATATGAAAATTTAAACGCTGCCGTAAGAACTTTGTATTACAACTTTTAAAATTTATAGTTTCGCTGACAAAATAAATTCGAACACCACTCAACTGCAGCAGTACAGGTACCTAATATTCAATTTTCAGTTATGCAAGAACGGACACCTATTTATATGCACAGAAACACTGAATAAAACGTCACCTAAACGGCTGAAACAAATGAAAGAGGCAGCGCACCGTGGCGAGCCGACGGCGGCGACGCTAAGCGACGGCTAAACGAGCGCGGCCAGCTGTGACGTCATAAATATCTCTGTCACATCAAGATGCGGTATTACACCTTATGTACCACGTTTGTGTGTAATAGTGATCTTGAAACAGTTTTTTTGTATAGCAAACTTTTAACGAAAATAAACAAATCTTAGATTAACGTCTGAATAGAAATCTTCTAATAAATAAAATTATCAACCAATTTTTTCAGACTGTATATTGACAAAAAATTATAATTCAATATCTCAATAAATGACGTTTTGGTCCGAATTTGGACTTCTTCAGAAATATGTAAATAAAATTAAGACTGATTTTTTTATATAAAAAAAAATCAGTCTTAATTCTATTGTAAAATAAGTACATACCTACTTTATTCATTTTTATATTTTTTAGATTACATATTTCTGAAGATATCGCCCACAAACAAACCGGCTGATGTTGGTCAACCCCGCTCACACGTGCAACTCGCCGACCACAGACTGAACAGACGTACAAATAATCGAAAGTACTTTTTCTCATTCGAAAATAATTTAAAAAAATCATATTTTATGTTGTTATCGTTCCTCTTATGTGAATTTGGTAATAAATAATAACGGGAAATGGAACTTTATTCTGTACAATATATTTTTATTTTTATTGCCAACGTTTCGTCTTAATTAAGACTTCCTCAGGGCTCTATAATTGACAGATAAAATACATGTTTAAAATTAATAACATGATATTAAAAATCTGTATAATGTTTACTTAATGAACATGACATTATTTCGACATTTTTAAAAAATTTTAAACGTTTTTTGACATTTTAAATTTTCAGACGTTTTTTAATATTTTAAAAATTTTAAAATTGTTTTGTGAGAAAAAAAAATAAAAAAACCATGGATTTTCTAAAAATAAATAATAGTGACTGGTTACAGAGAAAGACGAATGTGTAATAATCTACAATTTTGGTAATATACAGATTTTTAATATCATGTTATTAATTTTAAATTTTAATTCCTTATTATATCAATCATGTATTTTATCTGTCAATTATAGAGCCCTGAGGAAGTCTTAAGTTTAGACGAAACGTTGGCAATAAAAATAAAAATATATTGTACAGAATAAAGTTCCATTTCCCGTTATTATTTATTATCAAATTAAACAAATTGTCATCGTACAGTCTTAAACGATGATAAAGCTATTGAAATTGACTCTTGTTTCTATCTTCAAAATTGGGTGAACCCAATAAATTCTATTAATAAATCCATCGCTTACTGTCTATTCTGTGTGGTTCATTTGTGGTTGTACCAACGTCTGCGTGACCACAAAACTGTTGTTGGAAAGTGTTCGAGTTCAACCACATTAGGACCACTTTTTTGTGGCCAGAAAGTGGTACGTATGAGTTAAGCTTAAAGGGTTAATAAATTATTATTATTCTTATTATTATAGTGGTTTGGTGTCTTTATTATTAGAATTCAGTGTCTTAAAAAGATTCATAGATAAATAAATATTGTTATTCATTTGCCATATGTTTCAGTAGTGACAAACAAAGGTGCTTTGAGATAAAAAATAATTTTGAAACTTACCCTGACTCTGGCCTCCGTTAAATTGGTCCACATAGCGATTTCTTCTCTTGTGCTCATATCAGGATATCTATTTCGCGCGAATGTCGCTTCGAGTTCTTGTAGTTGCTGCGAGGTGAAATGCGTTCGCTGACGTCGCTGTCGCTTATTTTTCTTGTCGTTTTTGGTCTCCTCGTTTTCTCCTCCGCCGCCATCGTTGCCACCTCCTCCACTGACCGGCTCAGACTTCACTGGATCGGATGAAAGCGATCGACCAACTGCAAAAAAAAGTTTGAATTTTTGAAGTTTACTCCTTAAGAAACGATTTTGAGTTATAAGACCCGGTACGGAAATTTTATAAGTAGTAAAATCAATTGGTGAGGCGTTACGCTCCACCGCTTCAAGTGTGGCGTTACGCTCGTCCGCTTCAAAAGAGACAAACATATACCTGTAGGATTTAACATGCGAAAGAATGAGATGAAATACATTACACAGCGTATCTAAGGAGTAAACTACAGTCGCGCGTCGGAGCTGACACTGCACGTTTTTTTTTCAAATGTAAGTTCACGCGTTGTACGTGTCATTTTGAAAAGAACTCCGCACAAACCTTGTGGGATTTGGTTCTCGGTTAAATTGATCGAAAATGGTTTTGTTTTATAGTTTAAAGGTCACTAAGAAAAAGGCGCTTGGCCTAGAAACCAATAGATTTTTAGCTACAGATATGTTTAGCGTGATTTTAGATATAGAGATATCCATTGAATTCAAAAACATGTTCCATGTTCAACTTTTGTGCTTTTTTTTAGAAATAGACAAATAGTCGAAAACTAGATAATGTTCGAAGGTGTCACCCTGCATAAAATAATGTCATAATCGGATTCAGCGCACTCGAAAACATATTTCTAGAGCTCAGGATTCTTTAAGATTGTGAATTCAATGGATATTCCTGTATCTAAATTCCGCTAAACATATCTGTAGCCAAAAATCTATTGGTTTTTCGGCTATGCTCCCATGAACACTTTCCCTTAGTGACCTTTAAACTATAAAATAAAACCATTTTCGATCAATTTAACCGAGAACCAAATCCCATAAGATTTGTGCGGGGTTCTTTCTATTTTATTTAGAAGTGTCAAACAACTGATTCACCTGAAGATATAGAGAACAAAAAGTTTTTACTCAAATAAATTAGATTTTATTAATTTAACTCTGATATTATTTCTTTTCGTTCTTCCGAAAAAATATTGTAAAAAATACAAAAATGTGACATAAGCAGTTTTGTTTTTTTTTTATTGTATGGCGAAATTTTAACATTCAAAGCACCGGCATTTTTGAAAATGCCTAATCTTTTTCCATTACGCCTGTGATAATTCTACATACACTAATTTCGCCAGCAAATAATGATTATAATGTACATTATGTTAAAACACAGTGTCCATATACATTAAAGTGTCAATAATTAAACTGTGCAATTGTAATTGGTTCGATATTTGACAGGTGACGTGAATGGCGGCTTTGACAATAATCGTATAGAGAAGTGTCAGATATCCAGAATGATTGATGTGTTCGGCTATACATAAAGAAACTTCGATATACCGTACGTAAATTGTACCTACATATAAATATGTGATCGCGTCAGTGTTTCTCAACATGTTATTATGAATTTTCCGCGATCGACAACATGTGGTTTCTATTTTTAGTCACTGTTTGTTGCTAGAACCAAATACATGGGAAAATGGATCTCGGTATTTTTTTTCAAACTGGGGGGAATGATGCTGTAAAAAGTTTCCAATACAACTTGGGTCTGAAAATCCCGGTGTCCAAAGCTGCAACCTTATCAAAAACGGCTGTTTTGTGGCAATTAACAAACAACGTGCAATATGTAGATACACATGGAGATATCTATATATATAAAAATGAATCCCTATAATCCTTGGTCACGCCATCACGCGTGAACGGCTGGACCGATTTCAATATTTTTTTTTTGTTGTGTTTGTTATTGTCAGGAGAAGGTTCTTATGACAGAAAAAATTTAAAAAATTGCGCGGAAAAAGAGAAAATTTAAGAATCCTTATTTAAGAAAACTTAACAACCATATATCTAGATTGAGGATGTAAAAAAACTGAATATCGTTTAAAACAAATGCTTTTTTTTTCGAGCACGACGGCGCAGCCGGAGTGAACCCTCGAAATAGAGCAAGTGTTTTAAAGACCAGTTATCCACGAATACTTTACGCTATTCTTTTTCGAGCACGACGGCGCAGCCGGAGTGCTCGACATACACACATATACGCCCATGTATATTTTAAAATAGCTAGCAATTAATAAAATAGATAGATAGATGTTCCAATAAAATTGTTTTATTATTTCACTTTATACGTAGCGAAGCACGTACAGGGCCGCTAGTAATATGTATATAATGGACTTTTTGGCCCAAGTTTTGTATTGGAAACTTTTCTCAGCATCAAATGACTGATTCATTCCCCCCAATTAGGAAGAATTTCACCGAGATTCATTTTCCCATGTATGTGGTGCGGGCTCCTTTTAGACAAGGTAGTAGGAATTTTAAGTATAGGGCGAAAATTTAGAAAAGGCGGAATATTTCTGTATGTTTACTATTTTTGTTATCAAACGGTTTTATTTAGCTTGACCTCGTATATTTGTTTGTTACTATCTTTTGTTTAAAATCTTTTTTGACGTGATAACGTTTTATAAATTGATAAAACACCGGGTGCATGCACGAAAAAGTGTAACGTTCCGAAAAGTGTCACGTTCCGCCTGACCCTGTGCGTGCAAGCGAGAGCGCAGTATAAGCGATAGAGAGTCGGTAAAAATATAGTTTGACAGCTACTAAAATTTAGGTTATGTATTATTAAATATGATATTCGAGCGGAATACGTTATCACGTAAACTATCGTCCGTAAACCGACTTTACAGACAACCAATTTTTTTCCACTACTTCCCGTTATCCGATTGAATTGAAATTTTTGATATCCTTGCAGCTTCGCCTCGGGTATCATGGCGCGCAGTGCAGGAATATCAAACTTTCGGCCCTTGTGGTGTAATATACTTGGCGAACTACTAAAATAAGATTAAGTCTAACATTTTTCAAGTTTTATAATAATTTTTAAAATTTTATAAATATTGTTTGGAGTTTTAAAAAAAAATATTTAACATCAATCGAATAATAATTATATTGATTTCTTATCATCTTCAAGCTGTCTACACTTATCAACTACTGTAAAAAATAAAAATAAGTGTGCGTCCATGTTTTCTTGCGAGCTTAAAAATAATTATCAACTATAAGTACCAACTCTTTAATTGATACAAAATTACCTTTTCCATTGTTGATAATCTATAATTATTGCGTGTAATAATTTTGCACCCGTTTGTTGTTCATAAATATAAATGCTTCAGAGCCTAATTATGCGCAATTAGGTCCCGAAGAAGGAACAATTCGTTTTGAAACTTCGACTATTAAGAGTACCAAATATCCCCGGCATTCTTCATCTAAAATCTTTCCCGTCGCATAATATCTCTATTTACCACTTTTATTTCATGTGGATTACTCTTTAAATCGGAAGTTTGTAAACAAAAAGCATTAAATTCACCTTACTTGAAGGTTCTGTTTCAGTTGAATTTTTGCCTAATTTTATGATATGGCCGGCATTCAATATACGTTCCCCTTCAAGGAAATTTCTTTTTCGGTGATTTGTATCAGCCCAATTACATATTGTGCTGATACTTATCATTTTATTGCACTTAAAAAAATTCACAAATGCACTGTATAAGTATATAGTAACTATGGGAAATGATACCTCATCGTCGCATGTTTTTAAAGCTCCACCCATTTGAAGGAACCCAATTAAAAAATTATAAATTGGAAATACGAATTGGTGTTAGGTAGACCCAAATAATTCCAGCTGTTGGTGATGTTACGTGATGCTTAATTGACCGCCTGATTAATTTGAATTATATGACTGACTTGGCAAATAATTTCAAACAATTAAAACACTAGTTAAAAAAAACACTAAATATTTTTTCTCGAATTACCGACGATATGTAAAATGTGTCAGGTTTGCCTTAATAAAAGTAGCACTTATCACTTGAAATGATTTATTATTTCCTCTATAAATTCTTACAGGACCGTAACCAGAGGGGTGACATAGGGCCAGCGTTTTATCCAGACCCGTCTCGAGTCGTCTATGCGCCCGCAGTTTATTTTTAATCTATAGAAATTTAATTTGAAAGTAATTTAAAAAAAATTATTAATGTATCAGAATTCAGAAGAAGAAAAAAACTGTTTGGGAAAATTCTGTTTTACGAAATCTGTTTAAAATTTTCTCCTCTTTCGTTTAAGACAGATCTTACGACAATTGAGCGAATTATAAGCAAAAAACGTTTTCTTCTTAGTTTGCTCTCCTTTGGGGGGAGGGGTGTTCATTATTTGTTGTTATATAGCGGCAATAGAAATACACACTCTGAAAAAATTTCAACTCTCTACCTACTACGATTCATGAGATACAGAGATGGACGGACGGACAGCGGAGGCTTTAAGTAATGCGGTCCCGTTGGACACCCTTCGGGTCCGGAATCCTGAAAACACTGAAAGCTAATCTGAACTTCTATAATTCTATTACATTTAAAAAGCTGACATTTTCTATAAAATGTCTGTCTTTTTGTTTCGGCTAATCTTCGAAACGACTAAATCGATTTTGATGAGACTTTTACTACCAGAT
The DNA here is from genome assembly GCA_963575645.1 of Xanthostigma xanthostigma. Classification (NCBI taxonomy): domain Eukaryota; kingdom Metazoa; phylum Arthropoda; class Insecta; order Raphidioptera; family Raphidiidae; genus Xanthostigma; species Xanthostigma xanthostigma. The sequence goes on from OY754470.1 coordinate 46,875,631, forward strand.
AGTTGATGTTATATAAGAACTAAGACTATTTTTATTTTAGAAAAAGAATTGGGGTTCCGTACAAAAAAATAAATTCCACGCGGATGAAGTCGCGGGATACAGCTAGTTATAAATAAATGACTCGTGTGTGAAAACTTCGCTCGCATTTAGATCTCACTTCTTTTTTCGGCGAAGCTGTTTTTTCTATAATAGGTACGGAAATTGACCCCGTTTTTACATTTATGTTTGTTGACGGGATTTTATTCTAGATACGCCTCTGCATTCTTATCACATAATGTGTGCTCAACGTATGTCTGAAAAGCAATACCTAATATTTAAAATGTTTTATTATCAATACTTTTATTGGGAGATGAATATATATAAATGATAAAATGCGTATTATAGAATTGAAATGCAGTTATTGGACAGTTAAAAAATATATCCGAGAAAGGCATTATAAATCACTCAGCACAGTCGAGTCTTGCAAAGAACGATAATATAACAACGGTATTACTGTTTTTAGTAAAGATTCTATAAAAATGGTGATTGTATATTTAAATAGTTATACCTGCACAATAAACACTGACCCTACAGTTCATTTATTTATTTATCTTAGCAGTTACCTCAGCACTGTTCACTGACTGTTAATTTATGTCGATTCTTCACAATGTGTCACTGTTCCCGTATGACTGTCGTATGATGACTGTCCCGATCGTGAGCTATCTCGTGGTTTACATAAGGACTGGATCGTTCTATCCTTTGTTGCTCCCATTGTTGTCTGGAATTTGGCAACAAAGCCCTTTTTACCTACGCCTATTGTTGGAACAACAATCAAGCCGATTGTTGTCTCCCACAACAATTCGTGCGTCTTTGTTAGAATGACAAGTCGAACTTCTTTGTTGTCTCAACGGGGAGTTTGTAACAGTACTGAATAAATAATTTTAAGGTGTGTTATTAATTTTGAAATAACGGAATTAGACAAAGACTTAGCATTATTGGTACACATTATACAGTGGCAATTGCTGGCAGACAGTCGGATAGTAAATCTTTTAAATGTTTACAGAATAACAAGCGAGCAACGCTCTAGTCTAGAATAAACAAAAATAAGACGTTATAGAGAAACCTGTGATCACAAGACAAAGTAGTTTACGTTAATGTTTTTAACCGGCTTAAAAAAGGAGATTATCAATTCGAAGCGTATATTTATAAATATACTAGCTGCTACCCGCGGCTCCTCACGCGATTGAGATGAAACAGCGACAACGGCTACACCGTATTTATTAAATTATTTATTTAATATAAGCGCTTTCGACATTCAAACAGTCATCTTCAAATATTATTTTATAATAGTTAATTAAAATTATTATTCAGTGAAAATATTATAACTCAACAATGAATTTTTGAATTATCTACTAGGGTTACTTACATGAATTACACAAATCATAATTAAGCAACAATTATTTATTCAAATATCAATTTTTTCTTTTTTTTTTTATTTATGTAATTCATATAAGTAACCCTAATAATTCAAAAATTTATTTTTTAGTTTTTTATATTTTCATTGAATTATAATTATAAATTAACTATTATAAAATAATATTTGAAGATGACTGTTTGAATGTCGAAAGCGCTTAGGTATATTAAATAAATAATTTGCAATACCTAGTTTTTCTGTAAGAATTTATAATTTAAATTACAAATGAATCCAAATTTCGTCAATACTTAATTCGTTAATTAGTAGATTAGTACTTTCTGCGTTTACGAAACCGTCTTCCAAGATGCGAAATCCATAAAATACGGGATAGAAGTCTATAAACGTGATAATAACTTGAAATAACTTCAAAATAACACACAGCACAACATAAACGTAGGTAGCTTACAGACGAAGTGACGTCACACTGGAATCCAACATGGCGAACAGCGTTTAAGACTTTTAAAGGATAGATTGAAAAATACAATTCTTAAAATTCAATTATAAAATTTATAGTGCATTATTATGAATAGAAATCAACATTTCTCGTTTGCTTTTTAAAAATCCATCCAGATTATGTATTATTAGATTTTTTCTTACATGATGCAAAATACCCTATTGGCTGGAATTTTTAGATATCATTAAATAGAATTCTATTATCTGAAGATAGAAGACAATTAGCAAAAATCCAACATAAGCTATTTTGTTCCGCAGCGACAGAAACATCAACTGTGGGCCGCGGTGAACGCGTAGCATTGCAGAGGAAGAGAACAGAGAACTTCGGAAAGACGTCGCGCATTCGAGACGACGTCGACGTCACACCTGCTGTACGTTTTCCAATCTCTTTTACTCGGTCTATCACTTCGCTAGATTCATGGCAAAGGCTCAAAGAGACTTGGTGACTAAATCTCGGCCAAAGCTGACGAAATCCATGTGGGATTAATGCGACTTTTTTTTGTTGGTTACTTGTAATACTCGGCTATAAATCACAAACTAAAAAATAAGAATAATTTTATTACATTAACGCGCTTGCCACTTTGACATAGGTACAATTGTTGTCGACAAACATTAAAAGACTTTAATCATGTCAACTTCAACAAACAGAATTTCTACTTTTTCAAATCATTTTTACAGCTGGGACCGAGAGATCGTGTAATGGATACAGACATAAGTAGGTTAAATTACGTATATCAGTTGCAATGTAAACTGCAACGGTAGTATTGAACTATAACACTTACTTAATTGTTCTAGTTAAATACGCATGGGTTTGCATTTCAAATTGATATAAATATATGGGTATTTATGTTAAGGGGAGTTATGTAGTGGACAAGCCGTCACTATACCAGCGTGAGCGTGTTTGTAAATAAATATAATTAAATCAAATTAAAAAGTATTACTAACTCAAAAAGAACCTGAACAACCACCAACAATACATGGCGATCCTGCCAGTTCAAACCAATAATACATGGCGATCCTGCCAGCTCAAGCCAACAATATACCTACAATCGGTGTACAAAACTGTTTAATAGATGTATCTTTTTGATGTGAAACATTTAATGGCATGTTCGGCACAATTGGCGCAACAATTTTATGGGGCGACGTTTTAGGGGAGGGCGTTACGTTTGTGTGCCTTTAGTTAAAGGCGACATCTAGATAACAGGGCGAAATTGAGATACTAGTTTAGATACTAGTATTTCGTTAAATGACAGCACGTGACGCTTGCTTTGTGTATGTGTTGGATTATAATTTGACTTTTGTTAAAGGCGACAACTAGACGCCTGAGCAAAATTTACTTTAGCGCGTTTAAAAAAAGTTTTACTTCAAAAACTGTAATAACTTTGATATTTAGAAGTATATTATTAGTTGTACCATTTTCCACTTGGTTAGTTGGAATAGTAAAAAAAACGAGTGTGCTTTACACGACTCTTCTTGCCATAATTTGTTATTATTCACCCGAAAATTCACAAAATATGAGCTTTAAAATGAATTTACAATTTTATTCACTTTAAACGTACAATATTTAATGTATTGAATAAAATATTAATTTATAAAATTGTTCAAGAACGAAATGAACAATCTAATGTAAGAAGAAAGAAATATAAACATAATGATAATGAAAACAAGAGTAATACATTGCAATTACTTAGCTTTCGTTGGATTTTAAGCGTAAATCTTTATAAAATATTATTTAGCTCTGCAAGATAAGTAGGTTTACAAAACTTGTTTCTGTCACCCGATAGCGCCACTTGCAAGTAAAGTATGTGTCATTGATGGCGTCACTATCCAGTGAAGCATTTGTTTCGGCCACCTGATGGCACCACTAGCCAGTGAAGTATTTGTCATCCCTCTATCTTCACAAACTTATATCTCCCTCTCAACTTCCGTTCGCCTCGCCCGATCATACTTCCGTAAATATCTCGTCACGCATTCACCAGCTTACTCCCCAAGTCAAGCGTACGTAAAGAAGTTTTACTTCAAAAATTCATCGGAACACAAAAAAAATCGACATAATATGTCTTTCTATATGGTCATAGATATAACGTGAACCCAGTTTGTATGGAGGTATGCGTATATAAAATGTATGTATTTGAAATCCATTTGTGAGAACAAACAGTATTTTCAATCTTGCAAAGAGATCAGCCTCGTATCTTCCTTGTACAGATATGGAGAAAACGTACTGATACCGCTGTAGCAAGATACACAGCTAAAATAATGTATTTAAGCAAAACAAGGTACTAGTCCAGAGATTCTCAACAAATACAAAACAAAATCTTATAACCTGTTTTAGTTTTCGAGATTAAACTTCCGTAAGCGCGGTAGGGCCTGGGCCCAAGGGCGTAGATATTTTTTTTCCTGGGGGGAGTAAAGCAAAAAATTCAATATTTATTTTATGAACATCACACAAGAATACTCACAATATTAATTTCTAAACCAATTTTACAAAATTGTTTTCAAGAAGTATTTCTAAATTTTTACGGAAATTATATTAAGAGTAGTAAAATCAATTGGTGAGGCGTTACGCTCCACCGCTTCAAGTGTGGCGTTACGCTCGTCCGCTTAAAAAGAGACAAACATATATATCTGTAGGATTTAACGTGCGAAAGAATGAGATGGAATTCGAAAGAGACAAACATATATCTATAGAATTTAACGTGCGAAAGAATGAGATGGAATACATTACACAGCGTATCTAAGGAGCAAACTCCAGTCGTGCGTCGGAGCTGACACACACACACTTTTTTATTTTTCATTCTTTATTTTAACCTATATAACAAGTTGGACACGATCAGCGTTCATGGGGCCATGAAAATACTTTCAGAGTTTAAGAGCCACTGGTTTGTCTCCCGTACCTTTGCGTTTACAGGAGTTAAGGGAACGAAAAAAATCTTAAATGAAAAAAAAGCTTGCCGTTGTGTGTGTATGTTGGAGATAGAGACTATCCTGAATAAACAAAGGCGCTCGTGAAAATAATTGCTATGTCTCCTATTCGTTCCATTCCGTATCGTTGCAGGATCCTTCCCCGATACCACTTAACGGAGCTTAAACCGGTTCTAGATTTTTAATCAACTTCTCAAACACGCCGCGATTCCACATCTGCTTATGAACAGAGTCCAGCTTAAGCGCAGACAAAACAGATCCGCAACATCTATTTCGATTAACGGCTCCTGAAATATTGTTGTAAGACTACCAACAGTCAAGATTATTCCTTGCAATTAATGTAAGCCACTGTTTACTGAATTACGTATTATGACTGTCTTTAACTTGTACCTATATCTTCAACATATTGTGTTACTTCAAAGTAAATATTGATAATAATTTATCAACCGGTGCCGATCATCATGACTATTATACCAGAAGCAAAAATGAAGTTCTTGTGACCGCTTAAAAATTTGTCAGCAAAGCCCAGACTTCATGGGACATAAACTTTTTACCTTTTTACCGGAGAAAATAAAAGAACTTTCTTTTAAATATTTCAAAAAAATCACTAAGCAATTTTTGATCTTAGAACCATTTTCCAGTTTTGACGAATATTATACGTGAAATATATGACACAAAGTTTTTAAAAAATACATCCAAATTTACTGTAATTCTACATCATATCTATATTTCTATATCACTTTTTCATTGACAATGTCTGTACAATTTTAATTGTGTTTTTGACTAATAAAGTTTGAATTGAATATATTAACACTCTAGCGGCTCGAATTTGTAGATTTCTACCGTTTTTCGCCGACTCACGTTGCAAAATTGGTCTCCACGACAAGCGTTTTTATTTTAACATAATAATATATAGCGTATGTCCATCTTGAAGGTTCATTCTAAATATTGGTGACAAAAGAACTCCGCACAAACCTTATGGGATATGGTTTTCGGTTAAATTGATCGAAAATGGTTTTATTTTATAGTTCAAGGGTCACTAAGAAAAAGTGTCCATGGGCGCATAGCCTAAAAACTAATAGATTTTTAGCTACAGATATTAGCGAAATTTTCGATATAGGGATATCCGTTGAATTCACAATCTTAAAAAATCCTAAGCTCTAAAAATATGTTTTCGAGTGCACTGAATCCAAATATCACATTATTATTTTATACAAGGGGTGACACCTTCCAAGATTACCTAGTGTTCGACTATTTTTCTATTTCTAAAAAAAAGCACAAAATTTTAGCATGGAACATGTTTGTGAATTCAATGGATATATCTAAAATCTCGCTAAACTATTGGTTTTTAGGCTATGCGCTCATGAACACTTTTTCTTAGTGACCTTTAAAACTATAAAATAAAACCATTTTCGATCAATATAATCGAGGGGTCCTTTTTGAAATCGAATGAGTAGTTTCGATGATTACTAAATTACTAATATTACAAAGAGGTAATGTTTGTAAGTTTGGATGTACGAGGTACCTCGTACATCCAAACTTACTTTTTATAAGCAATTCGAGTTTATAAGATTAGTATTTGTGTTGATGTTTCAATCAAAATTTACTCGATGGACAAGAAGGAAAGAAAATCCAATCAGGAAATTTTATCTAAAAATTCCAAATACGTTCCTTCATCTAAACTTTACTTATGGATAATAAAGTATCAGCTGTATTATGTTATGAATTATGTACACAAAATGAAAGAATCTGATTATTACGTCATGGAAAGATACATATGTGTAATTATAGGAAAGATCATTGCTTGAAGGATGATGGATTAATTTATGCTATATTCTATATTTTCACAGAATCGTCCAGAAGGAAGTATTTCCGTTACACATGGTTTCATAAAACTTTAAAAAAAATTGAATGTAGGTACATAAATAGTTTCAGAAGAAACAATACAATTTTATAAAAATTCGCTTACCGTATTTTTCGGATTATAAGATGCACCTTTTTACATAAATAATAGATTCAAATTTTGGGTGCGTCTTATGAACCGAAAGTAACATTAAAATATATTTTTCTAAAAATCATTTCATAAATATGAGGTGCGTCTTATAGTCCAAAAATATTAGGAAATAATTTATATCTATAATTAGATAATCTTCAATCCAATATCCATCATTTAAAATTGTTATAGTGGAATAAAATAATAATACATTATGTAGGTACAATTTTCTCCTGCATCCAAAAACTGTTTTGATAATTTTTTTATAAATTATTTTATACGACGACTATACCGTCACTATTCCAAAAAATGTTTTAATAGAATTACGCTCATATTCATATTCCTGATTATTTTTTTTCGAGTTTTTTTTTGCGTTTTGACGAAATCACATATAATTTTGATTTGAACATTTCCATCATAGTTAAACTATACATTAACACAGAAATAGATTCATTTATAAACGATTATAGATAGAATGACTTGTAATAATACCTTTTCGATCGCGCGTTCGACTCCTGGCCGCGACGGCCGCAAACGGCAACTGGGGATGATCCATGGCGCCGGCCGTCGTGGACATGGAGTGCGCGCTGTCCCGGAAGTCTCCCGTCTCCGCCCACACTGTAAAACCATTTCATATCCACATTGCTCACTGTATCCATTATTTGCACAACATTTACATAACAATAATACTAACACGCTTATGATCTCCGTTGTTGAGCGTCTATATAGTCTACAATATCTAACAATTATAAACCGTGTCGGAATTTGACGAACTGAGAATATTTCTTAGAAATAAAAAAAATAATTGTAATTTTTTATTATTGTGATAACTGTTCTGTGATTGTGATAGTTTCTCGTAATAAAAAAAGTTATTTCGTTAAACACAAAACATATATTTGGGTCCAGTACGATAACTCGATGCGCCCAAATTTTTAAAATTTTTTTAAGTCATAGAAAACCCTAAATTTTGACGTTTCAAAAAAAAACTTTGCCAATTATTCACAAATTTCCTCAAAAATACGTAAACACTTTTCGTCTTTGACTGTGATTTTTTCAATCTAACCAATCAGAAATCACATATACACATCATAGCAACTGGTATAGAATCACTGTGTTACTATCTCAATTTATGTACATGACCCTTTAATTGTTTTTTAAAGAGCTCCCCCCAAACGCCCTTTCCTTTTCACTGCGCAAAAAAAACGCCATCGCATCGACACGATCCCGTACTTGTTTTTAAAAAGCTCCCCCACACGCCTTCCCCTTTTCACTGCGCAAAAAAACGTTATCGCACTGACACGACCCCGTAATTGTTTTTTAAAGAACTGCTCCCAAACGCCTTCCCCTTTTCACTGCGCAAAAAAAAATCAATTTCCGCCCTTAAAACATCTAATATCACTTATATATTATATATCATAATATTATGTGTATTTCCAATGGATATTTTGCACATCGAGTTGTCGTACTCTAGCTCATAAATTTTTTAACAAATTGCAATTATTGTACAATATGAAGTCTTTTTGTTTATCTGGAAACATCTAATCATGGAATGACGATAAAATTCAATAAATCAATAAGCATTCTACGTTTAACGTAACTGATAGTTACATAATACATAATTAACAGAGGTTAACCGAATTATGTTTTAAATATATGCTACAATTTATTATCAAGAAACAATAGACAGCTTATAAAAGAATCAAAGAATAAAATTATTGTTTTAGAGAAAAAGATAATATGTTGAACGGTTTCTACAAAATAATCCAGTGTTAATATAAAAATTGAGATCAATATGATTTTTAAGAAAATAAAAGTATAAAATACGACCATCGGCCATTTTAACTGAAACACCGAATGACGTCACGCCTATGTAAATCAAAGAGAATATAAACACTTGAAGAAAATAATCACCGTGTCTCTTGAATTTTTGTTGCGATCATTTAATTAATTGATTTGTTGTTTATTCGTGGTTTTCTGATATTTTATAACAATTATATTATGCCATAGGTTATTTTTAAGGTTAGTTAACTTGCAACTAAAGAAAACCATACTATTTTTACTACTAAGTACCTACTTTTAAGAAAATTAATAATAGGTATGTGTCAAGCAGCCAGAGAACGCGCAGTAGCTAAAACGAAACTGATCCAAATCCAAATCAGAAAGTCATTGGATTATTAATTAATTTTGAAATTTTTAATATATTATCTAAAAATTAGTCGCAAATTGTATTTATTAAAATGTATAAAATTATGACGATTAGAGCATAGTAAATTTTTTTTAACCAAACTGTAGATTAAACGTAAATAATGATATCGCAAAAATAACGTTTATCATTAATTGCTCAATGTAATTAATGATTTACGAGATGTATGATAAATTGTGGTGATAAAAAGTAGGCATACATGCGTATCTCCTTTTTCAGAGCAAATAAAAGATAAAACAGAGTTCCCATTGCCACTCATTTCAATGTGTTTAGAACTAAAATCGAATATCAATTTCTATCAAAGCATAAAAATTAAACTCCGCTGTCGAGCGTCTGTTACTTATTGTAATAATTGTTAGAAGCTAAAATTGCAATAAAAACAGATATTAGTGAAAACGCAAACTTCGAAGCAATTGAAAATTATTTATTAATTAAAATTACCTATTAGTTATTCCTATAATACTACATTACAGTGTAAAACTGTAAAACTTTAGGACACCCATAGCGTTTCCGCCCGGTTTTACCCGGGTGCAAAAGAACGAATAGGGGGGCGGCACATAACTAGGTACGTACTTTCATTTTTGTTTATCGAGATGAATGTTGTGTAAAAATTTCATGATGATCGGAGTTACCGTGCAAAAGTTTTTGTCGGACGGACAAATTTTGAGTTACATTTTGCAACATTTTTCATTGATGCTCCGCTCCTATTAGTCGTATCGTGATATTATATAGTCTATAGCCTTCCTCGATAAATGAACTATCCAACAAAAAATGCTTTTTTTAATTCGAATCAGTAGTTTCTGAGATTAGCGCGTTCAATCAAACAAACAAACTCTTCAGCTTTATACATTAGTATAGATAGAAGATAGGTACAAAAAATATAATCAGAAAACAGTGATGAAAACTGAAAATTCGCTGTAGGAATTTTGAAAACTGTTCTATTATAGACTAAAATACGATTTTATTTATTTGATTTAATTGAGCTAACGTCTGTATAATTCATTAAAAAAACAACTCTCACTGTATGTGGATTTTGTAATCCTTATACCTATATATAAAGACACCAGACAACTATATTAAATTATATGTAAAATATTTTATAACAAAATGTTGCAAAATGTAACTCAAAATTTGTCTGTCCGACAAAAACTTTTGAACGGCGACTGCGATCATCATGAAATTTGGACACAACATTCATCTCGGTAAACTAAGATAAACGTGCATATTCATGCGGGACCGCTAGTATACCTATAGATAAATCCACAGCACAGTGCATAAAATTGAACTCTTAATAATATCAAAAAAAACTCGGGTCGCAGTGCGAAACCCTGCCGACAATATAGTGTATTTGCTTTTATAAGCAGTGTGTCTCTATTGTACGAACTTAACTTTGTTTTTGGACAAAATTAAAAAATTACCCTCTAATACACCCCTTAAAACAACATTTTTTTACTTAATTTCAATACTACATACCAATTCAACATTTGTACCAAATTATATACACCCTTCAGTATGTAAATCCATATCAGTAAACTTGCGTTTTCATAAAATTTGTAAGTCCGGTCCTGTCGGGCCGATTTTATTTAAATTTTAGCAGCACATTTCAATAATTACTAAAGGGTTAAATTTCAAATTTGAAGTGATTCTGAGATTTTTTTCCGTATTTTTGGGCCCAAAAACATTTTTCAACCCCTAAAAACCCCCCTTAAAATGGCCCGATCGGGCCCATTTTAAATAGACTTCTTGCGATGATGGATTCCAACATGTGGACCAAATTTCGTTTAAATCGATTAAGTCTGTCGAGAGTTATCGTGGTCACACATATATATATATATATATATATATATATATATATATATATATATATATACATATTTATATAAACATTTCCAAAAATGGTGCCAAACTTCTTAGAAACTTATGAAACGTCGAGAAATTTTGGTCCGACCCCTAGGTCCCGCCATCCGACCGACGCCAATAGTGTAAGTGCCTTATGGCAAATACACTAATAAACTACGATAGTAGATAGCTATAGATACTTCTGAGTGTATAAGATACGTGTGAAGATCAAATAATAATAATATATATCTTTCATAGACGATGTAAAAGAAGTTGTAAAACAAATGAGCTGTATAATAAGATGACAGGAACGTTTAGCGCTCATTAACTGCCGGTAAATATATGATCATCCGACCGTTTGAACGCCGTAAGTTGTGAGTCCCGCCCGCCTACGGACTGTCAAGAATGCGCGGAATCTTTATAACACTAAACCCTATATATACTCTACTACTAGGGGTGTTCCGGTCAAACATATGTGGCCATAGGACACAATATGCGTAGCTTATGTCTCTAATAGGTTATTACACCTTTTTTTGAAAAGTGTTTTAAATGAATATTTTATAACCTTTTAATTTATTATTATGAATTTTCCCGCGAAAACGACTCGTGACGTTACTATGATTGTAAATAATATATATTAGATATCGTGTCCATCGAGATAATTATTAATACAAATAAAAATCGCAGGATTGTGGACAAAAAGTTATTTATTAATTAGTGTACGACGTTTCGTCTATAAATTTAGACTTTTTCAAGTACAAATGTGAAAATTTAAATAAATTTAAATAACGATAGGGCACAGTTACCATAGTAACACTGTACAATTAAAATATTTAAGATTGCTGTGATTATTGCATTATCAGTGTAAGTAAGTATACAAGTTAGTATAAAACTTTATTTGTTTACATTAGTACTTTCTGCTTTTACCAAACCGTCTTCCATGATACGAAATCAATAAAATACAAACGTGATAATAACTTGAAATAACTTAAAAATAACACACAGCACAACATAAACGTAGGTAGTTTACAGACGAAGTGACGTCACGCCGGAATCCAAAATGGCGAACAGCGTTTTAGATTTTTGAAGAACAGATTAAAAATACAATTCTTATTATACAATTTATATAGTGCATTATTATGAATAGAAATCAACATTTCGTTTATTTTTACAAAATTTATCAAGAATATGTATTATTAGATTTTTTCTTACATGGTGCAAGATACCGTCGCTGCATTGGATGATGTGTTCTATTATCGTTTTGGGCGTCAGAGCTGAGTTTCGTTAAAACAGTAATTAATATTTAGGTTTATTTCGTACGAAATTCACTCAAATTGCAGCTTTTTGAAAAGGGGAGATTCTGTTCTATAAATCAAAATCATTTTTAGATTGATTCTAATTTTATTTACTCCAAAAGTAATTAAAAATCGCGTACAGCAGTTGTCCGTTAGTTTGTACGTACGTACGTTCGAGCTCTACAGATCGCAATTTTTCACGAATCGCCTTGGTTTATATTTTATTCACTTTGTTTATTGTCATGATTGAATTGCTATTAAATATAAAAAAAAACATCTACATCAGCGGTGTCAGACAGATTTTTTTGAAGGGCTAAAATAAAAACTAAAACATATAGGTACTAAATTAAAATCTTTATTTAGTTTTAATTAATTTTTATACGAAGGTAATAAAAAGGGTAAATTATGTTGAGCTTGAGGTTCCAGCAATTTCAAAAAGACGTAGTGGCATCGAATATCGTCTAAAATCCTCACTGAACAGACTCTGGTCGCGGGCCGTATCTTTGACATAACTGATCTACATGCAAAGTTTTTGTAGTCCTTTCTCGATTTCGAAACTAGTTCCGGAATCTCGGAACTGAGAACCAAATATCGAAACCAAGTTCCGGAACTTAATTTATCACCCCGCGCTACGATTCACTTTTCATACGTGAATACCCTCGTAAGACGTGGTAATGCAATGTCGTATTTCACATGTGCGACTGACAGATGCACGAAATAGTCGACATAGAGAGGCTGTGATGCATGGCCGCGCTTCCAAAAACCGACCGATGTGTCACACACAGAATATTGTGTCGTTGGTTACGATCCCTTTTCAAAAACTTGCATTCCGTCGCTTGCTGCTAATATTATAATTTATTATATGTACTAAAAGACGCATTTTGTATTTACTGCGTTCTAATCTAGCTATACTAATATATAAAGCTGAAGAGTTTGTTTGTTTGATTGGTTGAACGCGCTAGTCTCAGGAGCTACAGGTTCGAATGGAAAAAAACATTTTTTGTTGGATAGCCCATTTAACGAGGAAGGCTATAAGCTATATAATATCAATAATAAAAAAACTCGGGTCGCAGTGCGAAACTCTGCCGACAATATTTGCTAACAGAGGCAGTGTGGTTTTATTATGTGAACTTAGCTCTTTTGTTTTCGAACAAAATAAAAAATTTTACCCCTTAATACAACCCTTAAAATCATATTTTTTTCCTTATTTTCAATATTACTATCAATTTACTAAATTAAATTCACCCTTCACTAAATAAATCCATATTTACAAACAAACGTTTTCATAAAATTTTTAAGTCCGGTCTTGTTGGGCCGATTTCAATAAAATTTTGGCGGCACATTTTTATCTTTACTAATGGGTTAAATTTTAATTTTGAAACGATTCGGAGAATTTTTTCGGTATTTTTGGGCCGAAAAATATTTTTCAACCCCTAAAAGCCACCCTTAAAGTGACCCGATTGGGCCCATTTTAAATAGGCTTCGTGCGGTGATGGATTTCAATATGTGGTTCAAATTTCGTTAAAATCAATTCACTCCTTCGAAAGTTATAGCTCGTACACTTAGGACGCCTAGGTCCATCCAACCGACGCCAATAGTGTAAGTGCCTTATGGCAAATACAGCCCCGGATCTAGGATTTTTTCGAACCGGGGCAGAAACTTGATAATGGCGCTCCCCTCTCCATCGTTTTAGATAAATTACTTAAAAAACCCCACAAATATATACTAGTGAACGGGAAACCGTCAAAAACAAGCAGATTGAGTAAATCGGAAAAAGAATAGATTGGGTGTGATTTTCAACCATATTTCTATCATGATTTTGGCGCCCCCTGAAACTGCCGCCCGGGGCGGGTGCCCCGGTTTGCCCCCCCTTAGATCCGGGGCTGGGCAAATACACTAATAAACTTAAAGGACGTTGCACACGAGGCTCCCGGCAGTGTTTCCAGCCTCGTGTGCAGCGGCCTTAAGTTGTCGATTAGAGAACACGAGGTTCTATTAAACAGTTATAGACACTGACGACCTCAGCTGTTCAAAGCGCATATACTCTACAATCTCTCTCTATTAAACAGTCATTAATAGAAATAATGTCTGTACATAACTATCCAAATCTTACTAGAATATTATTATTACAGCAGTCACACTAATACATCGACGCGTTTGAATGTGTGAGTAGTGTCCAAGTAAGATCATAAGACCTCAGGCGTGATAAATGATTTATAAATGGGCTGTAAGTTTAAGCCAAAGCAATCATTAGCAAATCGCTTGTTAATCTTTTTAAAGCTCAACGAATCTAAACGTAAACAAACAGAGATTTTCTTATATGTATAGTCAGATATCGTCCTACACCTAAGTAAATCACAGATATCGAGAATAAATATTAAACAATTATATATATTATAAAATATATATTGCTTTTGCACAGAAGCGGAAATACGTAGTGCAATAATTGTGGTTTAAGTGGCGTAATCATATACCTACTTTTATTCTTTAATGAGTATAGGAATAAAACCGCAATCGAACCATTAAAGTGCAACGATATATTTCTGTCTTTTTTTATGTCGTAAGAGCTCGTTGGCTCTGATTGGCTTAACGTCATAGAAAAAGACAAAGTTTTGATACTATTGACTGCTCTGTTTTGACCACGAAGTCTTTAATCAGGAGACCTAGCTTCCTATTAAATTTGGGGAGTATGGGAACTGTCCAAATAGTCTTACTATACCAAATGTAGGTGAAATATCTTTCTCGAACTCAGTAAATTTTTTGGGTCTAACCATTGATAAACATTTAAATTGGAAAGATCAAATAGACAACATAATTAAAAAAGCTAGTAAATATGTATATCTATTAAAATGTCTGGGAAAATTTATTCCAGAATCAGTTCTCGTCACTGTCTATACTGCCTTTGTTGAATCTATATTTTCATATGGGATTGTCTTCTGGGGCAACTCTGTAAATACTACTCAACTTTTTATTGTACAAAAGCGCTGCATCAGAGCAATATGTAAAGTTCCTCCGAGAACACACTGCCGCCCCCTTTTTAAAACTCTAAAGATCTTAACATTTCATGACCTTTATATACTAGAATGTGCAAGTTTTGTCAAATTTAATTTTAATCTTTTCTCTAGAAATACTACTAGTCACACATACAGCACAAGAACACGAACAAACTTTAGACTAGACTACACGTCATTAACTACTGTGAACAAAGGTCCTGTTAATGCTATGTTGAAAATTTTCAATAAGTTGCCCCCTGAAATCAAAAATCTACCGGCTACAAAATTTAAACAAAAATTAAAATCTATTTTATTACAGACAAATTTTTATTCTGTTGAGAAATTTTTTAATCATAAATTTTAATTTTATATATGTAACTGACGCATTCTACACTGTTCTGACAGTATTAACAGAATAAAGTTTCTTATCTATCTAAGTATCTATCTATCTATCTATCTATCTATCTATCTATCTATGCTTGCTGTGTTTCGAAATGGGCCGTTTTCTGGCGCACGCGAGATGGCGCTGGGAAAAGTCGGTTCTTTCCACCTGTTTTCACCATAGTTACCAAAGTTGTTTAACTTCACAGACACTACACACATTTAAGCCATGAACGTGTGTGCGTTACCCAGTAGCTGACGCCATATTGTTTCATGCGACAGATGTCAGTTCAAGCTGGTTCTCCTGGTTACGATTTCGTGGTTTTGACATAAAGATATGTGTAATGGCTGCCGTGATTGAATGCAAGCTACATCAACCAATCCTATCATCGGAGAAATCAAGGAACTACATCGAAACAAGAGACGCAGATATATTTTCGATACGCTTTGTTGCCTTCACTCACCGCACATTGAGACAATGATTCATTAGATATATGAGCGTAATGGAGTTTGTTCTTCACAAGTAGAAACATTAGTTTTAAACGAGGATCAGCGAGTTTTAGCAGTCTCACGAGTGACAATATCATTACTCCCTGGATATATACTACATCTTTTGCACGTACGTTCTATAAACTAGTTGTTTTTCACTTCAGTTTCAAAATTTTTGACAGTTCATTTGTGATAATAGGTATGGCAGTGTCTAACCAGTAGGCTTTGTAAAGTTTAGATAGCCCACAGTGACGTCATTTCCATCCTTGTAGCCAGTGCGTCAGTCAGCACAAGTCCCAGCAACAACACCAGTCTCGTGTACGGTGATAGTTTTGAATTTATCGAGTTTTGAAGTAAAAATAGAATTTATAAACGCATCTACTCGTATATCCTAAACTGATTGAGATAAGGTACGATTTGATTCATGATTGTTTCTATAAATGTGGTTATTTTCAAACATGTTTACAGAAAAGTCGAACATTTGCAAAAAAAAAGATGAAAACCTAAAGAGAATTGCGTATAATGTTCGAACGAAACAAGGTCGAATCCAAAACGGTAATTTGTAATCACTTATCTTTTTTTGTAAATATTATTTATATGTTTAAATAATGTTAAAAACATCTGGAATTTTTGAAAACTATTTTTATTTACTTGTTGATTTTAACAAATTAGTAACTATTACGAAATTAATATAAGTACAATCTTAATCAGTCTTCATCGAAGGCTAAACAACGCAATTTTAGAGTTTCGATTGCAGTTTCGGTCAATTTTTGACCGAAATCGAAACTTTAGCCGAAACTGACCGACACCGAATTTTCAGTCGATAAGTTCAAAATGTAAAACTCCCGTTCGTTAGAAGTGAAACTTCTTAGATTCTAGCATTTGATGACGATTTTATTATTTCAGGATTAGGTATAATGGTTATGTGGAATTTGTTATCCTGGCTAGAATATATACACAGTACGCATGCGCATACGTTTCGAGTGCGCATGACGCCGGCAAAGAATAGAAACGATTCTTCCACTCTTTCCTCTCAACTGCCGGTTGAAATCGGAGAAGGGGAAGAAGGCCAATTTACCTTCGTAACGCGTCCAAAAAAAGTTTCACTTCTATAAGTATACCTAGCAAGCACAAAGTCATAACCAGGAGAACCAGCTCGAGCGTAGAGGTGGACCGATATCTGTCGCATGAACTAATATGGCGTCAGCTACTGGGTAACGCACGCACGTTCATGGTTTACATATGTGTAGTGTCTGTGAAGTTAACTTTGGTAACTATGGAAAAAATAGGTGGAAAGTTTTCTCAGGTAATGTTAACACCATAGAGTTATAAGTAACTAGAGTACGCTACTTCGTATGCTTGTCATAAGTGAAAGTGTCCTCAGTTGAGAGAGAGAACGCTGCAGAAAGTCCAGAAAACCAAATATTTCTTTACTCAAATCAGCATTGTTTAGTATCATTAGTTACCATAAAGATAAGGAACTGTTCTCTGTCTGAATTGCAGACACTTTCACGGCTCACTCACGTACTCTAGTCTAATATCTCTATGGTTAACACCGCCATCTCGCGTGCGCCAGAAAACGGTCCATTTCGAAACACAGCAAGCATAGGAAGCTAAGTCTCCTTTGCTTGCAAGTACTCTATTGCTAAGTTTGAACACACTTTGTTAGGCATAATATTATATTTAAGGGACTCTCGACTCTTGCCAACAGCAATATATTTAATTGTCTCATGTTTATCTCGTTGAACAAACAATTTGGAGCGTGCGTTTACCTAAACGATAATATTTACTTACATAAACAGTATCTTTACTTTACACCTAAATAAAATGAATTGTTTACTGTCTATGTTTTATGGCGAACGCATATATAATAATATCACCCACGTTTCTTAATTCTTGGAAAAACTTTATTTTCAAAAAGCAAAATTTTATGTTTTATATCTACAAAAGCATGTACCTTTGATGTTTTTCTATTTTAAATATTTATTCTTTTCTTAAATTACACTTACGTTAATATGTTAATTTGTGTGTAATTTAATAGAAGAAAAATACTCTTTCATAAAGTACACAGGTACTCGAATTTTGAAGTAAATTAAAACCTTTTTACGCAGGGTTATGCAACATTGTTATCGTATGTTGTAAAAAATAATTAAAGACAACTGTAGCTAGTCTTCGTCTACGAGTTTGTTGTCGGTTTTGACGGGAAATTATTTTTAGTCCGCGAGTAATGGAATAAAAATTACCCCGTACTTTGGGCTTGCCGTCACTTTTCTTTTCCTGGACACTGTCTTCATTTTGAAGGTGTCCGCAGGGATTTTTCGAATGTATCCTTGGTAAATGTGTATGTACGGAGTTTATGAAAATTATTATGTTCACGTTGATTATTTTAATGAATGTTTCTTTAATCTATTCGAAGTTTCGTAGGCGTCTGGGTCATACATTGCAATTACACCGAAAGAATGCAATAAAAGGTCATTTATTTACAGTTCGGGACGCAAGTGGATTTTTGACCAATTAGTTCTAGTTTGTAAAATAATATTATTGACAACCCTAACACCTCTTTTTTATTCATGTGTTCGTTTGTTTGATGTAGGAGACGAAGTTGATGATCTTGAGGCACTACCAAGCATTGAACAAGCTCTGCATGCAGCAAATTTATTAGACATTTTTTTGTAACGAAACGATCCTACTATATCCTAAGATTTGAATAAAATTCAACGAAAGATACAATTAAAATATTGGCATTGTAAAAACAACAAAGTTAATAAATAATAATAATTTTGATATATACATTTTTTTTCACATAATATGTTAATATTAAAACTACTTATTTGTAAAATTATACAGATTGTATCAAATCAAAACGGTTCATAGAACATTCTGTGTGTAAGACAGAGACGATATTATATAAAGCACTAAAGCAGTAAGTAAGAATGAGATAAATGATCGCAAATAGTTACTGTGGTTATACAATCTGATAGTATCGTCTTTGCTTTCTACAGTAAAAATCACAATTTTATCAAATGTCAGTATTCATTAGTGAAATTATTGATAAAATGGCTATTTATTATACTCGATTAGGATATTGTTTGGCAGAACGTGGAGGTTTTTTTGAACATTTAATAAATTAATTATTAAAAGTATTGTTAAAACTTTTGTACCAGATATAAATAATAATACGAATTAATATTACGGTTTAGTTGTTTTAATTGATAAACTGGTAAAAAGATTTACAGTGTACGTAATTATTTATTTACGTAACCACAGTAACTATTAGCGATCATTTATCTCATTCTTACTTACTGCTTTATATATCGTCTCTGTCTCACACACAGAATGTTCTATGGACCGTTTTGATTTGATACAATCTGTATACTGTTTTCCTTTATTCTCTGTTTAAAACCGAGTGAGGTGGCGTAGTGGTAAGAGCACTAGACTCGCATTCGGGAGGTTCCCGGCGGGGGCAGATGTGGCTGGGACTTTTTTCCAGCTGCATCTCGCCGGGAAACGGTAATTCCTGTACCGGCCATCTTGTTGAGGTTTTCCATGGTTTCCCTCAATAATTCCAGATAAATATCGAGATGGTTCTTTATTCAGAGCCATAGTCGCATGCTTAAAATTTGTCTACCTTATCCTAATGTCCTAAAATTCCCTCATTCGCCCATTGCTACTAATTAGTTGAAATTGAAAAAAAGTTTAATAAAAATTGTAGAAAATAACGGGAAGTGTGATAGATGTAAAATAGTAACGGTGCGAATGGCATCTGTTATGATATAAAGTCGAGAAAAGGACGTTAAACGCATTATTATTATTATTTACTCTCTGTTTAACGAAAGCTCTTTATAATGCATTAAAATACCTGACTTCTTCAATTTTGCTACACTGATTTCCATTTAGCTTTTAAGAATATTTTATTGGTGCTTGAGCGTACCTATATAATGTGGATCAGGCCTTACTATACTAAAGTGAGAATATGCCAGTATCAGATATTTGTTTATAATATTTAACATACGTAACATGTATGAACAATAAAATATACTCTGTACATGCTATGTATATTTAACAGTTATATTTCTTGACGTTTTTATTATTCACCATACATTAGAGTGCAATTATAATTATAATTTGGCGCCGTACATGGCGTCTAATCTTCGCGATAATAATTTTATTAAATTTAATGTAGAGGACTGTTAGATTAATCTTAAACTTAACAAAAATTCTATTTCGAAACGACGCTTTCAAATTTTTTAAATGTCTTCTTCACATATTAATAACAAACATTTGAGAAGCGCATGGAATAAAATAATCTAGACTCTTTTTAATGATCGATTTAATGTCGCTTTTTAATTAGTTATTTTAATTAGTTATTATAATATTGTTGTCAATTATTTAAAACTATATTGTAATATTTTTGAATTTCGCTTCCTTTATGGCTACGCGAAGAAATATATCTATCTATCTATATCATTTGATGTTAAAAACGATCATTAAGAAAAATCGCACGATTATGGACAAAAAATCAGATTTTTTTAGTATATCACGTTTCATTTATAAATTTAGACTTTTTCAAAACAATAATTTTTTGTATGTACTTGAAAAAACCTAAATCTATAGACGAAATGTAATGTTTTGTCCACAATCCTGCGATTCTTCTTATTAATTATTATTATTATTATCTCGATGGACACGATATCTAATATATCGTCGTTGGTTCTGTAATACCTCTTATGTGCAAAAAGTAAAATTTGCAGGAAAGGCCAAAAAGTGGTTATTTCAGCAATGGATGGTAAGAACTAGCAATTTCAGAGGTATATTACTAATTCGTACTTATCTTCACTATACATGTTTAATTAAGACGAAATATTTTCTTAAAAAATATTTAACGTTAATTTCGGATTTATTGGCACATGGGAGGAATTATTTGATACAACTTTTCACATAAGAGTTACTTTCCCTTGTTGGTTACTGTAAAATTAATTTGGAGGTATTACTAGTGTATAGAGCTCCGTTTCCTGAATCTTTTCATCTAAAAAACGCAAAATCTGCCAACTATCCACATAAGAGCTATTATAGAGCCAACGACGATATGCCAAAAACGACGTTTAGTTTTTTTTTTTCGATGTTCTTCCCTTTTTTTGGCATCGATTGTTAGTTGTGTGGGAAATCCACCTATTTCGAACCGCTGTATCTACATTTTGAAACTGACCTGGTGATGACATCAAATCTAATGAAGTACTATTACCCAATATAATTTAAATTCGTAGCTATTTTTGTAAAAGGCTATCAAAACTTATTGAAATGTGAACGTGATCGGTTATTGTAATAAATATTGTAATTGTTTGATTTGAGAATTGTGTTTAATCATTTTACCTGATTTTGAAATTCCTACAGTTGCCATAATATATCAATCGATGTTAACATCGATATTTTTATTTCGATCCCTACCTTGTGGTAAAATTGAGCTATTTCAAACGAGTTCGTGTTTGTAGGAATAATTGAGTTTTCTCTCAATGTTTAATGGTATCTGTATTCTGTTAGCTGTCAACTCGTCATAATATAGCATATCACTTGTAGGTATATAAACACTAGGTTAAGTTCGTACTCTCTATATAGGCATGCATTGAAACCCTGGAACCCGGACCGGCAGGCGGTGCGTTTCCCATACAGAATTATGTACGCCCGAGATGATAATAATAAGGCGCCTCTCATACAGTTGACGTATCTCTATTATTCTACCCATTGCAACACAGGCAAGCGGAAATGCAGAAAATTTATATTAATATATGCGTCTAAGAACAGTGACGGCTTGTCAATTATTATTATTAATAATAAATATTATTCAAATAAATAAAATTATCATTTTTCAGACTATATATTGACAAAAAAAATAGTAAAATTATAAAGCAATATTTCACTGGATGACGTTTCGATCCTGATTTGGATCTTCAGAAATAATCTAAAAATATAAAAATTAATTTTTATATCTATTAGATAATATAAATAGATATACTAATTAATTTTTATATTTTATAGATTATTTCTGAAGAAGATCCAAATCCGGATCGAAACCTCATCTAGTGAAATATTGATTTACCTATAATTTTATTATTTGTTTGTCAATATATAGTCTGAAAAAAATTTATTTATATTTGAAGATTTGTATTCAGACGTTCATCAAAGATTTGAATAAATATTATTAATAATAATAATAATAAAATTTGTTTATTGCGTTGACAAAAATGTGTGGAATAAGTCATAAAATTACAAATTACAACGAGGTAGAAAAAAATTCCTGGATGGAATAGAATGTGTCCTTAATTAAGAGACGCTTGACGGTCCGTTTGAAACAAAATAGGCTATTAATAGATTTTACATTAGCCGGTTATTGATTGTACAGTTTTATAGGCATAGAATTGAGGCATCGATAGCTGGTAGAAATATTATTTTATTTTAATTTTTGATATCATAGATTTAAATTTCCCACAAAAAAGGTCCTTAGTACTAAACCCGTGAATTCATTATTTTCAAAGATATATTCGTTTAAACATTCCCATAAAAATCGGATTTCGTGTAAACGAGCGTATCTTTGAAAATATTGGCGGGTTTAGTACTAAGGAACTTTTTCGTGGGAAATTCAATTCTCTCCAAATTGCTGCTGTCAAAAATTAAAAAAAAAAATGTTTTCTGCCAGCAATCCATGTTTGAGTAAAAACGTCGTTTTTCCCATGTT
This sequence comes from Xanthostigma xanthostigma, assembly GCA_963575645.1. NCBI lineage: Eukaryota > Metazoa > Arthropoda > Insecta > Raphidioptera > Raphidiidae > Xanthostigma > Xanthostigma xanthostigma. The sequence goes on from OY754470.1 coordinate 46,898,382, forward strand.
AATAAAATGGGAAACAAACTCGGTTTGCGCCGTTCACAGGTACAAACCGGGGGAAACAATTCCCCCCGGTATTGTACCTGTCGGCAACAGCAAGGAAATTATTAAAATTCCCTCAAAAAAATAATGATAAAACAATAACACGATAAATACTTTTTTAGTGGTACTTATCGTCAGATTAATTAAAAAAATAATGTATGCCTTTATGATTCTAATCTATTGTTTTACTTATTTTTATTCTTTTGTATTATTTTTCTGTCGTCTGTACTATTTTATTTTACCTGTTATTGGACTTCGGTCTGTTGGTATTTGAATAAATAATAATAATAATAATAGCTCTAACAGCCGAAAAGAATAAATAAAAAAAAATATTATTTTAAACTTTTCTCATGTCAGATGCAAGCATCAGTTCATATTAATACACATCACGTACTGCAAAGGAACTGATCGCCATAAATTTTCAACAAAAATAACACAGACGTAAAATCCTCCGTTAAAAAAAAAACAGCAAAAAAAGAATAATGTTTTGCGTACATCCCATATGATGATAATGTAACCCAATATCATCAGAGACACTAATCCTAATAACGTCACGTTCTACAAGTCAATTTAGTGCTCATATTGGCGGGGTTGTTATTTCTCCGCCACCATCGCTCCTGTAGGTACGTACGTTATAGTTGGGACGCCGGATCGGGACAGGGACAATCCATAAGACAAGGAACACATTCTTTCGTCTCACACACACACATACAAACACACAAGTGAGGTGTATTGTGTGATGCAGAGATGCACCTGACGTGTGCGTCTCACACTCCCTCATCTCACTATACATAGTTTTTGCGGATGGGAAAACACGAGTCTCATCCAAGCAAACAGCTTTGAGGTTATACGTAAAAACACGAATGAGAGCTGTTCACGACTATATCAGATATATTAATACGCTAAGGTTAAGAATGTTTGCCTCCTTTTTTAGAAAAAATCTCACAATTTCTCCAGATAAATTATATATCATTTTACAGATAATTGCTTGCTCTACTGACATCGTCAACTAAAAAATGTATTATTGCTGTTGTTTTTGTAAATTAATTAAAATACAGCAACGCTGAACAACGTCTGCCATCTGACGGCTTTATTTTGAAACAACGTCAACACTTCGATCTGTCATCTGACCTTCATATTGTAATACAACAGACACAATACTGTATACTGCCATCTGACGGCTTTAATTTTGAAACAGCGAGCAACGCTGAACAACGTCACAGCAATGCTGCATGATGCCATCTGACGGCTTAGCTCAACGATTTTGCTACTTGCGTCTCTATATGACAATTTTAGTAAAATATTTCTTCGATCTGTCATCTGAGCTTCATATTGTACCTAATACAACAAAAAGAAAAACGTTATAAGCAGTGTGCAAAATTAGAAATGAATTGAATACCTGCAATCATATTTAAAAAAATAATTTTGTAAAGTGATAATTATTATACTTATTTAGTGCGAATAATTCGTACAGGTCACACTAGTTAGCTAAAATGTAATATATAGATATGACATCTAAACAACAGTTGAAAGGTGATTTTTTCAAGTACCTTGCACGAAATGGTGCAAAAGAACGACCGAAAGACTAGATTTTTCGCTATAAAAAAACGGCCAAATGCGAGTCAAACTCGCGAACCGAGTGTTCCGTGCAAACTTGTAGAGTTCGTCCATCACGGGAATCGAGTCGCGAAGATTTTTCCCGCTTAGCCGTTGGAAAACTGTTGTACCCATACATCGACAGATCTCGCGGTCAGTTTTCCAACTTAGCGTGTAATTGCAATGAGTTCAGATGAACTACTGAACTGTATTTACCTCGTGGCTATATCTGACAGCTTAGTTGTCGTACCGCGATGTATGCGAAAGTTCTCATATTGTGCTATATAAAACGCACAGGTAACGGACGCTTGTTTTGTATTAGAACGGGTACTGTGTACGTGCGTAGCATGTTGTTGCGGTTTAAAAACATTTTTTTTGTGTAACTTCAAATTTGCGCTTTTTGGATTTTTTCCTTTGCTTGTGCTTTAAGACATTGCTTCTTGTCAAATTTCATGATTCTAGGTCAACGGGATTTGATTCCCAAGAGGCTTGACAGACAGACGGACAACAATGTGATCCTATAAGGGTTTCTTTTTTCCTTTTGAGGTACGGTACCCTAATTAGTGTCAAAATTTCAAAGCAATCGGTGAAGATCTTTCGGAGATTTAAGAACATTTTTATTTAATAATAAAATTATACGGGATACAAGGCTAAAATATTAAAACAATTTTTATTTACTAGAACATTATTTATTGGTCAACGTTTCGGCAGTATTTCTTGCCTGCTTCAGGACCATAAAAATCTTGAGTAAAAAGTCACAAAATTAAAAACATAAATTAATAATTTAAATGTTTTTAATTTTGTAACTTTTCACTAAAGATTTTTATGGTCCTGAAGAAGCCAAGAAATACTGCCGAAACTTTGACCAATAAATAATGTTTTAATATTTTAGCTTTGTATCTCGTATAATTTTACAATGTGTCTTATTTTATTTTTATTTAAGTAATTTTGTATTTTGTACTTGTAGCAGGCTATATATACAGTATACACCAAAGCAAAATAAGCGGGTGTCCCGTCGTTGTATTTTTTGTACATTTCTACCAGCCCTGGCCCGTGAACTGTATGGAGGCAATAAGGAGGCTCACGGGCACGTCTCTCTAAGCCCTCCTTAAGCCGGCCTTCCTTTCCGATTTTAGGAAGTAATATATCAGCTCGTAGATTGCCAAGAAATGTGTATGTTGTGTTTAACGATTTATATACCAGGTGTTATTCCCATAAAACAATTCAAATGTGCAGTCTTCTTTTACAAATGTCTTATTTCACTTTCTATAATAATATGTGTGGATGTCTTACAGAGCTAAATGTCTTCTCATTACAAGTATTTATGGGAACATTGTCGCTAATCCTCCAGTCAGTGTTGCCAGGTCTAGAGAAATTTCCCTAGATCTAAGAGCATTTTCGATTCATTTACAGAAAAGAGGAATATAAAATTACTGCTTTTCATGCCTAGATAGCGGTCGTAAAATGATTATATAGGCTGTGGGCACAAAGCCTACTAGCGCCGCTAGTGGATAATAGAGAATCATTGAACTCACTTTTTATGGACATCGCGACATGTTTCTAATATGATAATTCAAAAACCTTAGTTGGCAATGATGTGTCAAAAAAAAAATGTAATAAGGAAAACTGATGTTAATTTGTTTACACTAATAGCGGAACGTCAAATTGGGGTGCCAATGGTATTTATTTTTATAAATCGCCATCAGCGCAACAGCCCAGAACACAACAAGCATTTCCAGATCGCTTAGTTTTCCTATGTTTTTTTTTTGTAATTAAAGAACTTCATAAAATTATAACTATTTTCATTTTTAATAAACATCGCTCACTGACATACGGAAAATTTGAGCTTGAAGTTTCCCCTAGTGCTCACCACAAACGCTTGCATTGAAAAATTTGTAACTGCGCCTTCCTGCATCGAATATCTGCGATAATTAAATTTAAACCACAAACGTTGCATATTACTGCCCAGCACATTATTTAAAATCATCTACAGAAAACCGCATCTGAATCGACTGAACCGTTTTCGAGTGCACACACAAACAAACAATCTCTCACCCTAAACGTATATACCTTCTCCGTTCCGTCGTGGGTAAAAATAGCATGTAATCCAGTCAAAATAAACATAATTCGCATAGAGCTGAAAATTGGTACAGGTCTTAAGTACACTATTACACATAAAATATCAAAAGTTCCCAGCGATCCTATATCAAAGTTTATTCAAGGTCAAATGTCAAAAGTATCGTTGTCTTACACTTTTTACGTAAACGGTAATTGTTATCTACAAATAGGTCAGACAAAAGTTGTAGATCGTGCAATTGTCTACAATAACTGTTCTTATATTTTTTTTTCCTATACGAATCACTATTCCTGAGATATAGAATTTAAATGTCTATCAAAAATAACGTTAAATATTAATATGCATGTTATTGTTTTCGATGTATGAAATCACAATTTCAAAAGAATGGTATTTCGTAGGAAAAAAAGTACAAGAACAATTCTTGTAGACAATTGCATGATCTACAACTTTTGTCTGACCTATTTTTAGATAACATTTACCGCTTACGAGAAAAGTGCAAAAAACTCGATACTTGTAACCAGCGTTGCCAGACGTCCCGATTTTGGCGGGACGTCCCGATTTTTAAATCAAAATTAAATGTCCCGCGCGGGACAGGCTCAGTCCCGCTTTTCGGGGATAACTCGGGGATAACTTTAATAGAAGTTAAATCTTATTCTTCACAGAAATATGAATAATTAATTATTCTCTTATTGTATAAGTTGCAATTTGTAACACTCACTCCACAGACTATTGTTTGAAACGCCATATTTTTCTAATGAATAAAACTTTTGATTTTGATTTCTGTTTTTTTTTTATTTATTCTGAAGACGAATAAGACTCAACTATTTAACAATAGGGTAAATCTGATTTAAAATATTATATTTTTGTTAAAATACATTTACTATGGCTATTTTTGCTATCTATTGTCACGTAAACGTAATTTTAATTCAAATAAAAAGATAAATGGGTATTTGAAAACTTCTGATTATATACGTTTTTTTACTATGTCCCGCTTTCGACGAAAGAATCCCGCTGTTTTCACTCAAAGAGTTCCAAAATCCCGACTTGACAAAAAAAAAAATCTGGCAACACTGCTTGTAACCTTTGACCTTGAATATTTTTTTCAGCAGATGTGGGGACTTTTGATATTTTATTTGTAATAGTGTACAGAAGACCTGTACCAATTCTCAGTTCTATACAAATTTTTGTCTATTTTGACCGGACTAATGTAACAAATATAGAAAGACAAATAATGTTTCATTTCGAACGATCAAGTGAAACAAGAAATTCGATACGCTGCTTTGGTTTGAAAACTGAGAATGCAAAAGCGACGGCAGACCTGGATGTCCACGTGTGGGTGTGCGTGTTTGTGCGGTCAAGTGACAAGTGACAGGCGATATGCATCATGTGGAGCGTAAAGTAAACACCCTGCACCCTCCACAATGACCCCTGACCTGTGGCCACTTTGATGTTTCACATATGTTTACAATTTGGTCAACATCTCAGAAACATTCGTGCCATGACATATCTACTATTAACGTCGTCAATTTATTAAAAAAATAGTATATTGCACAACAAGGGCCGAAAGTGTGATATCTTGCCCTGCGCACCACATGAAGCGCAGCGCAAAGTTATCACACCTTCGGCCAGTGTGGTGTATACTATTTTTCTTCATACCTCGGTCGTATGCACGTTTAAATTAAATACATTATTGAATTAATTACATAAAAACACAGATAAATTCCAAGCAAGCTTCGAATTTATACGTAAGTACACAAATGACAGCTGTTCGCGACTATTAGCTAAAATGCAATAGGGCTGCTATGGAAACGACATCTAAACAACAGTTGATTGGGTGTTTTTGCTTTACGACCGCCCGAACGTACAAACTTTAAGAGTAATATATAGATAACCGGTAATTGCTCGTATTCCTCTCGGGAGAAGAAACTATGACTAATTTGGAATTATTTAACCTTATACCATTTGGAGGTCGGAAATGAGTCATTTTTTTATGATAATGATACTTTTGTGAGTAATTTTTATCTTATTTTTTTTTACTTATTGGAAATTTTAACACACAACATAAAATCTATCAGTAAATTTCGTGGTTTTTAGCTTAGGAATGTTGGCCAATTAGTAAGCTATCAGATCATGGAAAAATTCAGGCCAAAAAGTAAGAATATACATTTTTTTTTTAATTTTTACCTCCCAAAACTCGGATTTTTGTGAAAAAAAAACCGAAGTAGATTTTATCGAAATCATTCCAAATTAGTCATAGTTTCTTCTCTCAAGAGGAATACGAGCAATTACCCTGTATATGCATACCTACCTCTAAAAGCGTCATTTTTTCGCAATTTTAACTGTACGCGTTTAATTTAATAATTTAATAAGGAAATGACATCTAAACAATAGTTGATAGGTGATTTTTTCTTTACTGCCGCCCGAACGTACGTACTTCCCGCATTAATGCGTGTAATCCCACCAATTTGTAAATGTGAGACTTTCTGCCGAAAGTATGTACTTTCGATCGAGCTATGAAGAAAAGAAAATTTCCCAGTTATAATTATGTGACCTATAAATATTCATAGCTATTTACGAAAGTCAATTATAGATTAGACGAATGCAGTCAGTATATAAATACGTGGTCAGCTGCAGTGATTGACCGTTACCAATTTGCTACCAATAACCCTGCACATGTTTCTGCTAAATGTATACAGATGGTGCATTCACCATCAACAACCGACAGCCTTAATGAAGATTGAATACAAAGGGTTGACCATACTGTGCCATCTTGAATGGAACGAACGACAATTCATCATTTTCTGTATATATTAATCCGGTAACAAAAAGTCAAAAAAATCTGTATATTTAAAGTTTCCATTCGACAGTACGCCAGCGGTTTCTACTCAACCGATTTATAATTTTTTGAAGTGGAACTTCTTATCAGTTCAGGCCAGTTTGCCAGTCAACAACCAATACAACCGACGGAACTTTTTTTGTTTTTGATTATCTAGGGACCAACGAACCTAGAAAAATTAATTAAAAAAAAACCCTTTGCACTCGGGGAGTGCCGGCAGAAGTAAAAACTTAAATATTAACGTCTTACAAATTTTCGATCAAAATGGTTTGTATCATAGATTGCATTTTTATGTACGATATTTCAACGCTAGATGTCTAACGTTGTAAAAATAAAAGTTTTCGTCTTACGAATTTTCGATCAGGTCACGTGTCCTGACGCGAGTTTAACATTTTTTACCCATTACAAAAAAGTGTACAACGCCGCTAAAAAAGTTTTCACTTCAAAAATTGTGTATCCTTGCTTAACTGTGAAAATAACCTGCACGAAATAATCGCGTGAAACCGGTTGCGTTCACAAAAATTAATGATTATTAGCGGCAAAAAATAGTCAATAGATATCACCTTGTATATAAGTTGAATACTTTAGACGAATGAGGATACGTTAAGTATAATGTTTTAATAATTTTGAATAAATTACGAATACAGTCGAACCTGGATAAGCAAGAGTTCAGGATCTCTTTTTTGCTTATGGGGTTTTTCACCAACCCGAGTTTCTAGCTTATACCGGTACAGGAGTGGTCTTTCTCAATTAAAGAGGTCTATAAAACCTATACAAAAACAATGTTGTTAGTTAGTTCAGCTATTTATGACTTATTCTTAAATTTCGTGGAACTATTAATACGTTCGACTATCGCTTATAGAGGTGCAGGCAAGTAGTAGTCTCACTTATAGAGGTCGATGAAGTGAAAAACGTCTTTCTCTTCTATATGTTTATGTTTCTCACTTACAAGAAATTTTAGAGGATTACAAAGACGGTACCTGGCAATTACTCTCACTTCTCGCTTACCCAGTTCTCACTCACTCAGGTTTGACTGTATACATAACTGAGAAATTAATCAACAGTTAAAAATTACAGTTTTTTAAATGTAAATACAGATAACAAAAGGAATTTTTTGTCGTTGATAATCATGGATCGCATTAGCGCGTAAATCTTTCCATTTTAATGTATCTAAAATATTTCTAAATAAATATTGATATACGACATTAAAAATATCACCGAAAAGGAATAGGTAACACTAGAGTGACCTGTGCGAATTATTCGCACTAAATAAGTATAATAATTTAAATTATCAATTTACAAAATTATTTTTTAAATATGATTGCAGGTATTTAATTCATTTCTAATTTTGCACACTGCTTATAACGTTGTTCTTTTTGTTGTATTACAATATGAAGCTCAGATGACAGATCGAAGAAATATTTTACTAAAATTGTCATATAGAGGCGCAAGTAACAAAAGCGTTGAGCTAAGCCGTCAGATGACATCATGCAGAATTGCTGTGACGTTGTTCAGCGTTGCTCGCTGTTTCAAAATTAAAGCCGTCAGATGGCAGTATGCAGTATTGTGTCTGTTGTATTACAATTTGAAGGTCAGATGACAGATCGAAATGTTGACGTTGTTTCAAAATTAAAGCCGTCAGATCGCAGACGTTGTTCAACGTTGCTGTATTTTAATTAATTTACAAAAACAAAAGCAATAATAAATTTTTTAGTCGTCGATGTCAGTAGAGCAAGCAATTATCTGTAAAATGATATATAATTTATGTGGAGAAATTGTGAGGTTTTTTCTAAAAAGGGAGGCAAACATCTTAAACCTTAGCGTATTAATATATTATATATGATTTTAGAGTCACAGATAATTAGTAACAAATTAATTGAAATGTGTAAAACTTTATAAAATATCACGTGACTATAAAAAGCGTCAGGAAGGTTTATGACGTCATTAAGTTAAAAGTTTTTTTTTTATTTTGTTTACGAATACTATACGTACTATCAAAGTTACAAAGGATACAAAAACATTACGTCATACGCGTTTTTTGGCGCGTTGTTAGAACTTAGTATAAGAAATAATTTGCAATTTATATATAACTTTTTAATTCTGAGATAAAAAAATAAAATAAACGTGTGATCTTTCCATTTATGTAAAAAACAATGTCATTCAAAAACCCAATTCCAAAAAACAAATGAGTATCGTTGTCTCCACTAAAGTAAGTTGTAATTGAAATACTTAGTTTACAGACTGACTTTTCAGACTTTCGCGTAGCGACACTGAAATTCAGAAGTGTAATATTATTGTAGTCTATATAAATGATCAAAAAGTTTCAAGTTCGTATATCTAGAGAGAGACTGGAACATCAAATCCAATGAATTCGTTATCGAGCGGAAAAATAGAAAGTACCTATTTATTAAATTCAATGTGCCGTTTCTTGTAATCGTTTTGGTCGTTTCCTTTAATTAATAAATATAGTCAACACTGCTTTGTCTATTACAATGCTCTTATTATGCAATCTGTTCAATTTCATAAGAAAATAAACCGTGAGGTGGTGGGTCGTTTATTGGGACTCTAAAAGTGCAGCCATGGGGACCGAGCTTCGTGATTTTCACGCCAACTGGTGGTAAAAATGATCATTTTATGGGGGACTTTATTTAATAAATAAAATTATCGACCAATTTTTCAGGCAATATATTAACAAAAAATATATAATTAATACATTAAGGTTTCAATCCGGATTTGGACCTTCTTCATAATTATATATTATGAGCAGGCTTTGGATAAAAAAAATGCATTTATATGTCAATTAGTGACAGTTTGCTTTTCAGTTATCGAAAATATAAGTAAATTACAAAGTAAAATACTAATATTATACAAAATATTACATTATAAAGAAGAAATTATTTATACATAGCGTAATTTTTATATTATCCACTTTAAACACTGTTATTTGTGGTACAACTTTGCGGTTATGACAACTTGCCCATTTAAATAACTTTCGACATCATATACATGACCAGAATTATATAATTTTACGCCTTTTGAGCTATTCTGTCCATGTACACGAGTATTAATTACAGATTGAAATGCGTACATCTTATTTTTTCCATTTTTACAAACAATTTTCATTGTTTACTATTATAAAATCATCCCATTTACTTCATTAATTAGATACTAGAGAGCGCCAACTTTGTCAGTATAGTGCCGCCTCTATGTTTCACGCACGGTCCCCATTGAGGTCCACACGACCAACTTCCAGTATGGTCTACAATGAATTTTAAATATGTAGGAATTTAAAAAATTAGGCATGAGAAATATTTTTCAAAAAAATCCTAAAATACAGCTCTTATTCAGTTGTTTTGTTTGAAAAAAACAACAAAAAACAACTGAACCGATTTTGATAAAATCTCTTTCAGACCATACTGACTTTAATAACCCTGGAAACTGCATTACCGACCGCCAATAACTCTGGAAACTGTATAATCGACCGCCGATAACCCTGGAAACTTGAGCGTCTACGATTACAAATTGTATGTTATTATCAAGAAGGCTATAACTAGGAGACCGAATGCGATCGTAGCAGCGGACCGATATCTGTCGCATGAACCAATATGGCGTCAGATACTGTGTAACGCACACACGTTCTTGGTTTACATGTGTGTAGTGTCTGTAAAGTATGTGAACATGACGAGCTATGACGAAAACAGCCGGAAAGAACCGAAGTTTTCCCAGCGCCATCTCGCGTGTGCCAGAAAATGATTCGTCTCGAAACATGGCAAGCATGGGAAGATAGGTCTCCTGGTTACAGTCTTCTTGCCTATTATCTATAACAGCTTCAACTGTATACGAAACGAGATTTTGCCAGTATTTCTTATGAAACGGAATGGACTATTATGTCTAGTTGGTTATAGTATGTACTTAGCTACATTATGTACATAGCTAGTATGCAGTACATAGTACGTGCAAGTATAGGGAAGGTTCCTGCCATTGAATCAGGAACGGGGCGAAATGTTTTGTACATACGTACGTATATATGCACGTACACATTACCCTCTCCCGGCATTCCCTCGGGATAAGACACTCCTGTAATCCTCGCTATCTAAACTAACCCTACCTCATACTTATGCCTAGACTACACATATTACCCAAATGTACGGAGTGGTTCAAAACAATTGGAAATGATTAACTATCAATTTCTTAATTGAAAAAAAAATGTTTTTCGAAGTGAGCAAATATATCTGTTTTAAATTTTCTGTGGCAATAAATAAAACAAACCTTGGTAACGCAAAGAGAAAAGAAACATCGATTTTGTAATCGAAAAACGACCAGAAGACTTATTTTATCCTTGTTGATTTCTTTTTTGAAGTCAGGTTGATTTAAAAGATACAGTTTAAACTCGATATAACAACAAACTCCTTAAAACGTCGAAATTACTTAACTCTAGTTGGTTTACCTTGTTGCTCATACAATGATACACTCTAAATAACGACAACAATACGTCATTATTATCAATAATCAGTATTTGTTTGTTATTTTGTTACTTTGTTGTCGGCATTATGCGTACCGAAGATTCTATAAGAAATCCGTTCTTTTGTTTGTTTGTGATAGTATGAATATTTGTTGGTCAGTTGTAAATTTTATATATATTATGAGTATAAATACATAATAATATAGTAAAGAGAAGAACCACTCAGGAAACAGTATCTTGTCATGTGGGCGACATGACCAAAAGCCCACAAACCAACATGGCGTCATTCTGATCAGAATCAGACACGTTTTGCTCTTTGTTTATATTTGAATTGTCACTGCGCGCGCACCAGATCAATCCACGAAACAAGCTTGAAAAGACGTCTCGTATGAAGCGAGCACATAAAAGCAATTAAGAAAACCAGCGCTAGAAAACTAGTAGTCAAATCTAGCAAGGAATCTAGCGGCAAATCCAGCTTCGTGTCAAATCAGATTTTCTGACAATGTTTTCTCAAACAGAACACTATAGTGTATTAATCTATAAATGACAATAAAGGGCACATCCATGCAACAGTAATTTATTATAGATAAACAAACAGTATAGCATTGAATAGATATATTCTATATATTGTTACACAGTCCTGTTGTACAGAAATGTACACAAATACAACACATGTGTGTTTAACAATATAACAAGGAGGCATATAAATACACAAAATTACAAACCAATACCGAATGTTTAGAAAATAAATTATGTGCTGTCATTTGATCAAGTCACAAAAATGTAAACGAAACTCGTAATTTATAGGTATATAAAAATATCGTTTTTTTTACAATAAATTGTTTATAATCGTAAAAGAGAGAGATTGTACATTAAAAACGCTCGACAACTGAGAGTATGTTTCTTTGGATATTTCATTGAATCCAGCACCATTCGATATATCCGTAAATACAGATGAGATCAAAGTCGCTTTCCCAGACAATTTTCACATCGAACAGTGTCTTATCTTTAATAATAGTATATTGTGCGACTAGTGAGAGAAGGAGAAGATTCCATGAGCGTGAAATTAGTCGCACGAGCGTAGCGAGTGCGGTAACACGCGAGTGGAATATTCTCCTTCGATCAATGATCGCGCATAATACTTTATTCAACTAACACGAGTAATATGTAATCGGGGCCCTGATAAAAGAGGAAAAAATAATAAATCACTTCATTGATTGACGTACCCACCGCTTTCGATGCACACAAGATGGCCCTGACTTTCGCTGAATTGCGATGCTGTTTTCATATATACAAATCGCTACCGCGTTCCTATTGGTCCAGAAACTATGCAGTAATAATTCATTACCGTACAGTTTCGGTTCGCTACCGCGTTCCTATTGGTCCAGAAACTATGCAGTAATACATTATCGTACAGTTTCGGCTCATTATTAGCACTCTACGCGTCAACATGAAGTAATTTATAATATTATTTCTCCCGAATTTAGCAGGGCCCCGAAATTATATATTACTCACGCGTGTTGAATAATAGTATATTGTGCGACTAGTGAGAGAAGGAGAAAATTCCATGAGCGTGAAATTTGCCGCACGAACGTAGCGAGTGCGGTAAAACGCACGCGAGTGGAATATTCTCCTTCGATCAATGGTCGCACATAATATTTTATTCAACTAGCACGAGTAATATGTAATCGGGGCCCTGATAAAAGAGAAAAAAATAATAAATCACTTCATTGATTGACGTATACCCACCGCCCTCAATGCACACAAGATGGCCCTAACTGTCGCTGAATTGCGATGCTGTTTTCATATATACAAATCGCTACCGCGTTCCTATTGGTCCATCAGAAACTATGCAGTGATAATTCATTATCGTACAGTTTCGGCTCGCTACCGCGTTCCTATTGGTTCAGAAACTATGCAGTAATACATTATCGTACAGTTTCGGCTCATTATTAGCACCCTACGCGTCAACATGAAGTAATTTATTATTTCTCCCGAATTTAGCAGGGCCCCGAAATTATATATTACTCACGCGTGTTGAATAAATAAAATTATCGACCAATTTTTCAGACAATATATTAACAAATTATTATCTTCAATTGTCCATTTTTTACAAAGTTGCTTCGACACATAATTCACAAACGTTGGGACACCGATTCACAGATTGTAGAGCAATATCCAAGTTCAGGATTTTTTGCAGAAAGCGACTTTTAACTCACACGTAGATTATACAATAAGGGTTGGCGGTTTGCAATGGTTAAGCAAATGCAAGGACGCAGGACCCATGTGTGTTGCTTTGTATTACGTCTGCGTGTGTGTGTTTGTGTGTTTTGCGTTTATACTCGTACACAGGAGTATGGCACAACGGTAATAGCGAGCCAGTCAAGGGGCAAACGATGTCTTTTGTTATGTCACAGTATATTCCCCTGGAGGTAATTACTAATTTGCTTTGTATACGAACACACACAGAGACGATTCTCGTATATATAAACTACAGTCAGTTATGTATTTGTAGATCGTATGCATCCATGTGTAATGTAATGTAACCCTATAGTTTTGCAGACGTCATGTCTTTTATACAGAGTGGACTAGATATGAGCGCCGATGGGTAAAGGAGCGGCGGCGGCGCGCCGACTTTTTGAGTTCGGCGGCGGCGGCGTAGTCGGCGGCGTGACCTTAGGAGCATTTTTTAATGATGGGCAGGATACAATAAAACAAAACATGTAGTTTAACAATCAGAATTATTATTTATTTAACACAAATTATTTTTATAAGGAAATGGTTTCTAGCCTAGAGCTAAAATATTTTTAGCACTTCGATTGGCAGAAAAAATCAACGTTGTCATAAAGTTCTAATAACAATTAACAAGAAAATAAATCTTAGAGAAAACAAAGATGTTTCTTTTAAGTCATAAAAAAATATAAAGTAGTCTTTAAAAATATGTTTTCAACATTTTCTGATCGTTTAAACATATGCCTTTTCGCTCGGCGCGCCGTTACATTTTCACGGCGGCGACGGCGCGCCGGCGCGGCGCTCATATCTAGTGTGGACAGAAATATAGTTAAAACTAAAAATGGGAAAGGAAGGGACATGAGTACGCACATTCATCTTAGTTTGCCGAGATGAATGTTGTGTCCAAACTTCATAATGATCAGAGTTACCGTTAAAAAGCAGTATTTATACTTTTTTAAACTAATTAATTTATTTTAATATAATAAATATTTAATTCAAAACACTGTAGGAAAATTATTTTTATATAGATATAGTAGTAACAGTTTTCAAATGAGCTACTAATTAGATTTATTTAATTTTAATTAGTCGTAATAAAATTTAAAAAAATTGAAATGTAAGCCTTAGAAGAAAGCAATGTAGGAAATAAAAAAAATAAAAATATATTCGCCGACGTGGGGCTTGAACCCAAGACCCTGGCATTAAGAGTCTTACGCTCTACCGACTGAGTTATCCGGGCTTGTGAACGTGACGCGCTAATATTGCAATATTTAGTTAAGGCATTTCACCTGATAATATTTGTCGGACGGGCTAATTTTGAGATACTTGCAACATTTTTCATTGATGTTACGCTCCAATTGGTCGTAGCGTGATATTATATAGCCTATAGCCTTACTCGATAAATGGGCTATCCAACAAAAACAATTTTTTTCAATTCGAACCAGTAGTTTCTGAGATTAGCGCGTTCAAACAAACAAACAAACAAACTCTTCAGCTTTATATATTATTATAGTTAACTTCTATATTGCTAGTGGCCGTCAGTGGACGCGTGGCCCATAAAGTGAGACAGCAAATGACTGTTTTTCTATCTCTTTCTTTTTACTTAACCCGTTGTGCGCAAATGTCGCGTCTATAGTGGGGCAATTAGTAATTACTAAGTGGAATAGAGCAAGCCACCTCCCTTTCCCAGCTTAGTTCCATGTGCAAACTGACGCGCATCCATTCACGAACATGCGCATGAAACTCAGAGTATAATAAGTGAGACAGACGTATATATGTCTGTACCGTAGTGTTGAAGTCTTTCTCCCGATCTTTGCTAGCAATATAGATGGTATTGAATATATGCAACAGACACGTTTTGCTCTGTGTTTATATTTGAACTGTCACTGCGCGCGCACCAGATCTGTTCACAAACTTGAAAAAATGTCTCGTGTGAAGCGAGCACATAAAGGCAATTAAGAAAACCAGCACTCGAAAACTAGTAGTCAAATCTAGCGGCAAATCCAGCCTCGTGTGCAGCGGCCGGTTACTAGCATGGACACCTTCACGAACAGGCTTTTGTTCCATGCTGTGGTGATAGTGCAGGTCCATGTTTGATAAGTGTGAGCGGTCTTTTATAGTTCTAAAATTTATGTATACAGAATGTTATCTCAAAAAAGTGATATAAAACATATTATAATTACTAATCACTACTGCAATATAATTAACGATAATGTTAAATTAATTTATTACTTAATGATCATTGCCGTCATATATAAATTATTTATCGATACATTTATATACCTACAATTACAATTATTGATATTTAAGTGGAATAGTTTTGGAACCAGAAGAGGCGATAATAAAGGACGCTGTTTGTATATTCGCGTCCATATTTTTATTAATAAGAGAGAATATTACATAAAACTAGGGTTCACGGTTACTAGTTAATATTCTGTGTGATAGAAGAGTCTTTTTTTGTACAACCGAAGTAATGCTCTGATATCTACCAATTTTGGTAACGTAACCCTTATTAATTAATTTCGAATTAAATAAAAAATATACTATTTAAATTTATAATATAGATACACATATCTGTTTGATAAATATTGTAAACTAGCGGTCCGTCCCGGTTTCACCCGGGTGCAAATGATAATGTAGCATTCTATTAGTGAAAGAATTTTTAAAATCGGTCCAGTAGTTTTTGAGTTTATTCATTACAAACAAAAATACAAATCTTTCTTTTATAATATTAGTACCTATAGATATAATATGCAGTATAGAGCGGAAAATTTAAAAAACCGGACTCTAAAAAACCCCGCACGGCTGCTCCCCGAACGCACTTAAAAAGAGAACTCATATTTAACAGCAATTAATAAGAAAAATCGCAGGATTGTGGACAAAAAGTTAGATTTATTAATGTACGACTTTTCGTCTATAGATTTAGATTTTTTTCAAGTCCTTACAATAAGAAAATTCAAAACAATAATTATGAAAATAAACATTAAAATAAACATAACTACTACAAAATAAACATTAACTACTAATTATAGAAAAGATACTCAAAACTTAAGTATAGTCAGTATAGCTATATGTTATGAAATTGAACTAACTTTCGAATTTTTATTTTTTATTGTTTAAAAATTTTAAATTTATACATAAACTAGTTTCCATGTTCTTGTCTTATGTAGGTACCTTAACTTTTGTTAATTGCTATGGTTAGTAATTAATGTTTATTGTCATAATTATTGTTTTGAATTTTCTTATTGTACTTGAAAAAGTCTAAATCTATAAACGAAACGTCGTAAATTAAAAAATCTAACTATTTTTTTTATTAACTAAACGAAATGTGTATCGGCGCTTAGCCACTAGCACTGTATACCTACATAAATATAGCGATACATATATAATGATACAAAATCTAACTTTTTGTCTACAATCCTGCGATTTTTATTATTAATTATTATCTCGATGGACACGATTTAAAAGCAACATTGACTTGGTGACAATTTTTTTTGACATTTATCTGTTATGGCCTTGTAAAAAGAGAAAATCGACAGTAACTGAAAGACAACTAATAGCCTAGTCGGCGAGGAAGTAAAAACATTAAAAAGTGCATTATTCGGGCACAGGCGAGATTATTGTTGGAACCGCTTCGTTTCAGGGTGTAGTTCAACCCCCTAAGTTTGCTTACAAATTTTTGGTGTGCTTGATTTTATAATTGACAATTAGTGACGAAAATAGTGCTTTTTTCTCTATTTCCTTTAATATCTCCGTTCCTCTTGACTTTTAGTATAGCATATGCATTGAGAAAGTTGTTTTTTATGAAATTTCCTAAAAAATGAGCACTGACAGAGATCGCTAAGTGCAATTGTTAACTTGCAAATAGCCCCGAAAGTTAAAAAAACACGTTTTTTTCACTATCTTTATACAAAATAATGACCGCACATAGATGGCTGTAAATTCTCAAAAATGATGTTTATGTTGACCCAAACATGCATGAATAATTTTAGCGTCATCAGTCAATTACTTCTCGAGTAATTAACTATCACCTTTTTTTGTTTCCTTAATTGCAAATTTCGCCATTTTTTTCACAAACGGGTTTCGCTGGTCGGACCAAGCCAGAAAAATCACAAATCCATTCAACTTTAGTATCCCGTTGGAATTTTCGGAAAAAATTAATTCTAACCGATTTTATAACGATTGAATATTGGAAAAGTTATATGGTTTTATACGTTTGTATCGCTAAAGAAATCGTTATAAAATCGGTTATAATCGTTATAAAGGTGCCTTGCAAGGTATACGATACTTTAAAAATCTATCGTCAAGATTTAGTAAAAAGTTTGAGAGCCGCTGCTTTAACAAAATCCTTTGTAATATTATGACGCTGTAAAACACAATTCAATCAATTAAATGTGAATATTACGCACTGAGCGCATGCAAAAACATTTCTGAATAGAATTATTTCGCATAATGTACGCATCATTACTTTCAACGACACATTTATTTTCCATCAGTCTTTTTATCCCACACCTGACTTTGCATACATCGAGTCCTGTAAAACTGCAGCAGTAGGCTGTGTCGGGGTTCATTTTCTATGCAAACATACACTATAGGTTGTTACGCTTCGAACAGGTCCAAACTTCGTAAAATCTAGAACTGGAATTTTGAAAGCTTTCGTATCTCAAAAGAAAAAAACGAGTGTGCTTTAGACTGGGGGTTTGTAAGTGATAATAAAATAATAAGTCGTGAAAATGGCATGACTTATACACGCTCGGCTATTCCCAAGCCCTCTGCAGGATAACGACCTATTCTATTTCGCTTTGTCCGTGTTCAACTCTTAATATATTTGATGAAAATAGTATATTACATCACAAGGGCCGAAAGTTGAATTTTCGGCCCTGCGCGTCATGAGCTCGAGGCCAAGCCAAGGACATCATGACGCGCAGGGCCGAGATTTTAACTTTTATGGCTCGTGTGATATATACGATTTTTCTTCATATCCGCTCGAAAGTACGTACTTTCGTCAGCAGGGACGAAAGATTGACATTTACTCCTAGTGAGAACGGCGGGAGGAAAAAATTTCTCATGCGTATTTATACTCGTAACTAGGGTTACCGCTGTCATTTAATATAATAAATAACAGGGAGTAAATGTCAAACTTTCGATCGAGGTATGAAGAAAACATTTTTTTGTCGCCCTTCAATCGTTCACAGTGCTTTTTTTAAATATAAGGCCTGTAATTTTACACTTAATTTTTACTCGCTTTGGGTTGGCGTCTTTAATATTCCTGGAAAAATACAGGCCATACAATACACTCTGTTTACGAAAGAAAACGAGTGTGCTTTAGACCACACGACTGAAGTAAAACTTCTTCATGCCATAATTTGTTATTATTCACCCGAAAATTCACAAAATATGAATTTTAAAATGATTTCACATTATTCACTTTAAACGTAGAATATTTAATGTATTGAACAAAATATTAATTTATAAAATTGTTCAAGAACGAAATGAACAGTCTAATGTAAGAAGAAAGAAATATAAACATATAGATAATGAAAACAAAAGTAATACATTGCAATTACTTAGCTCTCGTTGGATTTTAAGTGTAAATCTTTATGAAATATTATTGAAAGTATGTGTCATTCTATTGTTAGTACTATTTATATTTCGGTCACCTGATGGCGCAACTAGCCAGTGAAGTATTTGTCATCCTCTTTCTATCTTCACTAACTTATATCTCCGAATTTCATATTAATTTTCGAGAATTTTTTGAAAATGCATCTCTAAATCTATGATTCTCAATAGCCTATAAGATTTCACCTCGATCTGATCATATTCAATTACATTTATTCGATATTTATGAAATCTGTCTCTGTCGCGTGTCTTTTGGCTCCTGTTGCGGTCGTAATAATCCCCGTAGTACGGACCTGTCGAAAATTCTATAGATAGCTCAATTTAAAACGTATTACGTAACAAAATGTAACAAGTGATTTGATTCCCATGAAATCAAGGCGATCGGTATATTGCCGACTTTGCGAGACAAGCGATCTACTAGAAAGCCTTCTTTACAGGAATACAAATACATTTTGGGTTTTCATTTTTGCACCTAGAGATGACGTTACCGCGTTCATTATTCTCATGGTTATGGGTTGCTATTAAATATATTTAATTTTCTAATTACACACCATAAGAAGCATTAAAATCAAAAATAGTCTCTACTAAATATGGCAACTTAAATTATCAAATTTCTCTCTTATTTCAACACACTAAAAATGCCACTAATTGCACATACCGCTAAACTAGCGGTATGTGCTTTATTATCGCTTTGTGCGTCAGAGCTGACTTTCGTTCATATAAGAAGTTATATCTAAGTTCATTTCACACGAAATCCATTCAAATTGAAGCTTTTTGAAAAGAGGAGATTCTAATCTATAAAACAGAACCATTTTTAAATCAATTCGAGTTCATAAATACTATTAAAATTTTAATTGAAAATCACAAACAGCAGTTGTCGGTTGGTCTGTACGTATGTACGTATGTACGTATGTACGTATGTACGTATGTACGTATGTACGTACGTCACGACTCTACAGATCGCAATTTTGGTCGGTTTGCCTTGGGTTATATTTTATTCACTTTGTTTACTATCAGACCAGAACCCTATTTAAATTCACTAAAATGTGTTCAGTAGTTTAATTTTTATAAACAGTTTTATTTTATTATTTTTGACAGCTAATAGTTTAAAAAAACAATATAATAATTGCTGTGTAAATATAGTGTAATCCATAAAACAAGTGTTACACTTCTATACCGTGATAACACCACTACACGTAGTAGGGCGCTGTGGCGTAATGGGTATGCCGTTGGATCCCCAAGAGCAAGGTCCTGGGTTCGAATCCTTACGAGATCATTTATTTTTTTATTTTTTTTTCTTTTTATTTTGTTTTATTTTATTCCACTTGATATTAATTATATATTATATTATGTATAGTTCTTATTTTTTTTTATTTTTGCAAACTTAAAAAAAATATTTTTTCAATTTTTAATTATTTATTTCTTTAAATTTTTAAATCTTTTTAAATTTATTAAAAATATTTTTTAATTGTTATTTTTTTATCATACAGTGGAAAACTTGCGGGATGTGCACTTTTGGTTTTGCCAACTATTTATATTATATAGTCTCGTAGGTAAATACAGTGTAAACTCGATGCAACGATAAGTTCCATAAAACGTCGAAATTATTTTACTCTAGTTGGTTTAACTTGTTGCTCATACAATGATACACTCTATATAACGACAACAATACGTCATCATTAAGCAATAAACAGTACTTGTTTGTTATTTTGTTATGTTGTCGGAATCATGCGTACTGAAGTTTCTAAGAAATTCGTTCTTTTATTTGCTGGAATTATCTTTCATATGTTAAGCTCAGCTGCTTATCGATAAGTTATCATATTCTTAGTTGCCCACAAACTTGCAAACTGTGAACATGGCGAGTAAAAGAAAATCTGTGAGTATTGACGAAAAAGTTTTGTTAATACACGCAATAGAGGAGGGAGAAAAGATAAGTGATAAAAGTGATAAAATATGTTTTTATAACTTTAAATGATCGGCATACCGCATTGTGTCGATCATTTAAAGTTAGAAAAACATATTTTTAATAATAATTTTGATATTTTACATATAGAACAGAAAGGTTTAAAATTAAATCTATTGGAAGCTTTGGAAATTAACAAACGCAAAAATTCATCCAATCTATTAAATGATCAAAAAGACATCTCCACATCACCTTTACTAAACCTAAAGTTTAATTTTTAATGAATATAGTGTTCTTCCTATGTTCTTTTTCTATGAGTTGGGATTTCCCACCCCACCATACTCCCCCCTAGTTGTATTAAATGTACCTAATTTAGACCTATATAGATTATTTTTGTAAACTGTAATACTGTATATCTGATGAAGCTGCTGTGACAGCGAAACATATGTCATATTTTTATAATTAAAGTGAAAATCTTTTTTAACTTTATTGTTTTATTTATTTTATTTAATAATTATCACTTTACAAAATTATTTTTTAAATATGATTGCAGGTATTCAATTCGTTTCTAATTTTGCACACTGCTTATAACGTTCTTCTTTTTGTTGTATTACAATATGAAGCTCAGATGCCAAATCGAAGAAATATTTTACTAAAATTGTCATATAGAGGCGCAAGTAGCAAAAGCGTTCAGTTAAGCCGTCAGACTCAGATGGCATCATGCAGCATTGCTGTGACGTTGTTCAGCGTTGCTCGCTGTTTCTAAATTAAATGCAGTATTGTGTCTGTTGTATTACAATATGAAGGTCAGATGACGGATCGAAGTGTTGACGTTGTTTCAAAATTAAAGCCGTCAGATGGCAGACGTTGTTCAGCGTTGCTGTATTTTAATTAATTTACAAAAACAAAAGCAATAATAATTTTTTTAGTTGTCGATGTCAGTAGAGCAAGCAATTATCTGTAAAATGATATATAATTTATGTGGAGAAATTGTGAGGTTTTTTCTAAAAAGGGAGGCAAACGTCTTAAACCTTAGCGTATTAATATATATGATTTCTTCTCTCCGTTTAACGACAACTCTCAATAACGCCACAAAGTGCACAGTCCCTGTAGAGTTTACATTGTATATATTATTCTTATTTTTAGCATTGTTATGGAAAAGTTATGATTCACCAATAAAATGATCAAACACTTTCAAGAAGTTCAGAATAAGATGGCTGGCAAAGGAACACAGTAACTAGCTGTCTTGGTTTTGTTTATTGAACAAGCAACATAAACTGTCACTATTATTCATACTTTATATCTAATACCCCAACACGTTTTCTAAATAACAAGTGTAAAATACGCTAACATTTCATCTCCTTCAACTAACATACAAAGTGATGCAGGGGTGCCTCTGAGCTGAACTGTATACCGAGTGTTGCATTAAGAATACGATATTTTGCACCATGTAAGAAAAAAATCTAATAATACATAACTTGATAGATTTTGTAAAAATGTTGATTTCTATTCATAATAACGCACTATAAATTTTAGAATTAAATTTTAAGAATTGTATTTTTTAAATCTGTTCTTCAAAAGTCTAAACCGCTGTTCGCCATGTTGGATTCCGGCGTGACGTCACTTCGTCTGTAAACTAGCTACGTTTTTGTTGTGCTGTGTGTTATTTTGAAGTTATTTCAAGTTATTATCACGTTTGTAGACTTCTATAGCGTATTTTATTGATTTCGCATCATGGAAGACAGTTTCGTAAAAGCAGAAAATACTAATCTAACAAGGATAAATACGTTTAATAAATAAATAAAGTTTTACTAGCTTGTATACTTACTTACACTGGTAACGTAACAATCATAGTAATTTTAAATATTTTTAATTGTACAGTGTTATTATAGTTACACGTTCACCAATTAGCGTTTGAAAAAAAAAATTGTACCCAAAAATACCGAAAAAATTATCAGAATCGCTTGAAATGTAAAATTTAACCTTTTTAGTAAAGATTAAAATGAGCTGTTAAAATTCAAGTAAAATCGACCCGACAGGGTCGGCCTTATAACTTTTAAGAAAAAAATAGTTTGAGGTTATGCATTTACTTACTGTAGTGTATATTTAATTTGGTGCAGATGTTGGGTTGAAATTAATATTGAAATTACGTATTTTAAGGGATGTATTAGGAGTTAAATTTTTTATTCTGTTCGAAAACAAAAAATTTAAGTTCACATAAAAAAGCAACTCTGCCTGTAGTATTAGCAAATACTATACTGTCAGTAGGGTTTGGCACTGTAACCCGAGTTTTTTCCTTTATGTAAAAACTTTTAGTAAAAACAGGATCGATCCTAGGGTGTCGGCCGCCTGCGTGCAAAGACCTAATGTGCCGCCTCTTTGGTCTCTAGAGAATTTTTCATATTTTGACTAATATACTTAACGTTGACGTTATGCTATGGCCTATGCTATGCTATCTAGAAATCGGGATTTTTTTTTATTTTTCAATAACTGTTTAAAATTCTGCATATTTATTCGACTTATAAGTTTTAAAAAAAATTGCTTTATTAGAGCTATATATACGACCTGCGGCCGCTCCTTAATTTGACCGTCCGCGTGCGTTGAAAGCGCTGTACAAAATCGTTTTCGAAACTATAATCTTTTCAAGTACGTTTGACCAAAATCAAAGCCCCTTTTCCGGAAACTCTTCGTATATTTGCGTAGATAAGTATGCGTAATATGTTGAACACCCCAACCCCTCTTACGTCACGGCTAATTTAACACCACGAATGTGGCATATGATTGCCTGCATATTGCAGCCTCAGTAGTCAGGCTATGGGGACCCCTTCACTTCTTATACGATTATATAATAGTTACGTCAACCGATGCTTTATCGCGTATAAATTATTTAAAGGTCCCCACATAATAATCAACAATAATAATAACATGTGTAATGCGATCTCTATTCATTTGTTACTTTATAATCCTTTTTGTTGAGGTTATGTTTCATAATAATAATTTTATTGATCCAGTCGTGCATACAAGATCTGGGCAAGTCATCAGAAAAATACAAATTAAAACAGTGATGGATTTAGGCTTGCTGCCGCCCTAGGCCCCATTCGATGCGCCGCCCTTTTTTGAATAAAATGAATTTTATTACTTTTGATCCAATATTTTTATTTAAAAATAACTTTATTTATTAAGATATAATTTTTAAGTATAAATAATAAACATGACAGATAAATAAGTTATAAATTAATCTCACTAAAGGAACAGGAAGTAAGCTACTGCGTCGAAAAAAATCTTTTACTTTGTAAGTTAGAAAAGTACGGTATACGAGGAAAAGCGCTCGATCTCTTCTCTTCATATATGACAGACAGAAAACAAAGCGTAAAAGTTAAAATAAATACTAGCTCCGGTATTAATGAAAGTATGTCAGACTGGCAACTAATTACGAGAGGGGTACCTCAAGGTAGTATCTTAGGACCTCTGCTCTTCATATTATTTATAAACGATCTTCCGTTGGCTACTAACAATAAAATCTTCTTGTTTGCTGATGACACTGCTGTCATAATATGTGAGGGAAGAGATCAGGCGCTTTTAAAAAATAGATTGGAAAAATGCATGATAGATTTAAGCAAATGGTTTGCAAATAACAGCCTTAAAGTAAACGACACTAAAACAGAAATAATTAAGCTTGGAAATTACTTTAACATTCCACAATTACTAAACTTAGACATATTCTCATATATTAAAGATTCAGTTAAATTTCTCGGTCTATACATAGACAATAATCTCGACTGGAAACAACATATTGACTACATTTTGCCTAAGTTAAATAAAGCTAAATTCGTTCTTACTTATTTAAAAAAATATACTAGTACCGACATTCTACTTAATGTCTATCATGCATATTTCCAATCTATTATCCAGTATGGAATAATCTTTTGGGGCAATTCGGTATGGGCAGAAAAAGTTTTTTTAATCCAAAAAAAGTGTATTCGTATCATAGCGGGTGTGGCACCTAGAGAACATTGTAAAAATTTATTTATTCAGTACAACATACTAACACTAGTAGATCTTTATATTCTAAATTGTGCTAATTTTGTACAAAACTATCCATCTTTGTTTAATGAAAATCATAATAAACATGAATATACCACAAGAAATAAGAATAATTTAAAAACTACTAATTGTACATTAGCAGTGGCTCATAAAGGTGTCCGCAACGCTATGATACGAATACACAATAAGATACCTACTGAAATAACTCTAACAAATTCTAAACAAAAGTTTAGGAAGAATTTAAAAAAATATTTATTAAGTAAGGCTCACTACAAATTGAACGAGTTTTTATAATTAATTGTTTTTGTGTTGACGCTATTTATGTACATTAATTGTACCAACAAAATAAAGATCTCTATCTATCTATCTATCTATCTATCTATCTATCTATCTATCTATCTATCTATCTATCTAAAGACTATAATTGATCTATTAAAAAATTAACATCTTACCCATACAGATTGAGAAGTAAATTAATGAATTGAATTATAATATAAACTATAGAAATTTTTTTATGAAAACTAATCTGAACCAATTTTTGAAATTAATTGTCTTTAATTTTCGCCTCTAAAATTTTGCCATTTCAAAAATTATGCCGCTCTTCAAATTATGCCGCCCTAGGCCCGGGCCTCACGGGCCTAGGCGTAAATCCATCACTGAATTAAAACATGGTATATGATCAATAAATATTTAATTTATTATTATTTAATTTATTTATTATATTACATAAAGTGTATTGCCATCCGAACTACGCGTGTATGCAAAATTTCAACTCAATCGAACAACCGAGAGAGAGTCAAAATCAACTTGCAAGACAGTTAAAAGTAAGTTTAAGAAACATCGAAAAGAAAAATGTGTTACGAGAACGCATTACAGAAGTGAAACTTCTAGTTGCAAATCATACGATTGCATTCGGGCAAGTGGAAAAAATGTGTTACGAGATAGTTTTACGTTCAGATATTTCATCTGTACAAGTTAATCTGAACGTGAAACTATCTCGTAACACATTTTTTCCAGTTTGTCCAAATGCAATCGTATGATTTACAACTACAAGTTTCACTTCTGTAATGCGTTCTCGTAACACATTTTTAATTTTTCCGTATGGTTTACTGCAAATAATAAATAAGAAAACACAAGCAGACAACAAAATTTTTGCAGGTTTACTGCAAATATTGTTTTTTTTTAGCTCAAGTATTATTCTGTTAAATTAGTCAAAAATTTTATATATAATAGGTAGGTATACTTAAAAATAATTTAAAAAAAAATAAAACAAAATTGTTGCGCGCACCTGACAGTAATCGAACCCTGGCCGGCCGCGTGGTATGCCAGAATCGTACCACTGAGCTACCAATGCTTCCAAAGAATCTTTGTTTATATAGGGTTACTAATAGGACAATTTCGTAACAAATTCTGTTATAAAGGGAGACGAGCCCCGTTTTTAAAGAAGTATTCACTTCAAAAACAATAACTATACAAATTAATGATCTCGTTCACACAGACGTTTTTTTTAGTAAGAAGTAAAAATGGTTGGGTTACATCAGAAACGTGAATGTCAACTTAGCAGGACGGTCTCATTCTCGCATCAAAATAGAAAATCTAGCAAGGGATCTAGCGGCAAATCCAACCTCGTGTGCAACGGCCTTTAGATAAAATTAGACACAATTAACACTTTGACGGACAAACCGGCTTAGACCGTCATAAACAAAACTTCAAAAGTTTGACACGACGGCTGAAGCCGTCGTATACTACGGAACGTTTTATAGCCAGACGGGTGTAGCAGTCTATTTTCCAGTGTCACCGTACAAAATATCTACTAAGGCAATATTGTCACAACATAACAACTTATACATATAAAAGTAATTTAATTTCAAACATATGAAAAAACTAGTGTCAAAATTGGAACAAAACTGAACTTTTAAGTGTCCGTCAAAGTGTTAATTAAAGATTACGTTATGACGTCAAAACCGGTTTTGTATTTTATTTGGACATCGAAAAAAAAACGCTCGTGTGAACACGACCCACAATACAATGGCACAGACTCACCACGTTTAAGTTTCTCAAGCGGCTCGTGATGCAGAGCAGCCGGAGAATGGTGCGGTACCACGCTGTGCGGATGGTGCGGTTCGCTGATGTGATGATGACCGAGCACGGAAGCAGAAGCAGCAGCTCCGCTCATGATACCGGCAGACAGTGCCGAGCTAACCGACACGGCAGCCGCTACCGTGTCGTGTAGATGATGATGATGGTGATGCAGTCCTCCGCCGCCACCGCCGCCGCCGCCGTGATGGTCTCCGCCGCCGGACGACGACGTCGAATTCTGAACGCTCGATACCAGGTCTTGCAGACACAGACCCTGGTCCGACAGCGATTCCATGCGTTCCATTTTAAACGGAACAGCAGGATATGCTGCCGTCGCAGCCGTTGTAGACAACACTTTGAACACGTTCGACTGACTTAGAGGATCAATGACGCGGCCGTTTACTCACAGCCGATGTGTACCCACCTTTTTTGGTGACGTTAGACGATGCGGTACTTCTTTGATTGTTATATCAATTCCCAAAGCATTACCGAATTAGTGTTAAAAGATTTTATTGGCGCAGCGAATTGAACTAATTGCTTAAAATAACAGAGAACACGATTCTCGTTTTTGGTGTATTTTTCAAGTCATAGCCAATTTCGTATTAAAATTATTAACACAGCCGAACTATTTTAGCGATACAACAAAAGTAAAATATTTTTTGAAATTTGATATTTTCCCGATTTTCTTTTATTATGTTCAATTTATTTGAAATATTAACAGTACTGTCATTATCACTATTGTTTTATAAATGAGTCACAGTTTTTTATAAAACTTAGGTATTATTATTTATCACATTTAAATTTATGTCTGTGTAGTCCAAATCAGCTCGTATTTAGTTAAAATATTCATTTTCTTATAAAACTTATTAGAAATATTTTTAAAATTATAGTTTTTACCGAAGATATTGAAGGAAGCACTTAAATTTCTTGTTAAAATATAAACGATTGCTTAGTAGGGAAAGTTTGGCTTCATTTGTAGCAACAGTCTAGCTGCAAACCTGAAACAGAAATTTAAAATTAAAATATTAATCACATATAAAATACTGTTAAAGAGTAGTAGAAGTTTTGTTCCAAAATATGTATTGAAGGAGATTTATTTGGTTGAGGAACAATAATAAGCTTTACCAAAGTATCGCTTGTGGCCAACGTTTCGAAAATTATATTTTCATCCTCAGGGCCAATATAAATATGAACATGTATAGTATTTAATTACATTAATATTATTATGATTTCTAAATTACAAATAAATGCATTACAAATCAGATAAACCAAAAAGAGGTTATGCCACCTTGAGATTTTCAAAATATCAGTTTTTTTAGGGTAGACATGAATTTTTTATACCTTTAACTATTCCAAAATTCAAACTATTGCCGAAGTTATAGCAATAACTAGTTCATATTAGTCACAGAGCATTGAATCAGTTAGTTTTTTGTTTTGCGTTTTTCTCGAAACTACATTTTTCAAAACGGTGTACACAAAAAATCTACTCAAGCGATTTGGTTAAAATTTTTATTTTTTACAATATTATCTACAATGTGACGTAGGATTTTTTTGATTGGACACCCTGTTCAAAATTTCGATGCAAATACGAGTTTTTTTTTCAGACCGCTGCCATTTCTACAAAAAAAAATGAAATTTTTTTATCCTACATCACATTGTAGCTATTTTCTTTTCAAGGAAACATTTTTTTTAATGTTTCTGACAATGCCTAACTCCATCATCAAGGATTTTCAAAAGAGGCTCCTACTTATCAGCTAATATCTCCGCCATTTTTTATTTTTGACGTGATAACGTCTTATAAATTGATGAATCACCAATCTTATAAATTGATGAAACACCGGCTGCATGCACGAAAAAGTGTAACGTTCCTAACGTTCCGCCTAACCCTGTGCGTGCTTTTCTCGAAAACGACCCTTACGATTTGGATGAAATTTACTGAAAAGGGATTTTGGAGGGCAAAAAATCGTTTTAGCTAGGTCTCATCTCTCGAAAAAATCGTTTTCATACAAATTTTATCATTATAAAAATCAATTTTTTGACGTATGAAAATACTTAAATATTGTAAGTAGGTTTTGGAATTTTATATAAACAATGACACAATTGTTTTCAAAATATTATGACAGTTAATCTTTGAGACTTAAAATAAATACGAAAGAAAGAAAGTTAAAAAAAAACAATTATTATTATAGGTGGTGAGTAATTTAAATAAATAAAATTAACCTAAATTTGAATCGAAACATGCAATATCATAGATTCGAATTATTATAATTATTATATAAATTTAGGTTATGCATTATGGAATACGTTATCACGTAAAACTATCGTCCGTAAACCGACTTTACAGACAACCAATTTTTTTCTAATCGTCAATATTGAAAATTGTTAATCAAACTACTATAATATATATGTGTAAAATAAAAATCACTTTATATACTTAACGGCTGCGCCAAAAAAAGGTTTCTTTTTATCAGGGCGTCAAGGTGGCCTTAAAAGTGTGAGAAAAACGTTGTTAATTTTTCGAATTGTACATATCACGGAAGGCCAATACATCGACCGCAGAGGTTTTAAAAGTAGCCCGTTACTTTCACTAAAATTAATGTTTGAAAATTCGGCGATTTATTCTTACAACAATAGACTGTCTGTGTCCGATGAACAACGCAAATGAATGTTAACTTTTAACCCTTTAGCGCCCAGCTGAAAAATCCTAAAATCGTTTGCCCATATTCATAGTCGCCCACAGACTATATTTTACAGAGTAAGTAACCCTTATAAGATATAAAAGTTTGGCCATACCTGGTATTATGAGATTTTATTCGAAATTAAACAAATTTATATATAGAAATAATTAAACAAATTAAAAATAATCTTATTAACGTTTTGGAAATATTTTTTGCCTTCTTCAGGACCTTAAGCTGTGACTTTTTGTTGAATGTTTTAAGGTAAAAAATACTGCCGAAACGTTGGCCATTAAAGAATATTTTAGTGAATCAAAATTGTTTCAAATTTATATCCCGTAAAATTTTACCATATCATTAAAAACAAGGTGTCCTATTTTATTGTAGTTAATTATAAAGAAGTTTTAGCTCACTTTGTCGATAACTTGATTATTTTATTTACGCCATTTATTATAGGGAAAGAGAGGGCAAGATGGAAGGTCTAAAGTCTAAAAAAAAATAATTAAACAACATAAATATTTTATTTTAATTAGTTTTGAAAGAAACAACATAATCGTAATTAATAATTAACGAAATATAATTTTAATTAAACATTTTCCTGCAGGATGTCAAACATTCTCAACAAGCATCCTTAATAAGCGCTAATAAAAAACGACATAACTTTTAATTATGCGCACGTCAATTCCAATCAGAAACAATAAAATTAAAAAAATCGGCATATACAAAATCCATAAATAATAAAAAAAAGTATAGGTAGGGTAGGTAACAAACAAAAACGCGTGAGCCGGGTTGTTTGTAATAATTATAACATACATCGGCATATAAATCCGTCAATAAAAATCACTCGTCGCTCCGGGCGAAGCGACGGGGCGAGCGCGGGCGCACACACAACCAACTCACGTGTCAACATACGTAGTACATACACACGTACGTACCTACGTTTATACGTATATATATATTTCACAACCACAACTACAACCATAGAAGCTTTAATACCGTCAGATCTGGGTACGTAAGTATAAATCCCAGGTAGCAAATACGAAAAGTCACTTAAGTCTATGAAAAAAGGTAGCTGGCTTAAAAACGGCTTTGCGTCGGTTTAGTTAGGATAAAGTGTCGGCGGCGGCGGCAAGCAAGACTCGTTCGCTTCGTTGCCGTTCGCGTCGCGGTACTGCGCTGCTGCCTCCCATTAGATACATACATATATATATAACAAGTGTATAGATGTACACGACCGGCGTCGCTCGACCGTTTCTGTCTCATTCTATCGCGACGTCGCTACAATCTACCCCTCCTACTCTATTTCCTCTTTATCTTCCCACCATACCGTTAGAGCTTACGGCAATATATAACCGCTTATATCCCTCCCCCCCATCGCTCGCTCATTTGTGAAACAGCGCAGGGTTTCCACTAAATAATGCCACTATATCAAAAGTTGGATGTTTTCTTTGAGAGTATAGCAAAAGTATTTGAATATGTTTAATGTCGTTCGCTTTTATCGAAGTGTTACCCACGAAAAGAGTGTTTTAAGGCCGCTGCACACGAGGCTGGAAACACTGCTTGGACTTCTACGTCACTATACGGGCTCACCTGCTAGCTCACAAGATGGATTTTAAAATTAGAGCTATTTTTCTTGATAGGTCCTCTGCTTGCTTTGAGCAAGAACCAATCGCGTGGGCGACATGAACAAACGCCCACAAACCAACATGGCGTCATTCTACTCAGAGTCAGACAACATACACGTTTTGCTCTGTGTTTATATTTGAACTGTCACCAGATCCATCCACAAAACAAGCTTGAAAAGACGTCTTGTCTGGAGCGAGCACATAAAAGCAATTAAGAAAACCAGTAGTCAAATCTAGCAAGGAATCTAGTGGAAAATCCAGCCTCGTGTGCTGCGGCCTTTTTTTTCAGACAGAATTAAAACACAAAAAAAAATCAATTTTGCGCAGCTAGTTTCAATATTCCTGTTCTCTAAAAATAAATTAACTACAAACAAGGCGTCTTAAGAAATATTTATGAGTTCCGGGCTTAAGCTCCGTCCGTTATGAACGTTATGTCGACGATTTTCAAACATTTTAGTTATTAAGCTCTGATGATGCAAACTGAAATATGTGCGAAACGTCGGCTGAAAGATCATTACAGACTCGGCTTTAGCCAGAAAATCAGTTCTCTATAAATTAATATTTAAGGCATCTTGTTTAAAATTAATTTGCTTCAGGAGAATCGAATACAATTTTTTTTTGTTTTTGTTTAATGGTAAACGTTTCAACAATAACTGCGGCTTCTTCAATGTTTCAAGTATCATTAATAAGAAAAATCGCAGGATTGTGGACAAAAAGTTAGATTTATTAATGTACGACATAAATAAATCTAACTTTTTGTCCACAATCCTGAGATTTTTCTAATTAATTATTATTTCGATGGACACGATATCTAATATTATATAGTTACAAGTATCTATTTCACAACAACGGCAAATCAACGAAATTCACTGAACACGTCTACAGAAAAAACTATAAACATTTTTAATAACACAACATATTTTTTTTAATCAGTTAATACAAACTTTGAACGTTTAATTTTAACAGAAAATATTGACTATTCATGTTCAATTAATTACTGTCCCTTTAGCGAAAACTAATTTTCCACGAATTTTTCAAACCAATGTTGCGTCAACGTGACTGTATAAAACATTTAACATACAAAAATTATACTTTTTTGTAGAAAAACTAACAATAATCATAATATTTTTCATTAAAAAGTTTCATTCGTGTGATTATCATAGATAACACATTGTTATCGAAAAATTTCATTAAAAAAAAAACGATAAAAGGCATATAATTTCAACAATTGATGATCTTGATAAAAAATCATAAATTAATCAAACCAATGTCAATGGGGAAAATAGTGACATATCAAAGAGTTCGGTCTGGATTAAAACGTAGGTGCTTGCAACAAACATTTGAACATTTTCAAGATCGGTTGAAGTGTTTTGAAAACCCTGCACCGTTTTGCTATGTTTACATATAAAAACCAATATTCAAAATGAGAGTTTAATTATTATGATCAGTGCTTTTATCGGGCTCAAGTTAAGTCTTCGTATTTTCATTTAATTTCTTTGGCGTTTGACGAAATTGAATGATTACTGACTTTAATCTGTGCATTGTTGAAGACTGAAACAAGGGCGTAGATATGGGCGGGGTACAGGGAGTAATTACCCCCCCCCCAGGATTCATTAAAACCGCAGGTACCCACCACAACAAACGAATCAGGACCGCAGGCATCCAGCCACAACAAACGAAAAAAACTTTTTTGATGCGGAAATGAAAGGACCTTTTTGTGCTCTCCTATTGTGCCAACACACGTTAAAATTTTTCGTTAGGTTGCTAAAAAAAGGTCATTCGATTTTTTTTCGAAGTTATGTTGTTAAAGGTCAATCGTCAATCTTAAAAAAAATATTGATTTTTTTGCTTTACCCCGCCCTCAGAAAAATATATCTACGCCGTTGGACTGAAATCACTCATAATTATTAATGTTGACAAAATAAAATGCACATTTTTGAAACGACAAGACAACAAACACTTATTAATTTCCAAAATTCAACGTCTATAATATGATTTTTCAGTTGATTTTTCTTTTTTAACAGCGTGTAGAAATCAAATAGACGAACAAATATTTCAAGTAACTTTTTTATCAAAACTCATAAATGTAAGAGGAACGGGCTTTCAAAGTTTTATTAAACATTCAGGTTGGTCTTGGCGTTATGTTATGTCACTATGAAAATATGTTATGTCATAATCAATATTAACAGAAATAATTGTTCGTAGTTGTCCCCGTTTTGTTGGACACAAAGATGTGTGCGTCGTATGGACATGTTTGTGCGATGAGGGCCTTCCGCGATTTATTTGGGATGCATTTCCGATTCGTGCTATCATTTCTTCGCGTGTGTTAACTGCACTTTGAATTAATTAAATAAAATTAAAAAAAATTTAGTTAAACTTTGAAAGGCTGTTTCTCTCTTATTTTTGAGTTTTGATAAAAAAGTTACTTAAAATATTTGTTAGTCTATTTGATTTGAAAGAAGAATCAGCTTAAAAATCATCCTGAATAAACTAGTTCATAAAAATCGGTTCAGCCATAGGTGCAAACAGACGGATGGATAAAAACTATGGGAACTTGTTTTCTCATCTAGGTACTCCACAAAATAACTAAAAGCCACCCCCCTCCCCAAAAAATCGGCGGGAAAATGAAATTATAAATAGAGATTACTTTTTACACCTAAAAATATAATAGGTACTTAAGTACTATTCTAGTATAAAAATAATATATAATTTTAAAATATTAATAAGTGATTGAGAAAAATAAAACGTAATGCTAGCTTCCACTGCCATTACACTAAAAATAATACAGAGCTTTACATTCCAAAGAGCAAAAATGCAATCGGTGCAACGAGTTTTTCTGTTGCTGGACCAAAATTATGGAACAGTGTAGAGTTTAACGTTAGACATTTAAAAAATCGCAAGTTATTTATCCGAACCATTAAAGACTCTTTTCTTAAAAACTACTGACACAATATGTTTTTAAATGTACGCCTAGTCTGTGTCTGTTTTGCTATTTTTTTCTTAGTAGTATTATTATAAACATTTGTTGAGTTTTTTTTGCTATTTTTTTATCTGTTTTTTAATCTGTTAAACAATTGTTAGTTTATTGCTGTTCTTTTTAATCTGTTGTTCTTGTTAATGGCTAATAACTTCTTTGTAATGATTTTTTTATTGTATAGTCTGTACTAAATATTTCGATGGGGCAGTGTAAAATCAGCTATCGCTGCACACTGTACCCAAATAAAGAATTATTATTATTATTATTAGTAACTAATTAAAAAAACAGTATTTAAGTATCTTCGCCAAAAAACCGTGCGAACAAGTAGTTTAGCGTAAAACATATCTTCTAAAGAAAGTTTATCGAAACGAGGATACAGCAGTTTATCAAACAAAAGTACATCAGTCCCTATTTTCTTTTATATATAAAAGTTCCATTACATTATGTGCCAATAAAAGAAGCAAGATTGCCAACTTGGTCGATTTTCTGCTGTATCTATACAACAATTTATTGAATGTTTGACTAAAAGTAAAATTTCAAATGTTGTACTCAAAAAATTGATTGTCTGTAAAGTCGGTTTACGGATGATAGTTTTACGTGATAACGTATTCCGTAATACATAACCTAAACCTCCCAAAATTTGGTTTCAATCCGCTTATCCTTGGTGTCGGAATGATAAGAAATGTCGAAAGTGACGTTTGCAACTGTCAAAGTATTATGTTCTAATAATGATTAGTATTCCAATACTTAACTTAGAAGGCGTTGCATTTCACAAAATACTAATGTCAAAAAATTGAATTAAACATTAGAAATGCAGCCGTTTTCATGTTAAGACAAGACATACGTTATTTTCTAATTTCCATGTACGGCAAACAAAGACGACCGACCGCGTCGCGTCATGCATTAGACAACATTGCATTTATACAGCTATTTTTCTATATAAATTTGTATAAAATATTTTTCTATATAAATTTGTATAAAAAACTGTTTAGGCAAATTCTGTTATACGAAATCTATGTAAAATGTTCTCCTCTTTCGTTTAAGACTGGTTTCAAACCGATCTGATTTAAATTGAGCGAGAAATTAGCAAAAAGCACGCACAGGGTCAGGCGGAACGTTACGCGTTAGGAACGTTACGTTAGGAACGTTACGACCGTTAGGAACGTTACACTTTTTCGTACATGCAGCCGGTGTTTTATCAATTTATAAGATTGGTGATTCATCAATTTATAAGACGTTATCACGTCAAAAAGCAAAGTATTGGTTCTTGTATACTTAAGATCACATTGTTTGGTTTAAAAACTGTACGGATTAGTGGCCATCTTAGAAAAGTTAAGAATTAACGGAAATATATGTTATTATTTCTAAGAGCGAGCCGGACTCTCGCACCGAGGGTTCCGTACAAACTTGTAGATATGTAAATCGAGTCTCGAAGATTTTTCCCGCTTAGCCGTTGGAAAACTGTTGTCCCCATACATAGACAAACGTCGCGGTCAGTTTGCCAGCTAAGCGTGTAATTGCAATAAGTTCAGATGGACTACTGAACTGTGTTGTACCCCGTGGCTGTATCTGATAGTCTAGTTGTCGTACCGGGTTGTATGCGAGAGTTCTCATATTGTGCTGTATAAAACGCACAGGTAGCGGACGCTTGTTTTGTATTAGAACTGTTATTGTGTACATACGTAGCATGTTGTTACGGTTATTGTGATGTAACTATAAATTTATGGTTTTCGGATTTTTCCCTTAGCTTGTGCTATAAGACATTGCTTTTTGCCAAATTATATTATAGGTTTTGATTCACAAGAGTCTTGACAGACAGACAGACAGACGGACGGACAACAAAGTGATCCTATGAGGGTTCATTTTTTCCTTTTGAGGTACGGAACCCTAAAAATGAAGTACCAAAGATTTTAGTTGTTCTGCAGCTTTGCAGTGCTCATAGAAAAACTGTCACTGCCTGTAACGTGGCAACACTGAACTTTATGTGTCACCGAAAGCAGTGTAAGTACCGAATGCAAATCAGATTTCGACGGTAGAACGATAGATAGTAATAAAAATCAACTACATCGCGATCGGCTACCTACATAGGTGACACGGAGTCCGTGGTGTAGCGAGCGAAACGATGCGGGAGGGGGAGGTTGGGGGGCAACGGGAGAGAACGGCTATACGGAATGGCCGCGGATTTGCAAAGATTGCGATGTGGAGCCAGTCGGAATCCCGCCAGTGCTCAGCGCTAAGTAGTGGCCTACCAATTGATCTAGGTGGATAAAACTCCTCCGACCCCGCCGTTGCCCCTCACCGCCTCTTTCGTTCAGTGCCTATTTATACATACGTACATGAATATGGCTACATATATTATATACCTTATTTATAAACGTATATTAATATGTAATATCTATCAAATAATACTTATCTATCAAACTGACATACGACATGCATTTTAACGAAATCGGTTCTTAACAATCACACGAGACAACAATTCGGTTCTTTAATTCTTATTTTCAATGCAAGTGCAAAAACCTTGTTAGTCCATTAATTTTTAATATATGATTTATTGGCCTCTACATATCTATACTAATATATAAAGCTGAAGAGTTTGTTTGTTTGTTTGGTTAAACGCGCTATAATCTCTACTGGTTCGAATTAAATTTTTTTTTTTGTTTGATAGCCCATCTAGCGAGGAAGGCTATAGGCTATATAATATCACGCTGCGACCAATTGGAGCGGAACATTAATGAAAAATGTTGCAAGATGTATCTCAAAATTAGTTCGCCCGACAAATATTATCAGGTGAAATGCCTTAACTAAATATTGCGATATTAGCGCGTCACGTTCACAAGCCCGGATAGCTCAGTCGGTAGAGCGTAAGACTCTTAAGCCAGGGTCTTGGATTCAAGCCTAACGTCGGCGAATATATTTTTATTTTTTAATTTTATACATTGCTTTCTTCTAAGGCTTACATTTCATTTTTTTTTAAATTTTATTATGACTAATTAAAATTAAATAAATCTAATTAATAGCTCATTTGAAAACTGTTACAACTATAGGTACCTATATAAAAATAATTTTCCTACAGTGTTTTCAATTAAATATTTATTATATTAGAAGAAATTTATTATTTAAAAAAAGTATAAATACTGCTTTTTACGACAAAAACTTTTGAACGGTAACTCCGATCTTTATAAAGTTTATACATAGAAAAAATCTTATCTCCGAAACTAGTGGACCGATTTTAATGAAATTTTGTAAATGCGTCTTGCTTGGTCCAACTTACGCTATAGGATAGATTTCCAATGCAATTAAGTACAAAAACCTTGCAAGTCAGCCATTAATTAACACTTTTAGTTAATATATGGTTTATTGGCCTCTACATCTTAATAAAAATCTCGTATCGCGATATTCGTCCACGCTAATCTCCAAAACCAGTGAATCGATTGCTGTATAGGTGAGGACGAATGATATCTAAGGGAAGATATTGAAAGAATTGTTGATCTCTTTCCATAATTTAGGAAATAAATGATGAAATTCACCATATTGCTTCTTATTTTCATTGATAGGGTGTTAAATATATTTATCTATCTATATCGTTCTAAGTGCAGATGACGTCATACGATACAAGTATCATATTTATAGTAACTAATAATATAGCAAGTCATGAAGGCAACAGACAATTAACAGTTGAATAGATATTAAAATAAAATTAATGTAATGTTTAGACTATAGCAATGTAGTTATTTATTTGACGTTACGTGGCTCCTTTATTACAAGCCCCCGGTCCCCAGGCTTTAATCCGAGACAGGTAAAACCTATCAGATAGATTGTTAATTTATTATTTACTAAATTGAAAACCCTAGCTGTTGGTAGCTTTAATAAACTTTTGAAACAAAATCATCAAGATAAAAATAATGTGAAAAACAAGCAAACAACAAAAATTATGTCAAAATGATGTTTATGTTTGAATTGATTTATTTTTAATGTATTTAATGCGTAATCAACGTTACTTTTTACTTTTTAATTGTTTTGAAACTTTAAAACTAAAAATCTCCATTCAAATAATGCATATATAGGTATATACAAAACATAATATGTAGTTATTCAAACAAAAATGTCGATATTTTCACCAATTATTTTAGCAGGTGTTAATCAATACTGACAGACCAGCTGTAAAGATAAAATTTATATCATTTTATGAGGCAAGGTACCCAGTGTCATATCTATCAGCGACCATTGGTGTAGCCGGGAGAGTTTTTTTATGAATTTCATAGAGATAGTTCAACCCTTTCAGACCTGAATTTTATATTTTTGAAACACAAAATATTTTTTAGGGCGTGTAATTAAGGTATATTCAGTGAAAAAACTAAATTTAACATTTACAGAATTTTGGAAAATTCTATGTCCATTGAAATGGATAACAGGTCATAAAAAATATTTTTTACGGTAATCACTAGCACAGGATGTCTTTTTACTTTTTAAGTATAATTAGTAAAGTTTACATCATAAAACTAAATAAATATCAGCGTAAGAAAAATAAATTACATCATAAAAATACGTAAGTTATACGTAATACACAATTAGAATGTACACTTTTACCAGCTTTGCGTGAATCAATAAGAGCGGTCAACACTTAACTCGATATTTAGACCTACACATAGTATTTCTTTGTTTTGTTTGGCATGCCTGCATCTCAGATAAGCCCCAAGCACAATGAAATGTTTATATTTGATATTTAATTACGCTGACTTAATTTACACGCGTTGGAATAAGTATGTCCATTGAAATGACCGCCAGGATCGAAGAGGCTAATTGTTGCTTTAAATCGTGGAGTATAGAGATAAGGAGAATCATCTCAATTTAGAAAAATGTCCATCGAATAGCACTTAATTAATATATAGCCCTGCTGTTCTAAAAGAATTTGTATATGAACATAGCGCCAAAAATTGGTGAAGCAGGAAAAGATGTCTTTGGAAGGCGTTACTTTTTAAATATTAAATACATAATGACTATGACGTAAAACAATTTTTAAAATTAAAAAACTGAAGAAATACAGGGTGACCGGCAGTTGCTCGTATTCCTCTCGGGAGAAGAAACTATGACCAATTTGGAATAATTATCCTCTATCACTATGGCGCGATCCACGTTTTTCAATCAAATCAGGGGGACGCCACTGAACACGATATTAAAACAGTTATACGCACACTTATGCATTCCCACATGCCTATGTGTTTGTGCACACCTATTTGGACGTTTATGGAATTGTTGCAGCGCTGTAACTAAAAATATTACATAAATATTTCAAACCACTTCAAAGATAATGTAGGTATAAAATGAGCAGACGTTTATAAATTTTATTAATTTACGCGAAAGATTTCTGCTAACATTTATAATATACTAACGGCCCGGCCCGGTTTCACTCGGGTGCGATAGATATAATTCTGAAAATTGTATTTCTTTTGCGGCCCAGCGTTTGAACTAATAGCTTTGACCAAATTCTACCAGATTTGCTTCTGAACTAATAGCTTTGAGCAAATTCTATCAGGTGTCACCACTTGGTACTAAAACAGTTTTTTTTTTGTTTGCTTCTGAACTAATAGTTTTAAACAAATTCTATCAGATGTCGCGACATGTTTGACACAAGTAGATTTTCCCTTCTGACGATAGATATAAGGTGATTATAAAGTTATGCAAAATTAATTTTGTTTATTGAATCAGTTATAGAATTTTATGCCCTAAAAATTTCATTTGAAGATATGTTTGCCTAAAATTATTAGAGAAGCAGGAAATTAAGTACTAAGTAGTAAAGTTTTTATATGAGACAACACAAAATTACTACTGATTTCTATCGCACATAAAATATTGATCAAAATAAATAATAGGTATTTTTTCACCCATACGTAGGTGTTTTCAAGTTATTTTTAAATTCTTGATAAATAAAAAAAAACGTAAAATAATAGATTATAAAACAATGATATTAATTTCAATTAAGGCAATGATTTTAAAAATGTACAATAATAGGTAAGTATTGTTTTCTTCTAATGTCACCATACCAAATTATCTGATTTCCTAATAAACAATTCTAAACAGAAACTGTTGCACTTAACTAATAAAAAAATTAAGGGCCTAGCACGAACTCAACCGCGTTACATAACAAGTTTCAATACATTTTTTTCGGAACACTCTATATATTATGGGCACATAAATTCGCGGCTAATCGTTTAGTCCTGCCTTGAGACCGAAGTCATCGTTGCTACAGTCTTTAAAGTTTTTTCATGTTTATTATAAAAACACTCTCTTCAGTCTTCGCAGACATAACAATAGTAAATTGCAATTTAATTATAATTAGGCCAATGGTTTACAATCTTATTGTGCTATTTTTAAACTCGTCATTATGTAATCGTTCAGTGAATTTTCGAAACAACGCTCTAGTTTGGAGGGTCTGCAAATCCTCTTTATCTGTGATTTTTATATAGATTCATTTTTTATATCGTACGGAATCTACCTTATAGTCTAGTCAAGAAGTAAACTTTATTCCTTTTAGTGTTAAGATGGCACCTTAATTAATACACATTTTTAAATTGTTATTTACTATATAAAAATTATTTTATGTGTTGTACTCTCTTAACAGGCCGCTCGCGCTGTAACGGCCGCGCGGAACCCTATTTTCAACGTTAAATTCAAACTTTAAATAATAAAGATAAAATGCGGAAGGTGGGACTTGTCTAATAGAAATTTTGTCCTCTTTAAGATTCTTTTTTTCAATTTCCGCTATCGTTTATAGTTTTTGAGTAATTACCAAAAATCTGAGGCTTTTTTTTCCTTTTCGTTTCTTGTTAATAAAAAATAAAATTTCTGTTGGCGTAAAAAATTATATAAACGCATTTTTCGAAATATTTTTCCGAATCGAATAAGCTATTGCACATATTTTTTGAAGACTTGGATTTCTATTTTTCTCAAGAAACTCACTAGGCTACATTTAAAAGTTGTGTATCAAATAAATGTTATGTAAGTCCGTCGGCCACTTCATAAAAAAAAAATTTATTTCAATATCAGAAGAACTACTATTTACGTTAGTAGTATTTGTTTAAGACCAATAATAATTATCGTTTAATGTGTTGGTTTTTCCCAATGTAATATTGTCTTTTATTATGCTACTATTTTAAGAACCTATTATAACGCCTATAAATGTGAGCGCTCTGGAAAAGTTGTGATATTCATTGGAAAATTAACCCAATATATATATTAGATATCGTGTCCATTGAGACAATAATAATTAATAAGAAAATCGAAAGATTGTGGACAAAATATTAGATTTATTTAGTGTACGACGTTTCGTCTATTATAGATTTAGACTTTTTCAAGTACCCTAAATAAACCTAATTTTTTGTCCACAATCCTGCGATTTTCTTATTAATTAACCCAAAATTTTATGAATTTATTATTTTGACCTTTTTACTATATAATGATAATACAGCGTTTCCTGAACTTTTCGCCTATGGACCCGTCAGAGACTAACTGAACTATATCTTTGAGCAAATTCTATCAGATTTGCATCTGAACTAATAGCTTTGAGCAAATTCTATAAGATGTCGCTATACTCGGTACTAAAACAGTCTTTTTTGTGTTTGCTTCTGAACTCAGAGCTTTAAAAAATTCTCTCAGATGTCGCTGCATGTTACTAAAACAGTTTTTTTTTTGAGAAAGCCCCGTAATTTTGTACAAAATTATATTTAATAAAAACTATCCTATAGTCTAAGTTGGGCCTAGCAAGACACATTTACGAAATTGCATTAAAATCGGTTTAGCGGTTTTGGCAATTAGCGCGGACAAAATTTGTGACACGATAATTTAATATATAAAGATATCCCTAGAGGAAACCGCAGGCTTTCAAACATGATTGTTGAATTTTTAAAGTACCTAATTTATGGTATTTTATGTTAGTAGAATTTACATACCAGCCAACCTTAATAAAACAATTTATAGTTCTAAGAAAATCTAAAAAAAAAATTGGTTGTCTGTAAAGTCGGTTTACGGACGATAGTTTTACGTGATAACGTATTCCGTAATACATAACCTAAATTTATATAATAATTATAATAATTCGAATCTATGATATTGCATCTTTCGCTTCAAATTTAGGTTAATTTTATTTATTAAAATTACTCACCACCTATAATATAATTGTTTTTTTAACTTTCTTTCTTTCGTATTTATTTTAAGTCTCAAAGATTAACTGTCATAATATTTATAAAACAATTGTTTCACTGTTTATATAAAATTCCAAAACCTACTTACAATATTTAAGTATTTTCATACGTCAAAAAATTGATTTTTATAATGATAAAATTTGTATGAAAACGATTTTTTCGAGAGATGAGACCTAGCCAAAACGATTTTTTGCCCCCCAAAATCCCTTTACAGTAAATTTCATCCAAATCGTTAGGGCCGTTTTCGAGAAAAGCACGCACAGGGTCAGGCGGAACGTTAGGAACGTTACACTTTTTCGTGCATGCAGCCGGTGTTTTATCAATTTATAAGATTGGTGATTCATCAATTTATAAGACGTTATCACGTCAAAAACACGTTTATAATAACGCACTAATATATTTCTTTCT
This sequence comes from Xanthostigma xanthostigma, assembly GCA_963575645.1. NCBI lineage: Eukaryota > Metazoa > Arthropoda > Insecta > Raphidioptera > Raphidiidae > Xanthostigma > Xanthostigma xanthostigma. The sequence continues at coordinate 46,941,149 of OY754470.1, forward strand.
TTTCTATAACATTTAAAAGCGTGTGGAGCTCAATAAATTAAATAAATAGCGGAAAAGTAAATGCCCCACGTTTCTAAAAGAGAGACATTTATTTTCTATGTAAGCACTTTTAGATTTTTTTTAAACTAAACGTTTTATTTTTAAATTTTAAATTACAGCTGGAGACCCGTTCTTCCACCATAAACACCATTCCTCCCACCACCTATTTTTTATTTTCATTTTTAACTTGTTATATATGAATATAATTATAGCCAATATATCAGAATATCGTTTTGTCATCAAAACTACATACGATTGCAAAGTTTCACATTAATTGGGCATTTTGAAGGGAGTGAAAATCAAATTGCGAAAAAAAAGTTTTATTCAACATACTTTGCTACAAATCTTACAAGTCGATTTGACGCACTTCCAGTTAACCGATTGGGTTGAAATTTGGCATACACATGTAGCTTTGATTACAACATATGTTGACGATTTTTAGATAGATAGATAGTTAAATAGATTGATAGATATTTAGTCGGTCGAGATATACAAAAAACCTATTTGACTTGTCAATTAAATACAAAATAAAACATTGACCAGCATAAAAATTCGAAAACGACGCTAAAATAAGCAGATGCAATACGCTAAGATAATTATTAACGACAACAATCTATTCTCAATAAAAATATTATGTTATGTACTAAAAATTCTTGTAGTCGATTTCTTTATGGCGCACGAATTTTGTTATTATTTATTTAGGTACAACGTACAACTTACTAATCAAAAATCAATATAAATTGTTAATTAAGATAAGATGGTTGTATCAATTAGTGCCGATGAATTATCGCTCGACAAATAAATATATTAAAACACACTGGAAATTTTTGTCGAACTGTTAAATGGAAACCAACTTTTTTCTGCTGCTTCCCTCGCGCTAATGTTAGTTTTGACATGAAGTCCGAGCGTTGCTGGGTAAAATATAACTCTAAACATTCGGATTGAGTTTTATAGTGTACCAAATTAGTTCAACTTTCTAAAATCATATCAATGTTGAATGTGTGGAAAAGACCAGTTCCAAAAATATCAAAATTATGTTGAAACACTTTTTTTTATTTTAACAAAAGTGAATCGGCTGCTGTGGACATTATCGCACTACAAAATGATCATCACAATACTGTAAAAATTGCAAAGAGAACAGTTTTAATGGTCAGCTTTCGTAAAATACATTAATGCGATCTACAATCAAAGTACTTATTCAAATATAGATAGAATTAATCTGAAGATGTATTTAAGCTGCCCATTAAAAATGTTTTCAACATAATTTTGATATTTTTGGAATTGGTCGTCTCCACTTATTCAACATTGATACGTTTTTCCAAAACTCCTCGCACCGTATCTTTCAAATAGATATTCTATAGAATCATGCTAATACTAACATACAATAAGTATACGGATATTTTATAAAATGCTAAATTAAATAAAATTGTGATTAATATATCAATAAAAATTTTCATAGCATCCATAATTAGTGTATTTGCCATAAGGCACTTACACTATTGGCGTCGGTGGGATGGCGGGACCTAGGGGTCGGACCAAATTTTCTCGACGTTTCATAGCCTTCTAAACACTTTGGCACCATTTTTGGAAAATTATATGTGTTAGCACGATAACTCTCGACAGACTTAATCGATTTAAACCAAATTTGGTCCACACGTTGGAATCCATCACCGCACGAAGCCTATTTAAAATGGGCTCAATCGGGCCATGTTAAGGGTGGTATTTAGGGATTGAAAAAAGTTTTAGGGCCCAAAAATACCGAAAAAATTATCGGAATCACTTCAAATTTGAAATTTAACCCTTTAGTAATTATTAAAATGTGCTGCTAAAATTTTAATAAAATCGGCCCGACAGGACCGGACTTACAAATTTTATGAAAACACATAGATTTACATACTGAAGGGTATATATCATTTGGTACAGATGTTGAATTGATATGTAGTATTGAAATTAAGTAAAAAATTTGTTTTAAGGGGTGTATTAAGGGGTAATTTTTTTTTATTTTGTTCAAAATCAAAGTTTATACAATAGCCACACTGCCTATTAAAGCAAATAACTATATTGTCGGCAGGGTTTCGCACTGCGACCCGAGTTTTTGTTTATAGTTATAATAATAAAAATTATTTGATTACAAGATCATTATTCATTAATAAAAACAGAATATTTTGCGCTGTAGGTATATATGAGGAACGTGATACAAAAATAGTTCGCGCCTATAAAAATCAACAATATAGGTATTAGTATAAATGAAGATTCCTTACATTTTTGTCAACTTAGCATGTTTTCATAAGAAAGAATAACTAACCCATTAATTTGTGTAGAAACTATACATAAACATTGAACAGAGGCGTCCGTCGCAATCTAGCAAATCATTATTTTCACATGAAAATAAAGTTTAATATTCTGTAAGAAAAAAATTAGTGACATAGTAAATGATATTTCTAGTGCGTGATGACATATACCTATATTATGTGACATTAAAAACTAGCGACAGCGAGTTTTAACAGTCGCATGACGTGTCATATCATCACATTATACGAGAGACTTATTGTATTTTGTGCACGCGATACCCAATAAAATAGCTGATTTTCACATAATTTAAAAACAAATTTGACAGTTCAATTTTGAGCAAGTTCACTTCCAATAATTTGTAGGCCGCGTTTGACTTTCATGCTTTTACTATGGAAATGATAGTATGACTGCCTTTGGCATATCTTGTGTTTTACTTTACCGCACTAGTGTGAAATTGGTCTTTTTACTACTACCGCTATAGAAGCATGAAAAGCAGCACTTTTGTATATAAGGAATCGTGCAAAAAAAATATAAAGTAGTATATTTTTTATGGGTTTTTGAGGTATAAAGAAATTCAAAATTTTATTTGTTTTGATTACTTTTTTTATAATAGCACAGTTAAGTAAATAAACTTCATTTATGTTTATAATTTTTTTTGGTTGCAAACATTTTGATGCAAATAGTTTCTAAAAAAACGATAAATAAATTTTATTATTTCGCTGATTAAGAGCAATATTTGGAGGCCTGGTTTTCAAATATAAATATTTTTTTCAGGGTAAATTCTTGGCGACGGTATTGGGAAATGAACTATGCAAGTAAATAAAATTTATAGCTTTTTATTTTAAACGAATAATAACTTTAGGGTTTTCCGTCATGAAGAGACACCTATTTGAATTAATATTAATATTAGACATAGCGTCTTCTGCTTTTTATAGCTAATTAATGTTGTCAAGTTTCAGTGATAGAAAAAAGTAGACAACAATATAAGTGATTACTCGTTAATTTTGTAATATATTATCAGTTAGCAGAAATATTTTTTGGGGTTTTTTGCACTATCTATAAATGAAACGTATTATTTTCTTAAAAAAACAATTTTATGGATTCATGTAGTCTATTTTGGTCCAGAAAATTTTTAATGAACTCAAATTTTAAATTTTCATCTTTTTTCTTATTGATTAAAAAGGAATAAGTGCCAAATTTACGGTGCTAAACTGGTTAGCAATTTTAAATTTTTAAGCCTTGAAATCTTAAAGAACATTTTTTAAAAATATGTAACCTACTTAAAGTGTATTGATAATAAATTTTAGACGCTCGATAACAGAGGTCATAAGCGTTTATTTAAAAAAGAATGTTTAAGAAGCATATATATTTTATTAAATCGCTTTCAAAACTTGTCGTAAACTGAATTCTAGATTCGATGACGACAAACAAGACAATACGTTTTTCAAAATCTATGCGCCACCAATTTTATAACAACTAAGAAACAATCAGAGGATTTTTTTTAATAAGGGACCATCATCAAATTTCTTAAAATAAAACCTTTAGTTTAATACTTCTAATTTTTTTAAATAAAAGTAGGAATAGGGTAAATCACTACAGTGTTTTAAGCGCCCGGCGGCGGAACGAATCGTCGGGGAATGTTAATTCCCTGGTTTCATGCATGATCTCAGGTGTTTATAAAATACTTATATCCAGGGCACAAATTAAATCAAATTCTAAATTTGCCTTGCCTTCAGTTATGAAAAACCCACCTTTAATTTTTTTACAAGTTTCAATAAATTTGATATTTAAATTAAAAAAATAACTGAATCAATTATGATTGAAATACAATTCATTTTTAAAACACAGCTAAAATAATAATTTATATCCATATAACATTCCTATTTTGAAAGATATAGTATTTCATTTTTGAATGAAATTTGACAGAATTTAATGAATTGTGTTTGATTTAGAGTATTTCATGTTGTTTCTATAATTTCTAAAACACAAATATGTTGAGTATTTTTCATTTTGGAAAGAGCATAATTATTTTGGCATGAAATTGAAGTGCGGGAACAGAGATAATCAAGCTTTGGTGCTGTTACACTAGAGCTTGATGATCTCTTCTTTAATTCCACGCCAAGATTGCATCAGTACCTATTGTAATAACAACAACCATTAATATACAATCAACTAGAATTACCTTGTTTGCAATTAAATTATCCTTTCACGTTTAACACCAACTATGATTATTAAAAAAACAGTCCACCGAATTAAACGTCACTTGATTTAAAATAGTCCACACACACTAAACACCGCGGTAATTAATACGAAATTAATTGACAGACAATAAAAACCAATAGGTATAATAATAATTTATCCTGTACTTTAGTTATAAAGCCCACAAACACACATACACAGAGCTAAGCCGCTAAAACACCAAACCAAATCCTATAAAAGTATTAAAAAGAATTATCTGCGCTTAACCGCGCGACACCAGAAATGAACGAGGAAGCGAGACAGGGAAAAGAGCGACCCGTACTATACTAAAGTAAGTATTGTTAGTTACTATAATAGTATTTGTGTGCGCGGGTTCGGTAGTACTTGTCGTAAAGGTGCCGGGATTTAAGTCCTTGTTGATACCGTCAAAAGCTGGAAGGCTCGTACTTACTAATCTGAAAGCGCGCCGTATAGAGCCCCACTGCGCGCACACATTCGTCGCGACGGATTCGATTCGAACGAACTTACACACACACACACACGTATATAGAGCTAGCAGATAGAAGGATGTGGTCTCGGGTACTGTTTTAGTAAGTCCCCAACTCCTAAACACCACTCTATATATCATATATGAACTCGACTCCGTACTGTTTCAGCGTTTGCTAGTGTGCTTTTGCCGTCAGACCGTACTGTGTATCATACTCTCGGGTGGGTGTGTGCGTGCGTGAGTGTGGCCATGCACACATCGACAAAGGCCTCGCGATGGACGACTGTCGACTCAACGCTAGGTGCCATGTGCGATAGCAAAACCGAACGTTCCCGAAGTGAGATCAGCATCGTCGTCAGTTTAATGTGGCTAAATCGGGCTTGTAACGATCCCGTTCATGACTACAGTTGTCGAGCGTCTATAATGCGTAAGTCCGTGATCCGCAGATGTTTATGTCTTTTACAAAGGCAACGATTTTATCCTAGTGGGGCTATTTTTTCAACTCAACCTACCACTTATACATAATTCGAAAACTGTCCATAGAAGCGAAATCGATCTACACGATTTTCTGGAGAAATTTCACGACAAAGAAAATATGTGAATTATTGTAGATTTATCTTGTTATTTTTACGTGAACAATTAATATTCTAGAGTGGGCCAGGCCCCCTTGCCCCCCCTGCTACGCCATTGGTTATTAGTGAAAGTTTGATTGGATTAAAATATTAGTGCGTATTGGGCCGAGCCAATTCTAAGTGTAGCTTCGAAAATGTACTTTATTTATGATGTGTGTCCATGAAATTCCCAGCTTCTATAAATATAAAATATGGCTAGCCGTTTTGTGAAATACCGTTTAATTGTTTTTGTGTGATGCCAGCACAATCAGACATTGCATGGACATGTTTCTGTTCTACTTATACAAACGAAATAAACTCGTTACGAATGTGGAATATCTCTCACTTAATTTCATCAAAATTTTTGCTTTCTTTATGTTTCTAGACATTAAACTTTTATATTTTTTTCTTGTTATGTTCTAGTTTCATGTAACGTTATTAAAAAAAGCTGTAAGGAAATTAATAGCTTTGATTAGGCCATATTTTGTGCAATCGAAGTTACTTGTGGTTTATGAAACGTTAAGAAGACGTTGAATTTTAAATAGACGTTGGGTAATTGATTTAATTAAATACAGTTTTACAGTTTGCTATACTAATGGTGAAAAAATCAATTCATTTGAAACTAAAATGTAACTATAATCTTAACATTTAATTAAAATGAAAACAGTATTTGCTTACGTTTTTTTCTGAAAGAAAAAACATGTTTCAATCGCCATTCAAAGGTGTGACTATAATTACTAAGTCTGTTGGCGAAGACACAAATCATATGAATTTAATTTTTGCAAAGGTACAAACAAAAGACATTAACAGTTAATACAAAATTATTTACTATTGTGAAAGACAGATGAACGAACCCTCTATACATATGATAAAAATAAATATAAAACTTTAAAGCACTTCACTTTGAAACTACCAAACTTTTGAGAATTGATGTTCTTCGAATTAGTTTTGGGTACGTACTGTAAATAAAGGTTCCATTTTTTAAAACACATCGTAGCTATTAATTTTCGAACAGGTCTATAGGTTCCAGAATTATAAATTGATTGCAATTTCCTGTATCGCTGTCTCCGTAACAGTGCACACAAAAGTATAGAAAAGACATATTTTTATTGCATTGTTATTCAATTTGGTTTCAGTGTTGCGCGTGGCTTCAACGAACAATTCTCATTTTAGCATGGCACGAACTTTACAGAAATCTTATCAAAAACAGAGTACATGAGGGCTAGATTGACGTTACTGTATGAGTAAACTAAATCCCGCCCAGTTGTAAGCAAAACAAAACAGGCATGCGTCTCACGCACTACATCGGTCTCTTTCTACACCGCAGCGATATCAACACCCCAGCCCTACACGTGAATGAATTCGGTGTGTGCATATGCAAGAAGGCGGGGTTTATTATGTACTGCATATAACGGGAATTGAAAGTCACTGGCAGAGAAAGATAAATATTATAACAACATAACTTAAGTATGTATAATGTTGTCATGTCAGTTTTTCCGTCTGTAACCTCGCTGATATGTTACACCTATTGTAACGATTGACGTTTTGATTTGTTGGACCGATTTTTTTTTTTTCATTTAAAGTATTGGTCAGTTATTTAATGATCAGTGACGAGTATCCAGATTTATGGTTTTAAAAGATTGAAGTAACTAATGAAGAAGTATTTAATTAGCTAAATATTAAAAGGCTATACCGAAATCGAAATTAGAATGCTTATCAGCGTGATTTATGGGTAGCAAGAGACAAATTGAGTGAGCTCACTGGAAATAAACTAAAGAAGAGTGCGTTATGAAATTTGGTATCAAGATTGAAAATGAATGACGCAGAATCGATCTTATTAGGGGACTGAGAAATAACTGATGGCCCCGAGGAATGAGAAAATATAAAGAAAGCCAAAGTTATCATCAAATGAAAGGAGTTAATGATGCCATGAAAAATATTTTTGACGAAGGAGTTAGTGATTGATGGACGGTGAATTCGTTCTATATAAACGCAATGATAAATCAAAGTGCTATTTGAAGTCTAACCAAGAAACTGTTCATAAATTAAATTAAAAGAAGAGATTAATTAATTAGATAGTGTCGAATAGAATTTGAAAAGAGTGAAAATGAAGAAAAATGGGTATTTGCCAAGTTGATCCAACGTCTATCAAATGCTTAAAGGAGACTATTTAAAAATAAATTTGAGACAAAATTAGAACCGATGCACAGATTATGTTACGGAGAATTTGAGGAAAGTATAAATATTGAGAATAATATAGATAAAAGTTGTCAAGATTTAAGAGAATGTCTAGATTTTCCAAGAGTATTCAAGTAGTAACTATACCAATTGAAAGATTTATAACAATAGAGATGTATTTACAATGGGTCCTTTACATAGTTAGTAATATCAACATTATCCAATCTTTAGCGCTTAGGATTATCCTTATTTCAGGTGCTAGATATATGCAACAAATTATCTACATAGGTATTATCTATAAAAACTGTCACCACCAAAATCCTAACTTCTTTATTTCATTTCTTTAATGTCAGCTCTAAAAAAAAAACAATCTGCCCACTTTCCAAAAATGTAGAAGTTATTGTTTTCATGCGACATTAAAATGTTAGTTTACAATAATCCTGCCGGATTAGTGGAAGTAGCGGAAAAGGAGATTGAAAGAAACAAACGGCACAGTACACTAATTTTGGCGTATAACATATGCGACGGACTGCAGAACAAACGGCGGATTACGCAATGTTCGTCGGATAATAGAGCGACGGAATAATACGGAAAGTAGTATACCTACCAATTGTAATTTGTAAATTACTATTAACAACTAGTATTATTATATGTTATCATTATTATTACGTTTACCATTCCAACCACAAGTGGGAAATGGTACCTAAGTACCTATAGGTACTAGTTTAGTTCAAAAATCACTTTTCAAAAATTTTACAATATCTTTCCGTTTTGAGGTGCCCCGAATCCAAAAAACATATTTTTGGAAAAACTCTGTGCGTCTATGTTAGTCTGTTTGTTAGGTACTCTGTTAGTCTGTGAACACGATACAGGTCAAACGGATGAGCGGATTGAAACCAAATTTTGGGAGGTTATTTGGTATGCAAATATGAAGGGCATTATTGTTTTTAGGAAAATTCGGCGCATGCGCAGAAGAGATATATGCTATAACGGTGTTTTTTATATAATATCTAATGGTATACTTTTCATAACGGCTTATTATTCTAATTATTTTTTCAAGAAAGTTTCGTTAAAAAAATTTTTTTCTAAACTTTATAGTTTCGGAAATATTTTGAAAATTAAAAAAAAATCAGCCGCTCTTTTGTTTTATGGATCTGTCAGAAATAAACTAATTCGGCATGCTTTGATTAATTTTTGACGTGCGGAACATATTATGTAGGTAACGAATAGCAAATATTATATTGAATACTAGCCATTATCCGCGTCACCTAACACGATATCAGAAATTTTATTTTCTTTATTATAATCAAATGTCAACATTTTTGAAGTTGGAATGGTCCAGTCGCCCAATTGGCTGAAGTTTTGTTTAAAAATAGATATTAACGCTTCATATAATAAATATACCTAAAATTAGCATTTCACAGAGTTTAAAACAGCAAACATTTTATGTTAATTGTTAAAATATGAAATAAACGATTTTCATAATTCTAATTAGCAATTAACAATAACATTGGATCGTATAAACAGGCTCAGACTCTATACACTTTAGAGTTCGAAAGTACGCGAACACATCAAACGACACACGACAAACAAGGATAAAAACACCGGCAACTGCTGTACGAAGATGGGAGTATGAATATTCTCTCTCGCTTTGACACATTGCAATTTATTGTGCCACGCCCACATTAAAGGTACGTCGGTACGGCGACGTGTGGGCGAGTCAAGCGTCCAATATGGCGCCGATAGACGCTGTTCTCGCGCAGTTCTAGCTGTCTGTTCAGTGTGTCGCTTTGTTGCCGATGAGAAGCCGTCGGAAAAACATTTTACGGTTAAAAAACAGAATTAGGTGATTTTTTTTGCAGTCGTGTGGTTAAAATTGATTTTATAATGAGGTTGTTCCATTACTATAATAGGGGAGAGACGCCTAATTTGGACCATTTTTTAATTTGAATTTCTGGGGATCAAATAACAAAAATTCCGGATAATTTGACTATAGTGCCTCAAAGTGCAGTTCATGATCATCTTCCAAAAAAATCAACAAATGTCAAAAATAATTGTAGATATTTTATTTAACACAAAATAAAAACGCTTGCAAGTCCAATTTAGGAAACCAGGCTCCTTAATTGGACCAGTGGTTTCTTAAATTGGACCTGCCTACTAATAGAGACAAAATAAAAATAAAAATAATATACAAACAAACAATTTTCAGTATCAATAAGTTTTTAACAAACGAAAAATAGGTGAAAAAATTAAACGTTTCATAGCAAGAAACAAGTAGGCTATGTTTTACTTTTTGTACTCATTACAATAATATTTTTTAACTTTTGAGAAAAATTGAGCACATATTGCATGATTCCACATGCTACATGACATGCATTGTATCATCTCTTCAATTTTTTTATCCTCACAAATATTACAAAACCAACTTTCATCTTTATGTTCAGTTTTATTCTCAGCTACCAAGTTTAACCGGTCCATTTTTATGGACCACTTGGCGGTCCAATTTAGGAAACTACTACGTTGCTTTGAATCAAACGTCATTTCTATCAGAACACGTGAATATAAATTAGAGGTTATGTCATTAAAATTAACAAAAAGCATTAGAAAAACAATGCCGATTTTAAAAAACTTTCATCTACATACGTGGTATTTGTTTAGGGTAACGGTAAGTGGTGTAAAATTAGCATCAAATATGATGTTTTCCAAAAATACCCGATATTTCAACAACTGCAAACACTAGAAATATTTCCACCGAGAATCACAACCGTATCAATTAGTAGTTCGATCAGGCACCACGAGATGATTCTAGTTTTCTGCTGTATAGGAGAAACTCGGCCGGTCCAATTTAGGAGCCGGTCCAATATAGCCGACTCTCCCCTACGTGGTTTTGGTTAAAACTTCTTTTTTGTATTCCTTATAAAAATTTGAAAAACATATGTATAGGTAGGTACTTATAACCAGTTCCGGATTAACCTATAGGCTAATTAAGCAATCGCTTAGGGCATCGCGTCTCAGGGGGCACCAAGAAACACAACTCAGAAATGAAAAGTACCTCACTAAACCGTGTCAACAATTTTTTTTTCTTTTTGTCATATTTTCAAAAATTTGATCTATACTGGTATGTCTTTAGTGTATAAAAGTTAAAAATAAACAATAATTTATTTTTGAAAATGAAAACGATAAAAAACATTACTAACTTCTTAAGTATTCAATTTTTTTTTTAATTTTAAAATTTTGTTACTTTTTTTCTATTGTATAAAAATGCTTAAGGTCCGATTTTACAGACAGCCAAATTTTCAATGAGAGCATCGATTATAAAATTCAATTTTTTTCCTAAAAATCTATGCTTTTTAATTTTTTTCTATCAATTTGATTTTTTTTTATAAACTGAACAATTATAGATATGGGGCCGATATAAGTAAGAAATGCTTATAGGGCATCGATGAATTTTAATCCGGCACTGTACATAACCTGAACCTACATTTCTGGTTTTCTCGAATTGTTTAAACATAATGACTTTTCTATTTTTACAAGTTGATTAAAAATTGAATACAAAATAAAGAATTATAGAATTCGCGTCAAAAAACATAGCCTTAATTCATTGTTAGTTATGATCCTATATATATATTATGTCATTGACTATAATTTAAAATCGGTAAAAATCAATAGTAACCACGCAATGCTTGACGCTGAATCTATTAAAATATAATTAAAATAATCTATTTAACTTACATGATAAATTATATTACTTCTTTGTTTATTAACTTGCTATAGAACATGAATAATAATAAGTATCTATATACAGATTGTATCAAATCAAAACAGTCCATAGAACATTCTGTGTGTAAGACAGAGACGATATTATATAAAGCACTAAAGCAGTAAGTAAGAATCAGATAAATGATCGCTAATAGCTAGTTACCTGTGGTTATACAATCTGATAGTATCGTCTTTGTTTTCTACAGTAAAAATCACAATTTTATCAAATGTCAGTATTCACTAGTGAAATTATTGATAAAATGGCTATTTATACTGCTCGGGAAAAAATCCAAATAATTAAATGGTTTTATGGTGGTAATTCAACCGCCAACATAATAAATTTATTTGTAGTTGTTTTAATTGATAAATTGGTAAAAAGATTTATAGTGTACGTAATTATTTATTTACGTCACTCAGTAACTATATTAGCGATCATTTATCTCATTCTTACTTACTGCTTTGGATCTTTATATATCGTCTCTGTCTTACACACAGAATGTCCTATGGACCGTTTTGATTTGATACAATCTGTATAGTAACTGTATGGAGGCGCCGCAAGTGACAAGTATAAAATCAGGGGTATCACTATTCTGACAGTGAATTTTACTTGAATTCACTATTCCAGAAGTGAATCATAAGTCATACTATTTCAAATAGTGACATTTTCACTATTTCAGGTTTAAAGAGATCATCTACTTCGTCTTTTTCATCGCGTTGTTCCTCTTAATTTTCTTCAATGAATCAAGAATTTCTATATTAAGAATCCCATATTGTTGAGGTCTAAATAATGACGTATTGTTTCGCTATTGAGAGTGGTTGTTACGCTATATAGTTTCAATATATGGGTAACAATTGGTGATGTGCCGGATCGTTAAAAATGTATATCCGCGGATACGGATCTGAATACGGATTTTTGGTTTCAAGATCCGCGGATACGGATACGGATCTTAACTTTCTTAGAGTACACATCGGTAAATATTGCACATCGACCTTTGGAAAGAGACTATCTGTTATGGGAAAAAGTTATTGACCTCTTTAAGAGTTAACTCTCATAACAGATTGTCTCTTTCCAAAGATCGATGTGCAATATCTCAATATAAAGTTAGTTGATTTAGTACCTTTGAGTTATGTATACTATATTTGTATGGTATACTCACTACGATAAATGTTTGCAATATAAAAGTACCAAATACAATTTAAAAAAATAAAAAATAATCTGAATAGAATTTTTCATTATTACCTAATCACCTATATACAGTATGTTTTTTTTTAAACCGAACACCCTTTTATTTCTTAGAGGAAGGGTTTCGAAAAAAAAGTTTCGGACAAAAGTTAGAGGGAATCAAGGGGGAAGAACAGTGATGTAGTTTTTTTTTTCGTTTGGTGGAGGTGTCTCTAAAATATCAAGGTCACCTACACTTTCTTAAATATTACGACCCTGTATTTTTTATCTAGGGTTATTGTTCTTTGGGTCAAAGAGATCAACTCTTGTACCAAACATTTTTGTATTTGATGCCATCGTGAACCGCTGTTTGATTCTCAATTCATCCCGTTTCCTATTTTAGTGGATTGTGTGAGTCGGAAAAACTTTTTCAGGGGTTTTTCCGACTCACCATACTGTATATAAAATTTCATCTATGAATTGAAAATTAATAAGGTAAAAGATCCCTAAAAGATCCGCCAAAAACTAACGGATACGGATAGGGATATCCGGCACATCACTAGTAAAAATCTAAACCAAACAAACCTTAACAATTTCTGCGTTCCAAAGAGTTATTTGTTAAATAGAAGTTCGCTATATACTAGAGTTTATAATGTATTTATAAAATATAAAATAGCAATAGCATATTGTTTTTAAAATAAATAGTGAATATTAATTTTTTTTATGTATGATGCAGAAATGAAACGTGCCGTAAAACGGATATTTTTTTCAGAATTGTTTATTTATTATTAATGCTAACAATGGGCAGCAAACAGAAACGTATTGAACAATGACACGTGTCAGAATAGACAATGACACGTGTGACCAAAGCTACCCTTGCACCACGATGGGCAACGCAAACACAATATTATAACATTTCTCTCTTAGTTTTTTGAGATGACGCGGGAGATTGTACTTGAAAATTATCCGTTGAATTACCGATTATCTTAAATGGCGATTCTCACCCTCTTTTAAATTTACTGAAAAATTAAGTATAGACACTTACGCGGCGTTATATAATGTCGATTTATTTAATTAATCCGTTTTCTTTTACATACATATGTTCCCGGCCAAACCCGATTTAAGGACAAACTTGTTTTCCCGCCAAACTATAGGTCTACCCTTATATGCGATAGGATAAACCGGTATAGCCTAGGGCCTAGGCCAAACTGGTCTGGTCTAAGCTCGATAGGACAAATCAGTTTAACCTAGGCCAGAGATCGGCAATCTACGGCTCGCGAGCAGCATGCGGCTCTTTTGATGTAAAGTTGCGGCTTTCCAGTTCCATAGGTACGCAAAAAATAATTATTTTATTATATAAACTCTTAAAAATCGTCCAATTGAGTACCATGTCTATCTTTCAGTCATTTCCACTCGCGTATCACCCGCACCGCCCCTGTCATCGAAAATATATTTATATACCTATATCTATAAGCAAATACTATAATACTGAAATAAAAATGTTTAGAGGCTCTAAAAACTGGGAAATTTTGTAAACTGTAACTTTTGGCTCTTCCGTCTCAAAAGGTTGCCGACCCCTGACCTAGGCTGAACTAGTCTGTCCTATTAGGAATATGTACACTACAGGATAAACTGGTATAGCCTAGCTAGTTTGAACTAATTTCAAGGTAAAATAAATAATATAGTACTGCGGAAAATAATCATGATTTTTTTAAATAATAATAATAATAACATTCATACAATAATTAATTAATGTAGGTACACGTTGACAGTCAAAGAAATTCTTTTATGTTGTAAAAACAATTTTCTAGTAAAATATTCTTGATTCTAAAATTCTTGTTTCGAGTAGCAATTTATTAAAAAATGCTATACCATAAAAACTTGGACCGTATGTATCCCAGATCAATCTTATAGGTTTCTTTTGTTGCAAAAAAACACTTCCTATCTTTGTCTTTCTCTACAGACTCTACCTATTAATTAATTCAGACTAGGTCATACTAGTTTATCCTGGAGTGTACATATTCATAATAGGACAAACTAGTTCAGCTTAGGCTATACTGGTTTATCCTATCGTATATGTACCTATAGATAAAACTAGTTTGTCCTGAAATTGGGTTTGGCCGGTAACATATCCACGAAATGCTTTTATTTTAACGATAGTTTTTCCTCTAAGCCCATGATTATTTATTGATTTCTCGTAGCCTTTGTTAAAATAAATATAAATAAAATAATGAAGAGAGAGGCAGGGAGACATCGCGTATTATATGATATTTGTAAATGTACATATTATTTGCGCGAAAAATTGCAGTAAAAATTATTATTTGTCTGCAGATAACTCTTGAGAAAATAATAAAAAAAGAAAAACAGAACGAGATTATTTTTTTAATTTAATATTGTCTTGCACGCCTCAGCACTTAAGGCTTTTGATTGAAAGTTAGACCATTGTTCTTCGATTGCATATATTTGGTGGTCAGGTCCGTATTTAAATTATTTACGTTGGCAAAAATTATTTTAGATACATTAAAATTCAAGTCAATTTATTCAGTTTTTATCCTGACATCTTAATTTTCATAACACATTTTTTTTATCTTCTTTTGAAAATTATTTGGATGTTAGGTACATACATATTTAGTTAGGTATATGTGTATATTAATTTTGTTTTACGGTTGCCTCCTAAATTTTTAGTTTTTGTCCTAAAAAAAGTATCAGATCAAAAAAAGCGCTTAATTTTTATATTAAACCGAAATTATAAACATTTTCCACTTAAATAACATGGGATTTTTTCTCTTTTTACATAAAATTTTTATATTCCAAAATAAATGAACTTACAGCAATGATCAATACATATTTTTGTAGGAAATTGAACGCTCTACAAAAAAGGTCTCTTATGATTTTTCGATAAATTCTCTTCGTAAAAAGTTATTTAAGGTTGAAATTGAAGATTTTAAGAAAATAAATAAAACTACAATAATTTTTGTGATCACGTTTTTGAAATATGTCACTCACCAAATTTTGTCAGAAAATGCTTTTTATAGACTCTTCTATACTTGGCAATTTTTTCAATTTGGAGCAATATGAAGAAAAAAAATAAAAACTAATTTTCTTTCTATAGCTTTTCATTAAAACAGACGTTTCAACCATTTTGAAAAAAATCCTGATTATAGAGGAGTTTAAAAGGCATTATTTAAAAAATACCTATTTTATTTTTAAATTTATAGTCATTATATTGTATTTTTTTCGTCGACTTACGTCTCCACTAAAAGCACTTTTATTTTAACGCGATAATAGCATATGTCCTCCTAAAAGTCCATTCAAAATATTGATGAAGTTTTTTTTGAAATTGGATAAGTAGTTTCGAAGATTACCTCCTACATCTAAAATAAACTGTACCTCTATGATATTATAGATAACACGAAAAACGATTCGAGACACGCTCTCCCACCATCAAATCCGATACTTCCACCACATTGTTACTTGATATTATTATGTTTTTTGCACTAACCTCTATAAAATACTACATTTTTTACTTGACATTTCTATATTGTTAACGCCAAAATATCAAAACTACATCCGACAGCAAATTTTCAAGTCAAATTGGATAAGTGCGGCACAATATCCAACAAATTGCATTTATTTATAAAAAGAAATTTTAAATTTATTTGCCTCGAATACATTACTGATCTTTCAGTAAATACCAGTTATGCAGAGTAAACTTTATTTTATTTTTAATTTTCAAGTGGCAAACGCCGTGTGTTTAAAAAAAAAGAATATCTATTGTATGTCTGGTTTTATGATTGCATAACAGGGGGAGAAGAGCAGCGACCATCAGAAGTAAGTTCGTTGTGTTGTTGCTCTCTGTGTATCTAGAGACTTAATCCGGCGTTAATGTTAGTTATTGCTTTAAGATTACACATTTTTTGAATTACATTAATTGTAATCGATCAGAGTTATTACTATTATTTATATTTTCTTGAACTGGTGCTTACATAGCTCCTCTATTAACAGGTTCTAATCCGAAACCTTTGGATCTTCAATTTATTGTTAAAAAAAATAAAAACAAAAGTGAAAAGGTATTGTTTTTCAGCCTTTCAGGTAATTTATTATAAATATAGGCTGAATAATTTTCTGGACAATACTTATAAATGTCTTTTGTTGCCAACGGTAGTTTTATTGCTTTTGACGTGATAACGTCTTATAAATTGATGAATCACCAATCTTATAAATTGATAAAACACCGGCTGCATGCACGAAGAAGTGTAACGTTCCTAGCGTTCCTAACGTTCCGCCTGACCCTGTGCGTGCTTTTTGCTAATTTCTCGCTCAATATAAATCAGATCGGTTTGAAACCAGTCTTAAACGAAAGAGGAGAACATTTTACATAGATTTCGTATAACAGAATTTGCCTAAACAGTTTTTTTATACAAATTCATATAGAAAAATAGCTGTATAAATGCAACATGAAAACGGCTGCATTTCTAATGTTTAATTCAATTTTTTGACATTAGTATTTTGTGAAATGCAACGCCTTCTAAGTTAAGTATTGGAATAACTAATTATTATTAGAACATAATACTTTGACAGTTGCAAACGTCACTTTTGACATTTCTTATCATTCCGACACCAAGGATAAGCGGATTGAAACCAAATTTTGGGAGGTTTAGGTTATGTATTACGGAATACGTTATCACGTATAACTATCGTCCGTAAACCGACTTTACAGACAACCATTTTTTTTTACCTCCACTAAGGCACATCTTGCCATATTTTTATGAGCGAAAAGCAACAAGCAAAAGAGAAAGATACATGGAGTTGTCATAATCTTTTCTCGCGGAAAGATGTCCCTACATGATTGTCTACTATTTAAATTGAACATGACACGCACTATAGCCTATTGCTTGATGAAAACGTTATCAAAAAAGACACTATGACCCCAGGCCACAATACCATACCTTAGTATAGATTAGAGTACGCGGCGGTAAATATTGCACATCGACCTTTGGAAAGAGACTATCTGTTATGGGAAAAAGTTATTGACCTCTTCAAGAGTTAACTCTCATAACAAATTGTCTCTTTCCAAAGATCGATGTGCAATATCTCATTATAAAGATAGTTGATTTAGTACCTTTGAGTTATGTACTATTAGTATGGTACTCACTACGATAAATGTTTGCAATATAAAGGTGCCAAATACGATTTTAAAAAATAAAAAATAATCTGAATGGAATTTAACAGGTTTTCATTATTACCTAATCACCTATATATATAAAATTTCATCTATGGATTGAAAATTAATAAGGTAAAAGATCCGTAAAAGATCCTCCAAAAATTAACGGATACGGATACGGATCTTTCTTCTCCCTCGGATATCTGCGGATACGGATACGGATATCCGGCACATCACTAGTATAGATATACCATACCTTAGGATAAACATGACCATAATAAATCGCTTTTAAAGCATCCATACTGGATAAAGCATGAGCCCCTTTTATGGCATAAAGAAATTTAGATAAATTTTTGCATACATTAGAAATATGATGGTCCCATTTTAAATTATTTTGTATGTAGATTCCCAGAAATAATAGAAAATAATAATTTATAATAATAATATAATAATTTTCGCAAAATATTGACAAATAAGTCAATAACCAATTGGGAGCCGACGCCCCAGTTTATGTGTAATCTCAGAGCGTTCCGACAGCCATAACATGGCACAGGATACGATTTCATTTCGTTGATCAACGACACATCTCTAACTCACAACTTCGAGTGTATATCCCACTTTCGCTGTGGGTAAAATAGCGTTCTGTAATTTCTGTTGCAATCGTGGAACGCGCATATGATATTATGAAATAGTGTGCGTGTGGTAAGACTGTATAAGTCATGATATTATGTAAGCGTAGGAAAGGACCGCGGTCGGCTTTATGAGGTTGTCCGCTGCTTTCGGTAAATTGCAGGTTCAGGATTATGCAGGGATTTGTTTACTGAGCCACCGGACCCACTGCTTCTGTTCTCTATTCGACCCCGGACTTTGTTGTGTTCACCTGTGTGTGTGTATATTGTATCCGCATGTGTGTGCGAGTGTGCCAACAGGACCGGCTCAAGCCAAGTATAACCTCAAACCATTCAAAATTTTTAAGAAACTTGAATAATGGGCTTCGTACAGCATCGTTTTTTACGGCTTGTCTCGAAGAGACGAGACGACAACATGTAGTCAAGTGGGCGGAAAAAATAGCAGACGTGCGGTCAGTAATTATATTTTCTTTGGAAGTTGTATGAAGGTTCGTGATGGATTTTCAGGACGTCGTCTTGAAAAGAAGCGTGTAAGTAGTTTTTTTTGCTGTGTCTGTGACGTCAATTGATGCGACTTGTTTTATATGACAAAACAGGTTTGTCGGAAGGTTATAGAATGCAAAAACAGACAGACAGACGGACAACAAAGTGATCCTATATAACTTCCTTTTTTCCTTTTGAGGTACGGAATCCTAAAAAGCTCTTATAAAAGACAAATATTATACATTCAATATAAAACAATAAATATTACTGTTACCTAGAGGTAATAAAGTACTGTAATTTAAAAAAAGAATATATTTAATGTTGTTATAACTTTTTTGTTGTTAATTCTTTAACGTCAAAAAGTTATTAATAAAAGTTGTAGAGATCTTTATTGTCTACAAAATTGTTGTCTACAAAGTGTTTGTGAGACTCGCGGCTACGGAGATACAGAAGTTTAAATATTTCTATCAAAAGAAAAAAAAAGATTTAAAGAAGCCGTTATGAAAACAAAGTAAATGCTTATACGGTTACACTTTGCCATTATTTATCATGTTTTTTCCTTAAATTATTTTTCTGTATAAAAACCAACAAGCGTTTCAGCTTTATGGCAGCTAAAATCTCTCAAAAATACATCGCAAATGGCAGAATTTATCTGAATATTTCTGTAAACAAACTTTTTCTCTAAAGTCAATAAGAAAGAAGATAGTTTAATGGAGCTATATTAATTCAACATACAAAACCGTGTGTTCAAACAACTCGTTTGATACCTTGTGTAAAAAAATTCCATGAAATTAAACCGGACCTGCAAAATGCGCTAACTTTAAAATCGACCTACCGTGCTGTTTTCTGTTGTATAACTGGACGCAGCAGTTGCTAATATTTCAGCTTTCGTGAAGTACGTACATAAGAACCGACACCGCAACATTACTGCTGATAATTTAATGTATTTAAATAACAATAATTTGTATTGAAATAATTTTCTTCTATTAAAGTGTATTTAAAATTAGTTTCGCGTACACACTTCTATATTTTTTATAATTAAGTAAAACTTAACGCTTAAAGCTTTTTTGAATTTAAATTACAAAATAATTTTATTTATACATTTTTAAGTAAGCGCTTTACTTTTGGCGCAGTAATAAATCGCTCTATAAAACATGCAGTGTTTTAGAAAACCAAAGCTTTAATGAGCAGCGTAACTACAATCTTTGGACATCTGGCACAGTTTTATGGTGGACCATTCAGTATATCGAAAATTAGAGTTTGTTGATAAAAAGGAATTGCTGGTACGCTATTATTTATATGGCGTTACTATATCAATTTGGACCGGACTAAATAATCTGGCTTATTTAATTTTTATTCTATTAAATAATAATTTTGAAGGTAATGCAATTTCTAAATTTCTCAAAGATATTTTTGACGTGATAACGTCTTATAAATTGATGAATCACGTCAATATATAAAGATGAAACACCGGCTGCATGCACGAAAAAGTGTAACGTTCCTAACGTTCCGCCTGACCCTGTGCGTGATTATTAAATATTATATTCGAGCGGAATACGTTATCACGTAAAACTATCGTCCGTTAACCGACTTTACAGACAAAACATTTTTTTTTGCAAAGTTAAAAATTCAATGATTGGCCCCACTACGTTTTACCCAGGTCTTCGATTCTGTGTTCAGATATTACAGAAAAAAAAAATTGGTTGTCTGTAAAGTCGGTTTACGGACGATAGTTTTACGTGATAACGTATTCCGTAATACATAACCTAAACCTCCCAAAATTTGGTTTCAATCCGCTTATCCTTGGTGTCGGAATGATAAGAAATGTCAAAAGTGACGTTTGCAACTGTCAAAGTATTATGTTCTAATTATAATTAGTTATTCCAATACTTAACTTAGAAGGCGTTGCATTTCACAAAATACTAATGTCAAAAAATTGAATTAAACATTAGAAATGCAGTCGTTTTCATATTAAGACAAGACATACGTTATCTTCTAATTTCCATGTACGGCAAACAAAGACGACCGACCGCGTCGCGCCATGCATTAGACAACATTGCATTTATACAGCTATTTTTCTATATAAATTTGTATAAAAAAACTGTTTAGGCAAATTCTGTTATACGAAATCTATGTAAAATGTTCTCCTCTTTCGTTTAAGACTGGTTTCAAACCGATCTGATTTAAATTGAGCGAGAAATTAGCAAAAAGCACGCACAGGGTCAGGCGGAACGTTACGCGTTACGCGCTACGAACGTTAGGAACGTTAGGATTTAGGAACGTTACACTTTTTCGTGCATGCAGCCGGTGTTTTATCAATTTATAAGATTGGTGATTCATCAATTTATAAGACGTTATCACGTCAAAAGTGTTACACAAATTTTCACGCGCTGCTTCGTATATCTACCCAAAAATGTTTGATAGCTCTAGGACTATGCCATCGTCGATGGACATAAAGTACAGCGTTGGCTTTGGAACAGGTAATAACCTCCGGAGAAAGTTTCATTAAAAAAATGCAAGGATTAATCACGCTGAAATTTTTATCAATCGTTTCGAATAAATTTAAAATTTATTATTCGTGAAAAATTACATTTCAATTAAATTCTCCCACAAAACCAATATTTCTCATTGCAAATAATATCTACTTTGTATTGTATGCATAATTGGTTTAGTAATATTGTTTTACGCATGTGCGACAAGCGTCGCACACACGTGGACACAGGGCGCGAAACACGTGACCGACACGCGGCGAACGATGAAAGAAGGCCCGAGGATTAGCTTATATAAATACTGTAACGGCGGTCGGATTGCCCGGATAAACAAGGTATGTATGTGCTGTACTTACAAGTTCGGCAGTGTCTCGATTATGTGCAGTTATGCAGTCTCATCTGATCGTCTCGAGACTTTCTCGACTCGATATAGCGAAAAAATGTCGACAATTCAATCTCGATCTCGTCTTGAAATCCTAATTTAAAGGCCGCTGCACACGAGGCTAGAAACACTGCTTGGAGTTCTGCTGCAGGCCGGTAGCCTGGGTACTTCCGGCATCAATTGTAAGGCAGAAAGTCTAACATTTACGTATTGGTGCGGGACTAGACGCACTGACGCGGGAAGTACGTACGTTCGGGCGGCAGTAAAGTAAAAATAACCTATCAACTGATGTTTAGATGTCGTTTCCATATAGCCACCCTATTACATTTTAGCTAATAGTCGGGAACAGCTGTCATTCGTGCTTTTACGAATAACCTCAAAGCTGCTTGCTTGGCATTCATTTGTGTTTTTATGTAATTAATTAATAAGTATATTTAATAAGCGTATGCTTACGACCGAGGTATGAAGAAAAATAGTATACACCACACTGGGCGAAAGCTTGATTTCTTGCACTGCGCGCCATGATGCCTGAGGCGGAGCTGAGGGCATCATGGCGCGAAGTGCGAGGACATCACACTTTCGGCCAGTGTGGTGTATACTATTTTTGTTCATACCTCGATTATAAGCACGCTTATCAAATTCATTAATTAATTAATTACTTATTAAATACATAAAAACACAGATAAATTCCTAGCAAGAAGCTTTGAGGTTATACTTAAAAAACACGAATGACATGCTGTTCGCGACTATTAGCTAAAATGTAATAAAGTTGCTATGGAAACGACATCTAAACAACAGATGATTGGTTGTTTTTGCTTTAGTACCTACCGTACGAACTTTCCGCATTGGTGCGTGTAATCTTAAGGAATAAATGTTAGACATTCTGCCTTACAATTGATGCCGCAGTGCAAGAATATCAAACTTTCGGCCAGTGTGATGTAATATACTATTTCTTCAATAACGCTTCATTCTTTATTTGGGCGAATCGAGTCTATCAATGTTTTGTGTAATGTATTCACACAATACAACTGTAGATATACACTATAAGAGTAGGATGTGGTACGGTGTATTCAGCGCTATACAATGGTAGGTACAGGAGTGCAAACAGGCATTTATCATCCTCTGTATAGGTTTGGTGTTGTATAAACAGTCTTAAGCCCGGTTTTGAACGTTCACAATAGAGGAGGATACCCCGACCGACCGCCGCGCGTTCACATCGCCTCGCCGCCGCCCGCCCGCCGCTGCAACCGCCGCGCCGACCCTCTGCTTTATATACAGACACACACCAACACACACACACACATGCATACGGCCACAATAATATGTAGATAACATGCAAAATGACGCAGTGGCGCTACTGAACTTACGGAGAAAAAACAAGAACGCACAAGTTCGAGTGTACCTCTAGGCAATAGACATGATGACAGATTTTAAAAAATCCGAAAAAAAAACATTATTTCAGAAGTAAATTAAATTTTTTCGAAAATGTTTACATTTTTATTTTTCTATTTCGAAGTGATCGTGATACGCTTGTGACGTCACGCCTTAGTGACAGCTGACATTAGATGTTGTATTTATGGGTGTAGAACTGTGGTGCAGAGGTATTTCGTAGAAAGGTAAGTTTACTTAATGATATGATTTATATTAAGTATTTTCTTAAAAGTAGGTACTTAGTGGTAAAAATGGTATGGCTTTCTTTAGCTGCAAGTTAAACTAACTTCAAAAATAACCTACGTCATAAGTGTTATATAATATCACAAAAAAAAAAGACGGGTTGCACTCCGGGAGTGCCGGCAGAAGTGAAAACTTGAATATTACCTCTATTCTCCATCCGTCTTACGAATTTTCGATCAGGTCTCGTGTCCTGACGCGAGTTTAACATTTTTTACCCATACCTCTACTCTCCATCCGTCTTACGAATTTTTAATCAGTTTAACCATACCTCTACTCTCCATCCGTCTTACGAATTTTCGATCAGGTCTCGTGTCCTGACGCGAGTTTAACATTTTTTACCCATTACAAACAAAGTGTACAACGCCGCTAAAGAAGTTTTCACTTCAAAAACGAATAAACAACAAATCAACTAATTAAATGATGCAGAAGTTAATGGTCGCGACAAAAAATAGTCGCGTCAATGAAGCCTTTTAAGTCGAACTGACCGCGATCTTTGTCAATGTATGGGGACAACAGTTTTTCAACTCCAAAGCGGGTAAAATCTTCGAGACTCAATTCCCGTGATGAACGAACTATTTACATACCCACAAGTTTGTACGGAACCCTCGATACGCGAATCCGATTCACACTTGGCCGGTTTTTTCGAATCCTTTCAACATATATTTCTCTCTAAAACCATTTATTCTTTTATACCAGAGGTACCCAAACTTTTTTGTCTCGTAGACCACTTGCCATATTTTTCGGTTTTGGGTAGACCCCCTGCTTATCTGATATTGATTTTTTGCAAATTCATTAATTTAAAGTGAATTTTTGACAACCGGTATAGTGCTACTCACTTTGAACGATTTAAATTTATAACGGTAGTGAAATGTAGTGTGAAACGTTTAGTTTTATATATTTATTAATTAGATTCAAATTAAATGAATCAAATTAATATTTACTTTCTATTACATAAAATAACTAAGCAAAAAATAAATGCTTTTAGTTTGAGGGATGAACCTGATGCTTTAATAATAAATTTTCAACATTTGGCATCAATTTTGTTAGATTCAATATTAAATCTCTTCGGTTAACGATGTCCAGTTTATTTCTTTTTTTGTTAGGAGATTCACTATCGTTGACTCCCATTTTCATTTCATGGACCCCCAATTTTTGTCCCGCTGACATGGACCCCTTGCAAGTTGTCGTCGACCCCTGGGGGTCGATATAGACCACTTTGAGAATCGCTGTTTTATACTATCATCATATTCATGCTCTAGAGCAGCGGTTCTCAAACTTTCTTGGTGACGGAACCCTTTTGGAAAGCAAAATACTTGACGGAACCCTCCAATAAAACAAAAATGTCTTTATGTGCATTCTTTATTAATAAGTATAATACGAGTAGGTACAATGTAACAGTTACTAACTTATTAAAAAAAATCTAAAGGGAGGTATTGTTTTTTTTTTAAATGAAAATAATTAATGTTAACACATTCAAACATTAAATAATAATAATTTTATTAACTATTCCAGTATACGAAATCAAAATGTCCTTTAAAATTGTCTTTTAAATAGGCATGAACGCTGTTTTCTTGCTGGCTGATCAGCTCGCACTGCCTCTTTTGTCGGCGTGCGTATAGCATATTAATATTAAAAAATATTATACGCAATATTCTTTTTTAATATTTTTCTAAACTCTTACGGAACCCCCACAGGGGTTTCGCGGAACCCTAGGGTTCCGCGGAGCACACTTTGAGAATGGCTGCCCTAGAGTAGGTGCGTCACTGTGAGTTCCCTTTCAGAATAGCGTATTACCATGCGAATTCAATACAGACATGTGTGTGTAAAGTCTACAATATGCATGCGCACTTTTGTGTGTGTGTAAGTTCTATTGTACGAGATGATTGTTATAGAGTATAGACCAATGTTACGGTTTCAGTATGAACTGATATACTCATCGCAACTAACTACTACAATTACGTTTACTATTGCACGCCGTATTTGTATGGGTGTGTTGGTGTTTTTACTCTTTCGCAGATCCTGTAACATTATTCAGAAGTAATGTAGGGATGTATCAAATACACCAGTTTTGAATAATCCAACCATCGATTAAAACTCCATTACGGTCAAATACATCATTTAAATCATATATTTAATAATTAACGTGCAGACTTTTTCCAAAAAAAATGTTTTTTGAACTCATCAGGAACAAACGAAAAAAAATTTGAAAAATGAATTTTGACCCAAATTAATACCATTCTCTATTGTGGAGTTCGAATGGAAAATATAAATTACAATTATAGGTATTTATCATATATTTAATAATTTACTATATGAATCATTGTCTATCTACTCAATGTGTGGTGAGCGAACGCAACAAAGCGTATCGAAAAAATATCTGCGTCTCTTTCTTTGATTTAATTTCCTGATTTCTCCGATGATAGGATTGGTTGATGTACTTGCATTCAATCTGAATGAAGTATCTCCGTTTCAAAAACTTGTCTTTTTCTATGACGTTAATATGGGCGTACCCAGCTTTTGGCCCTCGTGCTTGTTTTGCCCTCCTGGATACGCCAGTGCTTATGGCTTAAAAAAGACAGAAGTATATATGTTTGCACCCTAATAGAATGGTTCGATTGCGATTTAATTCCTATGCTCAGTATAGAATAAACGTATATGGTTTCAATTGACACGATGCAATAAAATATAAGTAAAAAATGCCAGCCAATTGGGCGACAGGGCCACGGAACCATTCCAACTCCAAAAATAGTTACATTTGATATAGTATAAAAAAGATAATAATGTTTCTGAGATCGTGACGTGGATAGTTTTAAATATGATATTTGCTATTCGTTGGCATGGTTATATACATAATAATATGTTCCACGTCATGTAAATATTAATGAATGCATGCTTAGCTAATTTCTTTCTGACAGATCTACGCAACAAAAGAACAGCTGTTTTTTTTTTTATTTTCAAAATATTTCCGAAACTATAAAGTTTAGAAAAAAAAATTCTTAACACAACTTTCTTAAAAAAATAAATATAATAATAAACCGTTATGAAAAGTATACCGTTATTATATAAAAAAACAATGTTATAGCATACACATCTTCTGCGAATGTGTTGATTTCCCCCAAAAACAATAGGGCTCTTCATATTTGCGTATCAAACATCCTCTTAAAATTTGGTTTTAATCCGTTCATCCGTTTGACCTGTATCATGTTCACAGACTAACCGAAAAACAGACGCACAGAATTTTTCTAAAAATATGTTTTTTGAACTTGGGGGATCTCAAAACGAAAATATATTGTAAAATTTTTTAAATGTGATTTTTGACCTAAACTAGTAGTACCATTCCTCACTTGTGGGTTGGAATGGTAAAAATAGGGAAGGCTTTTCGTAAAGTCTGCGAACTGACCAAACATTTTTTGTTAAATTCCATGCGGACGAAGTCGCGGGTAACAGCTAGTAGTGAATAAACTCAAATATTCGGCGACTTAACAACGTATTCAGTGTTAGGGAGAAAATGTCGACACAACCCTATATTGAAGTATGCGTAACAATATAAATATGTATAAATGCTGTATTGTGTTTAACTGGATATTAAGTTTGCAATTTATCGTCACCTATTTGTTTTGTGCTGCTACTTTAATGATAATGACTATCAAAAATTATCTTCCAAATCCGTCATTTCAATGTTTGTCTACTTTTTTGTTTCCTTTTCTGAATAATTTATATGGGAGGTGTAAGTGTTACAAACATTTTTGACTTTGGTTTAATGTTTGGAGAAAAAAAAGATAGAGTTAGTATAGGTGGTTGTAAACTTGATCTCCCCTAAATTTCTTCACAATGTAAGTTTTGTTTTATAGTTTATTGTTTTAAAATGTTAATGATAGAAAGGCACAAATAGTGTTATGACATTATTTTGCTGTTCACATTACAAAAAGATTTTGTTTTAATTCTAGGTTATAAATATTTTTCAGCGTATTTTCAGGAACACCAATCAAGAGTGCAGGGGAATGACGATCGAGTGGTGAGGAATAAAAATAAAGAATAGTTACTTCTTACCACAACAGTTTTATTAGTGGATGTACATTTCGGGAGCTATGCTCTCATCTTCAACAATGCATTAAACTACACTTTAACTTGTATAGAATAATAGAATAATGCGCCCCACGTTTTTCGTTTCAAATCCTACAAGTTTAAAAATATGCCTGTAAAGAAATTATTTTTTACTTTTTAGTTCGCTTTAAAAACGTGATATATTAAAAAAAAGTTATTTCTTTTAGTTTTTAAAATATTTTTAAAACTGCAGTTTAATTTTTATCTGATCGACGTAGCTCATTTGATCAGCGCTGGATTTACACTAGGGGCAGTAGGGGCTAGTGTCCAGGGCGGCAAATTTTCAGGGGCGGCAAAATTTGGAACGTGAGAAAAAAATGTTTTCCGTTACAGAAAATTCTTCGAAAAGTGTGATCGTGTTGAAGTTATAAATAATTTTTTTTCAGTCTGCAGACGCGTTTGCCTCTGAAAATATCTCGAAATTGATGGGCAATCGTTTTGTTTGTCAATTTATGATTTTTAATACGAAAAAGAATGTTTTTTGTCTAATTATCCCATTAGTAAAAAAAAGACTTTTGACATAAATTAATCTTTTTATTTATTTGAAAATTGTATACCGAACCTTTACTCCATTTTATGTAGGATTTAGGTAATGGGGCGGCATTTTTCACGCTGCCCCAGGGCGGCACTTGAGTAAAACCGGCCCTGCATTTGAGTCTCTTATTTATATAGTCTTTATTGTTTTATATAATGAAAATTAATCTTAAAAAATATAATTGTCTGGCAACGGTACTTGGCGCTTTGCATCTAAGGCTGTACCCGCTCTATTAGCCCAAGATTTAGGGTTGGCCTGATCGTGCAAAGTCATCCAAAGTGAAAATTCTAATCTTATAAAAACCTCGAAAACGCAGACGCCTTGAAGATTTTTGCAACAGAATAACAACCTGTATGCCATAGACGTTGAATATTGCGGGCACATTATCGGAATAGTCTGCGCTCAATACTGGCTCTAAATACAGCTCAAATAAAAATGGAAGTAAATAAATCATTAAGTCAATGTCAAACTTTATAAACGATTCTTACACCTGTACCCAGTGCATGTATCTACAGAAAAGCGTACGGCCACAAAAAAAAACCTATAATAATTTTCCGCTACATTATATAAAAGACACAACATACGTACATAAATATATCATATATTATACATAAACTGCCCCCTGTGTACTCTTCTTAATTTATTATCATATGCAGTAATGTATACCATCTGTTATTGTGTTTTGTGTATTGTATATTATACTAGGTATATAAAAAAAAAACTGCTTGCCTTCATACATGAACATTACTGGTATTGTGTGTCATCCTACGAGGAAGAAATATAATACGTGCATATGTTGTAACTTGGTGACAAAACTTTTACTGCGGATGGACTACAGTGGCGCACCAACCGCAATTTGAAAGAGTTGTAAATAAATATAGTTAAAAAAAACTAAAAAACACGCTTTATATCGAACTAAAAAGTAAAAAAATATTTTTTTAAAATAAGCTTAAAACAATATTGAATAAAAAATACAAGTATTATTGTGAAAAAAGCGTGGGGCGCTTTGTTCCACATTTTCGTACATCAAGCGCCTCACGCTTTTTCACAATAATAGTTGTATTTTTTATTCATTATTGTTTTAAGCTTATATTTAAAAAAAAATATTTTTACTTTTTAGTTCGATATAATGCGTGTTTTTTAGTTTTTTTAAAACTATATTTATTTTCCACTTTTTAGTTCGATTTATTGTCAAAAATTTGCCGAAAAAAAACAATTTTTTTTTCGGCGTGGACGGGATTAGAACCCACGACCCGTGATTCCGAGAGTTGACGTCAGCGAAGACCCGTGCCTTAGACCATACGGCTACCACTGTAGTTACAGTGCTGGCATATTATACTACAGTAATAAACCACTTGCTGTAGTCCAAAGGAAGGTTACAAACATACATACATACATACAAACTTACAAGTGAAGTTAATATAAAGCGTGTGAAAAAGAACAATACTGAGGCAGTCGTGGATCGAACCTCTGTAATCTTGAACTTTCAACGTAGGCACTCTTAACCACTCGCCCATCGAACGTGCTTGGTTTACAGCCGTTATTATGGCAGAATGTAATAATATGACAACTCAAGAAACATCGAGATTGATTGTACGGATAGACGTTTGTTACATTTTTACACTTGTGAGTTATTTTTTCAATTGTATCTTTTGCTACAACTAGCTACTGGGTTTGGCTTCGTCCGGGTAAAAATCGAACTGATTATAAGTAGACATGAAATCAAGTTTCTACTGATTCCAATAATAATATTATTAAAGAACTCGGAGCAAAACCTGTATACTTATTTATCGATATCTAAATATATAAAAAGAAACTGTGACTGACTGACTGACTGATCTATCAAAGCACAGTTCAAACCACTGAACGGATTGGGCTGAAGTTTAACACAAAGATAGTTATTATGACGTAGGCATCCGCTAAGAACGGATTTTTAAAAAATTCAACCCCTAAAAGGGTGTAACGGGATTCAAAATTTGCATGGAGAAATCATATTAGATATAGATGCAATTCGAAAATGCGCAAAATTACTCCTGTCAACAAATAAAGAAACACGCGTTTCATGCTTTTTCAAAAGCAACCCCTTCAGAGGGTGGAAAGAGGTAAATAGTCTAAAAATCAACATGGGTGTCATTTCCAAGGTTTGTCAGGCCGTTGATCACGTGAATATCATTAATTTTGAAATTTATTAGGGGGGTCTACGTCGAGAAACGAGTAACTACGCCAAATAATGGGAATGAATCCGCGTTTTGTCTCAATCGCGCGTACGAAGCCGCGGGTAACGGCTAGTTATTTATATATTAAATTTACACACGGGCCGAGCCAGATCGTGCAGATAGGACAGAAAAGTACTTACAATTCACGGAGCCATTTTTTTAAAACATGTTTACAAATTTTTATATACGCACATTTCCAATATTTTTATTTATTCGATTCTGATCACGTTTTTATCACATACTATAGCGGTCCTGTCCCGGTTTCACCCGGGTGCAAAAGAACGAATGGGGGACATGAGTACGTACGTTCATCTTAGTTTACCGAGATGAATGTTGTGTCCAAATTTCCTGATAATCGGAGTTACCGTTCAAAAGTGTTTGTCGGGCAGACAAATTTTGAATTATATTTTGCAACATTTTTCATTGATGCTCCGCTCCTATTGGTCGTAGCCTATAGCCATCCTCGATAAATGGACTATCCAACAAAAAAAGATTCAATTCGAACCAGTAGTTCCTGAGATTAGCGCATTTAACCAAACAAACAAACAATTAAACTCTTCAGCTTTATATATTAGTAAAGATTAAAAAATGTGGCATTTTTTTATTGCAGACACAATTTCTTATAAAGATACGCTACTGATCGTGTGCAGACATCCATTATATTGCAAATATCGATAATGTTTTAGGGAGAGGGTGATGTTATTATTGTGATTTCATGTCACATTTTGGGCTACTCCCATATTTTGATGATTTATTTCATAACGTACTATCTTTAATGTCAAATCTCGATTCTCATCAAAGAACAATTAACGGATAATCTTTCATTCTACAGCCAACATTTTAATTCCATGTTTTCTTTTAATTTTATAATGATTTTAAATGAAGCTCCTTTTCTTCCGTAAAGGAATACTCTAAAGAACTTTTAGGTACCACTGATTCTTAATTATTTTTAAGACCACAAACTGTCAGGGCATTAGATTATCAATCAATATTTTCAGTTTATTTTTTTATTTTTGGAGTTTAGGACATAAAAAGGAAAAAATGAAACCCATTCAAATTGTCTGTTTGGCTGTTTGTTTATCTGTCACAGTCGAATTTCCCTGGACTAAATGAAATTTGGCATTGTGTGTGTTTTTTTTTTTTTTTTAATATTATGATGATTTTGGCTCCGGTGCTTATTCCATGCCACATTCAGTCTTCTATAATATAATTCATCATTATTCGTAGCGTAAAGTTATAAAGCTTATAATATTCGAATAGGTAATTAAAACTTCAAATTATTTTTCTATATCTTTAGAGCTTGACATCCAAAATCAAATCTTTGTGTTTGGTCATGTATCGATAACACTAATTCAGGTTTGAAATTTTTAGGATTGCAAGGAACTGCGAAAGAACGATCTACATTCTACATGAATAATAGTGAGGCGCCAAAAGCGACACGTATATAATCAGGAGTTTCACTATTCTGACAGTGAATTTTACTTGAATTTACTATTCCGGAAGTGAACCAGAAATAACTATTTCAAATAGTGACATTTTCACTATCTCAGTTTTAGAGAGTAAATTTATTAGTGAAAATTCACTGATTTGTTGTGAAAATCACTGATTATCAAGTAAATACAGCTTTACTTACGCAATAGGTCTTATGCATGATTTTTTTTTATATTTTTAATAGATTATTTAGTCAACCATAATACGGAAAAAAATTAATCATTTAAAAATGTAATATTATCATAAGAAAAAAAATATTAAATTCCACATTCAAAAATAGACAGTTTAAACAATCGGCCATGTTCGCGGGCTTATGTGACGTCATGATATACGATGCATGTCAACCTTGATGTCAAATTATCAATGTTCTAAATGAAGTTTATTTGTTGTTTTCTCTAAATACTGACATAATCTTACTGTGAGACGACATCGTCGTCATGGAAACTGTTGTTGATATATACTCTGACGTCACGATGCGTTTTGAGAATTCGAAAATAGCGCTTATTTTCTACATTTCTTTTTTATTATTTGTATTTTTTTCAGTGATTAGATTAATAAAATAACCATTACGTTATGATCAAGAACTAAAATATATTTCGAAATAAAAATTTTAATGCATATGACCTATTAGTGAAAATTTCACTAATTTATGAGTATAGAACAACTTTTATCGACCACACTGTATGTTTATATATGAAGGATTTTGCACATTGTACCAATTCTAGAATTTTGCATAAGTTAATTAAGAGATATTATATGAAAGCGTTCTTGAATAACAGAATTTGTATAAATAATATTATTTACATTATATTATTCTAATATGCATAAATACATAATACATAATATTTATGCATATATTCCATTTGGATAAAACATAAAGTCAGATAATAATATTAACACAACAGAGAAAATTTTTATAGTTCATAAAACTATTCAAAATCACCAAAGTAATTAACACGCGACTAATTGATAAGCTCTTTTTTAAGTCGGTAAACAAAGAAACAAAGTTGCGTTGATTCTTCGCTCTGCAAGAATACGCATAGTCACAATTTTTATTTATTATAAACTAGCTGTAACCCGCGACTTCGTCCACGTGAAATGTATGTTTATCCAATTCGCAGAGTTTACGAAAAACTTCCCTATTTTTTAGCCTAAGTTACTCCTTATGACATCAGCTATCTGCCAGTGAGAGTCCCGTCAAAATCGGTCCAGTCGTTTCGGAGATTGGCCAGAACAAACACACAGGCAGACAACAAATTTAAACCAGCTATTTTATATAGAGTACGTGCAAAAAATCCCTATATATCTCGTGCGTAATGGTATTATTAACGTTAGTACTAAAAAATTGTTTCCCCTCGAGACAGGTACCTAATATGATTACCTAGTGAGGGGGAAAATATGTCAAGATATATATTGTACTGTACCTAATTAATGAAAACAAAAGAAATAATAATTTATTATTATTATTATTATTATTATTATTCGTACGTGATATATAAATAAACCTACGCCAAAACGATACCGATTTGGAATCTACTATAAATTATCTGTTTATCTATGTTTACACAACACTAGGTACCTAGGTGTCGAATGGGTTGTAAAATGTAATAATATATTAATACTAATAACGATGCATCGACCCGTAACATTGTTACAACATAAATGCAGTATGTAACCTACAGGAAGGTCCGTAAAAACGGTTAAAACTGAGAGTCAATATAGTTTATGCAGTCCTTGTTTTTGAAAGTTCACTTTTACCATACTAGCAAAGATTGGGAGAAAGACTTAAACACCACGGTGCAGACATTGTATATACGTCTGTCTCACTTATTATACTCTGAGTCTCATGCGCATGTCCGTGAATGGATGCGCGTCAGTCGGCTGCAACTGACGCGCATCCATTCACTGAGCTGCGAAAGGGAGGTGGATTGCTCTATTCCACTGACTAATTGCCTCCCTACAGACGCGACACTTGCGCACAACGGGTCAAGTAAAAAGAAAGAGATAGAAAACAGTAATTTGGTATCTCACTTCATGGGCCCTGCTTCCACATATGGCCACTAGCAATGTAGAAGTCATTAAATATAAAACTTTTACGTCGATGCGTAGCGTTCACTAAGTACTAAGTAGTCAGTAAACTATATAGTTAGAGAGCTGACGCGCAAAAAAAACCATGTCGTCCCAACTTTCTGCCGCCTGGTGCATGAGCTATTTTAGAAATTCAGAGCATTTTTCTTAGATGATATATAGACGAAATCTAGACCCGTTTTAAGATAAGGGGGATAAAAATGTCAAAAATGGTTCAAAGAAAAAACCTGCCGCTTCATTTTTAGGTTCTGTCAGAGCCAAATGACCGGAAAATGCCAGCAGCAGAAATATTTGACCAATTGCACCCTCTTCAATCCACTTTCTTAGGAGTGGCTTGGGAAGTGTGCAATTGGTTAAAAATTTCTGTTCTGTTGAAAACTTCGGATCCAAAAAAACGAGCCGATTTTTTTAAGAGCCACTTCGTAGGCTGTTTTATATGTGTGTGTGTGTGTGTGTGTATATGATATGTGTATTATTATTGGCTTACAATGCAGGAGCAATGATGTGAGATTAAGGTTTGATTAGATCTGCTCCCGGGGGACTCTGAGGTCACGTGGTCACGACAAAAGGGCGACGCCAGATCAAAGCCTTCTAGATGTATTAGTTTGTTATTGTACATGACATCCTTTGTATATCTACCTATACACATTTAATATAGGTACATCTACACTACCTATAGGTACATGTATTGCTAAATTAAACACGAAAACGTTAGGCAAACGTATTACCTTTCGTTTTTTGCGTTTAAATTGACGGTATCTACGTGTAAATTTGAATTTTCTGTTGCGACTGCGGTCAAAAGAAAACATCACTTATGTAGAACTTCTATATATTTTTACAAAGATTTTTTGAAAAAAAATTCTTTAGTTGCGTTCTGTGAATTTCGTGAAAGGGCGACTCGGTGACTTGCCGTTACGAACAAATGTGACGTTTTTGCGCGGCCCATATACATATAACAAAATAAAATACCCCTGTGTTTGTATATGTCACCGGGATATTGTCAAACCCGTGATATTATAATTTCACTTAGTGAAATTACAATATCACCACACTTTGTCAATCGTGATATTGTAATTTCACTAGTGATCACGGATTTGACAATATCCCGGTGACATATATACTGCAGTTACGAATTACAAAGTCCACATAATGTAAGGGTTTTTTTTTTAATAAATTATATCGTGTTTTTTTTTAAATTTTGGACGTTTTTTATCATCGATTTTTTTATGTAAAAATGAACATCTTTTGTCTGAATTTTTCTAAAATTTAGTTTGTAGTTTTTTTTGCAAATCGCTAATAATGATTTTTTTAATGAGCGTTTTGATAAAAAACTATGAACCGAATCGCAGAAAAAAAGTTCAGATAAATTTTTTTTTTCACAATAAACAATATCCGACCGTAAGTAGTTATTTATTCAGTTCGTTTGTTCGTTAGGTAATTTTCCTCCGAATAATTTACGATAATTCAATACACCAACCATAATTATGTTTACTGCAGGTATAAATCTATTCTGTCTTAATTCCAGGGTATAAGTACATTTTTATTCGCCTGATAAAATAATAATGGCCGCCACATAGAACATAATACCTAACCTATAAACGTGGAGTATTGCTCTTGTGAATTTATTTATGTGTTGTTTATTAACCTTTTGTGAAGTGTAGGTATAGTTGTAAAACATTAAAGTTTTTTTGTGCAATTGGGTTAGAATAAAACATTATTTTGTGAAACTATTTTTTGCCGTTTACACTAACGCCATCGGTCGGATTTTTGGGTAAACGTCAAAATATTCAACAAAAAGAGCAAGAAGTATAATGCAGAGTATATTTATTCTTTAACTAACTTTTCTACGTAATAATTTGCTTGGTGACTTGAAAGTAAATTTTATTTTAACGAATCAATTTGTTCTAAAATTTGTCACTTCTATCTTTAATACTATTCGGTGAATAAAGAAGGGTATATATTTTTTTATTAGTTAGGGGTTAATAGAAGACGCTGAATAAGCGGTCCCTTTGCAATATTATTTATTTTTTATTGTTTTAGTTGTCAATTTAAAAATAGTCTACAGCAAACAAAAATCAAAATATGAAATTGTGAACAAGAAAACAAAAGCACGAAGTATAAATAGCGATACAGTCGTTTGTCTGGGACAATGACGACATACGTCATATCCTCTGGGACGGAAGTGAGTTTATCGCGTGCGCCACACACACGAGAGTGTTGTACGGCGGGTTGCGCTCACTCAGGCGCGTAATGATCCGCGCGCTGTGCTCAGTAAAGCGCCCCCTTTTTTGATTGAAATATACTCCGCACCATATTCCACACACACACACACCCGTCCCACGCGGACAAATATAACTGTGTTGACACCCCTTGCGTCTGTTTTCTGAATGACATGCATTTGTTTTGCGCGAATGATTTCTTGTATAGCCAGGGCCGGATTTGTGTGTGTGATTTTTAAAGGCCGCTGCACACGAGGAAACACTATTAGAACTTCTGCTGGCCAGCCAAGGTAGGTAGATGGGGTAATTACCTCCCCCAGGATTCATCAGGACCGCAGGTCACAACAGACGAAAAAAGACCTTTCTGTTGAAATGAAAGGACCTTTTTTTTATTTGCTCTCCAAATGTGCACACGACAAATTTTTTCAAGTTAGGCTGTTAAATAAAAGCTCATTCGTGTTAATAAATCTTAAAAAAATATTGTTTTTTTTGCTTTAACCGCCCCCTCAGAAAAAACATATCTACGCCGTTTTGGCCAGCAGGCTGGCTACGTAAGGGCGCAGATAGGGGAAGAGGTAACTATTTTGTTTATTTTTTAAAATTCCCTTTCATTCTTTTATCAAATCACACAATTGGTTTTGCCAATTATTTATTTTTTAATAATAAATTGAAAATCACTCAACAGCATGAGTTGAAATTATAACATAGACTTTTTAAACAGGGGAATAATTCTTCAAATCAATTAAGTGTTTTTGAAATTACCCGCCACAAGCAAACAACAAACATAGTCCTTTTTATAATAAATTATAGATAAATAAATAATTTATTTTATATTTTCACAATAACATAGTACAGTATACCACTACAAAATGTCAACAATAACAAATTTCGTTATAATCGTAGTTTTATGTCGTTGAGTGCTGTTGGGAAGTTGATGGTAGTTAGTTGGGAGTTGTAGTTGTTTCAATTGGCGGTCTTGAAGATGTTGTTTTACTAGTATCACAATCGGAATCGTGAGGTAGAACACAAACGCGGAGCTTGCTGTTGTACCATTGTCCTGGAGGGCAAGGCCTCTGAATGGCCATTCCAGTGTCACAGATATAATAAAACGCACAGTTGTCAGGATCTGCTAGGATCACGACGTCGCCTTCATGAGGATCTTCTGGACATGTTGGAACGCCACGTGTTTCGACGCTACGAGCATTTGAGCACGCGCAAACTAACGCAACCATCGCAATTACAATGAATACTTTCACTGAAATAATAAAATCAATTTGTATTAGATATCTGTTCATCATGATAATAATATTAAGAAAAAATTGCAGGTATGTGGACACAAATGTTAGGTTTATTTATTGTACGACGTTTCGTCAATAGATTTATAATATAATAATAATGCGTTTAACGTCCGTTTCTCGACTTTGTGTCATAACAGACGCCATTCGCACCATTACTATTTTCCATCTATCACACTTCCTGTTAACATTATTAAAGCTTATTTATGATCATCAACCAAAACCTTCCCTCATCGTAACATTCTATTGGATCAACACTACTTTATACTGAAAACATTATTAAACTTCAACCATCTTAATTTGCCAGTGTTACCACTCAATTGATAGCAATGGGCGAATGAAGGATTTTTTTAGAAAATTAGGATAAGGTAGGCAAATTTTGGGCATAGGAGTTTGGCAGGTAATCGGCCATGGCCTTGAATAAAGAACCATCTCGATATTTATCTGGAATTATTGAGGGAAACCATGGAAAACCTCAAAGCGAGAGGCAGCAGGAAAAAGTCCCAGTTGGGACTCGAACCCGGCACCTTCTGAAAGCGTGCTCTCACCACTACGCTACAGCGCTTATGTATTTTTGGTTTTAGTCTTAGTTGTAATAAGTATCGATATTTAACACCAAAATTACTAGTTATATGCAGTCTTCAGAAACTCGAGTTAGAGAGAATCTAACTCGAGTTAGTAAGTCGAGTTGACCCATCACTATGGTCGCCCAGTGCTCGAAATTCGACCGTAATTAACTTCGCATTTACAGTGTATGAACGTAAACAATGAATGTTTCATTTGTTTAATTTCATCTTTCGGTAGGTACTCGTTTTCCATATGAACTTTAACTATGCCAAATCTCAGACTCCTCCGAAAAGAACGATGTACCTATGTTTCATCACAATATGTGCGAATTAACACACTCAAATCGGTACCCCGTACCACACTCTTTTTTCCCTCTGGTATTTATATATTATGTAGATTAAAGAAATATAAAATATGTACTTACTTTTGGAGACTTGAATTGTTAACAATGTTCGATCAGTTTAAAATTGATTGTTGTACTAATAATGCACAATGTTTTTCTGTTTGTTATATAGGGCAAGATGACGACAACAATCAGATTTATCGCTATTTCTTGGTATTTAAAAGAAAGAACTTGACATTTTGTCTTTAAAAAATTCACAAACACAAACTAACCAGTGGTGGCGTGTGCGTTTTTATTTGCGCACGATACGACAAATAAATAACTTCCCACGTTGCGTCGAAATAACGTTGGTAAAAAAAAATTGGTTGTCTGTAAAGTCGGTTTACGGACGATAGTTTTACGTGACAACGTCATAAAGAAACATTGATGAACTCTCTGACGTCACGCGAGAAAAGAGAGAAATGCGTACAAGCCGACGCTTGGGCCGATCGTGCCTCTCTATCGCTTATACCGCGCTCTCGCTTGCAGGCTCAGGCTTAGGCGAAACGTGACACTTTTTCGTGCGTGCAGCCGGTGTTTCATCAATTTATAAGATGTTATCACGTCAAAAAAAACTAGCACCAAATGAATTCTACCTGCAGAGCGCAGAATGTAAAAAATTTGGTTTTTAGTATGGAAAAAACTTCAGCTTTAGGAATATTTATAATTCAAGGTTATTTTAAGAAAAAAAACTGTAGATAGGTACGCCTTTGACAATAAACAGGTGATAAGAACGGTCCTGAAAATATTAACGAATTTTCCTACTCACGAAAAATATCTTTTATCAGCATTTGATAAAACAAACATTTCTCATTAGTAGCATTCAAATATTTTGATAAAATACAATTTAACCACTTAATGCTTTTGAACGAACACTGCTCGCGCGCGGCGCGTGTATCGCAACGCGACAACCCGAGCAGTGCTCGCCAGTTTCGACGTGTTAGAGTTTTATGCGATAAACAAACGAACGGTGCTCGCCAGTTGCTACTTGACGGGCTAGAGACACTACGCATATTATCGTTTCCTCTGTTTTACCTTATTGAAAAACATTATAAAATATTTTGTAAGTATTATATTTCCAAAATTAATAAAAAAAAATGCATTTTTTACGAACTTATAGTGATTTATATCTATTTTTATTCATTTATTTCGATTTTTTTTATTTACGCTCGTAGAGATTATATGTATATAAATAGTTTACTCTATTTTAACTTATTTAAAAAAAAAACATTAAAATAAACTGTAAATAATATATTTTAAAAATTAGTAAAAAATTGCATTTTTTCGAATGTTATTTAAATCTTTTTTTTATATATTCACGTTGATTATAATTTTGTTATTCAAGATCCCTTTATCATGGAGAGTGACAGTGAATGGGAGGATTTAAATTTAGATAGTTCAGGCAGCTACACAGTTTTTAAATCATGTAAACTGTATAAATAAAAAATAAAATAACCTGCAGTTTTTATTTCAATTTTTGATAAAAAAACCCGAGCATTAAGTGGTTAAACAATAATTTTGCTGATGCTATAGATAAAGACTATTCTGTGCGAATATAATAATTAATAAATAATTAGTTTTTCTTATCAATGAATAGTTTTTTTTTTTAACTCTCGCGTCAGAGAGATACCAATCAAGCGTCAGTAGTTGACCATTCAACCCGTGAAATGATATAAACAATAATTTCTATAAGTGGGTATCATTCAAACCCTGCAGTGTAATATAAATAATATCTAAACTGTTAAAGTATCCGCCTCCACGGTAACCTTGTTAGTGTCGGATTAGTGGAAGTGACGACTTAGTGATGTATACCAGCTGCGGCGAAAATGAATCCACCGCGTCATAGTGACGTGAACGCATTGCGGCCGCCTTCTAGCTTGCTATTGGCTGTTTCGGAGATCCATGTGCGTCAAGTGTTTATTTTTATTCTACCGCTATAAATGAATATGTCGAATTTATTCCACACGCCTGTGGGCAAGTAGGCGTTCACTAGCATATTATTGATGACGTGCCTGGCTTCAACTCTCACCGCGGGCACTATAACGAATGTACGCATTATCATTCGATAATGCGTACATTCGCAAAATGTAAACGAATAAGTATTTTTTTTAATGTGGAAATAATATTAAATAGGTACCTATATTGTGGAGTTTAATTCCTTATATTATAACAAACGGCACAATGTACTTTTGGCGTGTTAGACAAGGGCCACACACATGCCAAGCCTGGTCCAGAATGTTTCGTTGTTTCCTTAAAATGTTCGACTTGCCTCATGCTTGCATTTTATTCTAATGAAAGAACGTGTAATTGGATTTTCAATTTTTTAAACAAGTTTGTAAAGAATTGAAATATTTTTCAAACGAGGTTCCTCTTTGAGTTGATACTTACCCTTACGCCATCTTCGAATTTTCAAAAACCGATTTGTGTTAAGTCAGATGCATAGGCGGCGGAACAACTTTTTTCGGAGGGGCATAGATCCACGAACATATATGAAAACTTACACTGTACTAGACGCTATTTTCCCTTATTTCGCCGCCAATGAGCATAAGTGGTAAAATTTTAACACGACTTTCTTCGAACAGCGAACTGTGTAACTCAAGTCGTTCAAAAGTTAAGGTGTGGAGAGGTACAGTGCGCTCGGCTAAAGAAGACCGGTGGGGAAAGAGCAAGAAGTTGTTGATTTGTACTATTGTGTCCCTTATTGCATAGAAGCGGTTCCACGATCATTACCTTTTACTAATATAAAATGCATGTGCGCTCTTCTGCAATACATTCCACAGACCAGTCTTCTTTTAATATCTGTACAATACTTTAGAGGCGCTATTTGTTAGTGTTTACCTAATACCAGTTGCAGATCAAAAGGGTAATTTAATGAATCGGAGTACCTACGCTAATTTTTGCAGTTTGTAGAGTAACTTTAATAATCTACAATCTAATTTATCTTAAGTACTATTACTCATAACTTTCTTACGAATTTGGGCCACTTAGCTATCGAGTGGATCTTATCAGAGAACAAGGAAAACAGGTGTTAAAATATATTTTCTACTAGTAGCTACCCGCAGCATCGTACCAAAACTCTATTTACTTTAAGTTGCACCAAATATGGTAAAAAAAATCATCTATAAGTACTATTTTTCTGTATCATAAAGGTATTGTTTAATTTCATCAGTAAAATAAGAATCTTCCTTGGTAATTATGTCCGGGTTTTGAGAATAATAATCCAGTTTTTTTTGAGCTTCTTGTCCTAGTGTTATTACAGATGGCAACCCCAAGTTTGGGGAAAGGCGTGAACCATCAAGAAACGTAGAATAATTTCTACAGGTTGTAATGAAAAAACTTATGTCGAGAATTTAGCAATTGCTGCTTCAATATCCTAAAAATAGTGATTTAAAGTTTTGAAAAGAGATAACTGCTAATTACTAAGACTTACCCCGGTAGATTTCAAGTTAAAGTAAAATATGTGAACAATTGCCGGTTCATAACTGCACCATATCACTTGTTTCATAGTTCTATAAGATGGAGTCGCCTATCTTCCACAAATAATTATAAGCAACGGGAAAATGTTAAAAACTAGCACTAAA
Organism: Xanthostigma xanthostigma; assembly: GCA_963575645.1. Lineage (NCBI taxonomy): Eukaryota > Metazoa > Arthropoda > Insecta > Raphidioptera > Raphidiidae > Xanthostigma > Xanthostigma xanthostigma. Next base: position 46,983,175 of record OY754470.1, read on the forward strand.
TTAAAAACACATGACAATAATAGTTAAACTTTTGCATATAACACGCACAATCGATCACTTATCAAAAAGAATAAAATCAGATTGAACAAGAAATGAAATACTATTCTGTTACATCATGTCCTAAATAAGTATACTATTTGAAACAAAAATTATGACCTACCTTGTTGTTCGTCGGTTACATAACTTACATAATTCTCAAAATTCTTTGATGACCGCAGCTGTTGAACATCTTAATAAATACTAATGAGCTTCTTTATTAATTAAATTTTATTTATTTCAATTGTTATACATATTTATTATTTTCATAAATAAGGAATCCATTTAAATTGTTACAGCCAACTTTTTCTAGAACCGCTCTAACTGCCCTAACTCAAAATTATTCAAATGAAAATAACGCTGAAACTGTCTTTTTTTATCATAATAGCACTCTGTAAATCAAATTTTTTAACCGTCAGTTTTCCGTGAAAAAGTACAAATGCAAATTCCTCTTTTTAATTCTAACAAGAGCTGTATCTATAATATAGTCTTTCCCACCAACAGCTCCGTTATGTCTAGCACAAGGTTTCTGATTATTGAAAATTAATTAAGTTGATTAATACATATTGTTCTAGAATTATATCAGTTTTAAGGTTATGTTTTGACTTTGGTTTCTTTTTGGATTGCGCCTACCTTTATTTTCCCTTTTTTGTATTATAATTTGGGACATTCATTTTTTCTTCTCCAATAAATGCACTCAAAAATGTTTATACATCATTGCACTGTCTTCTGCTGTGTTGAGTTTCAAGCGACCAATCAGATGATCCCGCAGTTTATATAGAACCAAATTTTAGGTAAGGCATAAAAAAATTTGAGCTAGGGCGCGAATTATAATATTGCAATCGCTGTATTCGATGGACATTTAAATTATTGCCGTCAGACGCTTTGGGAGTTCATACTTACCAACAAACACACCTGGTGCCAATAGATGATAATTAAACTGGAAGTATTAATTCTTCTGTACTGGATTCAACGTGGTCTTTTGGATGCTTACTTTGGATGTGTTTCTTAAGACCGCTGCTTTTAATAAAACCTTGGCCACAATTCTGACACACATGTGGACGCTGACCTGTGTGGGTGCGTTTATGAGCTGCTAAGTCCCCTTGCTGAGCAAAGGCCTTTGGACATTCAGGACATGCATACGGTTTCTCTCCTGGAATAAAAACAAATGTGTGATGTCACCAAAAACTCGAGAAATAATACTTATTGGCGACCTCTATTTTTAACCTCCCAGTGCATTGGTTAGTTACTAATATAATATATTTGCGTCTCTTTTTTCGAAGTAATTCCTTGGTTATTCCGACAATATATATTATATAATATATTAGCATTGAGTCATATATTTAATAATTTACTATAATATGAATCATTGCCTATCTACTCAATGTGCGGTGAGCGAAGACAACAAAGTGACCGGATTGGCAGCCACTACTCGCGGTAGACTAGCAAGTACTGTGCGATCGGCGAAAGAAGACCGGTGGGGAAAGGGCAAGAAGTCGCTGATGTGTTCCCAAATTATCGGAATTCATAGGCGGCGCATGGCACGGCATGCAAACAATGTATAGCTTTAAATTTTAAGGCATTATTTTGAGCCTCTAACTCGCACATTTTAATTACATTCGCTATGACCTCCCTAGCGCCACTTCTAACTGTTTTTCCCTTTTTACTTTCCATTTTGATGATATTCAGACAACACCTCTCAACTTAGTCCGTGGACGCACGCCTATGTACTGTCTGGTGTATGATTTTTTTGTACTGTTAGCAAGTGTCGCTGTATAGTCGTACGGCTATAGCAATAGTACAATTATCGCGATAACACAATTGTTAAACGTTTGGTCGACTGGACTCCCTTATTGCATAGAAGCGGTTCCAGGATCATTACCTTTTACTAATATAAAATACATGTGCGCTCTTCTGCAATAAGGTCATAGGACTACATTCCATAGACCGGTCTTCTTTTAAAAATCCAACAGTAGCAGTTGTAGTGTGACCGGGCTGCCCGCCGCTGCTTGCTGGTGCTACTGTACGGCGCTGATCAGCAGCGGCTGACAAGCAGCCTATAGTGTGACCCGCGCTTTAAGTGTGAACGGACAAAATATGACTCAAGAAAAAATCCCCTGTTGTACATACCTGTATGTACAATAGTTAATTTTTAAATTTCCAACTACAGCATATTTTATCACTGAATTAGTGAAAGCATAATATTAAACGATTTTATCGTCATAATATTTTAGAAGGCTTTATATATAAGAAAAATTTAAATGTCACTGTCAGGACTTGAACCCGAAACAACCAATTTCGCGTTGGCTGAGTTACATTACTCTACAGTGCCCACGACAGCTAATTTTTTATTTCTTTATACCTGTATGTGTTCTAATATGGAGTTGCAGTAAGAAATTTCTTGTGAAACGTTTTCCACAAAGACTGCATAAATGGGGCTTGTCCCCAGTATGTGCTCGTATATGAACCTTAAGATTGCTGCTTTCTGCAAAACCTTTTCCGCAAAATTCGCATTTATACGGCCTCTCTCCCGTATGTCTTCGCTGGTGCAAATCGACGCCGCCACGCGTCGCGAAGCCTTTTCCACACGTTTGACACAAAAATGGCTTTTCCTGAAACAGTAACAAAATATTGCATATTACACAAAATCGTAACCCTTGACTAAGGTCCTAAATCGTAGAAACTGTTTTTATGTGGCTACCCTATACAGACTTGCCTAATGTTCCAGAATTTCCGAGGCATCTCACCTCTATACATTATTTCGGTCATCAAATCAGATTTCAAACGAATGTTAATGATACAACCACGAAGTCTGTAACTAGGAGACCTAGCTTCGCTTGCTGTGTTTCGAGACGGGCCATTTTCTGGCGCACGCGAGATGGCGCTGTTATCACTACCTGGGAAAACTTCGGTTAGCGTTTTTAATTTCTTCAAGAAAAATTTATAAAAACGCGTCTAACTCTTAAACCAAAGGAGATACAGAGTTGCGGGTGGTCTCATTGGATTCAGCGTGATTTTTTCCATAAGTACACATAATATTAACCGCATCGGAAGGCTCTCAGTGCCTCAAAAAGCCGCCGATTTGCGAAAACATCGAAAAACTTCAATTTTTTCAATTTTTTGGAAAATATAAAAGTGTCACGGATATGCCTGAATTTACTTGACCTTATAGAAAAAGTGAATCACGGAAAACATTAATGCGTTACAGCTGTCCAGCGCGTCTAGTGATGTAGTGGGCCATTCCGCAGCAACTATTTTTGACCACTTCCCTTGCCACACTGATAACTCCCCTTCAAAACTTGTTTGATATGACAAGTTTACTAAAAACTTTCATGAATTCGTATTATTTGTAAATGTAATTGTTAATTACGAAAAAACTTATTTAGCCTTGTACTGACTTGCGATCAACGACAAAGCGGCATATAATATGAAATGTAACAATGAAAGATGAGTGAGAGAGATGGAGCATTTCTGTCACTCATTGTTACATTTCAGATGGATGCCCAAAAACGTGGAATCCACAGATCCGAAAAAAAGAGTCGAAAATATTTTAGAAGTATGTATAAAACGGTGGATTGGCTAAAACATTTCGAGGGGGGTTTGAATCCCCAAAACACCCCCTTGCCTATGGCCTTGGTATATCTATACTAATATATAAAGCTGAAGAGTTTGTTTGTTTGAACGCGCTAATCTCAGGAACTACTGGTTCAAATTGAAAAAAAAAATTTTTTGTTGGATAGCCCATTTATCGAGGAAGACTATAGGCTATATAAAATCAGGCTACGACCATTACGAGCGGAGCATTAATGAAAAATGTTCCAAATGTATCTAAAAAATAAGCTTCTATTCAGGTGAAATGCACTAAGTATACTCATATTAGCGACGTAAGAATACAACGCCGGCTAGCGCAATCGGTAGAGCACAAGACTGTCAATACCAGGGTCGTGGGTTCGAGCCCTACGTTGGGCGAATGCATTTTTATTTTTTTTTATTTTCTACATTGCTTTCTTCTAAAGCTTAGGTACATTAAAATTTATTTTAATTTTATTTAATTAATTAAAAAAAAATTATTAGTTAAAAAAAGTATAAATACTGCTTTTTATCGACAAAAAATTTTGAACGGTAACTCCGATCATCATGAAATTTGGACACAACATTCATCTCGGTAAACTAATATGAATGTGTGTACTCATGTTTCTCCCTTCCCCATTCGTTCTTTTACACCCGGGTGAAACCGGACGGGACCGCTAGTTATATAAGGTTCGTTCCAAGCAGCCGTGAACGGTAATAAAACCGTACACAGTCTTGTCACTGCGCAAGACTAATTTGCGCACTAGCTCAAAAATCGATACTGCGCAAGACAGTCTTGTGCAGTAACAAGACTGTGTACGGTTTTATTACCGTTCGCGGCTGCTTGGAACGAACTTATTATATCATTGAATCCGGTCGTAAGAATTGGTCTTGAACTTCTCAACATCCTGTATGTTTTATCGACCGGGTAACTTAGCACAGATGTGGTGCCGTCTATTGAGCTCGAAACAAAACCATTCGACGTATATTCGAACCGTAGCGAGGAAACAAATCAATACAATACATTGTTGAGTTCTACTTACATTGCAGGCAAATTGTTTGCCTAAAATTAGCACTGACTACAATACAATTTGCATTACACTTGTTCTCTAGAATTTATCTGCATTTTTTGCATGAAAACTAAAAGATGTTCACTAAATCACGTACAAAAATTGCGATTAAATATTAATGTCATTTAAGTTTGACATATCTTCTAATTTTGAATTTAGGAAAAGAATGGGTGCTTTTCATTTTGCGACTCATGTCGACAAAAGTATATTCGCTCAGCCGCGGATCTACGATTTTTTCGAACCGGGGCGAAGCCTTGATAGTGGCGCCCCTCCCTTCAGTGTTTGAGAAAAACTGCCAATGAGTAGCATTTTTGTGACCATTTGTTAAAATAATAATCCTTTAAATAATATGTGTTCAAAAACTAACTTAGCGTATGGAAATAGAAAAGTTTGTTTTTCAAACATATTATATTAAAATTCGATTACTTGATAAAAACCTATGAGATTGTAGGAAAAGGGGCTTCATTTGTTCGATATTTCGAATTCTTGTCTCAAGGCTTTGGCGCCCCCATGAAACTACCGCCCCGGGAAAGTGCCCCGGTTTGCCCCCCCTTAGATCCGGGGCTGTATTCGTTTGTTGGACTGTCAGCAATACAAGTCAATTCACAGAAACAGAGAAGACTCGAACTATGTCAGCGTAAAATGTAGCAAAAATTTAAAGTATCGACTTCATCGAATCATCGGCATTTCTATGCAGAAACTCATCGGAAATTTATCACGTCGTTTCATTTGATATTCAAGTTCAGTGGCTACGAGTATAAATAGAAAGCATTCTCTAAAGAACTAAAAAAATTCCATCCGGTAAATATGTGTTGCTTACTGCTTTCAATTTAAAAATAAATTTGAGCTCCGAAGATGACAAAACTAATTGTGGAAACGTCAGCATAATAATTTGAATTTCTACCATAGTATTGCTTTTTTCTGATCCAAACATCATATAATTATAATCGAACAGTTTAATCGGTGAAAAATTCAAACAAACAGCTGAGTTTAAAAATTTAATTTTGCATCAAATTAGTGCTACCAACCTTAGTATGAGTTCTAATATGTATAACCAGACTAGAGTTCGATATAAAACATTTTTGACAATAATGACACTGATGAGGTTTTTCTTTCAACGAGTTAAGATTATTTTTACTATGAATAAGCATATGAACACTCAAAGAACTTTTACTGGAATATTTTTTCCCGCACGTTATGCATATATGTTGTTTTCCGTTATTTGCGTGCCTTTGAATATGAACCGCCAAGCCGTCGGACCGCGCGAATGCTTTATTGCATATTTCACAAACATAAGTCTTATTATCGTGAGTTTTCACGTGTCGATGCCAATTGCTTTGCGTGGAGAACGAAGCCCCGCATTTAACACAATTATAACGTTCGGATTTATCACATAATTTCACTGAAAGTTTTCTTTTACTCAAAGGTTTGTCTTCTGTCTCACTGAACGATTCAGTCTCACATTTTAGTCCGTTTTCACCGTACACATCACTAGTAAACGTATCGATATCATATTCCTGAAATTCTATTTTAGCTTCTTCGAGTATGAATTCTTCGATGGTTTCCACTTTTGTAACTTTTATCGCGTCTTTAAAATCGTCATCACCGTTGTTAATACACGACTTTATATTATGTAAAGTTAAGTTATTGTCACATGTTTGTTTCACATAATCATTAGCAGACGGTATTTCATTCGGGGCGCTTCTTTTTTTACCTTCGATAAATTCCACATCCGATTTGGTATGTGAATCGTTCTTCTCTTGACCACGTTCATTATTTGAAACGATTTCATTTCCATTACTTATGTTTTCGATATTTTGTTTGATTTGTTGTCGAATCACTGCATCCGCTTTCTCGCATCTTTTTTTAAATGTATATGATATAGTGAGTTCATTGATACATCTTGCACATATTAATTCCGGCAATCCATCGTTTATCGAAATCTGTCAAAAAATTTTAACAAAATAGGTAAGCGCTGGCCTTAAATATAAAATTTATTGTGAGCATCTTATATCGTTACCTGTACGGAAGTACACGCTGTTATCATATCTGACAGCTTTTTGGTGCATTCCAGCGGAACAGAATCACATTCACTAAACAAAGTAAACATTTCTAAGCATTCACATGTACACGTGCGACAAATTCTCTCTAAGTTCATTATTATTTTACTTCTTTTATTACAAACTAGTGGTTAGCCTGTCTCCGTCAGGCGCAATATCGTAATCCGACAATTCAAAATAGCATCTTTCTTTATACATTATAAGTTATAACAAACAACAATAATAATCTATCATCAAAATACGGGATTTTTCTTTAAAAAAATTATTCGTTGTTGAAACCGTGACTGATTGATTGATATATCAACGCACAGCTCAAACCACTGTACCGATTGGGGTGAAATTTGGCACACAGATAGTTATTATGACGTAGGTGTCCGCTAACACATTTTTTAAAACTAAACCCCCAAAAGGATGTAACGGGGGTTCAAAATTTGCATAAATAAATCATATAAGATATAACAATTCGAAAATGCGCAGAATTGCTGTCAACAAATAAATAAACACGTCGTGTTTCATGCTTTTTCCAAAAAACAACCCCTTCGGGGGGTGAAAAGAGGTAAATAGTTTAAAAATCAACCTAAGTGTCATTTTCAAGGTTTTGTCAGGACGTTGAACACGTGAATGTAATCCATTTTAAAATTTATTAGAGAGTCTAAGTACGTCGAGAAAGGAGTAACTATGCCAAATAATAAGAATGCATCTGTGTTTCGTCTTAATCGCGTGCGACGCCGCGGGTAATAGCTAGTAAGGTATAAATATCAAGTGGAATAAAATGGAAACCATTGACGTCGGCAGGGATCGAACTCGGTACCTTGCCCCTACTTATTCGTCGCTTTCGATTTTTGAACGCACCGCCACCTTAACTATCCTAACTATTACTTTAACTATCCTAACTATTACTTTAGTTCTAAATTTGTCATAATCGAAAGCCAGGAATAAGTAAAATTTTACCAAAATATTACGAATTAAGTCATGTGACAGTGAACCATGGTTTAAACAGTTGCCGTTTGTTTCTACAACATAACCTAAAATGTGGTTTTAAGTTTTGACATCGATTACTTCCATTAGCTTTAGTACCCGCGAATTTAGATAAATTATGTGATGCAATAACATTTCGTTATACGTAAAAAACTGACTCGACTAACAGTGTGCGTTAAAATGTTACAAATCGACTGATGTTATTTATTTTTTAAACAAATATTTCAGTGTGATATCTTAGGCAATTAAAATCACTTTTTAAAAATGAGTAATAATTGTGATCGGGATATTGACGATCCCAAGTTTCGATCATCTCCTGCTCAACAGATGTTATCGTCTTGCACGGGAGCATTAATAACTTCATTTTTCGGTACATAGTCTCGATAATTTTTTATAAACCATGTGACGTTTTTATGTCCTTAAATAATCTCAGTTTTTTTTCCAGTAACCCCTTTGGACGTAGTCAAAATTCGGTTACAAGCTCAACAGAAGGCCATGTTGACGAGCCGATGTTATTTATACTGTAATGGTTTAATGGACCATATATGTGCTTGTGGCCCTGTAAGTACCCAAGGACAAGACTGGCTACATCGTCCAGGACATTTTAATGGAACTATCGTAAGCATTTTTATATTTATAACTTACCAAACTAAAATTTTACTTGAACTATTGCACTACTACCTGACGCTCGATGATCTGAAATATCCGGTGTTACGACATTAATTTACACCATCGATGAAGTTTTAGTTCGATGCAATTCGGGTAATTATACACTTTCACGGTCACCTGGTTTTTTGGCTCTAGAAAATCGAAAAATAGATGGATTTCAATGATCTCGGTCTCAAAAAGTTCCATTTTACGGCGGATTTATGAAAAAAATTAGTTCACCCCGGAATTACAATTCGCATACCCGTTTATAGTTCACCCCGGAGTTGTTTTTTTAAAAACTCCACATTTGCCCCTTCCCGTTTCACTGCGAGACAATTCGCATACCCCTTTATCGTTCACTCCGGAATTACAATTCGCATACCCGTTTATCGTTCACCCCGAAATTACAATTCGCATACCCGTTTATCGTTCACCCCGGAATTGACGTCAGAAACAGTTATAAAGAATTATATGTAGAAAGTCAATTTTTTTTTGCATTTAAAGTCATGAAACTGTGAGAAATATTGATTTTTTCAATTTTCGTATTTTTTTCCATAAATCCGCCATAAAAACGAAGATTTAAAAAAAAAATTCATCGAAATCGGATGATTTTTCGATTTTCTAGAGCCAAAAAACCAGGTGACCGCGAAAGTGTATAATAACCGCAATTCGTTCAGGGAATACATGTTAAAAACCGTGCACACTTGCCAAACAAACCTGCACCATACCGAGCAAAAAGCCTGTTCGTGAAGGTATCCGTGTTACTTAGCGGCAGTAGCGTAACTATACCACCTGAGGCCCGTGGAAAATCGATCGAATGGGGCCCTCCCTTAAAATAAAAGAGCTTCACGTTGTAGTTTCATCTTTATAAATCACGAAGTAAAGTAGATATTTGTATAATTCGTGTATGTTCTCGAGTTAATACCTAACTTAAATTGATTAAATACGAAATTAATATTTTTTACCAAAATATTTTGTAATAAATTTAGGTTCCTCCTGTCCTAATAGCCTCTCGTTCTGCCACCCTATTGTTACACCAATGTCTAAAGTCTAAACATTAGACCATCAGTCGTTAGACTGCAATTTCTGTCTAGCGCTAGAGTTGTGTCGTTTTCATCAATTAATTTGCCGTGATACAACTACTTAAAAACTGCAAAATGTCTACCGGACACTACGAAACCTCCATTTTTCTGGTTTGTGCTGGTCTAGCCAGTGGCGTAGTTACCGGTATGCTAGGCGGTGCACTGCACGCACTCCAAACGCACGTGGCCCTCAGACCCTGACTAGCAAACTTAAAATTAAACTAACGAATAATTCTAAAAAAAAAAAAACAAACGGTCATTTGATGCAAAAAAAAATGATGTTTCACATAAGAAATACTAAAATAAATTTCTGTTTGCACAAGGGCCTTTGGTTAGCTAGCTATGCCTCTGGGTCTAGTGTGCGACATCGTACAGGTTGCAGGTTTGTTCTGGGCTGGTCGTGCAGGCTTATGCTTGACAAGTGTGCGCGGTCTTTTGTTACCACGTGTTTTAATAAATTCATCGGTTAAAAACGTAAACATTGAATGAAAAATATCAATTTGACGAACGTTAGATAGGTTTGATTTAAAAACGTATCTTGTTTAAACATTCTTCCGATAATAATCTGATATTAGGCTGGTTTTCACTATTGAATAGAGCTGTAAAAGTAACGAGAAATTGTGTACCCGTATGTATTCGTTACTTTAAGAACCAATATCCGTTACTTTCGTATCGTTACGTTACTCGTTACTTTTCATACGATATACAATCGTGTACTAACAGCATCAAGCATGAGTACCATCGCATCGAGGCGCGTCACATACGTGATACGGTATGACTTCGTTCGTATAACCGCATCAAACGAGTCGAACTGACATGGAACGACAGATGCGAGTAACGAAATGAATTTGTAAGTAACGATTCGCTACTTCGAGTCAGACGATGTACCCGTTACTCAGTAACGAATACATACGGTTTGTTACAGCTCTACTATTGAACTATTGTTAACAAATATTACTTTGCAATTTTAGGATGCTTTTATCAAAATTAGTCGTAATGAAGGAATCTCGTCTTTGTGGAGTGGTTTGAGTCCAACACTCGTGTTATCAGTACCGGCAACGATAGTGTATTTTGTATCATATGAACAGCTACGACTTACATTTAAAGATTATTATAATAGGAATGGACGTTCTAATACACCGCAAGAACAACCATTGTGGATTCCGAGCCTTGCGGGCAGTACGGCTCGTGTTATAGCTGCAACTATAATCAGCCCGCTAGAATTGATTAGAACAAAAATGCAGTCGACGCGATTAACATATGCTGGTGTGTACTTTTTTTCGTATAGTTCATTACCAGCTATTTCAAAATATTTGAATTGTACGCAATTTGGTTGACGTTATCTGTTTACACACCTTTAGGACCGAGTGTGTAATTAGCATGATGGATATGCACTTGAGTCATACGACCAGTGTCGTAGCTAGAGTCATTGATGCCCAGAACACGATTCTGATTTCTCGATTTGATGAATCTTATTAAAATATACTCAATGATGTATCGCTGATTTTGCGCCCTTCTTGCCGAACTGTGCTAGACATTTAGAATAGACTAGGCACAGACTTGGAAAATCGGGGAATTTTTTTTTTTATCAGTGGAAATATGGAAATGTCAGGAAAGATATCAATACAAGATTTTTTGTGCTTTAGCGACATGTGGTTTTCTTTAGCTCATAATATTCTTATAGCCTTGGAACTCATTTAAGATAAATTTGAAAACAAGAGAAAACTTGCTAGATACTTTTATGTGAATAAAAAAAGTCAGGGGAAAATTGCGCGCGCAACATTTAAGCGGCCCATAGACGCTCAATATTATTGCGCAATATTTGGGTGTGTACAATATAATTGACCGTGTATAGACGAGATTGAAAGGTTGCGCAATATATTGCGTGATTTCAAAATTTTGAAAATATATTGCGCAAACGGAGAAATATTGTGCCGTATGTTTTCAATATTGCGCAATATCCCGTCAGTTGATCTCAAGTAGCGGTCGTTTCAACAAGTCTCAACTACGCCTCATCATGGGTGACAAGAAAGCCGAAAGACAATTTATTATTGAATTTATCGAGGTGTATCGTGGTCTTCCGGCTCTGTGGGATGTGAAGTCCAAAGACTATAGTAATCGTGACAACATGACTAAAGTTCTGCTGGCTGTACCGTCTGTGCTCGCAGTTGAGCAATATATTGCACAACCTTGCAACCCACATTGCACAATAATATTGAGCGTCTATGGGCCGCTAACAGTCTGTTAATACACAAAAAGTCAATGCGTTGTGGAGATGGATAATAAACTATGAGCATGTTTTTTTGCAGAGGTCGGAGAGGCATTAAAATTATTGATGAAAACGGACGGTGTATTGGGCCTTTGGAAAGGATTAGGGGCAACACTTTTACGTGACGTACCATTCTCAGCTATATATTGGACAAATTATGAATTCATCAAATCATTTGGGCCACCCGTTCCTACTTTTGGATATAGCTTTTTCGCAGGAGCTATAGCTGGAACTGTATGCTACACTTTCTTTAATTAGATCCGCAAAAAAATATTGACTATAGCTCATTTTTTACTTACTGACTCATAAAATCAATTTGATAATTAAAAGTTATCAATATTTTTAGGTCGCTGCAACTTGTACTGTACCATTTGATGTAGTAAAAACACATCAACAAATCGAATTAGGTGAAAAAGCACTCTACACCAGTAAGTATTTTATTTTTTTTTTAGAGTTTCTCTTGTTTATATGCAATATAATACGAAATAATGATCAGCTAACAATTTCGAAGCACCATTTAAATCTGTTTGGTAAAGACACAAATTCTATGCCTATAAAACTATATAATCAATTACTGACTAATGTTAATCCATTAATAGCCTATCTTGTTTCAAACGGACCATCAAGCGTCTCTTAATTCAGCACACTTTTTATTCAATTCAGGAATTTTTTTCTACCTCGTAATTTCTATGTTTGACTTGTTCCACACATTTATGTCAATGGAATAAATAAACTTTATTATTGTTATTATTATACGCACTGGATAAATGGAGGAATCAACAAAATCGCAAACTACGTTTTTAAGCAGACATTGTCATAAGGCCGCTGCACACGAGGCTGATTTTGTATCTAGGATCACTGCTGGGACTTCTGCTGGCCGGCGGATTGGCTAGTAGGTTGGAAATAACGTCATTGCGAGGACGCAAGATAGATTTAAAAATTAGAACTGGGGCTATTTTTTGTGTAAATCTGCTTGATTTGACCGAGAACCAATCAGGAAACAGCATCTTATCACGTGGGCAACATGGATAAAATGCCCACAAACAAACATGGCGGCATAGTGTGTGTATTTTGTTCAGTGACAATAAACGTTCACCTTGTTAATATTTCTATAACTGCGCGCGCACCAAACCCATCTGCAAAGCATAGATGCATCATATGAAGCGAACACATAAATGCCATCTCAGAAACGAGCGCTTGAAAACTAGCAGTCAAATCCAGCTAAGAATCTAGCGGCAAAACCAAGCTCGTTTGCAGTGGCCTTTAGTAGCTTTTCATGTAACATTTTTGCAATTTTGTTAGAGCTGATTTTAAGGAGGTACCCTCGATAAATGAATTAACAAACAGAAAATTACGAAAATTTGCAAATATGTCAAAACCTTTTCAAAAATGATTCAGTTAAATTTTTGTGATCTTTGGTTGACTTTGAAAAAAGATATTGATAATTTTATTTCGCTGCACTTAACATGGAGTCTTATGGAAATCTGTGATTTTGACGCACTCCATCATTTATTACGTTGGAATTGACAAACAGATTTTGATAAAATTTTCAGGAAATATAAACGAATATTCTATGAACATTTTTCTTTTTCCAAAACGTATAAAGCTTGCTTATGTTAATAGAATAACTAAAACAAAGCCGAGCTTTTTAGCAATTCATAAACATGACAACACCGCAATATTATAGTTTGTGGCGCGTCATTTAAAGGTAAGTTACGAAACTGCAGCAGTTTTGATATCGTAAAAACATACGTAAATTGAGTAAATGCTAAAAGCATAGTATTCCAAAAAAATGATAGTATATTATTATTTCCGAAATGACAGGAATAAAGAAAAGCATTTTCATAAATTAATGCGAATTTGACACCGCATGCTGACTTATGCTGCGTACATAAGCACTTGTAACTATGGCAAGGCATGCGGTGTTGCCAAATTATATACTACGTTACTCAAGTAGAAGACTGAAATTCTTTGACTTACTGCGTACCGAGGGTACTTCCTTAATAAGTTTGAGAGTCGTTTAGCATAAAATGTTGAATGTTGCTGTTGGTCAATTTTTTTTTTAGATGTTCCCAAAAAGACAAGTTCAACTGCGAATGTGATTAATGAAATTTATTCAAGCAGTGGGGTTCGAGGATTGTTTACGGGTTTAACACCAAGAATAATCAAAGTCGCCCCTGCATGCGCTATTATGATAGCAACTTTTGAATACGGAAAGCAAATGTGTCAAAGGTATTCAATTCTCACAAATGAAAATGAAATTAAGTGAAATCAGTTGCTATGAACAATTTAATTGCATCTTCCTAATCCAAATAATTTTGTGATAATAGTAAAAATACCCTGGTGTCGAATGTATTAGTTCTAGTTTCTTGTTAATTTTTTTTTGGCACTGTATGGTAAAATCGATTCATAAAATGTTTGAAAGTGTAATTCCAATGTACTTATACCATATACTAAGAAAATTGGCTGTAGAACATTAAGCTAAGGTGTGCAAGGTAGAGCACTTGCCTCATAACTTAAAGGTGATAGGTCTGATCCTGGCGGTAGCTGCCATTATTTTTTTTTTATTTTTTACAATAATACCAGTTTTACTTCCGTAGTGTGTAGTGTAAAATACACAGTCTGTTTTTAAATGTAACTGTCCCATCTCTTTGTTAACGCAGTTATTGCGCCTGTAAATATTTTGTTTATTTAACAAATCAGTTATCATATTTACTACTTGTATTCAGAGAGACTTAACTGAACAAATACAGCTTTAAGAAGAAGAAAAACAATATTTTTTCTTTCAAATTTACAAGTTCAAAGATATTTCAAGCGTCCGTTAATATTTGAAGAAAATTTTGGAGAATAATCTTATCCCGGTGTTTGAGAGATATATATTTTTTTAATGACAGAGTCGGGTTTTTAAGAGTTTATATCTGTGATGCATCAAGGCAGGTTTTCTCCCTGCAGTTGAAAAATTATCGTAAAGTAAAAAATCATACTAACATAAGTTAAGAATCAAAATTAACCCTCATCTTCCATGTAAAATATGTAAATAAGAGTATGTATTGTTACAGTAGATGTTCATTATTTTGTGATGTAGAAAACTTGTAAATAGTGGAAAAATAAATATTAAAAAAAATATTTCCGCGTAATTTTTTTTAGTTCGCCTTTTTCTCTTGTAAAACAATCATATTTTAATCATTTTTACAATTTTTTTGCGTTTTTGCTGTGAATAATAAAATAAAGTAAAGCTTCAGAATATATGAATTTTTTTAATCAGTTTTGTGTAAAATCAATTTGAAAAGAACTTTTTTTTTTAACCCAAAAGGTGTTAATTTCCACCCACAAGAAGTAATGTAATGTAATAGCTAAACGGAACTTTTTATTAATAATAAATTTGATATCGTCCATGACAGATTTGTGTAAAGAGAAAAAATAAACTCAAAATTACATTACAAAAATTCAATTTAAATTTGTTTTGTCGACAAAAGAACATCAGCAGTAGATCTTTCTAAAATATATAAAGATTTAAATCCTTGTTCAATATTCTTCATAAATTTTGATTATATCGCCTTTTGAGGACGATACTGTCGCTAGTTTAGTTTTTCCTAAATACAACTATTTGTTATTCTTCTTGTTTATAAATAATTAATCAGTCGAAATTTTGTTCTGGTTTACAGGTTACCGCCCGGTGAACCAATTCGGAACATCCATGGTAAAATGAAGTAACATCAGTCTGTTTTGTAATTTCAGTTACCTATTAATTAACAATTTTCGACTTTAAATTGTCTTCAGTGATGGAAAAATGGAAGAAATATACTTATTGTGATAATAATAAAGATTTTTAAAACGAAAAAATATTTATCTACAAAACAATATCTTAAGTTATGTACAAAAGATTATAACTAAAAAAAAATGGAAACAGTTTATTTGTTTTATTACAGTATTGTTTAGATTCCTTATCATTTCTTTACTGTGCAATTTCGCGATTTACATGTTTTTAGGCCAGAGCGCACTCCCCTTCTGTTAGTCGATTTAAAAAAAAGTATATGCCTGTGAGTTTATCCAAAGCTGAAATGGTTTTTATCCTTAAAAATTAAAATTATAAGCAACATACTAATTGGGGATTTATTAGCAATTACAGAATAACAACAGATGTTTGCAAATAGAAAAAAATAGTATACTAACTCATCCAGTAGACGGCAGTCAGCACTGTGCGAAAGTTTGGTTGGAATGTTGGAGCATAATAATATAAAATTTTGAGGTGACCACTGACTACGCGGCTAATAGCATTTTGAATTTAACTAAGTGTATTTCGATTAAAACATATCCAAATTCCTAAAAATACATTGTTATCTAGTACATGTTTGATAGAGCTTTTCTCATTTCCAAATTTTAGTCATTGAAAAATCTATTTAGACAATTTACTTTTTGGTTGAAAAATATATTATAAAATAGTACCCTCAACTGAAATTTTAAAAATATTTCAAAAAACTACCGCTAATCAATAATTTTATTTGTGCGAGCTCTGATGGGATTTTATTTGTACTGAGAAAAGGAAATTCATGTTACAAAAAGCAGCGGAAGTAATATTATAGACATTTATACCTGACACATCGTTAAACTTGCAGTTTCTTGAAAATATTATGCATAATTGTTTAATTAAAAAAATCTCTTCGTGTTTAAAATGAGTAATTAATTTTTTAAAACAGCTGTGTAAAAAACAAGTATTTTATTCAAGACTTGATTTGATCAACGTTGTAACCTCCATTCCGTCGGTAGCCATCTTCATAATCTTTAATCAAAGGTCCTTGGCTCGCGATTCCATTGTCTGGTGAAAAGCCAGCAAATATTAAATACAGATAAACAAATGGCATTAAAACGAATTAATAAGGTACGTTAGAGTTAATTTGTGATTGTGGTTGTGATAATTAGTGTTTTTATTGGTAATATCGTTCAAAATGTGAAATGAAACGCCCTTAATGATTTTGTCATAGAGCAATGTGAACACCATTTGGAATTATATTGTGCTGGCGTATTTCAGATAAAAATCATTACTCTTAAAATTATAATGTAATATCCTAAAACTATAATACATTTCAGCTGGCTTAATCATACGTGGCAAAATTTGACATGTATATTTTTATTGTGCAAGTTGCATCTAAAATCAGAAATGTGTAATTCTAATAAGAAATATTAAAAGTGCCGGAAGTAACGTAACTGACATGGTTATTTTAGCTGTACATTTACAATCTTTAATTTGTCGTAATCGATGGCCTAGGTTATTTTTGCGTTTTTTAGAAATACTGTGTAAAATTGTAGTCTCGTTTTGACCTTACTTCTTCTAACCTGACCTTATTTGGATTGCCAGAGCCATCTTTCTATCAGTTATCCTCAATTTGTAATTTCATTTTACATAGAAAATGACGTGTTTCTCTGATTAATGAATCAATACGCTGAAATCATTATTTCTGAATTTTTCCATAGAAAATACTAGAAAACGTTGCTTCCAATGTTAAATTGTTTTTTTAGACATAACAGTGAAATGGTTTTATTTTTGTTATTTTTAGGAACTTCAGGATTTGGGCAGAGACCCTCCAGCACAATGTTCAGCAGGACCAGTTGGAGATGACCGTAAGTGTTATAATTTCATTCTTATTATTTTTCATTTTGCGGGTAATATGCATGGAAAATTAAATTTACCGTTATTGAAATATTTATGTTCATTAAACGTGACTTCTTTTATAATCTCCCGAAATTAAAAACGATATTGGAAAAAAAAATGTTGAATACAGATATATAAACACAACTTTTGTTTAAAATATTATAGGTAATTCGTGTTCCATATTTATATACTTTGTCATGGCTAGTAATTTATGTAAATAGGTACAAACAATAATAGAAATCTGTGGTGGGTAAAACAAATTTTGCTTAGAAAAAAATAAAAATTTGACAAAACATTCACGTGTCATTGTTTATAAATGTAATTTATTGAATTTTTACTTTTTACACTGTGTGTGTGTAGTCCCAAGTTTACATATTTTTGAGCTCAGTAAAAAATATTGAAATTTGCATAATTTATTTGGATTGTTTATGTTGTGAAATTCAAATATTCGTTTGTTTGTTTTTTCTCTTAAACTACTTAGGTACTCAAAAATCAAGTAGGGTGCTTTCTTCTCATTTTCGTTTAATTTTTTTCGATGGTCACTGATATTCAATACATTTTTGTACAGTTTAGTATATGTCTATTTTGGATCAAATCTATTCTCATTGGGAAGTATCGTATAGATATCCTCTCTTTGTGTAAGTTCTACCCGAAAAAAATGTAAAAAAATACTAGTTTAGAGTATAGGTTATAAACACTCAACAACTGAGACCATGAACGCACTATAGTTTAGAACTTTTGGTTATTCCCTTTGTTCAGAATAAGCGCATGCGTCAATAGAGTTTATTATTTTTATAATTTCCTTTTTATTTTTTACTTCAGATAGTGCTACGATAGTTTTTTTAATTGATTTGTAATTTAATTATTCATGAAGTTAGTCTAACTTATGAATTATTGGTTGCATATGAATACATTGGAATGAATCACTTATTCATTCAAGATGATTACATCAATATCTTGCACATTTTTATGATCAGTATAGCTTGTTTTGTTTTTGTTGTTGTTTTAGTAATCGTGCATTTTGAGTATAAAATATGCTTAGTCATTTAAGATAGTCACTTGTCGGGAAAACCTAGACATCATGTAGAGGATATTAATCAAACAGGAAAATTTTAAGGAAAAGTCTGAATAAAATTAGTTTTTCTCCTCAACGATTTAAAATTTTTCAGCCGGTTAGTGACTGTTTGTTTATGGGGTTTTTCGTAGTGGTTTTTTTTCTGCTCTTCCTATATGACTAAAATAGACATTTTTTACTTTATGCGTCCAAACTCTGTAAGTTAAACTACGCTGCAGCGTAATGGCAGTCAAAACATATTTAATTAATGTTAAAAAAAACACTGAACCAATTTAAGTAAAAATTATATCTACCTGGAAACATATAAATAATATTAAACACTACGCCACTGAGTTCAAGTAGGCGGAGACCGAGACCATTACTGCTGTTGTCGATCTTTGACGTAGCGGTGCTTAACTTACAGCGTTTGGACTTTAATAATAAAATTGATTTGACATTTTCTGAAAGTAGATGTGCGTTACATTTGTTCAATTAATTTGTTCAAAAAAATAAAATATTTCAGAAAACGTACTATTATCTGATTGTTTGGCTCTAGTCGTTATAATCGTTAAAATTGCAGGTAATTCTAGATTATAGACGCCCGACAACTAAGGTCGTTAGCGTGCTATAATTAGACTGTTTATTTTTAATCTCAGTGTTATATCCCGCCCCGTCTGTCTGTCTGAACGCGATAAATTCAAAAACTAACGAACGAATTTTCATTCGGTTTTCACCAATAGAAAGAGAGATAAACGAGGAAGGTTTCTGTATATAATTTGTAAATATTTTGTACAAAATGACTGAACTATGACGGTGTTTTGTCAAAAAAAAAACTGTCTTTGTACGCTTATATAGCTAACGCAGGCTAAATCTTTAGAACTACATCAAAAGAAAGTCCTTTGATAGTTCTGCTGTGTAAATGGGAAGGTCAATAAAATATTTCCAGAACAGTTTTGCACCCGGGTAAACCGGGACGAATCGCTAGTAAGAATTATTATGCGCTATTAGTATGCGTTTTGGTACCTCTGGTTACACAGCTGATTTGTGTCAAAGAATATGCTAGTCCGCCATTTGCATATTTAAGGAAATTATAGATTTATTGGTACTTTTGAAATAATTGATCTCTTTTTGGAAACCTCATTTTTAGTGCTTATTCAGTTTTTGTTTATCAATTACTAGCTACTACCCGCGGCTCCGCACGCGATGGCGATGAAACACGGCAACGACAAGCGTATTGTAGTACCGCTTAAAAATACAATGTTTATACACTTTGATTTTATTTCACCCGTTCAGAGTTGTTTTTTTGAGACAAACAGTAGCCGATGTCCTTCCTCAGGATGCAATTTATCTCCTTGCCAAATTTTATCGAAATCTGTTCAGCGATTTACGCGTGAACACGTAACAAACAAACATTTGCGTTTATAATATTGTTAGGTTAGGATGTGCGTCATACTAAAAATGGCGATTTGCTCCAATTTGTAATACCTTAGCTGTTTAGCCGTTTGATATTGTAATTATTTAATCGTAGGGTAAAGATTTCCATTTTTAGAGCAATTTTGCCAGTTTATGGAAATTTATTTTTGAAAAAAACATTTTTTTTGGTGTCTCAAAATCAACTAGGTACTAACAAAACTCGTCTGAGAATAGGAAATTAAAATTTCAGTGAATTTATAGAACGCAGTGGCGTAACAATAGAGTGGCAAAACAGACAAAATGACGTAAGCACAGGAGAATCCCTAAAATTGATTATTGCAACATTTAATAGAATTTGCCGCGAGCCTTAAACGGTATAGCTACGCCACTGACCGTACTTAAAATCAATTAATTGCTATCGCAGTATAAATTCCGATAAAGACACTTGTTAGCGCAAATGGCCCTGTGTGTGTAACGGGATTAATATTTTACCGCATGGTTTAAAAAAATCCTACACCTCAAATCGGAAGACGTCTGAAGTTAATTAGATTTAGTATAGTTACTTATTTGTTAACAATGGTGACATCAGTGGCGGATCCACGGGGGGGGTTTCGGGTTCAAACCCCCCCCTTCCAGAGAATAAAAAATCCCAAATTAAAATCTTACTGCGCAATTAAAAAAAAGCTTTTCATGTTTTTCATGAATTCTCCGCAAAAGGAATAAAAAATTTTCAAGACCCCCCCCTTGCCGTAATCCTGGATCCGCCACTGAGTGACATTGTCATGAAACTCATTACACAGTAATTATCGTAAATCTTTTATTCTAAAGGAGCATGCAATCTAAAATAATTTTTTTCTTTTATTTCAGTTTTCCACTGGCAAGCCACAATAATGGGACCAGTAAGTATTTTTTATTTTTTAAACGACTTTTATTATCAAATGTTTTCATGCTTTTTTCGATTTGATGCATTTTTTTTTCTTTTCCATATACCGAGTGTTTTTGTGATCTTGTCAAATTTCGAAATTGTTTTTTATGCACAACTCCCTGTAAAGTTAGCGATAGTAAAATAATTCATTTCACACTAGTACGTAAAATAAAACGAAAAACGCAGCCTACAATTGGAAGCGAACTTGCTCAAAACTTTTGAAAATTGTGTAAAAATCAGCTTTTTATGTGAGTACATACAAAAAAATACTGTGTCTCGTGCGTGATGATATTATGACTTATGTGACGGTTAAAATTCGTTATGGCTCCTTTTTAAGATTGCCACATTCGCCATAATATTATATCTCACCATGCACTGGAAACATAACCTACAATTTTTGAGAATTTTATGCAAGCCAACGAACCCAAAAAGGTGAAACTGGGGAATGCGAATCTCACGCGTCGGAAGTGAAACTTCTTGAGTAAACATTTGTATTATGTGTAAACACTAAGCGTATCGTTCGAGTTTCCTCACACGCTATCCGTCAGCCAATCGGCTCTCCACTGGCTGCTTATTTCCCCCTCTCCCGACAGTGTTTTTTTTTGCGTTACGCGCGTGTTGAACGAAATTCTTCCCATCGCGATAAAAGAAGTTCCACTTCATAATTTATGTGTCTCTGTATTCGCCCAAACCACCAGGCCGATTTTCCTCAAATTTTACGTGAATGTTCAGGACAGACATACGGACCTCGAGTGCCAACTCAAGTGCTTAAAAACCGGTAAATCAAGTTCCTTCGCGGTAAATAATTGATGTCTGTCATTGCACTTTCTACTGAAATCCAAATCACTGGATCGATTTTGCTCAAATTTCGCTAGTGTTCAGGACAGACATAAGGACCTCGAGTCACAACTCTAATATGGGAGGCTGGGTGCGAAGCTGGAAATGACGTCAGTGCGGGCTCGCCTGCTAGCTCACAAGATAGGTTTTAAAATTAGAATAGTCGCTATTTTTTTCTTGCAAGGTCCGCTGCTAGGTATGATCAAGAAGAAAAAAAGAAACAGTATCTTGTCACGTGGGCGACTTGAACAAACGCCCACATACAAACACTATGCCATAGTGTGTGCTCTGTTCTTTTGTTACCGGTCTAACTATCAATGCGCGCGCACCGTATCTATCTGCAGAGCAAGCTTGTAAAGACGTCTCGTGTGAAGCCAGCACATAATAGCAATTAAGAAAACCAGCACTAGTAGTGACATCTAGCAAGGAACCTAACAGCAAATGCAGCCTCGTGTACACCGGACTTGAGTTTTTTCAAGTTCATTCAAACCGTTTATTTATAATTTTTCCATGTTTGTATTTTATCGACGTTACGTGAAGAAAATCTTTTTTGTTTGATTTTTTTTGTTTAAAGATACTGTCTGAATAATATTTACTATTCAGAAAATCTGTAGTGATATGTAAAACCAGTGACATGTAAACTTTTTTTTTTCACACCTTTCTCGCCCACCTTTTTATTAAAAAAACAGCTAATCGACTGCCAAGCCACACCTACTCAAGTGGACCAATTCCAAAATTCGCAACATTACTTTTTTTTTACATGAACTTCACGCATTTAGTAATTGGTGTGTTTTAACTTTAAAAAACAGAACTGAGGAGTACGTATTTTGTTTTCGCAAGTATCAAACTTTCATGAAAATCATTTCGCATCGATCGTTCCTAATTAAAATAAATTTGCGATGTTATGAAAAGTGCTTTACCGTTATTTTTTAATTTTTCGCTAGGTTTAAAGTGCAAAGATAAAACTCTGCCTTTTTTTGTTTCTTTGTAAAATTCCGACGTTTTTAAACTTCAGAAATAAAATCGCGGTATTGTGATTTTTTCAATTTCGGTAGTCATATGATGTCTACAGATAGATGCGACAATAATTTTTTAATTGCACATACCGCTGAACTGCGGTATGTGCTCTATTATCGCTTTGTGCGTCAGAGCTGACTTTCGTTCATAAAAGAAGTTATATCTTGGTTAATTTCGCACAAAATCCATTCAAATTGTAGCTTTTTGAATAGAGGAGATTCTGTTCTATAAAACAGAACCATTTTTAGATCGGTTATAGTTCATAATTACTACTAAAATTGTAATTGCAAATCACGAACAGCAGTTGTCGGTTGGTCTGTACGTACGTACGTATGTACGTCACGACTCTACAGATCGCAATTTTGGTCGGATCCCCTTGGGTTATATTTTATATTATATTTTCTATCAGACCAGAACCCTATTTAAATTCACTAAAATGTGTTCAGTAGTTTAACTTTTATAATTCTAAAATTATTTACATTATTTTTTCATCACGAAGATGTATGAACTGTAATTGTTTGGTGAATTTGAAAAAATCTTAGTCTAGCCTTTTTTTGAAGTTATGAATTTAATTTTTTACGAAAGGTATTTGTTTTCTTTGTAAGTATCAAAAAAAGTGCATCATTTTGAAGACTGATTAGTTCATAAGACTAGTGAGAAAGAGAGAGATGAAAACGAATCAATCAATTAGATCTTTGGGTTCATATTTCTGGCTACTGATCAATATTGAGTGAGGTACTTGATACTATAAAGAAATAAATGATTAAATGATGTGGATACAATAATGTATCGAATAAGAAATCAGAAATTATCGATTTTGTATTCATAAAAACACATTTATTATTTCAATTTTAAAACTAATTTTTGACATGTCGAAACACGCTTCCCGCCATGATGGCTTGAAGTGAGACAGACTTGTAATAATTTTTTCAAACATTTTCACTGTCGGCACAAACCCGACAGTGACATTGTTTGAAAATATTTTTTTCTAATATTGCTTTTGTAATTGTACCAATATGTAATTTATAACTACAATAGCAAATAAATGCTATAGGTATGTTTGTATATTATTATTAAAATCGTTGTTTACCGAAATTAAGGGTGTTTGGGAGATACAACCATGGACAAAAGTTTGTCCCTTGCCGCAAGATAGGGAAGCACATCGAATGTAACCAAAACTTATTCCGGCCTCGGTACAGTTCGTTATGCACTATCTATCAATTTCATAATTTCAATGTATATATAAGCGCGCTGTTGCCACTTTTTGGATGATAGTGATGAGCGATATTTCACGTACCTGTGATTCAATCACTGATATCATCACAGGTTGCTACTGCTACCCGTTGATGCAAATATCTGTGATTGCTACTTCACAATGTTAAGATATTGGTATCAACAAGCAACAACGCTGACAAATTGATGTTTTTCGAACGGATATGTTTATTAAACGTCTTGAAATACGAACATGACTGTTGTAGATATACCATGTTAATTGTTTATGTATTAGTCATAATCTTTTTTTTTTTCTAATTAAAATAATAATATTTATATATTATTATTGTTATGCATTGCAATTGTGGTAATGATTAATTTTTGATTTTTTTTTGGTTTTCATTATTTTATTTTGATAATTTTTGTACTTATATTATTTGAACGTTTTAAACGTTCATTAAATATTTATACGGGAATAAATTCGCTCCATTTAATTAAGACAAAAGCAATAATTATACATAAGTCCACATTAAAAAGGCTATCAGTGATATTAAGTAATAACAGTTGGTGAAAATAAATTAGTCCGTCAGTATCACTAACACTCGGTATATTATGTGAATCGATATGATCGCATGGAAATAATAATAATGTGATAAACACAAACTGTGATCACAGTCACTGTTATTTGAAAGTAGCAATCACGAATCCCGTTGTGATTGAAAAGTAGCAGTTTGACTAATCACAGTACTGGATAACGCTGAAATTTGTGATCATTCATCATAACACAGGGCCATTTATAAGATTTAGGATATTGTGTTAGCGGGCCAGACTCTAAATTTAAAATTAAAACACATATACTAAATTAAAACCATTATTTTTTACTATAAATCAATTTTCATATAAAGGTAATAAAAAAGGTAAATTATCTTGAGCTTGAGGATCCAGACACCTGTGGTCTCTTGTTTTTGATAAAGCTCATTGATGTTAGGTGTCATATTTGAGGTAGTTATTTTCAGAATAAATTGGAACACTGGATAGATTCTGGTATTGAGATGGCTCCATGATACGGAGTTTGAATACGACATAAGACTGCTCCTGATGTTTGGAAACTGTAATTATATGATCACAATCTAAGGTCACTGACAATCCTTTCTTCAACCCCAGCATTAGGGCACCTACGTTCACTGGTGATTTAACTGTGTTGAAGGGATTTCTAAATCTCTTGAAATAATCAGAGTACTCCAAAGAAGCAATTACGGTGTCCCCATTACAATTGCGTGTGTTAGATTGTATCTTAATATTTTTTTTCTTTTTTGTTACAGCCTGACAGTCCATACCAAGGTGGTGTGTTTTTTTTAACAATACATTTTCCAACAGACTATCCATTTAAACCACCCAAAGTGGCATTTACAACCAGAATCTATCATCCAAACATAAACAGTAATGGTAGTATTTGTCTCGATATTTTGCGGTCTCAGTGGTCACCTGCTCTAACTATTTCTAAGGGTAAGTACACCTATTTTTATAAGTGCTGTTTTCTGTGTGCGCGCGGCACACTATCTTGCGAAGAAAATCGGAACTAACGAAGTCAGATGAACTATTAAAAGACAGTTATGATTTTTTTTAAATCTGTGCTACGTTTTGAGAGTAGTCTTTTTAAATTTTTTAAGTTCACTTAGTTTTTTAGAAGCCCGTGCGGTACTGGCATGCTAGATTCGTGCTTTTTATGCACGTACATTTCTGTGCCAATCCTTAAAACGCATTTACTAGAGCAGTGGCTCTTAACCTGTTAGTGATTAGGGACCATTTGACTGAATTTTTGACCACAGACCACTAACTGTTTGGCAGTGTTGTAAATTATATTATACGGTCGTACTCCACCCGTTTTGTTAACAATGCACTCAAGGGCGTAGATATTTTATTTTTCAGGGGGGGTAAAGCAAAAAAATCAATATTTTTTAAGTTTTATTAATATCACACAAGAATATTCATAAAAGAAGGTGCCATGCAAAATATCAATTTCCAAACCAATTTTTCAAGAAGTTTCTAAATTTTATTTTTTTTTTTTTGGCAGAAATTATTATTATTTTCAGTTTTATTTTTTTATTTATTATGATCCTGGGGGGGGGGTAATTACTAATTACCCTCATTTACGCCTTTGAATGCACTTTGAAATCAGACAAAAATTGGTTTTCGAAAGCTCAGAGAAATTTCCGAATTGCAAATTGTTACTTTTCGCTGCTTGGAAGTGGTGCAGCAATTCTAGATCCCCCGCCCCACGTATCTACGCCACTGCTGGGACAAAGTAAATCGTGATTAAAATAATACTTAGCAGATTCATCAAACTTACATGAAATGGTTTGGTATATTATTACAGTACCTGCAAAGCAGACTTAACGAGTGACATAACAAACAAAAAACGTTTTATTTCGTATTAAAATCAGGAGCGTTTATTTTATGAACCTTCGTAGTGTCCAATGATTTTTGCCCAAATTTTGTTGTTAAACTTGAAAGTTCGGAATTAATATAATTGGGCCTTTGAATGAATTTTTTTTTGTCATAAATGGAAAGATCGTATATAAGTTTTATAACAAAACTATTTTTATTTTTTTTTATTTTCGTTATAATTCAAAAGTTATATCAAAATAAAAATAAATTTTTGTATCCAGTTCCGAGAACGCGCCGACATTTCCCGAACATAATGTGACGTCATAATGTTTTAGTCAATACACATGTAGAAGCCATTGATAGTATACTGCGTATATACATTTTACCATTATGACGTCACAACTGTCAAAAACAATTTTAGTGCGTTTGCAGTCACGTGATTTTTTTTTAATATTTTATCAATTTTAAATTGCTTATAATTAATTTAAAAAAAGTTTTTTGAAAGTTTTTCGCATCGATTATCAATATTATTTATAATAAAGTTTTAAAATACAATAAAAAATCGATAATTATTTTTTTTTCAAAAGCCTAATTACTCATAATTGCGATGTGGGACTGAAACAAATGCAAACGGAATGAATCGA
The DNA here is from genome assembly GCA_963575645.1 of Xanthostigma xanthostigma. Taxonomy (NCBI): domain Eukaryota; kingdom Metazoa; phylum Arthropoda; class Insecta; order Raphidioptera; family Raphidiidae; genus Xanthostigma; species Xanthostigma xanthostigma. The sequence goes on from OY754470.1 coordinate 47,010,028, forward strand.
GCGAAACACTCGTCATTTATTTGATAATTGTAGGATGACTTCGCGGACCATTTCAGATGCTCTCAGGGACCACCGGTTAAGAACCACTGTTCTAGAGAGATCGCCCTCTCCGTTAAGTGAGTTAATTTGCGGGGTGGGGGACATTTTTATTGATGGATTTTTTTCTTACAGTACTCTTATCTATCTGCTCATTGCTATGTGATCCAAATCCGGATGACCCACTTGTTCCGGAGATTGCTAGGATATATAAAACAGATCGAGAAAAATACAACGAGCTGGCACGCGAGTGGACCCGTAAATATGCTATGTGATGCCTCGGCTTTCACAACAACTTCAAACCAACCTTCTCTTAGAAAAACATCAAAAACAATTTATTTAATTCAACAACATGAACCAAAAAAAAAAAACAAAAAACAAAAAAAAATCAATTAAAATATTATTGAAGGGACTTATCTGTAAAATGAGTGTTTTCTCAAAGATTGTTTTGTTTTTGGCTAACGTTATACATCCTTTAGAGAAATCAAGAGATAGAATTCATTGACAGCTGTCGCTAACTGCTTTACAAAGTGCTTGTTCGTTGAATGCCGTGTACTTGTATAGTTGTTGGCGATTTTTCAGGGCTGTTACCGAATTTATTCTCTTGATCAGAATAGTTTTTTTTATGACTCGACCCCGGTTTTCATTTCATTCAATTTCCCAGATACCTAGCTCCACAATGATTCCCTTGTTTTTGCCCAGTGAATCCCCCGTCTTATTCAAATCGTTTATTTTGTAAAATAGGTCTAATTAATAATTAATTGCTTTTTGAATATATCCCATGTTTCTTATTTTATTATTTAATATATTATTGTGGTTCTGAGGACTTCTTCATCGCTGATTGTCTTTAATATTCCAGTCCCTCTTCTCCTGCTACTTCGTATTTTATCGTTAGATAAGTTAAATAATTTGAATTTGTCACATTTTTTTTTCTACTGAAAAACTTTTTAAGCAACTGTATATTTCATTTTATTAAATTTTTATTGTTTTGTGATACCAGTACGCAATTTTTTTAAGAAAAAGAAAAATTGTCTTTTAATATTATTGTATGAAGTCGGGAGGAACTGCAAATAAAAACACATGGTCATGTATTATTTGATTTATATCTGACGCATAAATGAAGTATTTACCGCTTATATCACATAACACACACACACACACTACGACGCGCACGGGTGTTTTTTTAAGGGGCGGCAAGCGTTCTTTTCTTTTCCGTACGAAGACAAAACAGAATCATTTTACGGTTTATTCCCGGCATAAGTTTTCGCTCTTAAATAGATGACAAATGAAAGTTACAGTTGTAAGTTTGGTTTAAGAGAACGCGGTTGGTTAGGCAGTGCCGAAGCGTTGCTGAGAAGCGTTCGGCAAAGTTCGTTCATTGTTGCGGCTATATTACAGAAAAACAGTCGACTACTACATAATAAACATGTAAGCTAAAGTGTGCATGTCCAACAGATGCCAGCATTAATGCAGCCGATGATACGTCTAAAAGACAAATGAAAATGTTCTATAATTGAGGTTAAGTTTTGTGACGGAACTTGTGCATAGAAGATGCACCTTAAAATAAGTAATAATAAATTAAAATAATTATTTCCTCCTGTTTTTTGAATGCTTAACTAAAATTCTATGCATTAAAGGACTGTTGGATAAGTAGGTGGCACATTTTACATGAATTTAAAGTAATTGTATAAAGTTATTTAATGATGATATTTGGATGTAGGTTTTTCGTGGTTTTCATTTTGAACTAAATGTGTCGCGTTTGTTTTATACGAATCAGTCTTTTTTTTAACTCATGGCTCGTGCATTTTCAGTTTTCAAATTTTCACACAACTTTTTTTAATATTAATATATATACATATTCAAAAAAGAAGCAAGATTTCGATCTCCATACTTTATGTCTAGTTTATTTTGCAGTGTATTTGAAAAATGACTTTAGTTAAGGGCTGTGCACTGCAAATATTGGTTAATTCCTTTTTCTCAATTCTTGACTAATTATTGTTCGCAAAAAAAAATGTATGAATATTATTGTAAAAGAAATTTTATACATAAATATAATGTGTAAAAAGTTAATATTTTTATTTGTGTGCATGGAGTTTGAGGCAATAATTTTTGGCAACTTCTGTTTCAGAAATTGAATAACCACGCCCAAGCTAGACTGCTCACGGTAGATATTTTTTGTACCAATCAGTATTATTTTTTTGTTAGTGGTCGAAAAATGTTTGTTTAGTGAACAACTTAAATTTGGCGTCAAGGATTTCCGTAACGAAATTGCGGAGTTTTACAGAACTAAGGACTTACGCTCAGCCAGATCATCATTTTTCGAGCACTAACAACCTTTTGGCATTTGTAGGTACTAAAATCTAAACATCTATTATGAACAATCTAATTTGACGTACGTAAATCCTCTTGCGTTTCTCTCATTTTCAAAAATGCAATTTTCAATTCAGTAAGACATATTTTTATTTATTGATTATACATTGTTTTATAACAAATGTAAAAAAAAATTGCATGATGGGTAGTTTTTTAAGCGTGCATGACCATATTTCGTAGTTCTATTTTACTTATGATATAAAAATGTAATGCATTTCATCTTTCTATAGTGGAAATAATTTTTGAGTTTGAACCGCTGTGCCACTGAGAACTATAATCCCCACCAGCTGTTTTTAGTTCTTCAAGCATGCAGGTGGGCCGCTGAACACGAGGCTGGAAACACTGTTTTTTTCTGCTGGCCGGCAGACTGGGTACGAGACTGGAAATTGCATCACTGCGGGGTCGCCTGCTAGCTCACAAGATAGATTTTAAAATTAGAACAGGGGCTATTTTTCTTGCTAGGATCCTCTGCTTACTCTGAGCAATCAGGAAATAGTATCTTGTCGTGTGGGCGACATGAACAAACGCCCACAAACCAACACGGCGTCATTCTGCTCTGTCAGACAACAGACACGTTTTGCTCTGTGTTTATATTTGAACTGTCACTGCGCGCGCACCAGATATCTCCACAATACAAGCTTGAAAAGGCGTCTCGTATGAAGCGAGTACATAGAAGCATTTAGGAAAACTAGTAGCCAAATCTAGCAGGGAATCTAGCGGCAAATCTAGCCTCGTGTGCAGCCTTTAGTTAATTCTACGTTCTAGAGTCAAAACGCTTTCGCTGGAAATATTGTATACTATATATAACAAGGCCGCGCATATTTTCCCTATTCTGATCTCGGAAGGCCGGAATGAAATAGATAATAATGCATTGAATAGTGGGCCGTGATGTTTGGAGCTAACGTCAGCTTCTTGAAAGAAAAAATATTTATTTAACCAACTTCAATATTAATTTATTGTGGAAATCCAACGGCATTATTTAAGTTAAGCGGCTCATAGACGCTCAATATTATTGCGCAATATTTGGGTTTGTGCAATATAATTGACCGTGTGTAGACGAGATTTAAAGGTTGCGCAATATACTGCGTGATTTTCAAAATCTTGAAAATATATTGCACAAACGGAGAAATATCGTGCCGTCTGTTTTCAAGATTGCGCAATATTCCGTCAGTTGATCTCAAGTAGCGGTCGTTTCAACAAGTCAACTACGCCTCATCATGGGTGACAAGAAAGCCGAAAGACAATTTATTGTTGAATTTATCGAGGTGTATCGTGGTCTTCCGGCTCTGTGGGATGTGAAGTCCAAAGACTATAGTAATCGTGACAACATGATGACTGAAGTTCTGGTAGGGGCTGTTTGCACAATGTGGCTGTACAATTTTTTGCACAAACCAAAATATTGTACAATAATATTGACCGTCTAGGGGCCGCCGTCAAAATATTGTGCAACCGACATTGCACAATAATATTGAGCGTCTATGGGCCGCTTTATAAGAAGCTCATTCCAACGATTAAGGCCTAGTTTATATGAGAGGCGTTCAACGCGCGTTGGCCCAACGCGCGTTGAACGCCTCTCATATAAACTAGGCCTTAATTAGAAAAAAAGTCGTTTATTGGCTTATTTTGAACTTGTGATACAAGTGTTACATAATATAATTGACGCACTGATTATTGCACTCATTATAAAACAACGTCGAACCTCATAAAGCAGTGTCCAGTTGGGTATTTTGTTTTCTTTTATAATTAAGTTTCATTTTACGTCCCGTTTCAGAAACGGTAGATACCAAAATATGTTTAAAACCTCTACGTTCGAATGTGTTTGTGTCAGCGTGCAATATTTACTTAAACCCGCCATTTTTGTGACGCAACGTTACGGTTTTGTTTTTATTTGTTTCAAACTTTTTAAAACAGAAATCTGTTTTAACGTGTCTACAGTTAAAAATTTGAGCCGAAAATGGATCTGTATTTTCAGAACTCGAAAAGCGTGTCCCGCAGAAGAAACACCCGTCAAAAGTAAGTGTATTAAATTGTAGTAGTATGCATTTTAGGTTAATAATTTATAATTTTTAGACATCTAGTTTAAATCTGTAAATTTATTTTGGAAATGTTACCAAGCGGGTTGTATAGTGGTCAGATCTTAATTCGGGAGGTACTGGGGTCCGGTCCCGACGGGGACAGATGTGGCTCTGCCTTTTACCCACTGCCTCTCGACGAGAAACTGTAATTCCAGTACCGGCGCCATCTTGTTGAGGTTTTCCATGGTTTCCCTCAATAATTCCAGATAAATATCGAGATGGTTCCTTATTCAAGGCCATAGCCGATTACCTGTCAAAGTCCTGTGCTCAAAATTTGTCTACCTTATCATAATTTCCTAAAATTCCTTCATTCGCCCATTGTTATTAATTAAATTGAAGTTGAAAAATGTAGAAAGTAACAGGCAGTGTGACCAATATGAAAGATAGTAATGTTGCAAATGGCGGCTGTTAGACATAAGAACGACGTTGAACGCATTATTATTATTTTAGAGACATTTTGATTGGATAAATGTGGATGGGATGCTTTTGCCGTAAGATTCCTGGTATTTCCCAATCACTTCGAATACTCGTACAATAATTGTTTAGATGCAGACATAACCATAACATCGCCGGGATCGAACGTACGACCATTAGGTTACGAGGAAGCCTCTAATTATACCTCTCACCCTTGTAAGACATAGGTACTGCCAGAATATTGATTGAATTGCTAGATACACCGCAAGCAACTTCACAATGGAAAAGGAAACCAATCAGGAGCTCGGAAAGCCAGACGAAAATGGCTGCCCACATGTAAAGAAACGTGAACTTCACTCTTGTGTTCACTCTTTTCTCTTAGATACGCGCACTGCAACGTTTCGTTACATGAAATGGTACTGGACATAGATAACGTTGGGCGCTTGCAGTTAATGATGGGCCTGAAATATCTAACAATTTTAATTTGTAAATTGAGTTTAAATGTGAGAATTAAATTGCAGACTAGACGATAATTTCACGGGAAATTAACTCTAATTAATTTGACGATAATTATTTCTAGTATTACGTGTCATTTTTAATGTAGTTTTTTTATAGAAAACGTGTTTTCAGCAAATATTTTGTTTTGCTGGTACAAAAAAAAACTGGTTTGCATATATTAACACTAACAATTGGATGTAGCACCTTGATTTTTCCACTCCCTCCCGTCTAAACTTTATACTCGTTCCCGGTCGTATTTTTGATAGAATTAAAGTTAATTGCCCCTTCTTGCGGCGCTACCAAATTTGGAGCAACCACGCTCTTCTGAATGTTGGATGATTTTACGTCAACTGTACTGAAAAATATTTTCAATATTTTTGAAGAGTTCCCCGTACCACGCCTAGACGTCTTCTTTAAATTTAAGACAAAAAAAATCCTCTAGCTCTAAGTTAAAAAAAAAAAAAAAACTTAAGTCGCAATTTAAGCCTTGCGTACAATATGTTAACTTGCAAGGGGCATAAATTCTATCGGTCGCTTGCAATTTCTGTCTAGCAGTGCTGAACCGATCTAGTGTGCTTGTGATGTGTTATCATAAATTAATTCGCAACATATACTTTTATTCTATACTGAGGGAATAAAATCGCAATCGAACCATTAGGGTGCAAACATATACTTCTGTCTTTTTCTACGCCGTAAGCACTGGCGTATCCAGGAGGGCGAAATAAGCACGGGGGACCCGGCTTAAGAAATTTCTAATTTGCCCCCTCCTGGGCCAAAAGCTGGGTACGCCCATGTTAACATCATAGAAAAAGACTAAGTTTTTGAAACAGAGATACTTTATTCAGATTGAATGCAAGTACATCGACCAATCCTATCATCGAAGAAATCAGGGAATTACATCGAAGAAAGAAACGCAGATATATTTTCGATACGCTTTGTTGCGTTCATTCGCCGCACATTGAGTAGATAGGCAATGATTCATATAGTTAATTAATAGATATATGATTCGCAATGGTAAAACTACTTGAAAACTGTCTAATGTCTATAGCGAACATTACGAAATCTTCACTATTTGTTGGTTAGTGCGGTTTTATGTTTGACAAGTGTGCGCGATCTTTAAATATACTAATTTAAATTTATTATTTGTTGCGGGAGGGGGGGGGGGTGTTGGTGTCAAAGCTCCTAATATTCATATAAAAAATTCCGCGTTAGGCAATTTACAAATCCGGGCGTTATTGGACCGGACTGCTATTTCCAAACATTTCCAAAAATGGTGCCAAATTGTTCAGGAGGTTATGAAACGGCGAGAAATTTTGGTCCGACCTCTTAGGTTCCATCATCCGACCGCCGCCAATAACACATGTGCCATATGGCAAATGCATTAATAAAGTCGGGTGAATGTAAAATATAGAGAACGTGTGTTTTCACTTTTTAAATGCTTAAGATCAATTATGCAGTAACAATTGATTTTTATGCTCGTTAAAATTTTTTTCGTAAACAGAGTGTATTGTATGGCTTATATTTTTCCAGGAATATGAACGACACTAATCCAAAGCGAGTAAAAAAATAAGTGTAAAATTACAGGCCTTATGTTTAAAAAAAGCACTGTGAATGATTTGAGGGCGAAAAAAAATGTTTTTCATCAAATATATTAAGAGTTGAACACGGACAAAGAAATAGAAAAGGTCGTTACCCCGAGGGCTTGGGAATAGCGGAGCAGTAGTCATGCCGTTGTTTATGAGGCGTTTTCACGACTTATTTATTTCCACTTACAAACCCCCAGTTCCTAGATTCTAATGTAAGAACTGGTAAAAGTATAAATTTGAATTTTCAATTTATTATTTACAAAATAACCCTAGCTTGCTGTAAGTACCTACCGCATATACTTTTCGAAGAATCTCGCTAGAGATTCTTTTCTGTGCTAAATGCCAACGAATCTCTAGCGTATTCTTATACATTGATTTTGCCTTTCTCCCATATAACGCCGTGTATATGAAGCAAGTTTCCAAGTTTTATAGTTCTGTGACCACGTGACTTTCATAGGACCGATTTTTCGTATCACCCATATATACTTCTGTACCACAATAACAGCTTATATTGTGAGAGTGCGCGTGGACGAGCGGTTACGACGTTAGGCTAGTAATAACTATAATAACAGGGTCTTGAGTTCGAATCCCGCCAGCATCAATGGAAAAATTTTTTTTCAATTTTTAATTTTTTTTTATGTTTTCAATTGTTTTTTTAGTTTTAATTTATTTTCTCAATTTTTTTCTCATATATTTTTATTTCTTTTTTAATTTTTAATTTTTATTATTTTCTTGTTTTTTGAAAAATTCACTTTCGTCAAATCTTTTATTAAAAAAATAAAAAATAACAAAATATATGATTGAAGTTAGATTTAAATAAATTAATTTATTAAAAAACATATTTATCATAAAAAGTGCAACAAAAATTAAAAAGTGAAAAGATTACGAAGTGAAACTTCTTTTTTTAATGCAAAATAAGTATTTTACAAATGATATGAAAAAAAATTTGTATTTTTAATGGTGGGCCCTGTTCATTGATTTTTTTTTCATGCCTTCAAAATGTGCCTTCATGGAATCTTCAAGAATATCCATATTTCAAATGAATATAAAAAAGAATCATGTATCACAGAGCATAGACTTGTTATAGCTCATTTTTATTTTTAATAGACTTCACATGGATTGTTTACAAATTGAATGTCATGGTATTCGCATGGAGGTGTGATGAGCCGATTGCACCAGTAGGTGTTGCACCGCGGCAGCACTGGACTACGCGGCAAAATATAAATGCACTTTTGTAGTACTGTTTGTTAAATGAGAAGTAAAAATCAAAAGTCGATTATTGCAATTTCTATAACCGACTTTTGATTGTTACTTCTTATTTAACAAAATACATGAAAGACGCGCTCGAAACCACAGTTGCATGGAGTAAGGATCGTGTTGTTTTTTACAATACATATTCTAATTTCGGAGATTCATTGCATTTAAATACAACAATATGAACACTTTTATTGCATTTAAATACAACAATATAAAAAATGCACATATGTTTATTTTGGAGGAAAAATAAAAATAATGTCTCACACTTTGGAAAAAGACGTGAAATCTTAAAAAAAAAACTTCGGAGAAGTAAAAACTTCGTTCTGTGCTAAATTCAAAAACTTGAGGCGACTGAATCTTAAGATTATAACTTAAAAAAAAAGAATTTCGAGGCAGACAAGAAATTGAAATCAAGCTCGAAATTCTGTGCGTAAGACGTCGAAAAAAAATGAATTTCGAGGCAGACAAGGAATTGAAATCCAACCTTGAAATTCTGTGCTTATAAAAGCTACAAGAGCAACAGCAAAAAAAAGTGCACAGACGGCGTTTTTTTAGTGGTAACTAAAGGAGTTATGCGAACACCGTCTCTGCATTTTTTTTTAACTTCCCGCTTTAAAAAAAAAAAAAAAAAATTTTTTTTTTTCAAAAATCGGGAAGTTATTGGTTTCACCCCGATTTTCGAAAATCGAGTTTTCGCCAGATCTCGACGTTTTGGGGTCCTAGGAAGCTATTGAAACTATTTTGGCGATGATGTCCGTAGGGCTGTATGTATGGATGTGTGTGTGTGTGTGTGTGTGTGTGTATGTATGTATGTAAACCTTTTATATCTTTTGAACGGAGTGTCCGACTGAAACGTGGTTTGCGGCATCTGACGTGATCTTGGTGAACTTAGACTTCCTGAAAATTTGAAACGATTCGGCCCAAAAAATTTTGAGAAATCTTAAAAAAACAAGTTTCAAAAATTTTTCAAAATTTGTTTTTGTAAAAAATTTTCTAAACTACTAAACCGATTAATTCCAAAAACTAATCAGCTCTTCTCCTTAACAAACTGCGTCGATTTCCGCAAACCGCATCAAAATCGGTTCATTTGTTCACGAGAAACCGTGAACGAAAAAATCGTAAAAAAGTGTTTTTTTAAAATGACTCTTAAAATTGTTATCAGATTGATTTTTTTGTAATAAATTACTTTCTTAAGCTAAAAAAACTGCGTCGATCGCCGCAAACCATATCAAAATTGGTTCATTTGTTCATGAGATAACGTGAACGAAAAATTAGGAAAAAAGTAATTTTTTAAAATTACTCGTAAAATTCTTATCAAATCGATTTTTTTGTAATAATTTACTTTCTTAGGTTAAAAAAACTGCGTCGATTGCAGCAAACCGCATCAAAATCGGCTCATTTGTTCACGAGATATCGTGAACGAAAAATTTTTAAAAAGTGTTTTTTTTTTAATTTCTCGTAAAATTCCTATGAGATCGATTTTTCTGTATAAAATTACTTTTTAAGGTTAAAAAATTGCGTCGACTGCCGCAAATCGCATCAAAATCGCTTCATTTGTTCATGAGATATCGTGAACGAAAATTTCGTAACAAAGTGTTTTTTTTTGAGCTCGAAGAGCTAAAAAATAAACTTCTTGCTATATTTGACATATTTTTGAGCGTTTTGAACTCGAAAATAGCGGGAAGTTACAGGGATGGCCTGCAGGGTCAAACTACTTTTCAAATTTTTTGCTGTTGCTCTTGTAGCTTTTATAAGCACAGAATTTCAAGGTTGGATTTCAATTCCTTGTCTGCCTCGAAATTCATTTTTTTTCGACGTCTTACGCACAGAATTTCGAGCTTGATTTCAATTTCTTGTCTGCCTCGAAATTCTTTTTTTTAAACGCTTTATATTAGTTTGGGTTGTAAGTATGTAACGGAATCTTTGAGCATAATTTTCACCAATTTCCCGAAGTCTGATTAATTTGAAACTTTGCATACGTATCAAGGACCGATGACAATGCAATAATTTGATAACAGTTTCCCATTATCCTTATTAGGACCCCCAGGATTAATAAATTCTTTTATAGATCCTCAAACTAAAAAGTGAAAAATAAAATATAGTTTAAAAAAAACTAAAAAACACGCTTTATATCGGACTAAAAAGTAAAAAATAATTGTTTTAAAATAAGCTTAAAAAGCGTGGGGCGCTCGATGTACGAAAATGTGGAACAAAGCGCCCCACGCTTTTTAAGCTTATTTTAAAACAATTATTTTTTACTTTTTAGTCCGATATAAAGCGTGTTTTTTAGTTTTTTTTAAACTATATTTTATTTTTTAAGTTATAATCTTAAGATTCAGTCGCCTCAAGTTTTTGAATTTAGCACAGAACGAAGTTTTTACTTCTCCGAAGTTTTTTTTTAATATTCTATACTGCGCATAGGAATAAAATCGCAATCGAACCATTAGGGTGCAAACATATACTTCTTTTTACGCCGTAAGCACTGGCGTACCCGGGAGGATAAAACAAGTACGGGGAACCCGGCTTAAAAAATTTCTAATTTGCCCCCTCCTGGGCCATGTTAACGTCATAGAAAAAGACAAAGTTTTTGAAACAGAGATACTTTATTCAGATTGAATGCAAGTACATCGACCAATCCTATCATCGGAGAAACCAGGGAATTACATCGAAGAAAGAGACGCAGATATATTTTCGATACGCTTTGTTGCGTTCACTCGCCGCACATTGAGTAGATAGACAATGATTCATGTAGTAAATTGCACATACCGCTAAACTAGCGGTATGTGCTTTATTATCGCTTTGTGCGTCAGAGCTGACTTTCGTTCATATAAGAAGTTATATCTAAGTTAATTTCACACGAAATCCATTCAAATTGAAGCTTTTTGAAAAGAGGAGATTCTAATCTATAAAATAGAACCATTTTTAAATCAATTTGAGTTCATAAATACTATTAAAATTGTAATTGAAAATCACAAACAGCAGTTGTCGGTTGGTCTGTACGTATGTACGTACGTATGTACGTACGTACGTCACGACTCTACAGATCGCAATTTTGGTCGGATTGCCTTGGGTTATATTTTATTCACTTTGTTTACTATCAGACCAGAACCCTATTTAAATTCACTAAAATGTGTTCAGTAGTTTAATTTTTATAAACAGTTTTATTTTTTATTATTTTTGACAGCTAAACAATATAATAATTGCTGGGTAAATATAGTGTAATCCATAAAACAAGTGCTACACTTGTATACCGTGATAACACCACTGCACGTATTAGGCAGCCGTGGCTTAATGGTTATGCCGTTGGATCCCCAAGGGCAAGGTCCTGGGTTCGATTCCTTACGATATCATTATTTTTTTTCTTTTTATTTTGTTTTATTTTATTCCACTTGATATTAATTATATATTATATTATGTATAGTTCTTAATTTTTTTTATTTTTGCAAACTTAAAAAAAAATATTTTTTCAATTTTTAATTATTTATTTCTTTAAATTTTTAAATCTTTTTAAATTTATTAAAAATATTTTTTAATTGTTATTTTTTTATCATACAGTGGAAAACTTGCGGGATGTGCACTTTTGGTTTTGCCAACTATTATTAAATATATGATAAAAGCAGGCTTTTTGTATTGAAATAATTGAAGTATTGCCCAGCCCTGATACTTTGAAAAGATATTTAAGTAATTAATAAGATAAAGTAATTCGTATATGTGCATATAGGTACGTAAGTCATATTACGAGCGTTTGTTCCATTGTTTATTAGTTATAACGGTTAGTGGCAATACGTTGAATAAATGATGATTGTTCAATTTTTATACAGTTTTCTGTCGACCTCGATGGAGGTAAGTTGGACTCGGGACAGCTGACCAGTTGTTTTGTTGTCTCATAACCTACTTTGTTTTTAAATATAAGTATTATATGAATTAATATGTGTAATAACAGTTTTTTCGAAAGTTAATTTTGTTTGATGCACGTTTTGATGAAAAAATAAATTATCAATTTATTTACAAAGGTAAGAATTCTTATTGTTACATAATTGTTTGTTGCTTTTACATTAGTGTTATGTGTTGTTACGCGTTAGACATCTACATTGACTAAGTGTGTATCTTAAATTGCTTGTTATTTAATTTAAAGCAAAATATAAGCAATTGACATAAATTGAGAAATTTGTTTGGTAACTTCATTATTTCTTTGAAAGCACTAAGTATTTGAATTGGTTGTGACTTGTGATAATTGCATAAGATTAAAAAGAAGGGGCTATTTTGGTTAGTTCTATTAAAACAGTTTTTATCAGCAGTCGAGGATGGTGAACTAAAGGTAAGGAAAAATGTTTGTCAAAAAGTTGAGTCTTTCAAAGGCAAAAGGGAGTTTCATAAGGACGATCACAAAAAACGGCTGTGAAGGGGTCATAAAGCATCGAACTTTCGGAAATAAAACCCAAAAATACAGTGCCTATTTAGATACAATGAATAATAGAATAGAATAATTTTACCCGGGTGCCAAAGAATTATTGGGGGGGGGGGCAACATGAGTACGCACATTCACCTTATTTTACCGAGTTGAATGTTGTGTCCAAATTTTATGATGATCGGAGTTACCGTTCAGTGATAATGTACTATTAGTGAAAGAATTTTTAAAATCGGTCTAGTAGTTTTTGAGTGTATTCATTACATACAAAAATGCAACTCTTTTCTCTTTATAATATTAGTAGGTATAGATGACAGTAAAAATATTATCTTATCTTATCTAATCTATACTTACTACATAATATACGATATGGGACTTAGTTAATTAAACTATACTGTTATAGGCATGTCGGATTATAAGGGGTGCCGGATTAGACAGGGACCGTTACCGCGGGTCTATTGTATTTGATATTTTCAGTGCTTATAAATAGTGAATAGAATTTACCTATACGCCGTGTTTCTAAAATAAACACTGGCATAATTAGATTTCCAATTTCAACTTCATTCACAAATTGGAAAAATATTGATATTGTGCCTTTAGTTTTTGATTACAAAACAAGAAATATAGTATTTCTATTTTCGTCCCATAATAATAAAAATTTGTAAAAACGCGCGAAATTAATGACGTCAAAGGCATGTATATAGGAAGAGATAATGAGTGACCCGTATTATTGTTGGGTTATTTACCCCTAAACAGTAACACGATACATGCGTCGACACGGAATGAGTTTTTTTTTTTAATTAACAGAATGGTCTTTAGGGATTGTTCATAAACTACGTGGTCCTTATTTCAGCACTTCTGGAACCCCTCTCTCTCTTCATGTAACCTAATGTTGACTTACGAAATTGGCAAATGAGTCTTGCGGCATCTTGAAAATCGTAGACATTACAAAATTTTCCCGGATTTGAAAATTTGTCTCATGATAAATAATACTATAATTTCATAGAAAATACACGTCTGGCTGTCATTTGCAATCGCGAAAGCCCCGCCAGGAGTCCAGACTCACAAGTCAGATAGTTAAATGAGCGCGCCTGACGAGCGTTGGACGAGTCTGGCAAGGCTTTCGGTATGTTCCACGTTAGCCAGACTATATTTGCAGCTGTAATTATAATATAAACTATCATCTGACAAATTTTTAGGACTGCGAAAATAAGGGCAATGGTTTTGATTATTTTTTCCCAATTTTTTACCTGCCCGACATCCATACTTACAGATTAGCCAGACTATTTTTTTTCTTAATTTCATTATATCTCTCACTAATAAAACTATTTTTATCACTGGAAAAAAAGTGCAGTATATTTGTACTTTCTAACGCATTTTGCGCCTCAACTCATCGGACCCCCCCTACATATATATTAATTTTGCTTAGAATAACGAACCGAATAATTCTATCGGTGTTTGCTGACTGGAAAAATATAAGTACCGAAAATATTCACTGCCTCCTGGACTATCATTTTTTTTTCATAAAAACGAAACAATGTGGGTTTTATTTTTTTCAACAGTGAACTTGCAATTTTCTTCTCGAGATAATTTTATTTTAATGACTAATAAGCTACAACCGAAAAGATTTTGTTGTTCACACAATTATCATTTGAGTGTGGGAACAGTCGAGATCGTTGTTATTTTACGCTTTTGAGTGACCCTTTTTTGAAGGAGGTTCAATTTTTTTTTAAAAAGTGTTTTTTAAAAAGAACATTCCGTTATTCGTATTTATTATGCTCAATGTTTCGCTCCATATAGGAGGCCACAAACCCGTGACCCTTTCCGAAATTCAATAAAAACGAGACGTGCACATTTTTATGTCGATATAATTAGTATTGTATTCTGTTACAGTACTTAATTATTTACCAATTATGCTAATCGGTGACCTTGTGTGTTTCGTACACCCTGTATATATGCACATAGCATAATAATAATATTCTTGCAATAGAAAGTTATTGACAAACTTTTTAGGTTGAAAAATTATCAATTATTAGCGACACAGATTTGCAAATTATGTTTTATTGAAAAATAAAGGTTAAGAAGAAAAAATGCTTTCAGTGAAATTATTAAACTACATACTGTATAGTTAGGGAGCTGATAAAAAAAATGTCGGAATAACCGCTTGGTTTTGACGGTATAATTTACTTTTAGTGCTCCACATTCTCGAAAAAATAGTGGCAGAAAATTTTTTTCCTTGCGTGAATAAAAAATAACGTGTACTTTAATCGGATCTAACAAAATGGAAAATTTTCTTTTCGACGGAAAAATAGCGACAGAAATTTTGGTCGAGCCATTTTTCCGCAATTTGACGTCAAAATGTCGAAAATTGGATAGAAAATGTCAAAGATAGTAAAAAAATTGTTAAAATTTTAAAAAAATTCTACCGCTTCGTTTTTAGGTTCTGTTAGAGTCAAATGACTGAGAAAATACTAGCGGCAGAAATGTTTGACCATCGCTAAGAGGATGGATTTATGAATTGGTCAAAACTGAGGGGACCTAATTCATAAATCCATCATCTTGTAACTACAGATCCAGAACTACCCAAGTCTAATACAGTCTGAATTTACTGCATTTCAGATTTCATGCAATGGATTTTTACTTTATTATTAGGCCTAGTTTATATGAGAGGCGTTCAACGCGCGTTGGCCCAACGCGCGTTTACAGCTTCTATACAATTGTATAGGACTGTTTATATGATAACGCGCGTTGGTGGCGCGTTGAACGCGCGTTATCATATAAACAGTCCTATACAATTGTATAGAAGCTGTAAACGCGCGTTGGGCCAACGCGCGTTGAACGCCTCTCATATAAACTAGGCCTTAATTAATTTACAGCTACATAAACAGTCCCAGCTATGGCAGCTGCCCCGGATACAAATGAACAAGTCGATGAGACTGGTGAAGACAACGCCACTTCATCTACAACTTTAAAATCAACATCCGATTGTTTTACTTTTAAGGTTGGTACACTATTTATTTTGTAAAACAGCCCCGAATCTAGGATTTTTTCGATCCGGGACAGAAACTTGACAATGGCACCCCTTCTCTCCAACGTTTGAGATAAATTACTTAAAAAAACTCACAAATATAATATAATATGGTTGGCATGTTTCGTGGACGGGAAACCGTCAGAAAACAAGCAGATTGAGTAAATCGGAAAAAATGACAAATATTATGATTTTGGCGCCCCTTGAAAATGCCACCAGGGGCGGGTGCGCCGGTTTGCCTCCCCCCCTAGATCTGTGGCTGTATTGGACACAACCGAACCGATAGGTGATCGAATAATAAAGAAATGGTAATAATGCAGAATGAAATGATCAGTTTTTTCCTTTGAATTACCTCGCTTTTGTCTAGTAATTTTAACGCCTCAAGTTTTTATACAGTCCAAAAATAGAAAGAAGAACTGGTTTCTTCTGTAATAAAACTTCTTTACGCACGCTTGACTCGGAGAGTAAGCTGGTGAATGCGGTGAATGCATGACGAGAGATTTAGGTTTTTCGTAAGATTTACGTTTAGTTGAGAGGGAGATATAAGTTAGTGAAGATAGAAAGAGGATGACAAATACTTTACTGGCTAGTGGCGCCATCAGGTGGCCGAAAATATAAGCAGTATTAACAATAGAATGACACATACTTTACTTGCCAGGTGACAGAAAAAAGTTTTGTAAACCTACTTAACTTGCAGAGCTATAAATTAATATTTTGTTCAATACATTAAATATTCTACGCTTAAAGTGAATGAAATTGTAAAATCATTTTAAAGTTCATATTTTGTGAATTTTTGCGTGAATAACAACAAATTATGGGAGGAAGAAGTTTTACTTTAGTCGTGTGATCTAAAGCACATTCGTTTTTTTTTGCAATATAACCGGCCATGCCGCTAGTAGTAATTAAAGATGCTTATTTTTACCCAAATTTTTCAGTAACTTTTGGCTGCATTTGAAAACGGTTTATCAACTTTCAATTGTGTGGATCATTCAGTTCCAGTTGTATGACCTCAACTTTTTAATTTCCTGTTTTTGGTATTGTTTAGAAATAGATTACAGAAAAAAAGCGCATATGTTTACAATACAATGGCTTCATTTTACTATATTAAATATTGTAGACATGATAGCTCGGATTATTGATATTTTTTTATAACTTTGTTGATTCAAATAAAGGTATAATATATACTAATCATATAGGTAGTTGTCATTACCTACTCATTATTGTCATTTGAGTTATTTATTTGTTATCTCTTATTATTAAAGAGTTTCTCATATTAAAATAATGTAATATAATAATGCAGCTAGGAAGTAATACGTAATAAAAAAATTCATGCCGTACGGAGACTTCAATGCTAGATAAAGACACAACATAGTTAATATACTGTATTGCGCAGCTAGTTTATTTTCCACGCTGCAGTGTAAAAATGACGTTTTTTCTACGTTTAAAAAATTGTCTTATATCGAAATGTGAAAACATTTGAAAAAAAAACCGTCGAAGGATGCCGGGCAGATGTGAAACATATATTAAATTTGAGCGAAATTCTATTAACTAAATTTCACCTTGTAATTAAATTTCGCCCCGTCAACTAACGAAATTCTATAGTGACTAAATATAGCCCTGTTTAACTAAATTTCGCCCTGTAACTAAATTTCGCCCCGTCAACTAACGAAATTCTATAGTGACTAAATATAGCCCTGTTTAACTAAATTTTACCCTGTAACTAAATTTCGCTCCGTCAACTAACGAAATTCTATAGTGACTAAATATAGCCCTGTTTAACTAAATTTCACCCTGTAACTAATACAAAGTGTGTATACTAGCGGTGAAAGTGTAAATAGAAAATTAAAAAAAAACATATTTTCTATAAATATTTTTTTGATGGGGTTACTTTAAAAATAATTGAGGTTCGGGCCTAGGTTGCAGAGGCGTAGCTGGCTAACCAAAGGCCCTGGTGCAAAAAAACCGAAAGTATTTTATGCGAAACATCAACATGCGCGAAGACGATTTTTTTTTAACAACGCATGCTTTGAAAAATAAATATCTGCGACATCGAATGATCCTTTTTTTGCATGAAATAACCGTTTTCGTTTTTTTGGTTAGAATTTTTTGCTAGTTCAATTTGAAGCTTGCTGCTGGTCAGGGTCCGAGGGCCTCCTAAGTTTGGGGGGCCCCGATGTCTAGCACACCGGTAGCTACGCCACTGCTAGGTTTGTCATGTTTGGGACATCCCTGTATCTACACGCTGTTAACGTATTATTGACGTATGTAAATTTGATGTGTACTTTCTTAATATATCACCTATTGTCATTAATTGTCGGTGCTATTAGAAAACCATTCAAATTTTATCCCGGAGGGCACAACGGTACTTGCTTTAGGAACGATGAACTTTTGGAGAAAGCAGCTTTTGTGCATATGGCACGAGAAAGTGAATGATGCGCCTTTTATTTAATAATCGCCATTTTTTTTAATTCAAGGTTCATAAAAATGTACATATAAAGTTTATAATGTAATAAATATACTTTTTATTCAAGGTTAAGTAATGTAATTCGAATCAACATTAAAATAAATGAATAACAACCCTGAAAACGTCACATACCTAATTGCAACAACAGATTTTGCAATTATTTCTTGGCAAATAGATATTTCTTTCTCTCCAGAGGTGACGTCAAAGAAGTTCCAGAGAGACACGTGCTTCTTCTTAATTATTATCAATGTTCCTTAAGATGTTTTCTAGAAATGCCGGTACAAACAATAGGCTATTACATCGTTTTTTGAAAAGTGTTTTAAATTATCAAAACGAAACACGTTAATTTGGTTAGATGATATGAGACCATAAACGGTTGATGACGTTATAAGAGATAGACCAAGATCCCAGACCCGCCAGACTTACGTCATTTCAGTAGGCAGTAAATGTACAATATTTAGTTAAAACGTAAGCCAATTTCCTAGCTTGAAAACGAGGCCCTTTAAAGGTAAATAAAACACGTGCTTACCTACGTACGCAATGATATTATGCATGCATATGAGTGCTTGTGAGAGCACTAGATGATTTTTTGACAGCTTCATGAAATTTATGTTTTTTATTTGTTTACACACACAGAGAGTAGTCTATGAGTTTAAGAGAGAAAAACTCCATGGAAACAAATAAACAACATACATTTCATGAAGCTGTCAAACAAAAAAATCATTTAATGCTCTCACTCGCACTCACATGCATGCATAATATCATTGCGTACGTAGGTAAGCACGTGTTTTATTTACCTTAAGAACCTGTTATCTCTAAAAGACTCCGCTTTCCAGCTAGCAAATTGGCATACATTTTTAACTAAATGTTGTTCATTTACTAATGAAATCTCAGCAGTATTGAAATGACGTAGGTCTGGTGGGTCTGGGATCTTGGTCTATATATATACATAGTTGCTAACTTTTGAAACTCGTTGTGCGTTACTATGTTAAAAAAATATATATAAAATTCAAAGTATCAAACAAAGAGTAACGGTTTCGAAGATAAATGAAGAAAAGCCAAATCGGATCCACTACAGGGCTGGTTTTTCGTTCAAAAGGGGATGTTGCGATAACGATACAGGTGGAAAATTTATATATATAAATTCTTTGACATGAAGTGCGCCTTATCAAAGCAGACCTAGGGCGGCATCGTCACCAAATTCGACACTGGTTCGCGACATCGTAAGAACTAGGGATTTTCGGTTGTTTTTGTTTTAAGATGCTGTTTTTGTCATAGAAATATGTAATATTTTTTTTGCTCGACTTCCTATAAAATTTCTTCTTTTGATGCCTGTAAACGTAGTCGTATCATATTTAAATGTTTGAAAATGTTTGAAAATCGAACGCAGCCTCGTGGTGAACTTAAAATTTAACTGTCAAAAATTTTCAAAGTTATGTGTAACAGCTATTTTGTGGGTGATAAGTGTAAGAGCTACTACAGTAGACCTCTGTAAGTCGAACTTCAAGGGAGACGTCAAAAAATTCGAGTTATAGAGTTTTCGACTTGGGTGGATTTTGTAAGGACTTGTATAGAGGTTAAGATTCATACTAACTAATTTTGAGCTATGTTCGACATACAGAGATTGAATTTATTTTTTTCGAGTTATGGAGGGAAAATATGTACCGCAATGGCTTGTAGGGACTCATTGATTATTTCGACCTATAGAGGGTTGAGATTTCGAGTAATGGAAGTTTTGTGGCTTGAAGGGAAAGGAACAAAGCCTGTTTACGAGTTTTGGAGGTTTTCGACTTATCGAGGTTCAACTGTATTCATTATATCAATCCTAATACTGTTGACCCACGGTAAATATTATTTATAATATATTATATTTATTTGAGGTGAAATTTTTTTTAACTAAGTATGAGACTTACATTTACAAATAATAAACAAACGAACGAATTACTGATCAAAATCCGTTTATGTATTTTTGCCAGCGTGACAAAAAACTATCGAAACACCCTCGTAGCGAAACATACACCATTTCGTAATGGTCTCTTCAATTTTTGTAGAAAGTTTGCAAATACGTCCAAATATGTAGGTATTTTACTTTTATAAATTTCAAGATTTGATTTGCTTTATACAATTATTATAATTGCAATGATTCAGATTGCGTGTAATGCTAATTATACATAATTGTAGACTCTATAGTTGTATTAAAATAGTTATTGCGTGTATCCTAATTTGACAGATGTAGGTAGATATAGATCCCTGTTTCAATACAACTTTTTAAGTAGACCATCTTTGTGACGTGGTTATTTGCCTTGACCATCTGTCTAGCTTGGTCACACGTTAGTGGAACATTAAGTGGTCAGCACACACAGGTTTCACTGTAATAGGCTGACTGCGTTTTGACAGTGAAATGCTAATATTATAAAGGCAACGGTTGTAAGTTTGTATTTATAATCTTCGAAACTGCTTATCCGATTTCAAAAATGTTTTCACCAATATTTAGAATGGACCTTCAGGATGGACATAGGCTATTATTATCGCGTTAAAATAAAAGCACTTTACGAGGATTCCAATGTTTGTAACGCAAGTCGACAAAAAACTGATGGTATACCTACTATACAAATTCGGGCGAAGCCGGACCGGGCCGCTAGTATGATTATAAAATTGATTTATTCTGGGCAAAATTGTTAAAGCAGTTTCGTGCTATTTAAGTCATGACTAACAAATTCAATTAGTATTAAACAGGAGTTAAAGAAGCGAGAAAGTCAGGTTATTGGACTCTTATTTTGAAATTGTTTCGCACTGTTTATCTATATATAATTCCCGTGTCACAATTTTGGCCGCGCTAATCTCCGAATTCAGTGAAAAGATTTTAATGAAATTGTTTAAATGCGTCTTGCTTTCTGCAACTTACGCTTTAGAATAGGTTTTATTAAATATTTTGTACAAAATCACAGCGTTTTCTCAAAAAAACAGTTTTCGTAACTTGTAACGCCATCTGATAGAATTTGCTCAAAGCTATTAGTTCAGAAGCAAACAAAAAAACTGTGTTAGTGCCAAGTAGCGAGATCTGTTAGTTTTGGCTCAAAGCTATCAGTTCAGAAGCAAATCTGGTAGAATTTGCTCAACGCTATTAGTTTAGACGCCGGGCCCCAAACGAAGTACATTTTGCAGAATTATATATCTATCGCACCCGGATGAAACCGGAACGGACCCCTAGTACCTATTATTATAGATTTTGGTTTTGGAACAAATTATTTAGCGAAAAATGTTATGAAAAACATGGCATTGGTAATTGTTTATAATTTGTTTGATATTGTTATTGAATGAGAAGAAGAAAACAATAATATATATTTAAAGGTGGTACTTTCAATAATCACGCATATTTTATACGTATATGAATGAATTATTTAAAAAACAATGGAGTTAAGCACGTATAAAAAATAAATATTTTATATCATTGTTTTATAATTTAAGAATAAATCGATAACAATAATGACAGTTGCATATTTTATTTTATAACTGGGTACCTGGCGTTAAAAAAATTCGGCAAATAAACATATATTTTTTGACCCTTAAGAAAAGAAAACATTGGACATGTCACGTACATTATTATTTTAAGAATTTTAATAATTGTATGACTTTTTTCTCTAATATTTTCTTATGTAACCTTAGTTGCGAGTTTGTAGTTTTTCAACAGACTGTACAAGCGCAAGCCTGCATTCGCATCTAACTTCCGAGCCTTTTAGATTCGTGGCGCGTACTATACACACGTGCCAAATTTCATATAAATTCGATTTAATAGTTTAACGCACAACCTTTTATTATTAGTACTTATTGAATAATAAACAATGTATATAGATTTTTTTTTTTGTAGCAACAGAAAAATGTTGTCGAAACCGAGCCCAACTTCTATAGTGAAAAATGCTCGACAGGTGAAGAAAAAAGCAAATGTCGCCGGTTGCTTAGTTACGAAGATGCTCCAGAATATTTACAACATAACCCGTATATTAGATCTGGATATCGAGGATATCTTAGTACTAAATTATGTGTGGAAAGGTAAGTGATAAACAAACTGATGCTCATATGTTTTAGACCAGAGTTTCCATATGAAAATTATGACCTATCGTGTAGCCAGGTTAATAATGCAATTATTAGAAGAAGTTTTGTTTCAAAATATGTATTGAAGGAGATTTATTTGGTTGAAGTATCGCTTGTGGCTACAAGCGATACTTTGGTAAAGTTTATTTCTATTGTTCCTCAACCAAATAAATCTCCTTCAATAATGCAATGTTTGAAGCCTACATTATCATGCCGTCAATATAAGTTGCATTGTTACAGCTGGCATGAATTTCTTTTCAAATAATGTCACAGTCGGAACTCTATAACCAGAATCTTCCATGTCCGACGGGCGACGATACAGAAATTATTGTCTGTGGCTTGGTACTGATTAGTGATGTGCCGAATCGTTAAAAATGTATATCCGCGGATACGGATCTAAATACGGATTTTTGGTTTCAAGATCCGCGGATACGGATACGGATCTTAACTTTCTTAGAGTACGCGGCGGTAAATATTGCACATCGACCTTTGGAAAGAGATTATCTGTTATGGGAAAAAGTTATTAACCTCTTTAAGAGTTAACTCTCATAACAGATTGTCTCTTTCCAAAGATTGATGTGCAATATCTCATTATAAAGGTGCCAAATACGATTTAAAAAAATAAAAAATAATCTGAATGGAATTTAACAGATTTTCATTATTACCTAATCACCTATATATATAAAATTTCATCTATGAATTGAAAATTAATAAGGTAAAAGATCCGTAAAAGATCCGTCAAAAACTAACGGATACGGATAAGGATACGGATCTTTCTTCTCCCTCGGATACTGATACGGATATCCGGCACATCACTAGTACTGATTAATAAAATGGAAAATTTCATATTTGTTATTTTTTTACAGATGGTAATATTTTGCTAAATATTGTTTTTTTGTTTAAGTGTATTTTGGTGGACGAATGAAACTATCAATATTTGGTCTCACATTTTTGGATTGTTGTTATTTTTTGGTCTCACAGTGTATGACTTGACATTGTTGAATATCCACGCAACATTTGGAGACAAAGTCATCGTTGCTATTTTACTCTTTTGCTTTCAGGTTAGTATAATCGCACAATAACTTATCCTAATCTAACACTAAACGTTTTTTTGAATTTTTTATACGAAAAAAATACGACCAATAACGTAACTAAGTACCTGCAGCGTCGAAGTATGGTTTCTTCGTGCCTTGGGCGACAGATCCAAGTCAATAATCACGTTTTAACCCTTTCCCGGCTGACCTTAATTAATTTGAGTTAGGCGGAGCAGTACCAAGAAGTGAGGATGAAAGAGAAATTGAAAATACCATGAGTCAATTATCCCCGACTGGTTATCTTATTAAATGTCTAATTGAATTGTTCTCTTTTAGGCTTGTATGCTGCTCTCATCGCTGTACCACACATTTTCCTGTCGATCAGAAACAGATTTTCATTGTTTTTTAACATTCGATCTGTTTGGAATTGCTTTATCTCTGTTGTCAATTTATATGTCCGGCATTTACTATGCATTCTGGTGTCATAAGGTAAGTTTTATTCAAAAATTGATTTATGACAGTTATTTCGGAAGTGTCAAAAAGCTGTACACCGCTGTTACTTTGCAAATTGCACATACCGCTAACCTAGCGGTATGTGCTTTATTATCGCTTTGCGCGTCAGAGCTGACTTTCGTTCACATAAGAAGTTATATCTAAGTTAATTTCGCACGAAATCCATTCAAATTGAAGCTTTTTGAAAAGAGGAGATTCTGATCTATAAAACAGAACCATTTTTAAATCCATTCGAGTTCATAAATACTACTAAAATTGTAATTGAAAATCACGAACAGCAGTTGTCGGTTGGTCTGTACGTATGTACGTACGTACGTATGTACGTCACGACTCTACAGATCGCAATTTTGGTCAGATTGCCTTGGGTTATATTTTATTCACTTTATTTACTATCAGACCAAAACCCTATTTAAATTCACTAATCTCATGAACCGTAATAGGTGGAGAGCGTGTATTTCTATTGCCGCTATAACAATAAATAATGCAAAAACAAGATGGCGAATATCAAAATGGCGAACTTCGCCATTTGTCTCGAAAACTGTTTCATCGATATAGATGCGGTTTTTGCTACGAAAGGTACGCTTGCCAAGCGGCTTCGTGAATCCTAGGCGTTGTCCTTAATAAATCGAATGGACCCTAGCTCAAAAACTGATAATGCAAGTTTGATAACCAAACTATAACGTGTTTCTTAAATACATTCTCAAAACAACGTCAACAATTTTCTTGCATGCTTTTTGGTTTCAAAATTGTCGAAATTAGACTGTAAAATTAGCGCAACCCATAATATTTTTACGACGTAAAATTCTTAAGATAACTTGAAAACGTAGGTTGAATAACAATGACTTGTAATAATGTTCAAAATTAAAAAATAATAGGCGTAAATTCATTGGCAGCCCATACGGTTGTTAAAATAAGCTAACAAAATTTCTAGGGAGTAGGGATGCAATATATTTTTTAATATTTATTCTCTATCCAACCCATTAATCCCGTGCGGTACTTACCGGACACCATTTATAGATTAATTTTGCGCCACGTTCCTTCCATTTTCAATCTCATGAATCAATTTTATCGTACCATACTAGAAGAAGTTTGTCTTCAAAAATGTTTTCTAATATTTAAAACATTTTTGATTTCAGGAATTACAGTTCTTTTATTTAATATCAGTGTCATTGATATTTGTGTTGGCCATGATAGCACAATCGCCGATTTTGAATCTTGATTCCAATTTAAAAATGTTAATATTCGTGGCGTGGGCAGCGTACGGCGTGGTGCCTACATTCCATTGGACTATTGCCATGGGTGGCATGGAAA